>CAWUFW010007145.1:0-600000 GCA_963921515.1 Calotriton arnoldi | reverse complement strand
CCTCGCTAGAGATCGTGAATATTTTGGCACAATACATTGCCCTGTGTGAAATATGAAGTATTTCTTTTCCTGCCGGCAAGACGCAAATCGGCATCCTTGTCAGATCACGGGAAGAGTGACAGGATATGGTGCGCCTTGAGATAGTGAAGACATTTAGTGATTTGTTCCTTTTATTAATGACCTTATAACTGTCAACATATATATGAATGAATTTCAATTTGGAAGATTTTGAAGACCCTAAGAATTCCAGATTTTGATATTAACTAAAGTGCCTGCCAGGACGGAAGTGTAACCGGCTTAGAGGTACTTGAGAGCAACATGACAGGAAGACAGTCCTAAGGAAGTTGGATAACATCCCAGATGATGAAACACATGTTCGCTGGCTGGATAACATAAAGAAGAAAATAAAGAGCAAGAGAATCTTATTGTGAAATGTGTTTTATTATATGACTGTAAAATGCTGGGAATTGATTCAAGTGTGTGCTCGGATTGAGTGTATACATATGTGGTAGTGTGGACCAACTACCAAATAGCAAGAAGTGTCCTGCAATTTTCCATGGTGTGCTAATTGTAACGCAGTAGGATATTTTGCACAGTTCTGGAAAAACCCAGAAACCGATTCAAATACGTTAAGGAGAGTGACATGGACTCTTCTTAAGGTAGTGATGAGTTTTCCCAAAAAATCTATGCATTGCATATTGGGGAGGATGATACTGTTTCATTTACGAAAGCTTTCGAAAGTGGATTCAGGATCACCCGATAGCATTATGGACAAGAATGCTTGGAAGGAGAATTTATTAAGTGTGTTGGGAAATCTGATAGTTCCACTAAATATTTGGCCCAATAGTTTCATGGGTGAGGCTATTAAGATGTTGGGGTTTAGAAGAGTGACCTTAGAATTCTCTGGAAGGACAGCTACTGCTAAGCTCTATGTTGCTGAAAAAGCACCATCAGTAGTAGGATGGGTGGACCTGGAGTCCTTTTAATATTATTATGAACTCTAATTGCCTGAACCAGGTATTTGAGGTTGGTGAGAGTGTTGAAACTGCAAAGGAAATGCTGAATGAATTTACAGAGTTCTTTTCTGGCAGCAATGGACAACTTGAGGGGTTTTCGATTCATATAATTTTTAAACCCTGTGCCAATGATGTTGTTTACAACGTCAGAAGTGTACCCATCACAATCAAGGAAAAAGTTGAATTTGACTTGAAGAGGCTTTAGTTGCAGGAATTATTGAGCCCGTGAAGTCATCCAAATGGATTGCCCCACTGGTCATGGGGAGATGTGTAAAAGGCAAAATACTCTTGTGCATAGACCTGAGAGTTTGAATGTGAATGCTTATATTGACATATTTCCCCCAGCTACTAAAGGTCATAGCCTATTTTTTGATAGCAACCAATTGTTGGCGATGTACCATCAAGTACCCTTGCAACAAAAGAGTAAGCATTTGACCATCCTTATTACACCTAGTGGGTGTTTCTGTTTTAAAAGAAAGCCTTTTGGACTTACTTCAGTAGCCGCTGTATTCCAAAGACTGCTATTTGAACTATACAAGGATGTGAAGATATTTTATTTTTTCAGGATGATATCTTAATAATGGAAAGAAAAAAGAAAGAGCATGACAGCTCATTAAGGAAAGTGATGAGGAATTTTGGAGAATAAAGGTTAGGCGGCTGAGCACAGTAAATCGGGTGGAGTGTATACATTACAGACACTAAAGGGTTGCACTAAAGGGGTTTGCGTGGTTCCCCCTGCCTGGGAGCACCACATTTAGATAACACATTGCACTGCGCAACCGGTAAATAGTGAGCGCCATAGTCACCCAGTGTTCCATCACCCTCAGTGTATCATATGACACTACCACATATGTAACATTTGACAACAACTTTAGTGTTCCTTTTACTGTTTGAGGATTCCACAACCTCCCATCCTTGTTTTTTTCTTGCTCAAGGTAGGTTTGATTTTTTTTTGTTTATTCACCAGAGCTGTTGCAAATTGTTCATATTTTTTTGTGTCTTCTAACGCCTCTTTCACACGTCTCCTTGATATTTCAAATTTGTTTTCAGTGGCATCAACATCCTTTAGTGCTGCATCGTTGCTAGCCCATAGTCTTTCCTGAACAGAAGAATTGTTTGTATGGATAACAATTCGGTTTCTCACACGTTCATCATTAAGATTACCAAATCAGCAGTTTAATCATCAATGGATTCCTTATGTTTTTGTTTTCTCTAGAAAAATGTATATCTAACAGTTGCATTTGTCACCATAGGAGAAAAGTAAGTACCTAAATCAACAAGTGCATTCTTATATTAAATGTATCCATTTCATCAGCACACCACAATTTTTTCCATCTGGGAGTACTGTCTGAAACCTTCTGATCCTAAAGAGTGTAAAACAATCCATTCCTTTTGGTGCAGTAACTTTTCCTTCTTTGTTGTTGACATGCCATAAAAAAATGTTCCATTCTTGCCACGTCATTAGTTGTTCACCTGGGCCAACCAGGAATGATAATGGTGTTAAAGTAAATGTCTGTGCTGCACATTTGGTAGCAATGATAGATGCGCAAATACACAGAATAACCAGAACATAGGATAAGTACTATATTCCGGTTGTTCACAGGATTGCAACGGTCAAAGGCCAAAGGCTGATAGATTCCGTGGAATCAGGGTTAGAAAAATAAATTAATTGTCTTTAAAAGCAACTCAAAGCTTGTCCAATTGGTGAAATCTGAAGGATCCTAATAGAAAAGGAAAGACACTGAAGCAGACAAAGCACTTTGATTGCAACAGTGGATAGGCAGTCCAGCACCCCATGATTCCATTCAGAATTACGGGGGTTCGAGGATCAGAGAAGTCCATGAACACAAAATTCTCGTGCTGAAGGAGACACTAGAATGGCGATTCTCCAATTAACATGCAAAGAGAATCTTGATTTAATTAAAGACAACAGAGGCTAACATTATGCACTAACCTTTATTGCAGCCCCTAACATGCAGCACATATCATTACTAAATCATAAAATGTTCAAAACATATAAGCATTCAGCGCGCATAGTCTTCATCCTCTTTTAGGCTGCAACGAAATGAAAATAGCTTGTCATCCTTTGGAGATAACCAAAAAGCTCTATTTCTTCAAGAAACAAATCATAATCAGTCTTCATCAGGATAAGCTGACAAATTATTTTCTTGAAAAAATTAAAACTATATATTACTTATACAAATCAATATATCTTTAAAGCTCTACCAAGTCAATGATTGTAACGTAACACAGTAACTTTAGTAACTTGGCATTATAACTCCAACCACAACAATAATTTTAACTTATCACAGTGTATTTAAAATCTCCTTTCTTTTTATGTTTTATTTTTTTACCATAAAGGTGAGGAGAGTGGGATAATGTTAACATCTGTTGTTTTTAATGAAATGGTAGTGTTGACGCTGGAGCCAAGGTAAGTTAAGTAGTTTATTCGTTGGCTACACGGTTGTGGAGCACACAGCAGAAGCTCCACCAGTTACAAAGCAGCCCCAACTGTGCCAAGTATTTCAACCTAAACATTCTAAGAATATAACACAAAGGAGAGCCATCACCAAACAACATAGAACACTGGCAGGGAATGCCAGAGAAGCATTCACACAGAGACCAGATACTACAGAAATCGAGATTCTCTTTGTGTGATAATTGGAGAATTGCCATTTCATTATAGGACCGGAGGCTACCATTATGTACATTTAAACTGTTAAGTGCCACACCACTTACATGCTCCACCGGTCTTAATTAAAGTATTAGCATTTGACCGATCTGCCGCTTTTAAAATTTCCAGTAAGGAACCCCCAGATTAGAACACCTTACTAGCCATTGCCCCTCTGGAGAAATGGGCACCAAATCTTGAAAGATCCAAGCCATACTCATTCATAATCGAATGTACCCACCTAGCCAAAGTTGCCGTAGAGACTGCTTTATAAGGTTTAACATAAGACAATAGCAATTGATCTTCTCCATGTGGTCTAAACTCCAATATCTTCCTCTCGTTAACCTTCATACAACTCACCACACAAAGTTTTTCACAATTATTGAAAAATGGGTAGAAAATTGATTGCGACATTGTTTTTATTCTCTTCCAAATATCAAAATGTACCCCTTCTATAGAGTATAATCTATTATAAATCTCTAGAGCCTTAATATAAGAGACTCCCAGAGTTGTTAATTTCATAGAAATCTGCTTTGAAGTAAGATACTTCTTAAATTGCCTATTAATAAATAACTTGAAAATCGAATTTACATCCCAAAGAGACTCATAACACGTTTTAGGCAGTCTCTTAATTCTTACACCCTCCATTACTCTTCTTATTAGCGGGTTGCTGCCAATGGCAAAATTATTAATTAAAGCATGACCAGAAGAAATGGCTGATCTATAACAATTAATTGTGTTATAGGACAGACCTGAATTAAAGAGGGATGCTAAATAATTGGCTATCTCCAGGATAGGAGTTTCCATGGGATTGAAACCCTTTTCCATATACCAAGCACACCACTTCTTCCAAACACCCATGTATCTTTTCCTAGTTACCGGGGCCCAAGATTCATCCATTTGATCTCTAGCCTCTCCTGAAAGGCCTAAATATCTGCCTGAACTCCTGAAATCTTTCAGACAAGATAGTCCATTTTCCCTTATAAAACAAAAGGGTGCTCTTCTCTCTCTTAATCCTTCAGCAGACCTAAAGATACTGGGATCAGCTGTGAAATAGCTACTGCTAGTTCCATCAACTGGGGACACATACCTGAGGTCTCCAAAATGGAGCTACTAGAATCATACTGCAACCTTCCATTCTCACTTTCATTAACTCTCTCGGAATCATGGGTAAAGGTGGAAAGGCATAACCTCCCATCCTTCCCCAGGCTTGTAGAAAGGTATCCACTGCTAAAGCTCCTGGATCCGATCTCCAGCTGTAATAATTGGGAACCTGGAATGTCAGTCTGCTCGGAAACAAATCCACCTGAATTGGACCGCAAATAGTCTGAATCTGAGGAAACACTAGAGGATCTAATTTCCAATCGCCGTAATCTTTGAGGTGTCTGGAATTCCAATCTGCTCTCACATTTTGTATGCCTGGGATAAACTCTGCTCTCAACACAATCTTATTGTTCCAACAGAAATACCAAATTTGTTTAGCTAACTCCGCTAAAACTTTCGACCTCGGCCACCCAAACGGTTTATATATGTTACATCTGTGAAGTTGTCTAACCGCAATAAAGTAACACTTCGTTAAAAATGTCTTGAAACTCATTAAGGCATTGAGTGCTGCTTACATCTCAAGGCAAATTATATAGCATCATTTCTCCTCCTCTGATCACCTTCTGTCTGTTTCTAAACTGTTCTGTCCTGCTCCCTAACCTAGATTGCTGGCATCTGACTTCAGGGTCTGATCTGGCACATTACCAAAGATTGCCTTGCTGTTCCATGCCTCCAAATTTCTTAACCACCATTCCAGATCCTTTTGTGCTTCTGAGGAGAGCCAAAGAATGTCCCCATACCATGGACCTTTCCTTACACCTGTTGATTTTAAGCTCTGTAGGGCTCTGTAATGTAAAGGGCCTGGAGAAATTGCTTGAATTGAAGAAGACAAAAGTCCCAACACTCTTGCCAAATTTTTCAAAAGGATTTCCTCCTTTGACAATTGCATCTCTCTCTTTATCTTTTTTCCTTTTTTGTGGTAAAATAAGTTCTGACAAAAGATAATCTACCTGGAAACCTAGAAATTCCAAATTCTGTGAGGGGGCCATGAGTGACTTTTCTGCATTGACTATAAGACCAAGGCTATCCAGTGTTATTACAGTCAGCCTTAGGTGGTCTAAAAGCTCCAATCTGTCCTGGGACATGAGCAAAATATTGTCCAAATATATTATTAAACGGGCGCCTATTTCCCTCAGGAAGGTTGCCACTGGACATAGCACCTTGGTGAAACATCAAGGAGCCGAAGATAGACCAAAGGAAAGACACAGTAAGTGGTACAGGACACCCCTCCAGCTGAGAGGGTCCCAAATCGTCAAGCAATTTATCTTGAATTTGTTTAAGGCATTTCTCAATCACTTTCCTCGGATCTTTTCTGGATTTGAATAAAAATGTAATAATATCTGGGTCCAGGTTGGGAGTGCTACACGCCTTATTTTCTGTAGAGGGTCTTGGACACTCTGCCCGGCGTAAGTTAAGGGTTTCCATATCTAAGGACTTCCTTACCCAAAATGTTAATTATATTGAAATATGGTCCATTGGTCATCACTCCCCACTGCGTGGGTGTTTAATCTTTGTTGGATCGAACATCTCACAACCATGTGAGCCTCATATCTAGGTGGACGTGGAGGCCTGGTCAATATCATCATCCAAGCCTAAAGTGTCAAAGCTTTCCTGGGGGGCAAGTATATATTCATCCCAAGCCATATCTTCATCATACATATTCTCCTCTGGAGAAATTAAATGTTCCCGCATTTCTATTGTGCCATGAAGGTCACTCTTTCTTTTAATGCCACTATGGACAACCTTTCCTTCTGCCCCGTAAAGTTGACCTTTTCCTTTGGTGCTGCTGAGCGCACCACACTAAGGGGCCTATTAGGATATCTGGCGGATTGCCACCGCTGGGTCGGCGGTGGCCACCGCCGGCCCGGCGGTGGCGATCCGCCCGCCAAATATCCTTTTTCACCCCCCCATAATAGCATTGCGAGGGGCACTGCAGCGGACGGAAAGACCGTCCGCCGCTTTTCCGCCGTTCGAACTGTCGACCGGGCGGAATAGGGTCACAATATGGTGGCGGTGTCTGCAAGACACCGCCATTCATATTATGATGTATGCGGTGACATGCCTTTCCATGGCGGAGACTCCGCCATGGAAAGGCATGCAGAGAATGCCTTCGGGGGTCCATTGCGGGCCCCCGGGGGATGGGGGGGTGGATGCCTGCACTTGGGGGGTACCCACCCTTCATTGGCATGCACAAGGTGGCAGGCACCGCGCGGTGCCTGTCATGTTGTGCATGCCAATGCACGACATGCATATATTGCATTGTGGCGGGTGCTGCTTACAGCACCGCCCGCCGCAATGCAACATATGCGGGATGCCACCGGCACCATGGCGGTGGCATCCTAATTGTCATTGCGGGACCGCTGCACCTTTTGTGGGCGGTCCCGTTTGCCGTTGCGGTGGCGGGCGAACACAGTCCGCCCGCCATTGTAATAGACCCCTTAGATTGTAGCGCTCAGGCTACCAACGCTGCAGGCGAGATCTTGCACCTTCTCCAAGTGTTTTCTTTTCTTTAAAAAGCTTTCCCCTCTTTCTGGGTTCAGAGGTAGAAGGGAGTCCCCTAAGAGGAAGAAAATTAATATTCCTCTCAGGGGGTGTCCCTCTTCCTCTTTGTTAACGTGGTGTCTACCGCCTCTTTTATTAAGGACCTAAGTTCCTCCTCCACAAATTTCTTAAGGGATTCCCACTCTTCACCCGTAGTCTCAATTTGAGTTCAAAGTTGATCTTTCCATCCTTTTGCTGTAAGGGAAATAACACAATTGCTGCTTAGCTTCCTTAGCGAAAAGCTAGTTTGTTTCTTTTGAATCAGACTTGCCACTAGATGGAGATCTGATATGATAGATGCAGGCAACATATATAAATAGCTTAATTTTATAATATTGGGTAAAGAAACCGTTGCAGTACAAACGATTGTTAGAGAAACAGCTGACTATGTGCAAAGGCTGGTTGCTTGGCAACACATCTTGTATGCCTCGCACCCATCAAAATTGACTAAAAAAGTGAAAGGACTAAGATGCTTCTCTACGCCAAGCTATTATGCCGGAGATCGAGTCTCAGTACGAGCTCCTCTGGTTCTATGGCAACGCGCTTTAAGCGCATACACACTTGAGTCACCGAAACGGCAACACTCTGGCCTGGGAGACCACAAGCGCTAATACAATCTCCCTAACCCGTGTCCATCAAAGGAGTGTGTCAGGAAACAAAGCCTGCCAAATCAACCCGGTCGGGAGGTGGTGGCGTGTCTCCATCCACACAGCCGATCCCATACCAGCAGGCGTGCCCCTCCTTTCTTTCCACAGTGCCCTGCATATAGATTGATATAATCACTATAAACTTACCAAGTTGTCCTTATTGTAACTAAAAGGAAGGAAACATTAGCAGAAGGTATCAAAAAACTTTGAATTATTACTAATTATAAAAAATTATTCCCAATCACAATTTTTGAAAAACAAAATGTTACATTGAAAGAATAACCCATTCATAAATTGGAAAAGGTTCAAAACCAAATCAAAACACTAGAAGCAAAACAGCAGAACACAAACGTATCTGTTCAGGAGCAGCTAATAAAAGAGGATGAAGACTATGTGCACTGAATACCTATATGTTTTTAACATTCTATGGTTTGAGATATAGTAATGTTCTGTAAAAGGCTGCATGTTTGGGGCAGCAATAAAGGTTATTGCATAATGGTAGCCTCTGGTCTTGTAATGAAATCAACTCAATGATAAGGTTATACGTCAGTGAGAGCCTATGTGTTTTTTTGGCATTTCTTCTGGAAACCTATAGTGTCTCACAATAAAAAATGAGAGATGACTATGAACAGTGACAGAAGGAGCTACTATTGATCAGAGGTTCCACCTGTACTTACATTTTGTGATCATATTAAAGCTCTTTTAAAAAAAAAGTTATAAACGGCAATTTAAAAGCTTAATATCCAATCAAATTTTTACAAATCTCCAGTATTTTCTTTTACACCTAAAGAAATGTGGGCCTGGTTTGGGAAAATTAAATGATGAAATGTATAGTTTTGTATGGTGCTGCTGTTTTAAAATAAATTAACAAAAGATTAGCCTGTGTAATCTTAGCATTTTGCACATTGCATAATTTATTTTATTTTTTTAAAAGTTTTATATAGCGCAAACAAAAACACATATGGGTATCAGAGCGCTTTATGTCTTGGCAGTTAAGTAGGTGCAAGCAGTGGAAACCATATCACAACCAGAACAAGAAACAAACATAACAGATCATAAAAACATAACAGATCTATAAAGAACAAATGTAAACTAGCACATCCTAAGGTTATTGGGAACTAGCCCAGAAATGTCTTCATCAGTAACTCTTTGACTTTACTTTTGAAGGAAGCCATAGAATTGGTAAGTCTTATTTCAGGTGACAAGGAGTTGCAAATTCTTGGTGCAATACCTGAGAATTCTCGGATGTAGGTTTTCTTTTTATGGAATTTTGGGGTATTGAAGTGTAAAGCTTTATGAGTCATGCATGCAATTTTTATATATATCCTTGCTTCATACGGGAGCCATTTTAGTGATTTAAACTCAGGCATGATGTGACGATAGCGTAATAAGCCTTGCAGCGGAGTTGAGAGAGGCTCTAAGTGGCGCTGTCTTCAATCTAGGAAGGCCACAGAGGGTATTGCTACCATAATCCAGTTTAGAGATCACTAGGGGTTGCACCACAGTCTTGAAGTCGTTATGGGGTAGGAACAGTTTTATTCTCTCTAGGACTTTCAGTTGGAAGTTCGCACCTCTGGTGAAAGCACTAATATGCTTTTGCATGTTCATATGTTTATCTAGCATTATTCCCAGAGAGCTCGCGGATTCAATGATGTTTGCAGTGCAGTCGAGAGCTATGAGTTGATGCATCCATTCTTCAATGTCTGGGGAGTGATTGGCTGAAGTGATAAGGAGAAATTCTGTTTTGAGAGCGTTTAGTTTCAAGTGATTAAGAGTCAACCAGCTTTGCATTTCCTAATGAGTTGAGTTGAGGGGCCTGATGGCCTCAGGGGAGGAGATTTTCAGGTACAGTTGAGTGTCATCAGCATACATGTGATAATGGATTTTGGACAATTTTCAGGATTTCTGTTAGAGGCTCCATGAACAAGCTGAACAGGGTGGGCACAAACGTGGACCCCTGTTGCACCCCCGGAGTGAGCGGTTCGGGTTTTGACAAAGCCTGATTCACCTTGAGTCTTTGTGTTCTTTCATGAAGGAATAAGGAGAACCAGTTTAGCAAAGTCCCTGATAACCCCATCCTGTGCTCCAGTACCTCAATAAGGGTATCATGTTTTACCATATTGAAAGCTGACAATAGGCCAAGGAGGATCAAAATGCATGATTCATTTAGGTTCAGCATTCGTAGAGCATCATCAACAATGTGGGTAAGAGTGGATTCCGTGCTATGCCCCTGACGGAAGCCCGATTGGAATTAGTCCAGCAAGTGGAATTTTTCAATGTGGCTACATAGCAGGATGTGCAAATATTTCTCTAGAACCTTAGCCAGAGCAAGAATGTTGGAAATTGGGCGAAAATTGTGAAGGTTAGTATGGTCTTCCAACGTTTTTTTAAGGAGGGGCGTGACATGCCCCGATTTACGGCAATCAGAGATCATACCTTGAAGCAAAGAGGCATTAATTAATTTCGTCCAAAGAGGGAGTATGGATGATCTGATCACATGGCAAGGGATCGCAGAAATGGTTGGATGATTTGCGGAGTCACCAGAGTTTTGCGAATGGTGCTTTCGTCCAAGGTTTGGAATATGCTCCAAGAAGTATTGTTTTTGGGGGGAGAACCAAAATTGGAGGGGCCATTCCTGACCTGGAGGTAGGATAGGAGACAGGAAGGTTCTCCAAAGCTGCCCATCTTTCTTTGCCAAAATTATTAGTTGACATTTAAAAAAAACAAAAAAACTTAAATATTGGGCTAATGTCATAATGTTGATGAAATTCTGTGCACAATTTCATGTCATTTGCTGAAATCAAATTTCCCAAATGTATATCCAGTAACCTTAATTGAGTGCATCTGATTTTTGTAAAGGAATATCAATATTGATAAGATACAGTTATGGATAGAAAAGAGAAATTCAATATTTTATTCCTTTGAGGAGTGCACATCAAGTTTGCTTTTTGAGGTATTTATTTTGTAGTAAGTTGTAATTCATTATTACAGATTTTAGCTGATTATCCCAATGTTCTTTAGAAGGGGCAGTGTTTTAAAAAAATATCAAGCAAGGCAAACTGGCTCAATGTAGTCGAGGTGTGAGGGCAGATTAATCGACTCGTTGTCATGTTTGCTATTGTGGTGTAAAACCTAATGAATAGCAAAGTGGATATGTTGTATTTACTACAAGGATGTTATCTAAATAATCATCACAGGATGGGAGTCCCTAAGATTATGCACACCTCTACTTCTTACACTTAGGTAGAAAACTGAAGGCATCTAAAGATGGATTATTCTGGGTAAACTGGGTGGAACACGGAGACCTCAATGAGATTCCTGTTTTAAGGAATGGCTACCAGGATGAATTTGTATTCTTGGGATTCCATCATCACTTCTGTTGCCATTTTTTGTAGATCTTTGAAAAATGTATTACACACTGAACAAACATCCGACAAACCACACAAAAGAACATTGTTTTCTAGATTTTTTTTTATTATTAGTGAAAATAATTATATGAAAAACATTACAATAAAATATAGCATTATGTCCCAGGAACATTTTAGGAATATTGCAGCTCTGAACCACTGTAATTAACTACTATGCCAACACAATAGACATTAGGAAGGACTCTGACAGTGGAGAAGCTGCTGTGCTAGGCGTGCATGCATCGGGGAACAGAATAGTGTAAGCTGAGGGGCTGAGGTAGTCCTCAGTACGGCTTGCACTGCCTGTCTTCTGCCTGTATTGATGTTTTACTTTCCCAGTTCTGGTACTCCTGTGGATCACGTGGATCAAGCAGACAATTTGGGATCAAGAGTAGGAACACATCACTGATGATACAGCTGCATGGAATTTCAGCAATTTGCACTGCTCGCAATGATTTTTAGTGCTAGGAGATAGTTCAGTGTAGTAAAATCAGCACGAAAGGCACAACGTGGCATGCCAGAGAGAGCTGCTTCTTTCTGCCACTCGTGTAGATTTTCTTTTTGAGCGTCAGCTCTCTCAATGTGAATGGTATAGATCTGCCGCCACTGCCCGCATTGAGAAATCCTTCCAGGACTCGTCCTAGCACTCAATTTTCTTGCTCGTCAACTTAATGTTAGTGAGCCACATGTGAGAAAACCATCACCACGTGGTGGCTGGTGGAGTTTTTCCAGAACTCCGTGCTCCAGGTGGAGAGTGGACTGGGCAAAACTCCATGAGCTCCGCCGGCGGAGCTGAGTTTACCACCCACCCCTACATAACAGTTGAACGCAGGAACAATACCATGGGTGATGTATTACCAGAGTGTGTCACCTGGTGCCAGCCAAGCTAATCGATATTCTGATATAGGTAGCCCACATGCAGTATTGAGGTGTAAATAGGAGCAAAAGTGACAAACTAAATTGGAAGAGGCAGAGACCAACAGGACTCAAGCAAAGGCACATGATGAGATCCCAAAAGCTTAGCAAGGAACTGTGACAGTCACGGTAAATGAAGAACACAATTTTCGACTATCCCAGCAGAAAGTGCTATCATCTTTGGAAAGTATTTTGGATATTCAAAACATCGCCGCCAGACTAATTCTCAACCTTCCTTGCCACATTCACATCACACCTCACCTTCGAAAACAGCACTGGCTCCCGATTCAGAAACGCTGCCAGTTCAAGATACTCACCCATGCCTACAAGGCACTTCACAACCAGGGTCCCACCTACCTCAACCACTGCCTACACTTCCACCAGCCAACTAAGAACCTCTGCTATGCATCACTTGCGCTTGCCCACACCCCCCTATAGCCACAGAAGCAAGAGAGGAGGTAGGGCCTCTCTTACCTGGCAGCCAAATCCTGGAACAACTTCCCCCAGCACATCAGGTCAACTGCGTCATTTATATATTTCCATAAGAAACTGAAAACCTGCTGTAGGAAGCTGGCTCTGTATATACTATGCCAAAATGAGGCCTAGTGTGCACAGAGTACAGTGGAACCCCAAAGGTAGGCAGAGATAAAAGTAGATAGCATCAGAGAGTAAGGTGCTATCTACTTTGTGGTAGTGCGGGCGAGCAGTAAGGCTTTATCAGAGGGTAGTGTTAAGCATTTGTTGTACACACTCAGGCAGCAAAGGATGTCACACACTCAAAGACTGAACTCAGACCAATTTGTTTGTATAAAAATATTATTTAGTTTTATTTATTTTCTAGAACCAAGCACGCCTGCTACAGGTAAGTGTAAATTGTACTTTTCAAGGCAGGTTGAACAATACAAGCAAGCTGAATGAAAATGACTTTGTTACAGGTTTGTAAATCTTTCCAATACAGTGGAAATTACTGTTAGATTACTTTTGATTATTTTTCAGATTACTTTATGGATTACTTTTCTACTCAGTATGATATGCCTAGATATCACACTGGGACATTTCCTAGAGAAAAGGTAAGTAAAGCAGTTTTTAGTTATTTGCAGTTTTTCAAGTTCTCATACAAAACCAACTCCACACAGAACAATTTTCACAAGAAAGCAGTCAATGCAGTCCTATGGGAAGAAATGTGGTTATCAGTTTCAAGGTAAGTAAAAGTTTGTGGGAGTTTGTATTCTGGGGTTAGAACCAGTGATCCCCCAGGGCTGAGGATGCACTCTCAAAGCACCCTCAGCGGCACTAGGGCAGCCGGGTGCGGAGTGCTGAGGCCCAATTTTATCCAATGGGGGATAGTGGGCCTCCGGTTGGTGGCTGCTCACGAGCAGGCCACAAGGTTGTGGGAGAAAAGCTCCTGGACTTAAGCTCAGGGCAAAGGGGGATCCGAGTAAGCACACAAGGTGCAGCGGCGCAGGGGCGGCTGGGTGCAGGGTGCTGTTTTGGCATCGGGTGCCCTGTTATTTTCAATGGGAGTTGCTGGTTTGGATTTTGGCTGCAGGCTCGGTCCAGGAAGACTTCCAGGACGAACCAACAGCTGAGCAGGTAAGTTGGAGGGCTCAGGGACGTAAGTGCACCTCGGGTTCTCTTCTCCAGGGTGCAGGGTGGCTGGATGCAGGGCTGTCTTTTAAGGTTGGATTTCACCTTACCGGGCCACTCGCGGTTGGGGGGTCAGGCTGCAGGCGACGTCGGGGAGTCCTGGAGGGGTCAACCAAAGGTGGACTCAGACTCTGGAGCACTGGGGGACCTCGCCAGGACCAGTGGACCACCCGGATTCGGGCTGTAGGCGTCAGGTGCAGTGGTGGTTCCAGGCATCAGGCTTCTTTGTTCTCAGCAGGCTCAGAGTCTGTATTGGGAGTTTCTTTTGAACAGAGCTGCTGTTCACAGGAGATCTGGTCTTTGTTGAAGGCAGTTAGTCCTTCCAGGAGTTCTGGAGGTCCCTGGCTGCAGGACAAGGCAAATTTTGGCGCAGGATCTCTGGATACTGCAGACGGGCCAGTAAGGCTGGGGCCAAGTCAGTTCTTCTCTGCAGTCTCCCCTTCTGGGGGTCTTCTTTCATCCCTTTTCTTCGTAGGTTGCGGGAATCTGTCTTCTTGGTTCAGGCCAGCCCCCTATACTGTATTTAGGGGGCGTTTTAGTGGTCTCGAGGTCAGTAGCCAATGGGCTACTGACCTTAGGGTGACTACACCCTTTGTGTGCTCACCCCACATGGGGGAGTGGGCACAATCCCTAATCCTGATTGGAGAGTGCCTGCCAACTGCAAGATGGTGAGCACTGAAGAGTGGGCTTCACTTCGCCTCCCCCACCTGAGGGGTGGGGTCGGCGGAGGTGGGCACACCTTCTGTGCTGGCTATATTTTCCCGCCTGTCTTGCCTCCGAAAAGGAGGGGAGACAGGAAGGGGCCCTGCTCCTGATAGCAGGAAAGGCTGGGGGTCGCGTTACAAAGGCGGCAAGGCCATTGAAGCTCCCCTGCCACAGATGGCTTTTCCTGACCTTGGGGAGGTGTTAACACCTCCGCCCAGGAAAGGCTTTGTTTCTGGGCTCAGGGAGCTAGGGCTTCCATCCAAGGGGTCCAGAAACATGTCTTGTGGTGGCAGGCTGGTGTTTACCAGTCAGGGAACCCACCAGAGGCTGGTCGTTTTTAGGGGGCATCTCTGAGATGCCCTCTGAGTTAATTTTTCAATAAATTCCACACTGGTATCAGTGTGGGTTTAATGTGCTGAGAAGTTTGATACCAAACTTCCCAGTTTTCAGTAAAGCCAGTATGGTGCTGTGGAGTTCGTAATGACAAACTCATAGCACCATATACTCCTAATGGCATTACTACACTTACAATGTCTAAGAATTGGTATAGACACTGTAGGGGTACAGGGCTCATGCATTGGCACCCTCAACACTGGTATAGTGCACCCAGCTAGAGGGGTGGCTGACCTATGCCAGGCAGTTGGTCATAGGCATGGCACACAGGCGTGTGTGCCATGTCAGCTCTTCACATTGTTCTGCACCAAAACACACAGCCTGCAATGGCAGTGTGTGTGTGTAAAGGTACAGGGCCTCTAAGGGTGGCACAATAAGTGCTGCAGCCCTTAGATGCCTTCCCTGGCCACAGTGCCCTTGGTACCCATGGTACATTTTACAAGGGACTGACATGTGGCCAGAGAGGTACCAATTGGGGGTACAAGGTACAGGTTTGGGAAAGAACACAGGCCCTGGGAACCTGATTGGCAGGGACCCAGGGCACATCAAGTCAAAGTACATCAGTAGTCAGGCAAAAAGTAGGGGGGGGGGGTTACTGCAACAGAAACCCAGCTTCCTACACCTGGCTCTTCAACTGATCCTTCTTGCAGAACCCGCACCTACTCAGCGCCTAGATATTCTCACAGGTGACAATTTTTACGCTCTACAAATCCATGTTACATATGATAGAGTCTGTTCTGCTAGTAGGTACATTAATGGACATCTTATGTTAAGAGAAGATTTAGCAGCTTAATGGAATCAAGTGAAGCAAATTTAGCTTCGCAAACCTTTTTCACAGAAGAGATCTGATAATATAGACTCCTGAGACATCTATGAGACTGAACTTTGGCAATTTATTCACCCTGTCCCTTTCAATAGATGCAACTTTGCAACCAGAAAGGTCTCCCTCTCTCCTTTTATCACCTGCCCCTAAAGGGTTTAAAAAAAGACAAGGCAAGCGCTACCCAACAAATGCCCATAAGTGCCTACACCCTTGCACCAAGGGTCCATATTGAGACACTAAAAAGGGTCATGGTAGTTAGTGCGAGAAGACAGAGATAGTTGAGAGCGCCTAACTCCTTCCAAAATGAAACAAGCCAAGTAACCACCATGGTGAAAAATATGTGGCTAACCAGGGAAACACCATTAAAATAATTCCATAAGGCTGGTGACTTCCATGCCCAAAATAAGCAAATAAACCAGTGAAAATTTTAATCTGCAATCCATATATGAACCACACAGAAGACTAAGATCAGGTGGGCACATGACTGGGCTACCAATAGATAAAAACTTAGTGAAATGGAAAACATTATGGGGTATGCCTCCAGAACAAGAATGCTGGAAGTACAAGAGCAAAAACCCAAGGTTTACCTACACCTCATCAGAAATACCATGATAGAAAACCCGCACATAATTGTGAGGCGTTAGTACCACTATTACCTAAGCTCAGACAGTATATCCAAGAGCTGTGAATCCAAATTGCATCTCTATCTAATAAAGATCCTACACACAATAATTAACAGCCTGATCGACTACACAAGAAAATAAAATCAAAGGTCTGCTTCAGACAACCAAACTCCAATAAATGCAAACAAGATACACAAATTGTCAAGAGGGTCAAGTCAAAGAAACATCAACAGGGTCAATGAGGAGTGTAGTTTTAAAACAAACTTTCTACTTTCAGCACTAGACACCAGTGAGCCCAAGCAAAAAATGAAAAATTACCCAGGAAACAAATACATAGCTGAAGTGCTAGTGGCATAAAATATTGGACCCCCAGAGGAGAAAGACTTCTTGCTTAAAAATAGTCACACAGTTGGTTGTTATATATTGGGCACTCATAGCACCACATGGAATGGTTTCTGAAAACACATCAGTAATAAACCAGATGGAACTGATAATCGACCTATCTAATATGCCAGTTTGAGAAATTTGGTTACTGGTTGAGGGAGGGAACCCAACTCAAGCAGCAACCACAATCCTTGTCAGGTTGGAGGCAGAAGCAAACCATAATTTAACCTGTACTCAACCCTCTGGTAGCTTGGCAAAGAGCAGTCTAGCGTAAATTAGAGCCAATGTGTAAAATATTTATGCAGCACTTCAAACAGTAATAAAGTGAAAACACAATACAAGAAAAATCCGACACCAATTTAGAAACATAGAGCAAAATGAAATAAATAATTCTAGACCAAAACAACCAAAATTTTATCAGTAGAACCAGAGATATGGAATTCTAAAAATGTTACTGAAAATATCACCAAAAAGCATACGCAGGCACTTAAGGCCATCTGGTTGTGTGAGATAGGGAAAAAGTTACAAGTTCAGGCAGACCGCTTTGGGAGCGTGGGTCAGAAACAGGGCCAGGATAGCCCCACAGAAAAGTTGCCTTCTCACTCCAGCGAAAGGACTTCCATTCACTGTGGAGGAGGCTGCGAAGAGCAGTGAAGCATTGCAGGCATTTGTTAACGCGGCGAGAAGAGCAGGTCTGGAGTCGCGGACAGTTGTTGAAGTAGCAAGAAGATCCTGTTGTGATCGCCACCAGTCAGGCCAGAGCTTTGTGGTGTCACTCCCCACAAGTGGTCGATGCTGTAGCACGAAGGGTCAGGTTGACAGAATTTTGCGGTGGTTAACAGTCTGAGCAACAAGGTTTTGACACCAACGGGCCTGTCAACGGTTGTGAAAAGGTAAAAAACTGCAACTCAGCTCTCTTGAGGCCACACAAGGGTACAATACCTGAGGGGTACCACTTGGGCATTAGGGGTTACTCCAGCTGCATCTGGGTGCTGGTGCAGAAGGTTGGGAGCCTATTATGTCCCTGTGGCTCTGAACAGGATGCCAGCAGACTAAACCCCCTGGAGTCACTGTGGGAGTCTTATATTCAGGTGAAGGTCCAATCCCTCTGGCTCAGGCGGTAGTCCAGCAGGGCAGCAGTCCAGCAGAGTGGCAATCCTTTCAGCAGCACAGCAGTCCCTCTTTATGGCAGAGTTTTCACAGATCCAGAAGTGTACTGAAGAGCTGGTGTCTGAATATTTATACCAGCTTCCTCCTTTGAAGTGGGAGAAGCTTCTCGAGGTTTCCCTTTGAAGTGCACAGGTTTCCTACCTCCCCTGCCCTGGCTCCAGACTACAGGGGGTATGCAGCCCTTTGTGTGTAGGTAGGACACAGTCTATTCAAGTGTAAGTAGGGCTGTGCCCATTTCCTGCCTCCCATCCTGCCAGTGATGACCCATTCAGGTACAAAATGGCTAAGGCAGGAAACATCCAACTTTCTAAAAGTAGCATTTTTAAATTTGTAATTTAAAATCTGACTTTACCATAAGAGAATATTTCATTACTACTTCAAAGACACCAAACATGGACTAGTTACCTGTTCCCATCTGGACGTTACAGCTTTTTAAATGTAATAAGGTAACTCCGGTGTTATCCTATGGGAGAAGTAGGCTTTGCAGTAGTGAAAAACTAATTTAAGAGCTTTTCACTAGCAGGATATGTAAAACTAAAAGATAAATGTCCAACTTTTACAATATACTGCACCCTGCCCACTGGGCTGTCCAGGGCCTAACCTAGGAATTACTTTCATGCATACAATAGGAAGGTTTGGGCCTGGCTAAAGGTTTATTTTGCTAGGTTTACATTGCAGTTTAAAACTGCACACACATGCTGCAGTGACAGGCCTGAGGCATGTTTAAAGGTCTGCTGAAGTGGGTGGCACATTCAGCGTTGCAGACCCACTAGTAGTATTTAATTTTCAGACGGAGCATAGATAGTGTCACCTTACCATGGACTTACCAGTAAATTAGGTATGCAAATTGAGTATAAGTCAATTTTACTGTGATTTAAGTAGATACCACAAGTACCACAGCACTGGTTAGCAGTGGTAAAGTGTGCATTCCAAAGTCAGCAAAAACAAAGTTAGCAAAACAGAAGGGTTGAAGGCAAAAAGGTAGGGGAAACCCAAACGAAGGATACCAGGTTTAACAGCCAGCTTTAAATGAATCCACTGTTATGCAATGATAAAAAAGTCACCATCTGCAAAATTTACAAAACAATTCAAAAGAAGATCTTCACTACTGAATAAAGTGTTAAGATAGTTATCTAAAAAGTGGGAGATGGATCAATAAGAAGAAACAATATCCAAATTGTAAAGACATTGAATCATAATGTAGCTGGTGAAGATGGCAACATGATTCTTGTAGGTACTGGAAGGTCAACCTCAGAGAGCATATGGTGAACACAAACCCATTCACTGTTCCATTTCAAGAAGAAGAGTCAGTTCTTCAACTTCTTGAGGAACTGAAGAAGAGATGAGCAGGCTCTGCTGTTTGGTGGGAAGTTGTTCTATGCTTTGTGGATGAGGTATGAAAAGGCACAGCCTTCTGCTCGGCTTTTGTGTAAGTGTGGTACGTGAACAAGTGAGAGTTCGTCTAAGTGGAGGATACTGGAGGAATGGCGCAAGAGTTCGTGGCTGTTGAGGTATTTAGGGCTGATGTGAATTGCTTTGTATGTGTGTTTGAGGAGGCTGAATTAAGTGTATTTGTGTATGGGAATACAATGAAGTTCTCTGAGGTGAGGTGCAATCTGAGAGCAGCGAGGTAGGTTGAGCATGAGTCTTGCAGCTGCATTCTGGATGGTTTTGAGTCTGTAGTCATGTTGAAAATGAGTGCGTGTGTGATGGTTTTTGTGGTGTTCTCTGGTAGCCACTTCAAGATTTTTTGCAGCATCCTCAGGATATGGAAACAGTTGGAGGCCACAACGTTGACTTGGGCTGTCATGTCAAGTTTGTCGTCTATGATGATCCCTAAGATTTCTACCATGGGTAGAGGCCACCATGTATATTCCAATAAAGAGGTCTTGTTTCTGAAAATTACAACTTTGGTCTTATCCGAGTTGAGCTTAAGGCAGCTGGATCTCATCCTGGTGGCTACTGTGGTTAGTTATGCGAATGGTCAAGTTGGTTCTGTCATGGGTGTTTTGTCCATAAGGGAGAGTATCAGTTGTGTTTCATATGTGTAGGAGAAACTGTTGATGCCATACAACTTGATGATGTTGGCCAGTGAAGACATGTAGATGCTGAATAAGGTTGGGCTTATCGATGACCCTTGGGAGACTCGACAGAGGGAGTTCCTGGCTTCCGACGTGTAGGGTGGCATGTTGACTTTCTGGGTTCTTCCAGTTAGGAAGGAGCAGATCCAGTTGAGGATTCCTGTCTCGTGAAGACTTCTGATCACGGTGAAGTGGGAGACTGTGTCGAAGGTCGCAGATAGGTCAAGCAGGATGAAGGCAGCTCTTTCACCTCGGTCGATGAACATCCTAGTGTCATTAGATGCTGCAATGATTTCTGTCTTGGTGCTGTAATTTGGATCTGAAACCTGACTGAGAGAAGTCCAACAGCTGGTGTCAGTCTAGGTAGTCAGTGAGTAGCTTGATGATTGCTTTTTCCATGGCGATAATTGGATATGGTAGTAGAGCGATCGGGTGGTAGTTTCCTAGCTGCCTGCCATCTGCTGAAGTTTCTTTTAATAGTGCGTTGACTGTGACCTGTTTCCAGGCTTCTGGGAAAGTGGGGGTGGAACTGGAGGTGTTCATGATGTGAGGGAGTGTTTTGCTGATAAGGAAGGCACCCAAGCTGTAGATGTGGTGAAAGCAAGGGTCGGTATGGTGGGGGCCTTGATAGTATTGAACTTTTTATGGTGCAGATGTAAGGTTGCAACAAGTATTTATTTAATTCAGTGTTTTCACCGGGTTCATTCACTGGGAGAAAACGTTATTGTATTAATGTTTCATATTTGTTTGAACACCTCTGGGTGACATTAGCATATAGGGTGTTGAATAAGCTTTTTAGAATTGGGACAGTGTTTATTTGTTGAGGTAATGAAGTGTATTATTCTTGTGTTCTGGGTTGCTAAAGAACTGATACTTCCCACCTCAATGATTTTGCAGTTTTCCTAATAATTCTATGAAAGAATTGTGTATAAAAAACACTTGATTTGGGGGCGAGCCAGAAGACTTTCCTGTTCTACTAGAGATGCTGCTTGATTTTCTTACGATTTTGCTGTCCATTGAGACTTAGGGCTTGGTTTCGATATTGGAACGACTGGTCCCACCATCACTTTTCCGGCTGTCTTCTCACTCGCTGCCTTGGCAGTCTGCTCTCTTGATTTAGATATTGGCTCATCAATATAGGGAAGGCTGCCTCAGTCCCGACGCCTCCGCCAAGATCTTCCCCTGCATCGACTGCGTCAGAGGCAGAAGCGGCTTTTGGAGGGAGTCCCACCAAGATTCCAGTTGTCCAGATTACGATGTGCCTTTCTGCCGAGTCAACTGTGTTGGGGAAACCTCCATGCTCGAGCTGACAGAATTGAAGAAGAAGAAGTGAAACTCAACTTTTTTCAGGGTCCCACCACTGATTCCATCTTGAACACCATTGTCCAGGTCCTTCCTGTGCTGCTGCTACTAGACCACGGCGCTAAGCCACCCCGTTGTCATCGGAATCTAAGGTAGACTTTTGCGGTGGGTGTGGGTGTGGGTGCACATTTAATAGTGTGTTTATGTTATTGGTGTCTAATCGTATATGTAAAATATATGGGGCTTGCAAATTACATAAACATACATATTGACAGATTCAGAACATATATTTGATTTGATTTATGATTTGTAGAGCACATGGCTGCCCGAGGGCTTTCCCGTGCTGTAGTGAGAGCGGAGCCCAATGGTGACTTAGGGGAAACAGCCAGGTCTTGAGTTTTTTCCTAAAGGCAAGTTCATTTTGCAATGCTCTCAGGTCAAGCAGGAGCTCATTCTACCGTTTCGGTACCAGGTGCGCAAAGGATCTTCCTCCCCATCTTGATCTTTTGATTCTGGTTGTGCGAAGAAGGTGTAGGTAGGAGGACCTTAATAGCCTGGTGGGGGCGTGGGCGGATACCTGATTGTTTTTGGGCCTTTATTATTTATGGCCCTGTGTGTAATGCATAAGGATTTGAACTTGACTCTAGCCGCAATCTGCAGCCAATGGAGCTGATTGAGTGATTCTCTTACGGAGACGTAGCTAGGGATTTTAAGCAGGAGCCTTGCTGCCGCATTATGCCGACCTGAAGTCTCTTTATAACATATTTCGGTGAGCCTAGGTAAAGAGAATTGCCGTAGTCCAGGCATGAGACTATAAGGGACTGCATGACGGTTTTTCTTAACTGCTCTGGGATGAGTGCCAGTATCTTTCTGAGAATTCTTAAAAACCTGAAAAAGATTTCAGACAGTTTGTTTGCTTGGTAGTTCATTGCAAGGGTACTATCCATCCAGATACCTAGATTTTTTATAACAGGTTTGGGGTCAGGCAGATTAGCCATACAGGTTGGCCAACTATTCAGTGGTCTGGGTATGGTCATGTTGCCTAATATCATTAGTTCTGTCTTCTCTCCGTTTAGCTTTAGGCAACAGTTCGACATCCAGTGGCACAATTTGTTCAGGCAGGGGACCAGTTGTTGGTTTCCTTGGTTGAGGCCATTAGACAGAGAGACAATCAGAAGAGTGTCATCTGCGTAAGATACAGCTGAAATGCCAAATTCCTGCACGATAGTCGCAAGCTGTCGCACGTATATGTTAAATAGTGTAGGGCTGAGAGACGAACCCTGTGGCACACCACATTTAATTGGCAGGCACTCAGAGAAGCAGTCTTTTTAGATCACTTGGTAGGATACAAGTCTCCACGCCATCAAGGCCTCACTCTGTCATGACTACGCCACCAGGGCACCACCAGCACAATAGGAACATCTAAATTGGCTCAGCGCAAGCCCGCCGGCCTGATGGTGACGTAGAACTTTTAGCCAGCAGAGAAGACCGCTGTTGCTGTGGGACCCTGTCTATTGCTGCAACATCTAAATACGGCGGGTGGACTGCCATCAGCTCAATGGAGTACTTGGAACTGCTGCCGCAGTGGGACAATGGTAATATGACCAAGATCTAAATCAGGCCCTTTGAATACTTTCCTTTGTTTACATACTCTGTATAACTTTTTTTCTAAGAGCCTTCATGGCATTAACTCTGTACTGCTTATTTTGAATTTTTATTATAAAACCTTCAACTTTTCATTGTTCTTGAACGAAATTATTAAGTGGACCCCATTACTTATTGAACTATATTACTCTGCTAATTGATGTTTGGTGAGTTGCCTTAAAGTGGAGGCACCATCTCTGAATCAGTAAACTGTAGGAGAACTGAACGAGGTTAATTTTGGGGTATGGTTTTGCTCCCACAATAAGCATGTAGAGAAGTCCAGATTGATTAGCAGCTAGCCATGCAATGGCAGTGGTAGCCCCATCAAAATAGGAAAGCAGGACCACCTTGTTTTCATGGAATGTTGCTAGTCTTCCACAAAAAATAGGTGACACAGATCTGATAAAGTTTTCGACAAACCATAAAATCCTTGTCTTACAGTAATTATGAACCACGTCTCCATTGGTATTTCAAGGTTACAGAAATCACACTATATGTGCTCCTCAAATGCCTGGCCCAAGAAACTGCATATGGTCATTGCACTTTAACATTCAAATGTGTGATATTACCTCTCCTGACAACTCCATATGAAGAATAAGAAAATATATTGACCTAGCAGAAAAGGAAAGGATACATAAAATTTCGAAATACCATCAGAGAGGCCATGGAAAAATCGGCTATGTCAAGCCCATCATACTCATATGTGGTAACTTTAACAGCAAGATGGGTAATTGGGGGAACAACTCAGAGTCATCTCTTGCTCTGAAGGATGAGGCCATCAGTTTTTAAAAAAAGATGCAAAGGGAATGCATCTGATGTCTTTATGGGCAAGACATAACTTAATATCAGCCCACAACTCACATGAAAATTGCAGCAAGCCAATTCCAACGTAAGATTTCCCTGGAGATTCAACAGTCGCTGGTTATATTTTAGTAAGGGTTGAAGACTGGTCCAGGTAAGAAAAATCTGACCTTACATTGGAGAGTAATCACAGCACTCTAAACATAAACATTAAAAGAAACATAGCTGATGAGACTGCGGAAACACAGGAGCTATGAAGGAGAAGGGCCAAGACTACAAGGACCATCAAGCACTGCTCCTTTTGGCTGAGGAAAGCTCCAGAGCGTTGATCGGGCGCATTTAAGGTTGATATCAACCCAGTGGTATGGGCGCCATGAAGGAGAAGGGCCAGGACTTTAAGGCCCATAAAGCCCTGCTACTGCTGGAGGCGAGGCAGTCATAACTGCTAGTTGGGCGTATTTAAGGCTGCCATCAACCCGAAGCATGGGATGCATGCAAGACATAGCCAGACGTGTGTCTGGGTGAAGACCAGGCCAAGTGCAGGCCTGCCTGCACTCATCTGCACCTGTACGAGATCGGACAGTGTCACCCCTCTCTCATTTTTCACCATACTTGCGACTCTCTTCGTGATACCCCCCAAGTGAATTGAAATTGGGGTAACGTAAGTAATCTACTCCTTGTCTTACTATTTTATCTACCCATCGGGGTGCCTCAAATGAAAGCACTATAATGAGCTTTCTCACATCTGTGGTGGGGGCAATTACTGAGGATATTACCACAGTTGAGGAAGAATTTGGCTTACACATAGTTGAAGCTCTCACCAAATTGATCTCCAATTCGCCCATTCCTTTGGAAGACCAGTTGACTAAATCAAACTATGTGGAGCAGGGGCTACTCCTGATGGCACCAAGGATGATTAAAGAGGGGTGTGCAAAGCTAGCAACTTGTGTAACTGGGTGTTATCCTCAGGAAGATAGTGGGGACGTAAGTAATACATCCCCTTCTGATTCTGGCCCACCAACATCCAAAAGGAAAAGAAGGTAGCAGCCTCCATTGCCATTAAAGCCTCCTGGCAAGGTGGATATATTGAATGGAACCATAAACAAAAGGAAGAGTGGTGATGGAGCTTGTAATCAAGCAAATTACTTACATTTTGGGGTCATGTTGGAGATTCTGATGGCCAGGATCCAGACCTTGATTGACTCCCATTCCGATAAATGTTTAGCCAGGTTGGTCGTGGGTGAGAAAGCGGTCGCCAGCCTCACACTGATGGGGTTCATTGACTCGTAATCTTGGCCCAACTTTATTGCGTCACTCAGACTTGGATCAAAGTGCGAGGAAGAGGCATGACAGGAAGACATGGCAGAGGATTTAGCATTCTCAGGGCCCTGACCTAAGGGCATGAGAGCCCAATGGTCCTTTAAATGTGGCTCACCCTGCTGTCCAAGCCCTAGAGCCTGGCTCGTTCATGACGTGGTGCCTGCTGGCACCTCTGAACCCAGGCCAGGGATTACTCAGTGTGTGTTTAGTATCGCAGGTTACATTGTCAAGTGAGCATGTGTTTGGGACCAGTAGGCATAGTGCATGGAGGTTTTGCCCAAGAGGTAACAATTTTAGCTTACAACCTGAGGCAACCCTTATGTGGTGGTATGGGGCAATGTTCAGTGCTTAGAGGAAAGAATGGCAGAAGATTTCACCTAGTTAAAGTACAAGGTTACTGACTAGAGGCATACCCACACAGGAGCTGACATCAGACACTTTATCATTATGGCACAACGATTCCCCTGAATGAGCGTGACCCATAAAAGGTGTGAAGGGTACTTCATAATGGTTAACTTCCTAACCAGGAGTTGGTGGCGGGCCTTTTGGCTAGCACTCATGGGCATTATCACATGGCATTTTCTATCAAGCTTTTACCACTATGCTTTTTGCCCCCCTTCCATATGGACATGAATGACAGATGTGTCTCAATGGTATCTGTGTCTGTTGCCCCTACCCCTTGCTTTGACTCCTCAGAATGCTCACTGATCGTCCCAGGAATTGGTACTCTCCAGACTTTAAACCGTTTCGGACGGGAAACAACCTTTACAACAAATTCAATACAACGCATGCCATTACAACACATGCCAACACAAAGCAAGTGCCATTACATCGCAATGCCATTACAACGCATACCATTACAACACATATGCCTTTACCAGGCATACCTTTACAACAAATTTTGTTGTAAAGGCATAAATGGTAAAAGCATATGTGTTTTACATGTAAGTATAAGGTAAGTATAGGGTTTAGGGTGGGTTTGCGTTTTGGGTGTAGGGGTATAGGTTTTGGCGTGCCAAGGTTAATTTTGAATTTCAGGGTGGATTTGGGTTTTGAGGGTGCCAAGCTTAATTTAAAGTTTTAGGGTGGTTATGGGTTTTGGTGTGCTAAGAGTAAATTTAGGGTTCATGGTGGGTATGGGTTTTGGGGTGACAAGGTTAATTTTAGGGTTCAGCGTGGGTATGGGTTTTGGGGTGCAAAGAGTAATTTTAGGGTTCAGGGTGGGTATGGGTTTTGGGTTTTGGGTTTTGGCGTGCCATGGGTAATTTTAGGGTTCAGGGTTGGATTGGGGTTTGGGGTGCCAAGGGAAATTTTAGGGTTTAGGGTGGGTATAGGTTTTGGGGTGCTAAGAGTAATTTTAGGATTCAGGGTGAGTTTGGGGTGCCAAGGGTAATTTTAGGGTTCAGAGTGGGTGTGGGTTTTGGGGTGTAGGGGTAATTTTAGGGTTCAGGGGGGTTTGGGTTTTAGAGTGCTAAGGGTAGTTTTAGGTTTCAGTGTGGGTTTGGGTTTTGGGGTTCCCAGGGTAATTTTAGGGTTCAGGGTGGGTTTGGGTTTTGGGGTACTAAGGGTAATTTTAGGGTTCAGGGTGGGTTTGGGTTTTGGGGTGCTAAGGGTAATTTTAGGGTTCAGGGTCGTTATGGGTTTTGGAGTTTAGGGGTAATTTCAGGGTAAAGGGTGGGTTTGGGTTTTGGGGTGCCAGTCTAATTTTAGGGTTCAGGGTGGGTTTCGGTTTTGAGGTGCTAAGGGTAATTTTAGGGTTCAGGATGGGTTTGGGTTTTGGGGTGCCCAGGGTAATTTTAGGGTTCAGGGTGGGTTTGGGTTTTGGGGTGCCCAGGGTAATTTTAGGGTTCAGGGTGGGGTTGGGTTTTCGGTGCAAAGGGTAATTTTAGGGTTCAGGGTGGGTATGGGTTTTGGGGTGCCAAGGGTTACTTTAGGGTTTGGGGTGTATGTGTATTGGGGTGGTAAGGGTAATTTTAGAATTTTAGGGCGGTATGGTTATTGGGGTACAAAGGGTAATTTTGGGGTTTTAGGGGATATTTGAAAAAGTAATAATATATATATATATATATATATATATATAATATATACATATATAATATATATGTTATATATAATATATATTCACTGAAAAAACCATAGGTTTCAGGCACGTTATAGTTAGAAATTAGCATTTAAAAAACCTTTGAAATTCACTGAAAAAACCATAGGTTTCAGACACATTATAGTTAGAAATTAGCATTTAAAAAACCTTTGAAATTCACTGAAAAAACCATAGGTTTTAGGGACAGTTATAGTTAGTTGGACATTGCACTCGTACAAAACCCGTGAAATTCCCCTGTTATAGTTAGTTCAGCTAACTATAACTCGCGCCCCGCAATGCACTGCTGATGACGTCACATATTACATCACTCATGACATGGTCAGTGACATCACTGATGACATCACTGATGACATCTCAAATGACATCACTGATGACATCATCCAGTGACTGTGTTTCTGTAAAGTTTAAATATGTTTAATATATATAGGGAAAGGCGTATTGAAGAATGAGTGGGTGTATAAGTGTCTGAATGGATGATTTAGTACGTGAGTGACTGACTCTACAAGTGAGTGATTAAACGTATCTTACTGAATGCATGGGTTAGTGACTAAACTGTGTGAATGTCTGTATCCGTCTGTTTGTTGGTGTGTAAGTGGATGCATGGATTTGCGAATAGCTACATGAGTGTCTATATGGGTTATTGATTGGTTCTCTGAGTATCTGTATGGCTGCCTGAGTGTTTGTGTGGGTGGGGTGTGTGTGACTCTATACATAGATGTGTGAGTGGGTGATTCACTGGGTGCATGATTTCAAGAGTGCATCTGTGATGGACTGCTTGGGTGGGTGAGTGTGTGTATGGGTGTGTTAGTGAGTGAATGTATATCTCAGTGGTACATGTGCGAGTAACTACATATGTAAAAGGCAGTATATATGTGTGTTAGAGTATTTAAATGGCTATAAGTGAGAGTGTGTTATTGTGAGAGTGGCTGTATGGATGCGTGTGTGCTTGTATCAGTTATTGTATAAGAGCGTAAGAATGTGCTAGTATTTGTATGAGTAAGTGAGCTGGTGTGTGTATAACTGTATAGGTGAGTAAATGGGTGTGTGATTAATTTTTGCATGACTGACTAGGTGTGTGAGTACCTCTATAGATGAGTGGCGGTGTGTGAGTGTTTATATAGGTGTATGAGTGCATATGATAGTCCTGTACTGAGTGACTGTAAGTATGAGTGACTGTACAGGTGAGTGAGTGGATGTGTGTGTAGACCTAAGAATCAGTGAGTGGGTATGTAGTTTTTGGTGTTGGAGTGTCTATGGTTTTGAGAATGGCAGTCTGTAATTTAGAGTGGGTGTATCAAAAGTTATATTAGGGTGTGAGAAGATGCATGAAATTATCACATGGATGATGTCATCAGTGATGTCATTTGAGATGTCATCAGTGATGTCATCAGTGATGTCACTGACCATGTCATGAGTGATGTAATATGTGACGTCATCAGCAGTGCATTGCGGGCGCGAGTTATAGTTAGCTGAACTAACTATAACAGGGAATTTCACGGGTTTTGTACGAGTGCAATGTCCAACTAACTATAACTGTCCCTAAAACCTATGGTTTTTTCAGTGAATTTCAAAGGTTTTTTAAATGCTAATTTCTAACTATAATGTGTCTGAAACCTATGGTTTTTTCAGTGAATTTCAAAGGTTTTTAAATGCTAATTTCTAACTATAACGTGCCTGAAACCTATGGTTTTTTCAGTGAATTTCAAAGGTTTTTTAAATGCTAATTTCTAACTATAACGTGCCTGAAACCTATGGTTTTTTCAGTGAATTTCAAAGGTTTTTAAATGCTAATTTCTAACTATAACGTGCCTGAAACCTATGATTTTTTAAGTGAATTTCAAAGGTTTTTAAATGCTAGTTTCTAACTATGCCAACAGAGGTAGGACATGTGAAGAAAGAAGAAAAAACGCACAGAAAGAAGCAAAAGATGTGCAGAAAGAACCAACAGAGGAGCAGAAAGAGGCCTTGTTGCAAAATCATCCTGTGCCCACAACTTTTTCAGACGGGTACTGGTGGTAACTGACTCTGACTAACCAGAGCCAGTGCGCGTTTGCACAGTGGTGAAGGAAGGGGGGGCCTGAGGTGACATGTGTGCAAACGCGCCCCGTGGCGCGTTTTAAGTTGCGGGATTAAGTCCCTTTGAATCCTGAGGGTCCCTGGGGCCCAACTAGCCCCCAGGTACCTACAGTTAGGACCACAGAGCTGAGTTGCAGAGAGGCGTTCCGAGGCCACGCACCTTTTTCACCTCTCTGCAACGCAACTCTGTTGTGCTTACTGAAGGTACCTGGTGGGCTAGTTGGCCCCCAGGATTCAAAGGGAATTAACTCCCCAACTTAAAACGCACCACAGGGCGTGTTTGCGCACATGTCACCTGAGGCCCCGCCCCTCCCTACACCACTGTGCAAACGCGCCGCGTGGCGCGTTTTAAGTTGGGGATTAGGTCACCTTGAATCCTGAGAGTCCCTGGGGCCCAACTAGCCCACCAGGTACTTCCAGTAAGCACCACAGGCCTGTGTTGCAACGCCTGTAACAAATTGTGCAGTTGTGTTTAGGTAGTGAAGAGGGTCGTGCTGGGGGTAGTGTTTTAGGGTTTAGGGTAGTGCAGTGGTGTTTGTGTAGTGTAGGGGGTCATGCTGGGGGTAGATTTAGGGTTTAGGGTAGTGCAGTGGTGTTTGGGTAGTGTAGGGAGTCGTGCTGGGGGAGTGTTTTAGGGTTTAGGGTAGTACAGTGGTGTTTGGGTAGTGTAGGGGGTCGTGCTGGGGTTAGTGTTTTAGGGTTTTAGGGTTTAGGGTAGTGCAGTGGTGTTCGGGCAGTGTAGGGGGTCGTGCTGGGTGGAGTGTTTTAGGGTTTAGGGTAGTGCAATGGTGTTTGGGTAGTGTAGGGGTACTGCTGGGGGTAGTGTTTTAGGGTTTAGGGTAGTGCAATGGTGTTTGGGTAGTGTAGGGGGTACTGCTGGGGGTAGTGTTTTAGGGTTTAGGGTAGTGCAGTGGTATTTGGGTAGCGTAGGGGTACTGCTGGGGGTAGTGTTTTATGGTTTAGGGTAGTGCAGTGGTGTTTGGGTAGTGTAGGGGTTCGTGCTGGGGTAGTTTTAGGGTTTAGGGTAGTGCAGTGGTCTTTGGGTAGTGTAGGGAGTCGTGCAGGGGTATTGTTTTAGAGTTTAGGGTAGTGCAGTGGTCTTTGGGTAGTGTAGGGGTTGTGCGGGGGTAGTGTTTTAGGGATTAGGGTAGTGCATTGGTATTTGGGTAGTGTAGGGGTAATGCGGGGGTAGTGTTTTAGGGTTTAGGGCAGTGCAGTGGTGTTTAGGTAGTGTAGGGGGTCGTGCTGGGGGAGTGTTTTAGGGTTTAGGGCAGTGCAGTGGTGTTCGGGTAGTGTAGGGGTCGTGCTGGGGGAGTGTTTTAGAGTTTAGGGCAGTGCAGTCGTGTTCGGGTAGTGTAGGGGTCGTGCTGGGGGAGTATTTTAGGGTTTAGGGTAGTGCAGTGGTGTTCGGGTAGTGTAGGGGGTCATGCTGGGGGTAGTGTTCTAGGGTTTAGGGCAGTGCAGTGGTGTTCGGGCAGTGTCGGGGGTCGTGCTGGGGGTGGTGTTTTAGGGTTTAGGGCAGTGCAGTGGTGTTCGGACAGTGTAGGGGGTCGTGCTGGGGGTGGTGTTTCAGGGTTTAGGGCAGTGCAGTGGTGTTTGGGCAGTGTAGGGGGTCGTGCAGGGGGTGGTGTTTCAGGGTTTAGGGCAGTGCAGTGGTGTTCGGGCAGTGTAGGGGGTCGTGCAGGTGTGGTGTTTCAGGGTTTAGGGCAGTGGTGTTCGGGCAGTGGAGGGGTCATGCTGGGGGTGGTGTTTCAGGGTTTGGGGCAGTGCAGTGGTGTTCGAGCAGTAAAGGGGGTCGTGCTGGGGGTGGTGTTTCAGGGTTTAGGGCAGTGCAGTGGTGTTCCGGCAGTGTAGGGGGTCGTGCAGGGGTGGTGTTTCAGGGTTTAGTGCAGTGGTGTTCGGGCAGTGTAGGGGGTCGTGCTGGGGTGGTGTTTCAGGGTTTAGGGCAGTGCAGTGGTGTTCGGGCAGTGTAGGGTGTCGTGCTGAGTGGTGGTGTTTCAGGGTTTAGGGCAGTGCAGTAGTGTTTGGGCAGTGTAGGGGGTCGGGCTGGGGGGAGTGTTTTAGGGTTTAGGGCAGTGCAGTCGTGTTCGGGTAGTGTAGGGGGTCGTGCTGGGGGAGTATTTTAGGGTTTAGGGTAGTGCAGTGGTGTTCGGGTAGTGTAGGGGGTCATGCTGGGGTAGTGTTCTAGGGTTTAGGGCAGTGCAGTGGTGTTCGGGCAGTGTAGGGGGTCGTGCTGGGGGTGGTGTTTTAGGGTTTAGGGCAGTGCAGTGGTGTTCGGGCAGTGTAGGGGGTCTTGCTGGGGGTGGTGTTTCAGGGTTTAGGGCAGTGCAGTGGTGTTCGGGCAGTGTAGGGGGTCGTGCAGGGGTGGTGTTTCAGGGTTTAGGGCAGTGCAGTGGTGTTCGGGCAGTGTAGGGGTCGTGCAGGGGTGGTGTTTCAGGGTTTAGGGCAGTGGTGTTCAGGCAGTGTAGGGGGTCATGCTGGGGGTGGTGTTTCAGGGTTTAGGGCAGTGCAGTGGTGTTCGAGCAGTAAAGGGGTCATGCTGGGGTGGTGTTTCAGGGTTTAGGGCAGTGCAGTGGTGTTCGGGCAGTGTAGGGGGCGGTGCAGGGGTGGTGTTTCAGGGTTTAGGGCAGTGCAGTGGTGTTCGGGCAGTGTAGGGGGTGGTGCAGGGGTGGTGTTTCAGGGTTTAGGGCAGTGCAGTGGTGTTCGGGCAGTGTAGGGGGTCGTGCAGGGGTGGTGTTTCAGGGTTTAGGGCAGTGCAGTGGTGTTCGGGCAGTGTAGGGGCGGTGCAGGGGTGGTGTTTCAGGGTTTAGGGCAGTACAGTGGTGTTCGGGCATTGTAGGGGGTGGTGCTGGGGCTGGTGTTTCAGGGTTTAGGGCAGTGCAGTGGTGTTCGGGCAGTGTAGGGGGTCGTGCTGGGGCTGGTGTTTCAGGGTTTAGGGCAGTGCAGTGGTGTTCGGGCAGTGTAGGGGTCATGCTGGGGCTGGTGTTTCAGGGTTTAGGGCAGTGCAGTGGTGTTCGGGCAGTGTAGGGGGTCATGCTGGGGCTGGTGTTTCAGGGTTTAGGGCAGTGCAGTGGTGTTCGGGCAGTGTAGGGGGTCTTGCTGGGGCTGGTGTTTCAGAGTCTAGGGCAATGCAGTGGTGTTCGGGCAGTGTAGGGGGTCTTGCTGGGGCTGGTGTTTCAGGGTTTAGGGCAGTGCAGTGGTCTTCGGGCAGTGTAGGGGGTCGTGCTGGGGGTGGTGTTTCAGGGTTTAGGGCAGTGCAGTGGTGTTCGGGCAGTGTAGGGGGTCGTGCTGGGGCTAGTGTTTCAGGGTTTAGGGCAGAGCAATGGTGCTCAGGCAGTGTAGGGGGTTGTGCTGGGGGTGATGTTTCAGGGTTTATGGCAGTGCAGTGGTGTTAGGGCAGTGTAGGGGGTCGTGCTGGGGGTGGTGTTTCAGGGTTTAGGGCAGTGCAGTGGTGTTCCGGCAGTGTAGGGGGTCGTGCAGGGGGTGGTGTTTCAGGGTTTAGTGCAGTGGTGTTCGGTGCAGTGTAGGGGGTCGTGCCGGGGTGGTGTTTCAGGGTTTAGGGCAGTGCAGTGGTGTTCGGGCAGTGTAGGGTGTCGTGCTGAGGGGTGGTGTTTCAGGGTTTAGGGCAGTGCAGTAGTGTTTGGGCAGTGTAGGGGGTCGTGCAGGGGGTGGTGTTTCAGGGTTTAGGGCAGTGCAGTGGTGTTCGGCCAGTGTAGGTAGTCTTGCTGGGGGTGGTGTTTCAGGGTTTAGGGCAGTGCAGTAGTTTTCGGGCAGTGTAGGCGGTTGTGCTGGGGCTGGTGTTTCAGGGTTTAGGGCAGTGCAGTGGTGTTCGGGCAGTGTACGGGGTTGTGCTGGGGCTGGTGTTTCAGGGTTTAGGGCAGTGCAGTGGTGTGCGGGCAGTGTACGGGGGTTGTGCTGGGGCTGGTGTTTCAGGGTTTAGGGCAGTGCAGTGGTGTTCGGGCAGTGTCGGGGGTCGCGCTGGGGGTGGTGTTTCAGGGTTTAGGGCAGTGCAGTGGTGTTCGGGCAGTGTAGGGGGTCGTGCTGGGGCTGGTGTTTCAGGGTTTAGGGCAGTGCAGTGGTGTTCGGGCAGTGTAGGGAGTCGTGCTGGGGCTGGTGTTTCAGGGTTTTGGGCAGAGCAGTGGTGTTCGGGCAGTGTAGGGGGTCGTGCTGGGGGTGGTGTTTCAGGGTTTAGAGCAGTGCAGTGGTGTTCGGGCAGTGTAGGGGTCTTGCTGGGGGTGGTGTTTCAGGGTTTAGGGCAGTGCAGTGGTGTTCGGGCAGTGTAGGGGTCTTGCTGGGGGTGGTGTTTCAGGGTTTAGGGCAGTGGTGTTCGGGCAGTGTAGGGGTCTTGCTGGGGGTGATGTTTCAGGGTTTAGGGCAGTGCAGTGGTGTTCGGGCAGTGTAGGGGGTCTTGCTGGGGGTAGTGTTTCAGGGTTTAGGGCGGTGCAGTGGTGTTCGTGCAGTGTAGGGGGTCGTGCTGGGGGTGGTGTTTCAGGGTTTAGGGCAGTGCAGTAGTGTTCGGGCAGTGTAGGATGTCATGCAGGGGTGGTGTTTCAGGGTTTAGGGCAGTGCAGTGGTGTTCTGGCAGTGTAGGGGGTCATGCTGGGGTGGGGTTTCAGGGTTTAGGGCAGTACAGTGGTGTTCGGGCAGTGTAGGGGGTCGTGCAGGGGGTGGTGTTTCAGCGTAGTGCAGTGGTGTTCGGGCAGTGTAGGGAGTCGTGCTGGGGCTGGTGTTTCAGGGTTTAGGGCAGTGCAGTGGTGTTCGGGCAGTGTAGGGGGTGTTGCTGGGGGTGATGTTTCAGGGTTTAGGGCAGTGGTGTTCGGGCAGTGTAGGGGGTCTTGCTGGGGGTGATGTTTCAGGGTTTAGGGCAGTGCAGTGGTGTTCGGGCAGTGTAGGGGGTCTTGCTGGGGGTAGTGTTTCAGGGTTTAGGGCAGTGCAGTGGTGTTCGTGCAGTGTAGGGGGTCGTGCTGGGGGTGGTGTTTCAGGGTTTAGGGCAGTGCAGTAGTGTTCGGGCAGTGTAGGGTGTCATGCAGGGGGTGGTGTTTCAGGGTTTAGGGCAGTGCAGTGGTGTACTGGCAGTGTAGGGGTCATGCTGGGGGGTGTTTCAGGGTTTAGGGCAGTGCAGTGGTGTTCGGGCAGTGTAGGGGGTCGTGCAGGGGGTGGTGTTTCAGGGTTTAGGGCAGTGCAGTGGTGTTCGGGCAGTGTAGGGAGTCGTGCTGGGGCTGGTGTTTCAGGGTTTAGGGCAGTGCAGTGGTGTTCGGGCAGTGTAGGGGTCTTGCTGGGGGTGATGTTTCAGGGTTTAGGCAGTGCAGTGGTGTTCGGGCAGTGTATGGTGTCTTGCTGGGGGTGGTGTTTCAGGGTTTAGGGCAGTGCAGTGGTGTTCGGGCAGTGTAGGGGGTCGTGCTGGGGGTAGTGTTTCAGGGTTTACGGCAGTGCAGTGGTGATCGGGCAGTGTAGGGGGTCGTGCTGGGGATGGTGTTTCTGGGTTTAGGGCAGTGCAGTAGTGTTCGAGCAGTGTAGGGGGTTGTGCTGGGGGTGGTGTTTCAGGGTTTAGGGCAGTGCAGTGGTGTTCGGGCAGTGTAGGGGGCGGTGCAGGGGTGGTGTTTCAGGGTTTAGGGCAGTGCAGTGGTGTTCGGGCAGTGTAGGGGGTGGTGCAGGGGGTGGTGTTTCAGGGTTTAGGGCAGTGCAGTGGTGTTCGGGCAGTGTAGGGGGTCGTGCAGGGGGTGGTGTTTCAGGGTTTAGGGCAGTGCAGTGGTGTTCGGGCAGTGTAGGGGGCGGTGCAGGGGGTGGTGTTTCAGGGTTTAGGGCAGTACAGTGGTGTTCGGGCATTGTAGGGGGTGGTGCTGGGGCTGGTGTTTCAGGGTTTAGGGCAGTGCAGTGGTGTTCGGGCAGTGTAGGGGGTCGTGCTGGGGCTGGTGTTTCAGGGTTTAGGGCAGTGCAGTGGTGTTCGGGCAGTGTAGGGGTCATGCTGGGGCTGGTGTTTCAGGGTTTAGGGCAGTGCAGTGGTGTTCGGGCAGTGTAGGGGTCATGCTGGGGCTGGTGTTTCAGGGTTTAGGGCAGTGCAGTGGTGTTCGGGCAGTGTAGGGGGTCTTGCTGGGGCTGGTGTTTCAGAGTCTAGGGCAATGCAGTGGTGTTCGGGCAGTGTAGGGGGTCTTGCTGGGGCTGGTGTTTCAGGGTTTAGGGCAGTGCAGTGGTCCTCGGGCAGTGTAGGGGTCATGCTGGGGGTGGTGTTTCAGTGTTTAGGGCAGTGCAGTGGTGTTCGGGCAGTGTAGGGGGTCGTGCTGGGGCTAGTGTTTCAGGGTTTAGGGCAGAGCAATGGTGCTCAGGCAGTGTAGGGGTTGTGCTGGGGGTGATGTTTCAGGGTTTATGGCAGTGCAGTGGTGTTAGGGCAGTGTAGGGGGTCGTGCTGGGGGTGGTGTTTCAGGGTTTAGGGCAGTGCAGTGGTGTTCCGGCAGTGTAGGGGGTCGTGCAGGGGGTGGTGTTTCAGGGTTTAGTGCAGTGGTGTTCGTGCAGTGTAGGGTGTCGTGCCGGGGTGGTGTTTCAGGGTTTAGGGCAGTGCAGTGGTGTTCGGGCAGTGTAGGGTGTCGTGCTGAGGGGTGGTGTTTCAGGGTTTAGGGCAGTGCAGTAGTGTTTGGGCAGTGTAGGGGGTCGTGCAGGGGTGGTGTTTCAGGGTTTAGGGCAGTGCAGTGGTGTTCGGCCAGTGTAGGTAGTCTTGCTGGGGGTGGTGTTTCAGGGTTTAGGGCAGTGCAGTAGTTTTCGGGCAGTGTAGGCGGTTGTGCTGGGGCTGGTGTTTCAGGGTTTAGGGCAGTGCAGTGGTGTTCGGGCAGTGTACGGGGTTGTGCTGGGGCTGGTGTTTCAGGGTTTAGGGCAGTGCAGTGGTGTGCGGGCAGTGTACGGGGTTGTGTTGGGGCTGGTGTTTCAGGGTTTAGGGCAGTGCAGTGGTGTTTGGGCAGTGCAGGGGTCGCGCTGGGGGTGGTGTTTCAAGGGTTTAGGGCAGTGCAGTGGTGTTCGGGCAGTGTAGGGGGTCGTGCTGGGGCTGGTGTTTCAGGGTTTAGGGCAGTGCAGTGGTGTTCGGGCAGTGTAGGGAGTCGTGCTGGGGCTGGTGTTTCAGGGTTTTGGGCAGAGCAGTGGTGTTCGGGCAGTGTAGGGGGTCGTGCTGGGGGTGGTGTTTCAGGGTTTAGAGCAGTGCAGTGGTGTTCGGGCAGTGTAGGGGTCTTGCTGGGGGTGGTGTTTCAGGGTTTAGGGCAGTGCAGTGGTGTTCGGGCAGTGTAGGGGGTGTTGCTGGGGGTGGTGTTTCAGGGTTTAGGGCAGTGGTGTTCGGGCAGTGTAGGGGGTCTTGCTGGGGGTGATGTTTCAGGGTTTAGGGCAGTGCAGTGGTGTTCGGGCAGTGTAGGGGGTCTTGCTGGGGGTAGTGTTTCAGGGTTTAGGGCGGTGCAGTGGTGTTCGTGCAGTGTAGGGGGTCGTGCTGGGGGTGGTGTTTCAGGGTTTAGGGCAGTGCAGTAGTGTTCGGGCAGTGTAGGATGTCATGCAGGGGTGGTGTTTCAGGGTTTAGGGCAGTGCAGTGGTGTACTGGCAGTGTAGGGGGTCATGCTGGGGTGGGGTTTCAGGGTTTAGGGCAGTACAGTGGTGTTCGGGCAGTGTAGGGGGTCGTGCAGGGGGTGGTGTTTCAGGGTAGTGCAGTGGTGTTCGGGCAGTGTAGGGAGTCGTGCTGGGGCTGGTGTTTCAGGGTTTAGGGCAGTGCAGTGGTGTTCGGGCAGTGTAGGGGGTCTTGCTGGGGGTGATGTTTCAGGGTTTAGGGCAGTGGTGTTCGGGCAGTGTAGGGGTCTTGCTGGGGGTGATGTTTCAGGGTTTAGGGCAGTGCAGTGGTGTTCGGGCAGTGTAGGGGTCTTGCTGGGGGTAGTGTTTCAGGGTTTAGGGCAGTGCAGTGGTGTTCGTGCAGTATAGGGGGTCGTGCTGGGGATGGTGTTTCTGGGTTTAGGGCAGTGCAGTAGTGTTCGAGCAGTGTAGGGGGTTGTGCAGGGGTGGTGTTTCAGGGTTTAGGGCAGTGCAGTGGTGTTCGGGCAGTGTAGGGGGTCACGCTGGGGGTGGTGTTTCAGGGTTTAGGGCAGTGCAGTGGTGTTCGGGCAGTGTAGGGGTCATGCACGGGGTGGTGTTTCAGGGTTTAGGGCAGTGCAGTGGTGTTCGGGCAGTGTAGGGTGTTGTGCTGGGGCTGGTGTTTCAGGGTTCAGGGCAGTGCAGTGGTGTTCAGGCAGTGTAGGGGTCATGCTGAGGCTGGTGTTTCACGGTTTAGGGCATTGCAGTGGTGTTCGGGCAGTGTAGGCGGTCGTGCTGGGGCTGGTGTTTCAGGGTTTAGGGCAGTGCAGTGGTGTTCGGGCAGTGTAGGCGGTCGTGCTGGGGCTGGTGTTTCAGGGTTTAGGGCAGTGCAGTGGTGTTCGGGCAGTGTAGGGGTCGTGCTGGGGCTGGTGTTTCAGGGTTTAGGGCAGTGCAGTGGTGCTCGGGCAATGTAGGGGGTCGTGCTGGGGGTGATGTTTCAGGGTTTAGGGTAGTACAGTGGTGTTCAGGCAGTGTAGGGGGTCGTGCAGGGGCTGGTGTTTCAAGGTTTAGGGCAGTGCAGTGGTGTTCGGGCAGTGTAGGGGGTCGTGCTGGGGCTGGTGTTTCAGGGTTTTGGGCAGAGCAGTGGTGTTCGGGCAGTGTAGGGGGTCATGCTGGGGGTAGTGTTTCAGGGTTTAGGGCAGTGCAGTGGTGTTCGGGCAGTGTAGGGGGTCGTGCTGGGGGTAGTGTTTCAGGGTTTAGGTCAGTGGTGTTCGGGCAGTGTAGGGGGTCTTGCTGGGGGTGATGTTTCAGGGTTTAGGGCAGTGCAGTGGTGTTCGGGCAGTGTAGGGGGTCGTGAAGGGGTGGTGTTTCAGGGTTTAGGGCAGTGCAGTGGTGTTCGGGCAGTGTAGGGGTCGTGCTAGGGGTGGTGTTTCAGGGTTTAGGGCAGTGCAGTGGTGTTCGGGCAGTGTAGGGGGTCATGCAGGGGCTGGTGTTTCAGGGTTTAGGGCAGTGCAGTGGTGTTCGGGCAGTGTAGGGGGTCGTGCTGGGGGTAGTGTTTTAGGGTTTAGGGTAGTGCAGTGGTGTTTGTGTAGTGTAGGGGGTCATGTTTTAGGGTAGTGCAGTGGTGTTTGGGTAGAGTAGGGGGTCGTGCTGGTGGTAGTGTTTTAGGATTTAGGTTAGTGCAGTGGTGTTTGGGTAGTGTAGGGGGTCGTGCTGGGGGTAGTGTTTTAGGGTTTAGGATAGTGCAGTGGTGCTTGTGTTGTGTAGGGGGTCGTGCTGGGGGTAGTGTTTTAGGGTTTAAGGTAGTGCAGTGGTGTTTTTGTAGTGTAGGGGTCATGTTTTAAGATGCAATGCTCCAATACCTGACCAGTCTGCACTACATAAAACTGCAAAAAACTAAAAATAAAAAGTGTTTTGCACACTTTTGTCATTGGGCTATATGTGGGCTACATCTGGGTAATATGTGTGCTACATTTGGGCTCTTTTTTCACTGGTGGCCATCTTGGAAGACTTCTTTGTTATGAAGTTTCCTAATTTCTTCATTTACTGCAGTCTTCTCAGTAGGAAATGCTTTCAGTTTTTTACTTTGATTCCATCAAGAAGGCATTCAGATGTGTCTCACATCTGCCATAAATTCAGAATGTTAGCACTCTAGTTGCTCCTTAGATCACTGGAGTAAAGCTACTGCTCACCAGGGAGTTAACTGGTAGTCTGCTGCTGGTATTGAAAGTGATTGTTTCAGTCTGCATGTCAGAATTTTCTAATGAAATAGAAGAGGATATGAGATCTCACTTAAAACATGCCCTAATTTTTCTTTCTGCAGCACTAACCATAATTTCTATTTCAAAAAGAACCCTCATTTTGTTCCTTTTTAAATTAAATGTTTTAAGTGTTACCGGTTTATTCCAATCAAGATGGCTTCAGGTGTGCCATACTTTTGTCATAAGTAAGGCTGTTAGCGCTCTAGTTGTTCTTTAGAACACTCTGGGAAGCTGCAGTAGAACACAAAGGCATCAACTGGCAGGCTGCTCCTGTTGAAATATAACAGGAAGATATTTGAGATCACACTTGAAATATGTCCTAATTTTTCTTTCTACAGCACTAACCATAATTTCTATGACAAAATGAACCCCCTCATTTTGTTCCTTTTTAAATTAAATGTTTTAAGTGTTACCAGTTTATTCCAATCAAGATGGCTTCAGGTGTGCCATACTTTTGTCATAAGTAAGGCTGTTAGCACTCTAGTTGTTCTTTAGAACACTCTGGGAAGCTGCAGTAGAACACAAAGGCATCAACTGGCAGGCTGCTCCTGTTGAAATATAACAGGAAGATATTTGAGATCACACTTGAAACATGTCCTAATTTTTCTTTCTACAGCACTAACCATAATTTCTATGACAAAATGAACCCCATCATTTTGTTCCTTTTTAAATTAAATTGTTTAAGTGTTACCAGTTTATTCCAATCAAGATGGCTTCAGGTGTGCCATACTTTTGTCATAAGTAAGGCTGTTAGCACTCTAGTTGTTCTTTAGAACACTCTGGGAAGCTGCAGTAGAACACAAAGGAATCAACTGACAGTCTCTGCCCTTGTTGGATGTACATGTTTTACTGAGAATGTCAGACTTCATTCTCACATGAGTGAGAAAGATAATGTGAATTTACAGAAAATATGCTCTCATTTTAGCTTCTGGAGCACCTTCCAAACCTCCATGGGACAAGTATGAGAAAATAGTGTTCTCTCAAACATGATTCATGATATCCCAGCAGAAGGTTTTTCACATGGTAAAATCACCTTAGAATACACCACAATTCCTAAAATTAGTATGGTACCATCAACAAATAAATTCTAATGTAACTAAAGCCTGTTATCACCCTTTATAGTTCTCCTTTTGGTGACCCTCAAAATCTTCTATTCACTACAATGCATTTCAATGAGGTACTATCATTTATATTGGTCCCAAGATGGCTGCCAGCAATTCCAGGATGAAGTGCTGACAGCCAATCAGATCTCACGATGACATGTGTGGTTAGGCTCCGCCCAGATATATATGTGACTTTACTTTTGATTTTCTCAGGAACTACTGAACGGATTTACACCATTTAAGCAAAAGGCACGACACTGAACCAAGGGCTACCTCTTTGCCAAATTTGGTGTAATTCCGTTCAGCAGTTCGGGCTGTAGCTGCGACTAAAGGTTCCTATGGAAAAATGAATGGGGAAACGCGTTTTGGGACCCCCTTTTTTCTCGGCCCCCGCTTGACGTATCACCCGAGACTTTCAGGATAGGAGCGGACCGGAGCGCCCCAACAAGTTGGAAACTTTGCGAAGATTCGTCCACCGGCGCCAACGTTATTTCAAATAGAATGTCGCGGATTTCCTATGGATAATAGGTTTTAACTATAACTATCTACTGGCGACCGCCAGTAGATAATATACATATTTATATATATGTATATGAACAAATTCACCTTAACTTAAAAAGATGACATCGGCACTCCAATGGCTCAATCACTGCGGTTTATTCAACTTCGAGCGATTTCAACATCCACGCATTCCGGCTGCCAGACGCAGCCTTGTTCACGATGGTGAGCTTTGAACTTTTTTTCATATATGTACTCTCTCTTTACAAACAAACATAAAAAGTGGACAGCTTCAATGAATTACACTTATTCTGTTCGTAAACAATGGGCGCCATCTTAAGACATGTTTTTATCACATTATGTCTATTGAATTGAGAGTTTGATCACAAAAGCTTATAAAACCTTTACGCTCTTCAATTCAATTTACTCATGTTTCATGTATATATATTTATATTTACATTCACATTTTTAGGGCAAGTGCCCCATTTTTTCTGGCAGCCTCATGGTCCTAGAGACCTCTTTATAAAGTAGTATGCTAACAATCATTTATGCATAATGCCCCAAATTTCCATTGTACACTTTATTGTTATTCTAAAGTGACTGGTGCTAGAATGCTAATTAAATACAATATTCGGCAAGTGCCTTTATCTTCACAACTATGAATTTCTATTCAATTTCTTTCACACTAGGGAAAACCCTAAGTGTTTGTTGCTAGTTTCCTACTAAAGAGGTCTTTCTAAAGTGCTAAAGTGCAAAAAGTGACTTTGTGCTGATATAAAGTGCAAATACATTTCTTTAAAGTGCTTCATAAATCCCAGACGGTATTCTCTTACTACTCTACAGTATATTCGGATCTCCTTTAATGTGGTAGTTAGACACAGATTACTTTTTTGATAGTATTTCTATCTACATCTGTTATAGATCCCACGCTGACACAACTAAGAACACTATTACCGACAAACATGTCCGCTGCAGCGCTAAGGGATCGTGAGTCCGCTGCGGAGGAAATGTTCTCAGAGACATTTCCGGAGCAGTTGGATGCCAATGCAAGTGCTAATGAAGAAGCAAGTGGAGGATTGAGAAGCCTGAAAGACAAATTTCAGGCACTAGAGAAATTAAATACCAGGAGATGTTGAAGTGGTGGGAGTCAAAATCTTTACAGAAATACCTGGATGTGGGAAGGATCCCTAGAGGATTACGCATAATGATTGCCCCAAGTTATGAGACGCCAAACCCTGCAATGATGGTAGAATGGGCGCAATGCAACCTGGAATCCTCACGAAAGCTTGTGGCTATATTAGTAAAATATGCCGATTGTGACAGGCATGAAATCCAGCTTAAGATCGACAATCTGAATGAGGAAATTAAGGCGCACAATGATTCCCAGCAGAAACTATATGATGAAATGACTGGCAGATTGAATAAGGAGGAGGACAAAATCAAACAAAGAAAGACATACAAATTCAGGAGGGATAAAGACGATTATGCCAATGGGCAAATCTTCACATTTGAACGCAAATTTGACACGTTCAGAAAGGCAACAGAGGACAGAAGGATACAAGAAACAAATCAAGGAACAAATCTTGAGAACACAAATCATTTCCTGGCTGGGGCAACCTCAAATTCGGATTTAAGTTCAGCGCAGGAAAGCGAATCCGACACTGAGGGCCAAAGGGAAAGAAACCGCGCAACCCAAAATTCCATTAAACCAACGTTGGGAGAGGAATTGGAATATATCAGACGCAGTCGCAGGGAAACACTGCACCCTAGGAATGTATCGACAAAAAACGAAGGACCAAAAGTAGGAGGGAGAGGAGAAAAGCAGCAAGAAAGCGCGAGTTCCAAACGTCCAATAAGGGGACGGGGAAATTGGAAGCGCAATTGAGTATGATAAAAAAATCTGAGCAAACATCTATAAATGCCAATACTATCATCAATTTATCAAACATTGATTTAAGTGCTGCTGAACGTCAATTGCTTTCCCTGGGCCTTTCATACTGTCCTGAGACGAATTTTAACTAAGCGCAGACAAGAGCTGACATTTATAGGTTTATCAGGAAATTAAAATTGAAGAAGTATCATCAGTTACAACTGGCAAATAAAGGAAAGATGGCTAGTTCATCAGCATTAAATACTGCCAGCATTTCCAATCTCACAGCTGCGGATTGTAATGTGCTAAAAGTATTACAAAATTTAGAGAAGGAAAGCACTGCCACAATAGAATGTGATACGTATTATGACTATCTCAATGATTCACAGGGCAGTGGAGTCCTTGATATGGAAATGAGCAGTAAACCAACTACAAAGTTCAAAGTAAAATCAAAATTTACCCCTGTAATGCCGAGAGACTCCATAGACATTTTTCATGACCAAATTGTGGCTCAAATAAAAAACTTAATATAAATATCAATAAAAATAAAAGGAAAATTACAGCTCATGTAAGAAAATATGGGCAACTGATGGACAAACTTAAAAAGGAAAAAGATGTGGTCATAAGAAACTCGGACAAGGGGAAATATTGTCCTTTGGCCTCTAAAGGAATACATGATTGAGGGGTGGGACAATTGAACAACACAGAGTGCTACAGGAAAAGCTCCTTCCAAAAATTTAAAAGCACACAGGATTGTTATATGACTAAGTTATTGGCATGGAAAAATTTGGGAATGTTAAGTTCTGATGAATATAAATATCTTAAAAAAGAGCATCCTACTATCCCGAAGTTCTACTTCATTCCCAAGGTACACAAGGACAGACTCAAGCCACCAGGAAGACCAATAATTTTGGCCTGTGATGGACCATTTGAAAATATGTCGTGTTATATCGACTATTTTCTGCAGGAGCATGTCCGTGGCTTAGACTCTTATGTACAGGACACAAGTGACTTTTTGCGAAAGATTAACAATATACAATGGCAAAAAGGATATCGTATGATAGCTCTTGATGTGTCGTCTTTGTATACCTGTATACAAAATGGAGATGGAATAAGGGCCACTGAACACTTTCTATCTTGTAGACCCATACAATATGTTCAACACAATAGAATGATTATTGATTTATTGACCTTCTGTTTGAACAATAATTTGTTCCTTTTCAAGAATCAAATATATCAGCAGGTGCAAGGATTGGCGATGGGGGCCAGCTTCTCCCCCAGTTATGCATGCCTGTTTATGGGATGGTGGGAGGAGCTGGTCCTCAAAAAGCAATATGGTCATATTTGTCAGAAAAACATAATTTGTTGGCTAAGATACATAGATGACTTATTCATCATATGGCATGGAACAGAAAGCAGTGTGAATGAATTTATAGCGCAACTAAATATTAATGATAACAACTTAAGATTTACATCATGTATAAGTGAGGAGAGTGTAACCTTTCTTGATGTACAAATCACCATTAATAATAATGCCATATCCACCACCCTATACAGGAAAGAGACGGCGGGAAATGCACTATTACATGCAACAAGCGCTCACCCCCGTCATCTGATAGATAGCATCCCCTATGGGGAAATGCTCCGAATAAGAAGAATTTGTAGTAATGACAGCGAATGTGAAAATAAACAAAATGAAAGTAAGGCCTGATTTTTGGAAAGAGGATATAGAGACAAAATAGTGGATAGAGCCATTGCGAAATCTAAACAGAAACCCAGAGAGGATTTATTAATACACAGAAATAAGCTGGAGGTAGTATCTTGCAGTTCTTTGGTAATACAGAATGAACCCACACATCTCATTATGTCATTTTCTAGGCAAGACAGGCAGATCAGAGGAATAGTGAGACGGAATTGGCCCATTATACTAGATGACCCCATTATTGGGCAATCCCTATTGAAGAAACCAACCATCACATATAGAAAAACAGCATCTATGAGTAGTGTCCTGGTACACAATAATCCTGAGGACCAGGAGGTGGGTCTATGGCTCACAGCAAGAAAAGGGTTTTTTAAAAGTACCAGTTGCAAGGCCTGCAAATTTGGAATAAACAAATTGGAGTATTACACTGCTTTTAATAACATTCCGCGTGCCATTACTCAACATTTGACATGCAAAACTGAATATGCGGTCTATGTTTTAGAGTGTAGCTGTAATTTAAAATATATTGGAAGTACTAAGTTGGCAGTACATAAAAGGGTCTTACAACATATAAGAGCTATCACCAATAATGACCCAAGTTACCCTGTGGCCAAGCATTTTAAGGACTGTCATGAAAGCAATCTTAGTCATTTACGATATTATGTGTTGGATGCCATCCCTCTAGACAAAGAGGGGGAACAGAGAAGCGAAATTAAGATGACTGGAAACGCAATTCATATTGGAATTAGATACCAAGTATCCGGGGGTCTAAATACGAGCGAGGACCTCTACACGTTTTTATGAAACCCGAGCATCCAAATGTATACTATTGCTGCTATTCTGGTGATGTGTGACCTCTACTAATGCATGATCTCTATCCTGTATATATTTCTGATGAATGATTATTTATACATATATTTATATTTTTATTGGTCTTATGACGATATTGATATAATGATTTTGTCTGTTCAGATGATCAATCTGCCAAGCATGGAGTAATAATTAAGTAATTTTAGAGGGTCATTTAAGAAGTTGATGATTTTAGCAATTGAGTTGTATATTTATGGATATCTATATGTATTTATTTATTTACATGTATTTAGGTCTATGTTTACAATCATGGGAATCAATTGCATCATTAGTTGACTATTCCCTCCATACTTGCTTGCTTGTTTGCACATGCTGTGATTTGCACTTTATGTCCCTTTCAGCCACGGGTGGCTCAAATAGTATAGCCAATGACATTATTTCAATACAGGCTGTCCGGGTTGGGAGAGGACATGTCAGTTTTAATAGCATTTTAACACTAGCACTTTTCTAAACCTATTTTACACCTTTTCAATTTGGCACTCAGTTAGGGTATTTATTTACACATAAGGGTAAATTCATACATTAGGTGGATTAGTTATAAAATGAAAATGTGGAATTAATTCAATATGGTACTGGTTTTGAAATAGCATTTATGCATGATATTTTTGGGATATGTGATTTGATAATGTCTAGGCTTTTCATAATATGTACCTTTTTGAGAGATGTTGAAAGTACTTAAGCTATGACATTTTGCAAAAGCATTTAAGCAAATAATCACATCACCAGTCATATGTGAATTAATGTGAAATAAGTATTTTTTCCATTTTTATTTACTTTTGTATGCACTGTCACTTTAAAAATGGTGAACTGAATTCCTTACGCTGTCATGTGATCAAGGCAGGCGACTGCCGAAACGCGTAATGGCGAGACTGTTGGAGCGGTAAAATAAACAAAACTGCACGAATTTGGGTCCACTCTCGTTTGTTGGTGGAGAAAAAAACAACGGTACAAAGACGAGCAACTGCTACATATTTATATATATGTATATGAACAAATTCACCTTAACTTAAAAAGATGACATCGGCACTCCAATGGCTCAATCACTGCGGTTTATTCAACTTCGAGCGATTTCAACATCCACGCATTCCGGCTGCCAGACGCAGCTTTGTTCACGATGGTGAGCTTTGAACTTTTTTTCATATATGTACTCTCTCTTTACAAACAAACATAAAAAGTGGACAGCTTCAATGAATTACACTTATTCTGTTCGTAAACAATGGGCGCCATCTTAAGACATGTTTTTATCACATTATGTCTATTGAATTGAGAGTTTGATCACAAAAGCTTATAAAACCTTTACGCTATTCAATTCAATTTACTCATGTTTCATGTATATATATCTATATTTACATTCACATTTTTGGGCAAGTGCCCAATTTTTTCTGGCAGCCTCATGGTCCTAGAGACCTCTTTATAAAGTAGTATGCTAACAATCATTTATGCATAATGCCCCAAATTTCCCTTGTACACTTTATTGTTATTCTAAAGTGACTGGTGCTAGAATGCTAATTAAATACAATATTCGGCAAGTGCCTCTATCTTCACAACTATGAATTTCTATTCAATTCCTTTCACACTAGGGAAAACCCTAAGTGTTTGTTGCTAGTTTCCCTACTAAAGAGGTCTTTCTAAAGTGCTATAGTGCAAAAAGTGACTTTGTGCTGATATAAAGTGCAAATAAATTTCTTTTAAAGTGCTTCATAAATCCCAGACAGTATTCTCTTACTACTCTATAGTATATTCGGATCTCCTTTAATGTGGTAGTTAGACACAGATTACTTTTTTGATAGTATTTCTATCTACATGTCCCCATACCCTTCATAGAGTAAAAGTTAACCTAATATCCATACCAAAAATTGATAAAAAAGCATAATTCCCTTTGCTAAAAAGTGCTCTAAATGTGCTCTGCTGTCCTCATCTTATCTTAACAATTTTTTATTTTTGTCTTGCTCTTCTGATGAATGCTCTGAAAGAGATGCTAGAGGCTCAATAAAGACAGGTGTACAACCCTTCATCCACGTTAAAACCACTTGGTTCTATGCTATCCAACTCAAGGATGAGGTATGTTTCAAGGTTTCTTAACTCTTTCTCCCTGTCTCCACCCCTCCTCCTCTTAGGCACCTGTGCTATGCAGCTATATCTCAGTGTTGATGGATTACTGGAGTGTTCTTTCTCGAAGTGTCTTGCTATTGGGTAGCTTCGATCTTTGTTCACTATTGCTCTTCTGTGCTGAAGAATTCTTTATGTACTGGAAGAGTTGTACTACCGACATATTTTCTATTGCACGGGCACTTTAAAATATAAATAAAATCTGATTTGCATGTTAAAAATCCTTTTACCTTCACAGTTTTATTAAAAACTGTTTTAAAAGCTGTAATATTTTCCCCATGTAAACAGGCCTTGCACTTCAAACATTTTTTAAAACCTTCTTTTTGTTGAAGCCATGTATGTTGTTGTGTTACTCCCAGGCTATCGCTCTTAACTAGATAATCCCTTAAAGATTTCGACTTTCTGTATGTAATCTGTGGGTTTCTAGCAACCTGGTATCCTATTATCGGATCATGTCTAATAAAGTGCCAGTGTTTTTGTAAAATTTGTCGTACTCACAAATGCTCTTTGTTGTAAGTTGTAATGAATCTATGAGTGACTTTCTGTTTTTTGTTCTTTCTCTCTATATCTGTTCTTGACGGTTCAAAAAGTATCTTCTCTCTTTTCATACTTTTAGATTTTTTAGATGCTGCTTCCAGTAGTTTAGACTAATATCCTCTTTGTACAAAGCGAGATTTCATTTCTTTTTCTATTCTGTCATATTCCCTTTGTGAGCTGCATGCTCTTCTAGCTCTAAAAAATTCTCCAAAGGGAATACTTCTTATTAAAGGGGCCGGGTGTGCACTTTTGGCATGCAAGATTGTATTCCCTGCCGTCGCCTTCCTAAATATAGTTGTCTCCAGTTTGTCACCCTCTACCACTATTCGTATATCTAAAAACATCAGCTGATGTGCTTTTATGTCCCACAAAATTCAAATTTAAATCATTTACATTAAGGTGATTGATAAATTCATCCACTTCTATCTCTGTGCCCTGCCACAGCACGAAGATATCATCAATATACCTTAGCCATAAAAGAATCTTATCTGTCCATTGATTCAATGTGGGTCCTCCAAGCACCTGCTCCTCCCACCAGCCTAGATGTAAGTTGGCATAACTGGAGGCGAAGCAGGTGCCCATGGCTGTCCCTTGTTCTTGTTGAAATAGTTCATTCTCGAATAAAAAGATATTCTTAGTAAGGCAATCCTTCATCATATCTAGTAACATGCCATTATGCTCTGTATACTTCATGGGTTTCATCCGCAGATAATATTCAGTGGCTTTAAGTCCATCTCGATGTCTTATACTAGTGTATAGTGTGGACACGTCCAACATTAGCAGGACCATATTGCTCTCCCATCTCACATCATAAATATGTTTTAAAAAATCGGATGAATCCTTTAGATATGATGGCAAAGTTTTTACGATAGGATTTAAAAAGAAGTCTAAATATTTGGAGACATTTTCAAATAAACTGTTTTGGGCCGAAATTATTGGCCTCCCGGGTGGGTTGTTTTTGTCCTTATGCACCTTCGGGATCATATAAAAAGTGGGGAGAACTGGATGCTCTTGTTTTAAAAAACGGTATTCATCCCAACTTAAGAGATCTCTTTCTCTCCATCCATATAATTTGTCATAAAATCCTTCTCTTACTTTTTCATAATCACTCATTGTGATCCTCTTGTAGCATTCAACATTATTTAGTTGTTTCATCGCTTCTTCTCTGTACAATCCTCTTCCCCAAAGCACAACATTGCCCCCTTTGTCCGATGGCTTAACTATCACGTCAGGACTCTTTTTAATTTTCTCGATGGTTTGGAACAGTTGTCTTTCCTCTGGATCAATGTATGTTGACTGTTTGATGTTTGAATAATAGAGATGCCTAAAATCTTGTGTGACATGCTCTGCAAAAGTATCCAAATTGTCTCTACCTATTTGTGGTATATATCTCGACTTGGGTCAGAAGGGTGTTTCTGCTCTTGCTCCTATTGCCAGATTCATGGGGTTACTACTAGCATTTTGAGGTTCTCTTTCCTCTCGGTAGTCATTGTCTGTTTCATTTTGCAAGGACCATATATCCTCCAAAATTGGTAGATCGGATACAGATAAATTCGAAGGAGTTATAGGATCTCTGATCTGTTCTCCTGCTATATTGCTTCTGATAGAATTAGCATGCAGTTTGTTCAATTTCAATTTTCTTATAAATCTAAATAGATCCATTCTACAATGAGCATAATTAAAGTCACTGTTGTGGCAATAGGATAAACCCAATTCCAAACTTTTCCTATCTTCAATAGAGAGATCTATTCGACTTAAGTTGATAATTGTATCTCCATCTTTTACTCCTTGTTCTTCTTCTTCGTATTCGATCTCATTGATCTTTCAGTTTTTCCTTCTTGATCTTCTGTATCCCTCACCCCCTTTCCTCTGTTTCCTCTGCCTCTTGGTCTTCCGCGCCCTCTCGTCGATCTGTTGTCCGTCCTCTGGTCTAGTTGTGAAAAACGCAGCTCATCTGACACAGTGAGTCTTGTGGATGGTGTTCTTCTCCTTGCTGTGTCTTCCTGTTCCAAACCTGTGTCTGAGCTCTGTTCGCTCTGGGACATATCATTCTGGACTATTTCACTATTCTGTACCTTCTGCCTTCTCACTGTGTCGAAGCGTTTTACAAATGTATAGATTTGCCCATTGTCATAGTCCAGATGATCTCGTTGGAATTTGGTCGCTTTTCTATCTTTTATTCTTTTCTCATATTAATGATTCTTTAAGTCACTCTTGAATTTCGTTATTCTGCTCTGATCAGTTTCTTTATCCAGGATCCCTAAAATTTCCTTGATTTTTGTCAATACTTCATTTCTTTCCAGTTCAGCATATTTCAATAATATTCTGATCATATTCATCGAGCTCTCCGCGCTGTTCTCAGCCCAATCCTTAAGGAGCTCCGGGTTGGGGTTTTCGTACGTAGGTGTAATAATTATTCTTAGGCCCCTTGGCACTCGGCCTGCTTGCACATATTGTCTAAGTGATGCTACCTCCCACCATCGGGATATTACCTACATCACTGCTCATTTGGCTTCCTGCGGTATCAGTGCCTTCATTACGTCAATTTGCTGTGGTAGTTTCTGTAAACAATTTAAGTGCCTCTTGCTCCCTTAAAGAGCATTCATCGTCACTCATTTTATTTCTTGCTGAATAACCGTGTGTTTCCTCACGCTGCCCCGACCGCTGTATATCTCTCCTTCTTCCCCGGAGAGTCAGCGGCTTGCAGTCCGATTCTGTCCACCCAATGCTCGCCTCTTACCGGAGTTTCCGCTTCCCGTGCTCGACGAGGATCCTCCGATACCCGTCTCACGATGCCGTCTTCTCCGTTTTGCCTGCGTGCAGTGGTAGGGGTCCGTGGGGCATGCCTGCCTCTTAGCTGCTTCGTTACGTTGCAAATTGCGGTTGCAGGCGTGCTTCCTTAATGCCGGAGGTGCCGATTAGGAGACTTCCACCTTGTCTCGTTGAATACAAACAAATTCACCTTAACTTAAAAAGATGACATCGGCACTCCAATGGCTCAATCACTGCAGTTTATTCAACTTCGAGCAATTTCAACATCCACGCGTTCCGGCTGCCAGGCGCATCCTTGTTCACGATGGTGAGCTTTGAACTTTTTTTTGATATATGTACTCTCTCTTTACAAACAAACATAAAAAGTGGACAGCTTCAATGAATTACTCGTATTCTGTTCGTAAAAAATGGGCGCCATCTTAAGACATGTTTTTATCACATTATGTCTATTGAATTGTGAGTTTGCTCACAAAAGCTTATAAAACCTTTACGCTTTTCAATTCAATTTACTCATGTTTCATGTATATATAATTATATTTACATTATATATGTATATATATATATTCATTGAAAAAACCATAGGTTTCAGGGACGTTATAGTTAGAAATTAGCATTTAAAAAACCTTAGAAATTCAGTGAAAAAACCACAGGCTTCAGGGACGTTATAGTTAGAAATTAGCATTTAAAAAACCCTAGAAATTCACTGAAAAAAACACAGGTTTCAGGGACATTATAGTTAGTTTGACATTTTACTCGTACAAAACCAGAGAAATTCGGCCGTTATAGTTAGTTGAGCTAACTATAACGCGCCCCCGCAATGCACTGCTGATGACGTCACATATTACATCATTCATGACATGACCAGTGACATTCCTGATGACATCTCAAATGACATCACTGATCACATCACTGATGACATCATCCAGTGACTATGTGTTTCTGTAAAGTTTAAATATGTTTTATATATATATGCAAAGGTGTATTGAAGAATGAGTGGGTGTATAAGTGTCTGAATGGATGATTTAGTGGGTGCGTGACTGACTGTATAAGTGAGTGATTAAACATGTCTTACTGAATGCATTGGCTAGTGACTAAACTGTGTGAATGTCTCTATCAGTCTGTCAGTTGGTGTGTAAGCGGCTGCATGGGTTGGTGAGTAGCTACATGAGTGTCTATATGGGTTATTGATTGGTTGTCTGAGCATCTCTATGGGTGCCTGAGTATCTGTGTGGGTGAGTGGGGGTATGTGACTCTGTGCATAGATGTGTGAGTGGGTGATTCACTGGGTGTATGGGTTTAAGAGTGCATCTGTGAAGGGCTGTATGGGTGGGTGAGTATGTGTATGGGTATGTTGGTGAGCGAATGGATGTCTCAGTGGTACATGTGTGAATAACTACATATGTGAAAGGCAGTATATGTGAGTATTGGAGTATATAAATGACTATATGTGAGAATGAGTGATTGTGAGAGTGGCTGTATGGATGAGTGTGTGCTTGTATCAGTGATTGTACAAGAGAGTATGTATTAGTATCTGTATGAATAAGTGAGGTGGTGTGTGTATAACTGTATAGGTGAGTAAATGGGAGTGTGATTGATTCTTTGCATGACTGACTACCTGTGTGACTAACTCTATGGGTGAGTGGCGGTGTGTAAGTGTCTGTATAGGTGTATGAGTGCATATGATAGTGCTGTATTGATGAGTGACTGCATGTATAAGTGACTGTATGGGTGAATAAGTGGATGTGTGTGTAGACCTAGGAATCAGTGAGTGGGTATGTAGTAACTGGTATTGGTGTGTCTATGGTTCCGAAAAAGGTAGTCCTTATTTTAGAGTGGGTGTATCAAAAGTTAAATTAGGGTGTGATGAGGTGCATCAGATTATCACGTGGATGATGTCATCAGTGATGTCATTTGAGATGTCATCAGTGATGTCATCAGTGATGTCACTGACCATATCATGAATGATGTAATATGTGACGTCATCAGCAGTGCATTGCGGGGGCGCGAGTTATAGTTAGCTCAACAAGCTATAACGACCGAATTTCTCTGGTTTTGTACGAGTAAAATGTCCAACTAACTATAAAGTCCCTGAAACCTGTTGTTTTTTCAGTGAATTTCTAAGGTTTTTTAAATGCTAATTTCTAACTATAACGTCCCTGAAACCTGTGTTTTTTTCAGTGAATTTCTAAGGCTTTTTAAATGCTAATTTCTAAGTATAACGTCCCTGAAACCTATGGTACGTGACTAATTGAAGGAGTGTATGCATAATGGCTGAGTGATTGTATAACTGCAATGGTAGTGTCTGGGTGATTGGAGGAGGGCATGGGTAGTGCCTGGCTGATTTTCTAAGTGCTTGGTTACTGCCTGGGTGATTACATGAGTGCACAGGCAATGTATGGGTGATTGAAGAGTGCATGGGTAATGCTTGACTGATTACATTTAGTTTATGGGTAATGCCTGGATGATTGCATGAGTGCATCGGTAGTACCTGGGTTATTGTAAGAGTGCAAGGGTAGTACGTGGTAATTTTATAAGTGCTTGGGTATTGGTGAAGTGACTGGATAAGTGCATAGGTGCTGGCTGGGTGATTGGAGGAGTGCATGGGTAGTGCATGGGTGATTGGAGCAGTGCATGGGTACTGCCTGGATTCTTTCATGAGTGGATGAGTAGTGCCTGGGTGATTGCAGGAGTGCATTGGTAGTGCCTGGGTGATTTTGTAAGTGGATAGGTATTGTTTGGATGATTTTGTAAGTGCATAGGTTTTGCCTGAGTGATTGCATGAGTTTATGGGTAATGCCTGGATGATTGCATGAGTGCAAGGGTAGTGCCTGGATGATTGCATGAGTGCATGGGTACTGCCTGCATGATTGGAGGAGTGCAAAGATAGTGCATGGTGATTTTATAAGTGCATGGGTAGTGACTGGGTGATTGGAGGAGTGCATGGGTAGTGCACGGGTGATTGGAGCAGTGCATGGGTAGTGCCTGGGTTATTGCATGAGTGGATGAGTCGTGCCTGGCTGATTGCAGAAGTGAATCGGTAGTGCCTGGGTGATTTTGTAAGTGGATAGGTATTGTTTGGATGATTTTGTAAGTGCATAGGTAATGCCTGGGTGATTGCATGAGTGCATGGTTACTGCTTGGGTGATTCTATCAGTGGAAGAGTAATGTCTGGATGATTGAAGGAGTGCATAGGTAATACTTGAGTGATTGCAAGACTGTAGAAGTAATGTCTGGGTGATTGCAGGAGTGTATGGGTACTGCCAAACTGATTAAAGGTGTGGATTAGTAATGCCTGGGTGATTTTGTAAGTACATAGGTTATGCTTCAGTGATTGAAGGAGTGCATGAGTACTGCTGAGGTGATTTGAGGAGTGAGATGATTGAGTTTGAAAAAATGAATACCTGCAATAAAAGTGACTGTAAACATTAATTCATATTATTATGCTTATTACATTATTTCATCTTACCTTCTGTATTGAAGTACATATCAAACTCATTGAAACTATTTTACAGTTGTTTCATTGTAAAGTAAATTTAAAATATTTTCAAACTTTAGTTTTACTTTCTGTAAAAGAGAAGAAAAAATACTGTTATTGCAAATAATATTATTGGTTTAAGAACACAACATAATTTTAGAATTACATAACAGATTCAGGTTCTCTTTTTGCTGTTTTCAGATTCTATTGAATTTCACCATACACAGTGATTTCAATGTTGATCATCATATAACAGCGGGCAAAAAAATACAATCAATAAGATTGTAAAAAAAAACAAATCTCTTTTCAAAATATTTACAAGTTCAACTATCTGTTTACATTTTCAAAAATAAACACTCTCATTTACATTGCATATAATACAAAGATCAAATATATGAACTACTTCTTTCAAACACAATTTTCCAAATGCAATATCAAAGAACAGAAACGATAATTCAAACACTAATTGTTCACATCTTCCCAATAGGCCGAATGATGTTTCCGAAATCATTTGCATTGAAAATATCCAAAATAAACTCGTTAATTCATGTTTACATCTTCCCAATAGGTCGAATGATGTTTTCAAAACTTTGGCATCAAAAATATCAGATATGAATTTGGCAATTCGTAAGTCAACCGACATTTGAATTCCAAATGGGCATCATTACACTGTGTCCATTCTTTATTGCATCTTAAATACACAGTATAGTGTCCAGATGTTGTACTAGGTCCATCATGGAAAATAATAGCCACTGCTTTAAAAGTTCTTCCTGAAATTGACACTTGACTTGCCACAGAAGTTTTAATTTTGGTTTCCAATTTTCTTCCATGTGCTGTACAAAGTTGTAGCATTGAAGTGACATATTGTTCAAATCTTTCTATAAATAATATTGACAACATTTCTGATTTGCAGTCAGTACATTTCATATCTTGATTAGCTGATTTTACTAATTTGTTAAAAGACACTGTTTTTCAATGTGGTATTGTCAAATATATGAATTGTTCAGTGTCTATTTCAGTGGTAGAAGAAAATGAACAGTCTTCAAATTTATGATGCCATCTGTAACGTAGTCCAAACAGATTTTCAATTTGTATTCCTTCATCTTCCAATACTGCAAGCATAAACATAAGAAATTCTTGAGCATCTTGCTGTACATTAAGTGTAAATTGTGAAGAACCAGAACATATATCCAAAAGATGCCGAATGCCAGAAGCAGTATGGATTTTAGTTTTATCATATATCAAAAATATAATGTAACAAGGAATAGAATCTTTTTCTCGATTTTCCATAATTTGATGATGAAGATTTTCTAGAAAAAACCCGACGTTCACAATTACATTAGCATAGCAGTTGATACCTGAACTATTTTCTAACTGGTATCCTACAATATCATCAACAGTGTCCATTTTCATTTTCTTTACAGCCTGAACATTCTCTTGAATTGTTTTCTTCTTTCCAACCTCACTAGAGTGTTTCTCATATTTTCGTTTTGGACATACTACACGTTTTTCATATATGGGATATTCACCTAAGTTAGGAGCATACAATCTTCTTAACCGATTATACTCTCTTACACAATTTGCATCTGCACTAACCTTTTTCTCATCAAAATCAATCAAATACAATCCAGATAATGTTCTTACTTGAGACCATGCAACATATGCCATACCCTCTTTAAAAACTGTACTTCCAATATTTACCAAAGCACTGTCTACACTTAAACCTTGAGATTTATGAATGGTCACCGCATCTGCTAAAGAAAGAGGAAACTGTTTTTTACAAACATACAAATCTTTAACAAGCAAAAAACGAACAGCACAACGTCCAAACTGTTTTAATTCTTCAATCTGATCAAATTTAATCTTCAAAAATTCAATTCCATCTATGTTCTGAAAATTTACATAATCAACAACTTTTCCCATTGCTCCATTCACTAAACCTTTTTCAACATCTAAATTACGCCGTAATATTAACCGACAGTTTACACACACATATAAAGTCTTTTCTAAACCTGCAGTCTTCGATACAGATTTTTCCAACGAATCTAATTTTGACTGTAATTTCTCTGACAGAAGAATAGTAACTCCTTTGTGTTACATTTTATCAATGGCTTCCATTTTCACTATTGGTTGTTTCTCCAGTTTCAAAAGTTCTTGATTGAATGTAGAGCACTCTTGCAGTGTTGGCATTAGACAAACTATAGACTTCTTTTCTCCAATTTTTTTGTACATTATTTCAGGTGCAATATTTTCATTTGGAAACAAGTTTGTTAGTAGTCGACTTTGTAAAGCTTCTTTACCATCTTTTGTCAAGACACCAATTCTAATATCTTGAAGAATGTTTCCATAATGTTCATCACTTGCTTGTCGCATATTCTTAATAAGTTCTTTATATTCAAAAAGAGACCAAATGTTCACATTTCCAATACTTCCCAAAGATTTCCTAGTGTCTTCATGGACAATGGAGATTTTCGAGTTATAGTATGCCTCACTGCTGACATGAAACTGTTGACTCTTCCTTTGGAAATTACTGGACGTGGGAATCCAAAACGACATTTTGTATCAAATTTTTCCTTTGACTTGTATTTCCGTCAACAATATTTCCCACATCGATGACTTTGAAACCGTAAAACTTGTTGTCTTAAGGTATTTTCTCCTCCTGTTTTTGGAATAGCACAGGAAACATAGTCTTCAATGAAAGATAAAACAGTCTCATCAGGATAGGTTCCAAATTTAGGTGCATCCTTGATCCCAATAGCATATGTATATGAGGAGCACCTCTGGTTTGGTACTCCTTTCTCCAAAAGAAATCAATAATTTCTCCAAGAGGTGGGTTATTTTTATTGCAGATAAAAGACATCATAGCTTAAAACCTATGATTAAAATATCTGCACACATTTACAGGATCCAAGGAACACAGTTCTCCAGCTGTCTTCAATTCAATGTTTTTAATATTTGAATTTGCTTCTCGTAGAAATTCAAGTAAATCATCCCATGCGTATTCAGCACAGCTTAGCGTAACAAACCACGTAGGGGTTCCTAAGTTCCTTAACATACATTTAAGTTCTCCGTGATGACGATACCAATACTCATTAGTACCACGTTGACACGCCATCAAATTAATCAACTGAGATTCTAAATGATTGTCTCTTTGTTGTACATGTCCATGGTTTCCTTTGCAGAAACATGTGTAAGATGATCTCCTGTTTTTAATATGTGGTTCACTGCATATGAAAGTCCAGACAAGTCACTTTCAAACAGAAGATGAAATATATATGGAATACATTGTCGAAATCTTGGATCTTTTGAGTACAATCTTGTTGTACGATATTCTGAAGCTGGAATCTGCACAAGTCGTTCATCATATTGTCCACTTGTTCCAGTGGGGAAGAGCTGTGGAAAACAACGGGCTTCTAAACTTCTTTCTGTTTCTTTTAAATAGTACTCTTTTCTTTCTTTTCTTTTCTTTTGATCTTTTCTTGCCATACTCAATCTTTATTAATAATAATGGTGAGTATCTGAAAAGAAAGAAAAGTTTAAATACTTTCATTAAATCATTTAATATTAATAAAGTAATTATATACAAATATTCTCATATATAAATAAAAAATATTTTTAATTGCATTCCAAAAGTATGTCAGACACTGCAGACAAAGGTCCAGAAAGAGGCAAGAGGGGTGCAGAAAGACCGAAGACGGTGTGAAAGATACATGAGGGGTGCAAAAAGAAGCAACAGAGGTGTACAAAGAAGCAAGAGGAATGCAGAAAGAAGCAACAGAGGTGTAGAAAGAGGCAAGAGGGGTGCAAAAAGAGAGGAGAGGTGCAGAAAGAGGCATAAAAGGCACAGAAAGAAGCAAGTCATGTACAGAAAAAAACAAAAAAAGTGCAGAAAGAATAAACAGAGGTGTAGAAAGAGGTAACACGGATGCAGAAAGAGGAAACAGGGCTGCAGAAAGACCTAAAAGGAGTACAGAAAGAAGCAACACAAGCAGAAAGACACAAAAGAAGTGCAGAAAGAAAGAACATAGGTACAGAGTCCATGTGTTCTGTCTAAGTAATTGAAAGAGTGCATGGGTAATGTCGGGGTGATTGCATAAGTGCAGGGGTAATGTCTAGGAGATTGGCGGAGTGCATAAGTAAAGTATGGATGATTGCATGAGTGCAGGAGTAATGTATGTGAGGTTGTATGAGTGTAGTAGTTGTGCCTGGGTGATTGGAGGAGTGCAGAGATAGTGCATGGATGATTTTATAAGTGCATAGATACTGGTTGGGTGATTCAAAGAGTACAGGCCTAGTGCCTGTGTGATTTGAAGAGTGCAACGGTAGTGCCTGGGTCATTACATAAGTGCTTTGGTAATGCCTGTGTAATTGTATACTACAGCAATAATGCCTAGGTGATTCCATGACTACAGGGATAATGCCTGGGTAATTGCATGAGTGCAACGGTAGTGGCTGGGTGATTATATAAATGCATGAGTAGTGGATACATGATTGAAAGACTGCATAGTTAATACCTTGGTGATTGCATGAGTGCAGCAGTAATGCCTGAGTGATTACAGTAGTTCATATGTAGTGCCTACATCATTGGAAGACTGCATGGATAGTAGTTGGGTGTTTTCATAAGTGCACGAGTACTGGCTGAATGATTACATAAGTACAAGAGCGGTGCCTGCATGATTGAAAGAGTGGAAAGATAGTAGCTGGCTGAATGAAGCACTGCATACCTAATGCATTGGTGATTGCATGAGTACAGGGGTAACATCTGGGGGATTAAAGAAGGACATAGGTAACGCCTGGGTGATTGCATGACTATAGGGGTAATATCTGGGGATTTACATGACTACATAGGAAGAGCTGGGTGATTTTATAAGTGCCTGAGTACTTCTTGGATGATTGCAGGACTACTGAGGTAGTTCCTGAGTGAATAAAGGAGTGCAAAGGTAGTGCCTGAGTGATTTCTTAACAGCATGACGACTGGCTGAGTGATTACATGAGTACAAGGGTAGTGCCTCCGTGATTGAAGGACTGCAACGATAGTGCCTGGGTGATTATATAAGTACATGAGTAGTGGCTACATGTTTGAAAGAGTACATGGGTAATACCTTAATGATTGCATGAGTGCATAGATAGTGCCTAGATGATTGCATCAGTGCAGCAGTAATGCCTGAGTGATTACAGCACTGCATATGTAGTGCCTGCATCATAGGAAGACTGCATGGCGAGCACTTAGATGTTTTTATATCTGCATGAGTGTTGGGCCTAGCCAAATATAAAGCAGCAGACTATTACATGACTCAACTATAAGTCCCTCCATATTGTTACAAGCACACATACATATGAATCTACCTGTTCAAATCATCATCGTAGCAAATATGTATGTATGTATACAATATTTCTGGTATATAGTGAAACCTGGAAACTGAGACATGTAATAGATCTGCTTTAGTGATTGCATAACTCCATGGGTAGTGCTTGGGTGATTATATGAGTGCAAGGGTAGTCACAAGGTAATTGCAGGAGAATATGAAAAGTGACTGACTAATTGCATGAGTGCAGATATAGACGTTGAGAGCACGGATAAGTGTATAAATAGCAACTGAAGGCATAGATGAGTCATTATGTACTGCATATGTGAATAGATGAGTGCAACAGTAGAGCCTGCATGATGCTATGGCTGCAAGAGTAGTGTGCGGGTTATTACATGAGTGCATAGATACACACTGCATGATTACATGACTGCAGAGGTAGTTCATAACTAGTGCCTGGGTGATTACATGACTACAGGGGTAATATCTGGAGGATTACTGGAATACATAGGAAATGAGTGGGTGATTTCAGAAGTTCATGAGTACTACCTGGGTGATTATAGAAGTACTAAGATACTGCCTGAGTGATTACAGGAGTACAAAGGTAGCGGCTGGGTGATTTCAAAAGTGCATGAGTACTGGTTGAGTGATTACATAAGTACAAGAGTAGTGCCTGCGTGATTGAAAGAGTGGAAAGATAGTGGCTGACTGATAGAAGTACTGTATATCTAATGCATTCATGATTGCATGAGTACAGGGGTAACGTCTGGGGGATTAAAGGAGTACATAGCTAACACTTGGGTGATTGCATGACCACAGGGGTAATATCTGGGGATTTACATGACTACATAGGAAGGGACTGGGTGATTTTCTAAGTGCATGAGTACTTCTTGGATGATTGCAGAACTACTCAGGTACTGCCTAAGAGAATAAAGGAGTGCAAAGGTAGTGCCTGAGTGATTTCTTAACAGCATGACTACTGGCTGAGTGATTACATAAGTACAAGGGTAGTACCTCCGTGATTGAATTAGAGCAACGGTAGTGGCTGAATGATTATATAAGTGCATGAGTAGTGGCTACATGATTGAAAGAGTGCATGGGTAATACCTTGGGGAGACTGCACTGAAGAACTTTTGCCTGTGTCCCTGGGCTTCATTGCACTACGCACGTTGCACTTTAGATCCGGCCCCCGGAGGGGCTTTAAATTGCCGGCGGCGGTCCCGCGACGCGGAGACTGCACTGAAGGACTTTTGCCTGTGTCCCTGGGCTTCATTGCACTACGCACGTTGCACTTTAGATCCGGCCCCCGGAGGGGCTTTAAATTGCCGGCGGCGGTCCCGCGACGCGGGAGACTGCACTGAAGGACTTTTGCCTGTGTCCCTGGGCTTCATTGCACTACGCACGTTGCACTTTAGATCCGGCCCCGGAGGGGCTTTAAATTGCCGGCGGCGGTCCCGCGGCGCGGAGACTGCACTGAAGGACTTTTGCCTGTGTCCCTGGGCTTCATTGCACTACGCACGTTGCACTTTAGATCCGGCCCCCGGAGGGGCTTTAAATTGCCGGCGGCGGTCCCGCGACGCGGGAGACTGCACTGAAGGACTTTTGCCTGTGTCCCTGGGCTTCATTGCACTACGCACGTTGCACTTTAGATCCGGCCCCCGGAGGGGCTTTAAATTGCCGGCGGCGGTCCCGCGACGCGGGAGACTGCACTGAAGGACTTTTGCCTGTGTCCCTGGGCTTCATTGCACTACGCACGTTGCACTTTAGATCCGGCCCCGGAGGGGCTCTAAGTGCCGGCGGCGGTCCCGCGACGCGGGAGACTGCACTGAAGGACTTTGCCTGTGTCCCTGGGCTTCATTGCACTACGCACGTTGCACTTTAGATCCGGCCCCGGAGGGGCTTTAAATTGCCGGCGGCGGTCCCGCGACGCGGGAGACTGCACTGAAGGACTTTTGCCTGTGTCCCTGGGCTTCATTGCACTACGCACGTTGCACTTTATATCCGGCCCCCGGAGGGGCTTTAAGTGCCGGCGGCGGTCCCGCGACGCGGAGACTGCACTGAAGGACTTTTGCCTGTGTCCCTGGGCTTCATTGCACTACGCACGTTGCACTTTATATCCGGCCCCCGGAGGGGCTTTAAATTGCCGGCGGCGGTCCCGCGACGCGGGAGACTGCACTGAAGGACTTTTGCCTGTGTCCCTGGGCTTCATTGCACTACGCACGTTGCACTTTAGATCCGGCCCCCGGAGGGGCTTTAAATTGCCGGCGGCGGTCCCGCGACGCGGAGACTGCACTGAAGGACTTTTGCCTGTGTCCCTGGGCTTCATTGCACTACGCACGTTGCACTTTAGATCCGGCCCCCGGAGGGCTTTAAATTGCCGGCGGCGGTCCCGCGACGCGGGACGCGCGCGGCTCGGCCCGGGCGAAGACCGGGCCAAGACGGGCCCGTCTTAGCCCGTCATAGACCGATAGAGGCCGGGCTGGGCCATATTATTGTCACCTGCTACACTAAAAATGCCCGGAAGAAAAATCCTCCACTGATCCCACGGAGTAGGGATACGTAAGTCATAACTTGAGTTATTGTACGTGTTGGAACTGAAGGGGGCTTTTTTTCTACTTCATCTTGACTTGAGCCTGCACTTTATGGCGGGAACATAAGCCCAGAGTGTCCTCTCTTAATTATAGTTGCTGGAACGTTCATCCGTGACTTTTTGGTGTTGTCAGCCATCTTGGTGGGACTATGTGCTCTAGGGTGTTATAGGAGTCTTTATATTGCCTCGTCTGCTCCTCTGCTACGTTGGTGGGGGGGGCACTCCCATCCTGCCATTCTATAGTGGCAGAGATTGAAGGAGATTGAAAGAGACTGGGCTGGGCTATACTTTTAAAAGAGTAAGATTAGAGACATTTAAAATAATTGTATTTAGATATTTGCCTTGTATTATAAGAAAGAGGGTTTTTATAAGGTATATAAGGTATTCACTTGATCGTGCTACAGAATTGACACTGAGAAGAAGGGGGAACGTAAATAGGTTAGAGAGATACACTTCCATTTTTATAGGGGTATAAGGACTGGCGTATTTAGCAGTTATTTAGCAGTTTTTTAGTTGGAGAGAATTTGTAGATATGGGTAAAAGGAAGTTACGTACAATGAACCCTGGGCAAACTGTGCTATCATCAAACAAACCAAAAGATGCTAATATGACCCTGTTGAAATACCTGACGGGGCGGTTGGAGCTCTTGAAAAGCAGATATCCACCGTTGAGGAGTCTCTTTCTAAGGACGCACAGGGTGCCTTAATAAGTAGTATTACTACTGACCTACATCATAATGAGAGTACGGACGCGGTTACCATAGTTAATGTGGTTGAGGAGCCCCGAAATGGTTGTATTCAGCCTAATAGAGATGAGTTATCACTTAGCGATCCGGATCCAGAGCTACTTCCTCCTTCTAAAAGATCTTGCAACTCCATTGCGAAGGTACTACCTGGAAATCTACTACCAATTATCCACCAGGCCTCCCCTGTACCCCCAATACATAAGGTTAAAGACGATAAACAGCAGGGGAAAGGTACCCCGTTAAATCACAAAGGTAAAGGTAAAGACTCAGTTACACGTAATAAAAGCAAGAGTAACGCCCCCTCTTCTATTGAAAGTAATGGGATAGTAAGTTTGATAACCGACCTCACTAAGTATATCAGACTATCGATTGGTACTTTAGAGGCAAGATTAAGTAAAATAGAAGTGGGGTTGGAAAACATTATTAAGAACCAACATATGAGTTATGCAAGGGAAGTAAATATTACCAAGATAAACGAGGACAGAGAGGGTAGTGTTTTAAAGCCATCTAACCAGCCCTCACCAGTTACCTTAATTAGTCCTGCCAGCCAGCATGTGGAGAGGGCCAGGAAGTTTGGTGTTTCGGGACCTAAGAGTCCTACTGAAACTTTTAGAAGTAAACCGCTGCCAAAGGAGGTGGCTCTATGTGAGGCAGTAAAAGGAAGACCATTAGAACAGCAAGGTGGACTTTCGGTGAATGATCTTTGCCCGAACTCAAGGCCGCATAGTATAAATAAGTATGAGTATCCTTCTAGACTGCAGAATTTAAATTTAAATGTGCCCCCTGCTGCCATTCCATATACAGTCGTTTTGACTAATGTGCCCCTTTATTCTGATGAAAGAAACGAATCATGGATAGCCCTGAGGAATTGTGTTATTCATTGTTTGGGGCAAAGAGTGGGCTTAACTGGAGAGATGTTTCATGCTTTTAAGATGGTAAGACGTGTTGCTTGGGTGGGTATAAGTAGGAAAGTTTTTCCTGGGGACTGTGTTGTTCTTTCTTTGGGGGATCCCTTATTGGTGAGAGAAATTCTTTTTAGAAGCAATAAAACTAATAATATGGCGTCAGGTATACAAGTCCTCCCTTTGGGCTATTTTTATCAGCCTAGTACATCTAATGGGTACTTAAATCCGCATTCTTTTACCCACCCCACTGTTCATTCATCCTATAATTTAGAGGTGTCAAATAGATTTGGGCCCCTTCAATCGCTAGATGAGAATGATTGACTCTTTGACACTTCTGATCAATACATTGATGAGGAAAGTTTAACATCCCAAATTATACAGGAGAGAAGTGTAACACCTCATATTATGGAATCCATCATTGATCAGAGCGAGATATTGATTGGAGGGTTGGGAATGGATGAATCCCTGTCTGTTGACAATAGTGATGATGGTGTAGTGAGCGGTCTGGGGAGGACGGAGACCATGGGGCAGACCGTGAAAAGCTTGGCCAACATCACTCGAACTGATAGAGCACCCAAGGATATCGTAGTGCTTTTCTGGAACATCGCAGGTCTGCATTCTAAGTTGAATAATTCCATCTGGATAGACTTCATCCGCAGCTTTGATATCCTATGTTTTCAGGAGACTTGGCTGTTGGATGAAGTCAATATTGATGGGTACAAGACGTACCATATGCCAGCAATACGGTCAACCCATGGGAGACATAAAGGTGGGATATGTGTTTATATCTCAAATTTACTGGGGTCTTAAAAATTGAAAATGGTAAAAGTACAGCATTTTATCAATTTGTTATTATTTACTTGAACTGTAATATAGCCGTGTCCGTAGTTAACTTTTACAATAATATGGAGAAAGATCAACTATGTGACATTTTAAAGTCCTTTAGTGAGGAAATGGATAAGTTAGGGGCCCTAATAGGCATCGATGTGATCACGATTTGGGGAGGAGATTTTAACGTAAATATATGTACTCAACCCGGATCCGGGCAATGTGGGGTAGTAAATGAAGAGAATGATTCGATAACTCATTTTGTTCATACTGACAGGGGTGAGAAGTTTAATGATCTAATGGCCACATATGAGCTGGGTTTTGCGAACCTGTTATGTTCCCCTTCGGTGGATTTTGATCACACTTTTATTGGTAGAGGCTGTGAATCTATAATTGATTTTATCATCGTTCCCAACCGTTACGCCACTTGGATTGATAATTTTAAAACACATCATAATGTGCTAAGTGATCATTTGCCCTTAAGTCTTACTATTACTCCCCCTAATTGGGGTTTTTATTCTAATAAAAACAGTTTGGCGTGGGTCCAAAATATAGCCGTTGGTCACCAGAATGGATATTCCGTGCGTTGGGGTACTAAGGAACCAGAGATGCTCATTAAGCAGATCATCACCAAAGCATATGATAACATCCTAGTTTGCTTACAAGATGACACTGCTTTTGATGATACCTTGAGTGCATTTGCCAATATTAGTAATGTGGTCCAAAACTTGCTCATAGCACAGAGTAAGGGTCCTATTATTAAGGAAAATGGCTGGTTTGATTCCAATTGCACCAGGACTTATACAGGACTAAAAAACGCTCTCCATAGGCCGGTGAGAGATCGGGAGGAGATTAGAGAAAGCAGAAGGGCCTATAATCTTGCCAGAAATGTAAGGAAGAAAGAACTTAAAGATTTAGCGTGGGATACTCTCCTTGAAGCTTCATTAAGAAAGGACAGTAGTACATTCTGGAAGGCAGTTAATGCCCCGTTCTTTTCTAATAACGATGGAGCTAGGATTGAGGTCGCTATCGACGAAAAATCTTGGATAGACTTCATTTCTAATGTATATAGTTGTAAGGAGAAGGTAGGAAACTTTTTGGACTCTGGCCCTGAGCATGGGGAAGAATCGGATGGTTTTCGGCCTATAGAGATGCACATCTTGCATGAAGAGGTGCTAGAGGCCATTAATGCCAGTAAAGGATGTAAGGCACCAGGTCCTGATGGGGTCCCGATGGATCTATTTAAATCGATCCCAAAGTTATGGTCCCCTTTGTTAACTCGGGTGTTTGAAGCTTGTTGTGCAAGGGGTTTTATTAGGTCCTGGTCGGAATCAGTGATCGTACCGATTTTTAAAAAGGGGATCGGAACAACCCTGCCTGCTACCGACCAATATCGCTTTTAGATGCTTTGGTGAAGGTAGCTGGCAGGATTGTCTTAAATAGATTACAACTGTGGGCAGAGGATAATAATATTTTGAGTGCGGTCCAATACGGTTTTAAACAGGGGTTGGGGACTAATGAGCAGGTTTTAAATTTGAGCCTCATAATGGGGAAATATACGCAAGCAAAGGAAGGTAAGCTTTACGTGGCCTTCGTAGACCTTACGGCCGCATTTGATTGTGTCAATCACGCTAGATTGTGGGAAATTCTGACAGACTTAAAAGTTGACCCAATTATCATACAATTCTTAATACAATTATATTCGGGGACTAGTGCAAAGGTGAGATATGGGTTAAGGGGTGAATGTACGGCGTCTTTCCACGTGGAGAAGGGTGTGAGACAAGGCTGCGTCCTGGCCCCGTTCCTCTTCTCTCTGTATACGAACGCTCTAGAAGAGGAACTGGTGGCAGGGGCGAGAGATCCCCCTCAGGTTAGCAGTAAGCCGATAGTCTCTCTTCTCTACGTGGATGATGCGGTCCTTATGGCCAGAACACAGCTAGGCCTCCAGAGAGCACTTGCCTTGTACATTAGTTTTATGGATAACCGAGGATTAAAACTTAATGTAAAAAAACATTTGTTATGACATGTGGGAGGGGAGAAGCAAAGGTAGAACTCTGGTAGTTGGGAAAGATAGGATAGATTCAACCAGTACGTTCTCTTATTTGGGTGTTCTGTTTGAGCGTACTGGTTCTTGGGGAGCTGCAATTAAGAGTAGGAGTCTCCTTTTTAAGAGGTCTGTAGCGGCAGTGGTTAGCTTTGCAAACAAAATGGGTAAAAGACCCCCGGAGATTCTCCTCAAAATTTATCAGGCCAAGTGTATGAGTGTTGCAATGTATGGGGCAGGAATCTGGGGTTTTTATGATGTTTCCCTAATCCAATTAGTCGAAAATACTTTTTAAAGATTTATTTTAGCGGTCCCACAGAGCTCCCCAGTTTTTAATTGTCATAGTGAATTAGGGATCCCATATATTACGGATATGATTAGATTGCAACCTTTATTATTATGGTATCGAGTTTGGACATCTACCTATACTGGATTGAATAGAGATATTATTAAGGATGTAATGAAATTGGATTATGCCTGTAGAATTAAATGGCTGAACTATATTAGGAAATTTTTATTGGATATCAACTGTTATGATTTTTATAATGTACCAGAAACCATGAATTTAATATCTAGGAAAGATTTTAAATCTCTTTGCTTGACACATTTAGAGTCCCTAAGAGCCGCACAGGAGATGAATAAATGCACGGTGACCCAGCATTATCTGACTTTGACAACCTATCGTATCCAGCCCTATTTGGTTTGGTGTATCGGAGGGTACGACAGATATCTTCTGACACGGTTTAGGTTTGACTGTTTCCATCGTTTGGTCAGTTTCCCTTCGGTTAATGATTGGTCTAGGAAATTGTGTCACTGTCCGTGTGATAATATCTCAAAGCAATCAACTATTCACGTGATTCTCTTCTGTAAAATATATGCAAAGGAAAGAGCTAGATGGATTATGCCTCTGTTAAGACTAGGAGGCTGGAGGCAATGCCGCCCAGCATTTTTATACTTGCAATTATTGGAAAATGTTTATTGTGTAATGACCATGAGTGGCCTTTTGAAAAGTATAATGAAAAAAGAAAGAATTTTATTAGGTAATGGCCTCTATTTTTTAAATTTAACAAGTGTATTTATGAGTTAAAATGCTAAGGATATGTTAGGAATTTAGTGCAATTAATTAACAGATAGGAGTCCTATTAAAATGTAGTCGTTTAGATAATTTAGAACAGAGTATAGATAAATTTGTATTGTGTATGGATATATTTTTATAAATGGTTTTAATGTGGCTTTTATGATTTTATTATGAATTGAAATCGAATAAAGTATATTCATTCATTCATTCAATACCTTGGCGATTGCATGAGTGTATAGGTAGTGCCTAGGTGATTGTGTGAGTGTAGCAGTAATGCCTGAGTGATTACAATAGTGCATATGTACTGCCTGGATCATTAGAAGACTGCATGGGTAGTACTTGGCTGTTTTTATAACTTCATAAGTGTTGGGCCTAGCAAAATATAAAGCAGCAGACTATTACATCACTGAAATACAAGTCTCTCCATATTCTTAGAAGCATGCATACATATGTCTCTACGTTTTCAAACCAACATCATATCTAAAAGAAATATGTATACAATATTTTATAACTCTATGAGTACTGCCTGGGTGATTACAGAAGTACTAAAGTACTACCTGAGTAATTACAGGAGTGCAAAGGTAGTGCCTGTGTGATTTTTTAAGGGCATAAGTACTTCTTGGCTGATTGCACGACTACTGAGTTAGTGCCTGAGTGAATAATGGAGTGTTAACATACTGCCTGGGTGAATTCTTATCAACATAGGTACAGCCTGCATGATTGCATGACTGCAGAGATAGTACATAAGTAGTGCCTGGGTGATTGCATAACTGCAGTGGTAATATTTGAGGGATTACTGGAATACATAGAAAGTGAATGGGTGACTTTATAAATCCATGAGTACTGCCTGAGTGATTACAAAAGTACTAAAGTACTACCTGAGTGATTACAGAAGTGCAAAGGTAGTGCCTGGGTGATTTTATAAGTGCATGAGTACTGGCTGAGTGATTACATAAGTACAAGAGTGGTGCCTGCATGATTGAAAGAGTGGAAAGATAGTGGCTGGCTGAATGAAGCACTGTATAGTTAATGCATTGGTGATTGCATGAGTACAGAGGTAACGTCTAGGGGATGAAAGAAGTACATAGGTAACGCCTGGGTCATTGCATGACTACAGGGGTAATATCTGGGGATTTACATTACTACATAGGAAGTGACTGGGTGATTTTATAACTGCATGGGTACTTCTTAGATGATTGCAGAACTACTCAGGTAGTGCCTGAGAGAATAGAGGAGTGCAAAGGTAGTGCCTGAGTGATTTCTTAACAGCTTGACTACTGGCTGTGTGATTACATAAGTACAAGGGCTGTACCTGCATGATTGAAAGAGTGGAAAGATAGTGGCTGGCTGAATGAACCACTGTATAGTTAATGCATTGGTGATTGCATGAGTACAGAGGTAACGTCTAGGGGATTAAAGAAGTACATAGGTAATGCCTGGGTGATTGCATGACTACAGGGGTAATATCTGGGGATTTACATGACTACATAGGAAGTGACTGGGTGATTTTATAACTGCATGGGTACTTCTTGGATGATTGCAGAACTACTTAGGTACTGCCTGAGAGAATAAAGGAGTACAAAGGTAGTGCCTGAGTGATGTCTTAACAGCATGACTACTGGCTGAGTGATTACATAAGTACAAGGGTAGTACCTCCATGATTGAAATAGAGCAACGGTAGTGGCTGAATGATTATATAAGTGCATGAGTAGTGGCTACATGATTGAAAGAGTGCACGGGTAATACCTTGGCGATTGCATGAGTGCATGGTTAGTGCCTAGGTGATTGCGTGAGTGTAGCAGTAATGCCTGAGTGATTACAACAGTGCATATGTACTGCCTGGTTAATTAGAAGACTGCATGGGTAGTACTTGGCTGTTTTTATAACTGCATAAGTGTTGGGCCTAGCAAAATATAAAGCAGCAGACTATTACATCACTGAAATACAAGTCTCTCCATATTCTTAGAAGCATGCATGCATATGTCTCTACGTTTTCAAACCAACATCATATCTAAAAGAAATATGTATACAATATTTTATAACTCTATGAGTACTGCCTGGGTGATTACAGAAGTACTAAAGTACTACCTGAGTAATTACCGGAGTGCAAAGGTAGTGCCTGGGTGATTTTATAAGGGCATGAGTACTTCTTGGCTGATTGCATGACTACTGAGTTAGTGCCTGAGTGAATAATGGAGTGTTAACATATTGCCTGGGTGAATTCTTATCAACATAGGTACAGCCTGCATGATTGCATGACTGCAGAGATAGCACATAAGTAGTGCCTGGGTGATTGCATAACTGCAGGGGTAATATCTGAGGGATTACTAGAATACATAGAACGTGAATGGGTGACTTTATAAATCCATGAGTACTGCCTGAGTGATTACAAAAGTACTAAGGTACTACCTGAGTGACTAGATACAGGAGTGCAAAGGTAGTGTCTGGGTGATTTTATAAGTGCATGAGTACTGGCAGAGTGATTACAAAAGTACAAGAGTGGTGCCTGCATGATTAAAAGAGTGGAAAGATAGTGACTGGCTGAATGAAGCACTGTATAGTTAATGCATTGGTGATTACATGAGTACAGAGGCAACGTCTAGGGGATTAAAGAAGTACATAGGTAACGCCTGGGTGATTGCATGACTACAGGGGTAATATCTGGGGATTTACATGACTACATAGAAAGTGACTGGGTGATTTTATAACTGCATGGGTACTTCTTAGATGATTGCAGAACTACTCAGGTAGTGCCTGAGAGAATAAAGGAGTGCAAAGGTAGTGCCTGGGTGATTTCATAACCGCATGACTACTAGCTGAGTGATTACTTAAGTACAAGGGTAGTACCTCCGTAATTGAAATAGAGCAACGGTAGTGGCTGGATGATTATGTAAGTGCATGAGAAGGGCTACATGATTGAAAGAGTGCATGGATGATACCTTGGCAATTGCATGAGTGCATAGGTAGTGCCTAGGTGATTGCGTGAGTGTAGGAGTAATGCCTGAATGATTACAACAGTGCATATGTACTGCCTGGATCATTAGAAGACTGCATGGGTAGTACTTCACTGTTTTTATAACTGCATAAGTGTTGGACCTAGCAAAATATAAAGCAGCAGACTATTACATCACTGAAATACAAGTCTCTCCATATTCTTAGAAGCATGCATACATATGTCTCTACGTTTTCAAACCAACATCATATCTAAGAGAAATATGTATACAATATTTTATAACTCTATGAGTACTGCCTAGGTGATTACAAAAGTACTAAAGTCCTACCTGAGTGATTACAGGAGTGCAAAGGTAATGCCTGGGTGATTTTATAAGGGCATGAGTACTTCTTGGGTGATTGCACGACCACTGAGTTAGTGCCTGAGTGAATAAAGGAGTGTTAACATACTGCCTGGGTGAATTCTTATCAACATAGGTACAGCCTGCATGATTGCATGACTGCAGGGATAGTAAATAAGTAGTGCCTGGGTGATTGCATAACTGCAGGGGTATTATCTGAGGGATTACTGGAATACATAGAAAGTGAATGGGTGACTTTATAAGTCCATGAGTACTGCCTGGGTGATTACAAAAGTATTAAGGTACTACCTGAGTGATTACAGGAGTGCAAAGGTAGTGCCTGGGTAGTTTTATAAGTGCATGAGTACTGGCTGAGTGATTACATAAGTACAAGAGTGGTGCCTGCGTGATTGAAAGAGTGTAAAGGTAGTGGCTGGCTGAATGAAGCACTGTATACCTAATGCATTGGTGATTTCATGAGTACAGAGGTAACATCTGGGGGATTAAAGAAGTACATAGGTAACGCCTGGGTGATTGCATGACTACAGGGGTAATATCTGGGGATTTACATGACTACATAGGAAGTGTCTGGGTGATTTTATAAGTGCATGGGTACTTCTTGGGTGATAGCAGGACTACTCAGATAGTGTCTGAATGAGTAAAGGAGTACAAAGGTAGTGCCTGAGTGATTTCTTAACAGCATGACTACTGGCTGAGTGATTACATAAGTACAAGGGTAGTACCTCCGTGATTGAAATAATGCAACGGTAGTGGCTGGGTGATTATATAAGTGCATGAGTAGTGGCTACATGATTGAATGAGTGCATGGGTAATACCATGGGGATTGTATGAGTGTATAGGTATTGCATGGGTGATTGCATGAATGTAGCACTAATGCCTGAGTGATTACAACAGTGCATATGTAGTGTCTGGATCATTAGAAGAGTGAATGGGTAGTACTTGGCTGTTTTTATAACTGCATAAGTGTTGGGCCTAGCAAAATATATAGCAGCAGACTATTACATCACTGAAATACAAGTCTATGCATATTGCTAGAAGCATGCATACATATGTCTCTACGTTTTCAAACCAACATCATATCTAAAAGAAATATGTATACAATATTTCTGGAATATAGCGAAACTTAGAAACTAAAACATATAATAGAACTGCCTGGGTGATTACTGAACTACTAAGATACTACCTGAGTGGTTACAGGAGTGCAAAGATAGTGACTGGGTGATTTTAAAAGTACATGAGTACTGGCTGAGTGATTACATAAGTACAAGAGTAGTGCCTGCGTGATTGAAAGAGTGGAAAGATAGTGGCTGGCTGATTGAAGCACTGTATACCTAATGCGTTGGTGATTGCATGAGTACAGGGGTAATGTCTGGGAAACTAAAGGAGTACATAGGTAACACCTGGGCGATTCCATGACTACAGGGGTAATATCTGGGGATTTACATGACTACATAGGAAGTGACTAGGTGATTCTATAAGTGCATGGGTACTTCTTGGCTGATTACAGGACTACTGAGGTACTGCCTAAGTGAATACATGAGTACAAGGGTAGTGCCTCCGTGATTGAAGGACTAAAACGATAGTGCCTGGGTGATTATATAAGTGCATGAGTAGTGGCTACATGTTTGAAAGAGTGCATGGGTAATACCTTAATGATTGCATGAGTGCATAGATAGTGCCTAGATGATTGCATCAGTGCAGCAGTAATGCCTGAGTAATTACAGCACTGCATATGTAGTGCCTGCATCATTGGAAGACTGCATGGCGAGCACTTGGATGTTTTTATAACTGCATGAGTGTTGGGCCTAGCCAAATATAAAGCAGCAGACTATTACATGACTCAACTATAAGTCTCTCCATATTGTTACAAGCACACATACATATGAATCTACCTGTTCAAATCATCATCGTAGCAAAAAGAAATATGTATACAATATTTCTGGAATATAGTGAAACCTAGAAACTGAGACATGTAATAGATCTGCTTGAGTGATTGCATAACTCCACGGTTAGTGCTTGGGTTATTATATGAGTGCAAGGGTAGTCACTAGGTAATTGCAGGAGAACATGAAAAGTGACTGACTAATTGCATGAGTGCAGATATAGACGTTGAGAGCACGGATAAGTGTATAAATAGCAACTGAAGTCATAGATGAGTCATTATGTACTGCATATGTGAATAGATGAGTGCAACAGTAGACCCTGCATGATTCTATGACTGCAAGAGTAGTGTGTGGGTTATTACATGAGTGCATAGATACACACTGCATGATTACATGACTGCAGAGGTAGTACATAACTAGTGCCTGGGTGATTACATGACTACAGGGGTAATATCTGGAGGATTACTGGAATACATAGGAAATGAGTGGGTGATTTCAGAAGTTCATGAGTACTACCTGGGTGATTACAGAAGTACTAAGATACTGCCTGAGTGATTACAGGAGCACAAAGGTAGTGGCTGGTTGATTTCAAAAGTGCATGAGTACTGGTTGAGTGATTACATAAGTACAAGAGTAGTGCCTGCATGATTGAAAGAGTGGAAAGATAGTGGCTGACTGATAGAAGTACTGTATATCTAATGCATTCATGATTGCATGAGTACAGGGGTAACGTCTGGGGCATTAAAGGAGTACATAGCTAACACCTGGGTAATTGCATGACCACAGGGGTAATATCTGGGGATTTACATGACTACATAGGAAGTGACTGGGTGATTTTCTAAGTGCATGAGTACTTCTTGTCTGATTGCAGGACTACTGAGGTACTGCCTGAGTGAATAAAGGAGTGCAAAGGTAGTGCCTGGGTGATTTCATAACACCATGACGACTGGCTGAGTGATTACATGAGTACAAGGGTAGTGCCTCAGTGACTGAAGGACTGCAACAATAGTGCCTGTGTGATTATATAAGTGCATGAGTAGTGGCTACATGTTTGAATGAGTGCATGGGTAATACCTTAATGATTGCATGAGTGCATAGATATTGCCTAGATGATTACATCAGTGCAGCAGTAATGCCTGAGTGATTACAACAATGCATATATAGTACCTGCATCATTGGAAGACTGCATGGCGAGTACTTGGGTGTTTTTATAACTGCCTGAATGTTGGGCCTAGCCAAATATAAAGCAGCAGATTATTACATGACTCAACTATAAGTCTCTCCATATTGTTACAAGCACACTTACATATGAATCTACCTTTTCAAATCATCATCATACATAAAAATAATATGTATACAATATTTCTGGGATATAGTGAAACCTAGAAACTGAGACATGTAATAGATCTGCCTGAGTGATTGCATAACTCCATGGGTAGTGCTTGGGTGATTGTATGACTGCAAGGGTAGTCACTGGGTAATTGCAGAATAAGATGGATAGTGACTGGGTAATTGCATAAGTGCACACATAGAGTTTGAGTGCATGGATAAGTGTATAAATAGCACCTGAAGACATAGATGAGTCATGGAGTAGTGCCTAAGTGAATAGATGACTGCAACAGTAGGGCCTGGGTGATTCTATGACTGCAAAGGTAGTGTGTGGGTTATTACATGACTGCATAGGTACATCCTGCATGACTACCTGACTGTACAGGTAGTACATAACTAGTGCCTGGGTGATTGCATGACTGCAGGGGTAATATCTGGGAGATTACTGGAATACATAAAAAGTGAGTGAGTGATTTTATAAGTCCATGAGTACTGCCTGGGTGATTACAGAAGTACTAAGGTACTGCCTAAGTGATTACATGACTGCAAATATAGTGCCTGGGTTATTTTATAAGTGCATGAGTACTAGCTGAGTGATTGCATAAGTACAAGAGTAGTGTGTGCATGATTGAAAGACTGCAAGGATAGTGCCTGGGTGATATGAAGCACTGTATAGCTAATGCATTGGTGATTGCATGAGTACAGCAGTAACGTCTGGGGGATTAAAGGAGTACATAGGTAACACCTGGGTGATTGCATGACTACAGTGATAATATCTGGGAATTTACATGACTACATAGGAAATGACTGGGTGATTTTATAACTGCATGGGTACCTCTTGGGTGATTGCAGGACTAATGAGGTAGAGCCTGAGTGAATAAAGTAGTGCAAAGGTAGTGCCTGGGTGATTTCATAACAGCATGACTACTGGCTGAGTGATTACTTAAGTACAAGGGTAGTGCCTCAGTGATTGAAGGAGTGCAACGGTAGTGCCTGGGTGATTATATAAATGCATGAGTAGTGGCTGGGTGATTGAAAGAGTGCATGAGTAATACCTGGGTGATTGCATGAGTGCATAGGTAGTGCCTGGGTGATTATATAAGTGCATGAGTACTGACTACATGATTGAAAGAGTGCATGAGTAATACCTTGGTGATTGCATGAGTGCATAGGTAGTGTCTAGATGATTGCATGAGTGCAGCAGTAATGCCTGAGTGATTACAGTAGTGCATATGTAGTGCCTGGATCATTCGAAGACTGCATGGGTAGTACTTGAGTATTTTTATAACTGCATGAGTGTTGGGCCTAGCCAAATATAAAGCAGCACACTATTACATGATTCAACCATAAATCTCTCCATATTGTTAAAAGCGTGCATACATACGTCTCTACTTTTTCAAATCTAAAACAAATAGGTATACAATATTTCTGGAATATAGTAAAACCTAGAAACTGAGACATGTAATAGATCTGCCAGAGTGATTCCAAAACTCCATGGGTAGTGCTTGGGTGATTGAATGAGTTGAAGGGTAGTCACTGGATTATTGCAGGAAAAGATGGATAGTGACTGGCTAATTGCATGAGTGCAAACATACACGCTGAGTGTATAGATAAATGTATAAATGGCACCTGAAGGCTTAGATGAGTTTTTGAGTAATACCTAGGGGAATAGATGAATGCAACACAAGGGCCTGGGTGATCCTATGACTGCAAGGATAATGTGTGGGTTAATATATGACTACATAAGTACAGCCTGCATGATTGCATAACAGTAGGGGTAGTGCATAACTAGTGCCTGGGTGATTGCATGACTGCAGGGGTAATGTCTGGGGGATTACTGGAATACATAGCAAGTGAGTGGGTGATTTTAAAAGTGCATGAGTACTGCCTGGGTGATTACAGAAGTACTAAGGTACTGTCTGAGTGATTACAAGAGTGCAAAGGTAGTGCCTGGGTGATTCTATAAGTGTATGAGCAAGTAGACACATATCTCAGTCACAACACCATCACAGCTCAAAACTTCACAGAGTACACTTCAATTTTCAAACAGACACTGAAAATTATGCGGTATATATGAAATATAACTTTTTTCACATCATAGAAATTACTCCAATAAATAACATCTCTACAAACATCTCAAACCTCACTTTCAGGCTACTGCTTAACCATTCTACAACTACTTATAATATTACACTTACCCAAATAGAAAGTAGGAACCCTTCACATATCTTTAGTAAAAGTCTCACCATATTACTAAAACCATACATGAATATGTCTGTACCATAACACAATCCAAACCTACAAAAAACACAGAACAAACTTCCAATTTCAAGCAAACATCAAAAATTATGCGGCATACTTCAACTGTACCTCTCTAGAAACTTACAAAATAAGCCTAATTAATAACACCTTATGTCACCATCTTTTACACCACACTTTTGTGCTGCATCTTCACCATTCTACTAGTACTCACAGTCTTGAGCCTACCACATAAAAAGCAACAACACCTCTTTTTTATACATCATACACCTCCAAATGTATAAAACATATGAAAATACATATACAAGTAGAAACATACTTGAGACAGAAGTCCATGTACACCTTAAAATTTGACAGACTCCACTTCCAAATTTAAAGCAACAGCTAAAATAATGCGGTATACTACAAATATACATATCCACACACTAAAACAAACTACCATAATCACTAATCCATATTCCAATATGCACATAATACTATACAGAATCTATTTCAAACAACATTTAACTACAATAAAACAAACTACATTAAACATCTCTACATTTAATAATATATTTCAAACATCAAAGTTCTTGATTAATTATTTAACTTGAAAAATAAAGCTTACACATAATACACCTCACAAATTTATAACTCACCTTCCAAATTGATTTGTAGAATATAAAATATCAGAAACTCAGAAAAGATTTTCTTATGCACACAATAAATGTAATGCACTGCTCTCAACAAGGCAAAACCAGTAATGGCAAAGTTTCCCTCTCTTTCTCCACACAAATACATGTAAGTAACAAATCACATTCCTTCCTACATTATTTCAAATTATAAAACACATTTCTATTGGTTAGACATATTAACCCTTACCAACTGACTTCTAAATGTACCCAAACTGGTTCTGGAATTTTCCACACTTCTGTCATTGGGCTATACGTGGGCTACATCTGGGTGATATTTGTGCTACATTTGGGCTCCTTTTTCACTGGTGGCCATCTTGGGAGACTTCAATTCAATTCAATAAACATTTTTCGATCTGATTTAGAAACATAGATCATAAAAGTGTACATACAAACAGCAAATCCTCTTTCTTAATACAATACAATGAGAATTAATTAAAACCAGTATGTAAAAACAGGTGTTACAAAACCCAGCTCAGAGCAACTTCAGGTTAACAGAATAGTAAAGTTCAATGTTTCGCAAGATCAATCTCAAGTACTTTGTGCAAAATACACAATACGGGGTCCAAGTAAGATGCAACACCTGACCAGTCTGCACTATATAAAACTGCAAAAAAATAAAAAATAAAAAGTGTTTTGCACACTATTGTCATTGGGCTATATGTGGGCTACATCTGGCTGATATTTGTGCTACATTTGGGCTCTTTTTTCTCCGGTGGCCATCTTGGGAGACTTATTTGTTATGAAGTTTCCTAATTTCCTCATTTACTACAGTCTTGTCAGTAGGAAATGCTTTCAGTTTTTTACTTTGAATCCATCAAGAAGACATTCAGATGTGTCACACATTTGCCATAAATTCAGAATGTTAGCACTCTAGTTGCTCATTAGATCACTGTAGTAAAGCTACTGCTCACCAGGGAGTTAACTGGAAGTCTGCTGCTGGTATTGAAAGTGCATGTTTCAGTCTGCATGTCAGAATTTTTTAATGAAATAGAAGAGGATTTGAGAAGTCACTCAAAATGTGCCCTAATTTTTCTTTCTGCAGCACTAACCATAATTTCTATGGCAAAATGAACCCCCTCATTTTGTTCCTTTTTAAATTAAATGTTTTAAATGTTACCAATTTATTCCAATCAAGATGGCTTCACGTGTGCCATAATTTTGTCATAAGTAAGACTGTTAACGCTCTAGTTGTTCTTTAGAACCGTCTGGGAAGCTGCAGTAGAACACAAAGGAATCAACTGACAGGCTGCTCCTGTTGAAGTATAACAGGAAGATATTTGAGATCTCACTTAAAACATGTCCTAATTTTTCTTTCTACAGCACTAACCATAATTTCTATGACAAAATGAACCCCCTCATTTTGTTCCTTTTTAAATTAAATGTTTTAAGTGTTATCAGTTTATTCCAATCAAGATGGCTTCAGGTGTGCCATACTTTTGTCATAAGTAAGACTGTTAGCTCTCTAGTTGTTCTTTAGAACACTCTGGGAAGCTGCAGTAGAACACAAAGGAATCAACTGACAGTCTCTGCCCTTGTTGGATGTACATGTTTTACTGAGAATGTCAGACTTCATTCTCACATGACTGAGAAAGATAATGTGAACTTGCAGAAAATATGCTCTCACTTTAGCTTCTGGAGCACCTTCCAAACCTCTATGGGACAAGCATGAGAAAATAGTTTTCTCTCAAACATGATTCATGATATCCCAGCAAAAGGTTTTTCACAGGGTAAAATCACCTTAGAACACACCACAATTCCTAAAATTAGTATGGTACCATCAACAAATGAATTCTAATGTAACTAAAGTCTGTTATCGCCCTTTATAGTTCTCCTTTTGGTGACACTCAAAACCTTCTATTCACTACAATGCATTTCAATGGGGTGCTATCATGTATAGTGGTCCCAAGATGGCTGCCAGCAATTCCAGCATGAAGTGCTGACAGCCAATCAGATCTCACGATGAGATGTGTGGTTAGGCTCCGCCCAGATATCGATATTTTTTTATTTTTGAATTTCTTAGAAACTAATGAACGGATTTACACCATTTTAAATAAAGCACGCTTTCTAGACCAAGACCTACCTTTTTGCCAAATTTGGTGTAATTCTGTTCAGCAGTTCAGGCTGTAACCTGTTTCAAAATTCCTATGGAAATTAACATGAGGGAAAACGCGCTTTGGGACCCCCCTTTTTTCTCGGCCCCCGCTTGACAAATCACCCAGAAACTTTCAACACAGGAGCTGACTGGTCCGCCCCATTAGTTTTGAACATTTCGCAAAGATTCGTCAACCGGCGCCAAAGATATTGGCAAAAGAACTACCTACTGGTGACCGCCAGTAGGTAATATATATTCCATTACTTACCTTAATCACTTTTACCAAGTATATGCCTTTACCACCCATGCCTTTGCGTTGTAATGGCATGCGTGGTAAAGGCATATGCGTGGTAAAAGCGTGCGTTGTAATGGTAACGCGTTGCAGCAGCACTTGCGTTGTTACAAATGCGTTGTAATGGCATGCGTTGTGTTGGCATGCAATGTAACATCATAAATTCGTTTCGGACTGTTGAGCTCTTTGACAGACATTGAGTGACCAGGGTTTAATCAGATGGCATCTGTTTCTGTCCCAGTTGTTCACCCTTCCCATCCCAAATCTTCTTATGAGACCTGTGAGCATAGCTCACATTTTTTAAGTTGGAACATTGCAGGCTTAAGATGAAAAAATAAACGGACTTGGAGTGGTTATAACTCATTTCCACTTACATTTTTACATTGCTATCACTGGCTCCACCTCCTCAGAGCACTTGGTTGTATTATGCATGTTTTCGGCTCTCAACAAGGTAGAGATCTGTCTTACCACAGGCCATCGCATCCACCAACTACACCCTGCTGGGAGACCTCAACTTCCACCTTGACAACCAACTGGACCCCAACACCACATCCCTCCTGGACAACCTCCACAACATTGGACTGCGCCAGATCGTGACCGAGCCCACGCACTCAGCAGGACACACCCTCGACCCCCTCTTCACTACAGGAAACTCCATCACCTTCAGCCACACCACCGAACTCCCATGGACCGACCATCGTTGCGTCCACTTCACCTTCAGAACACCCACCATCCACAGACACCAGCACCTGCTTCCACGAAGAAACTGGACCAAAATCACTGACGACCAGCTCACCTCCTCACTCAACAACTCCACCCCAACCATCGCGGAAAACGACGACCCCAACACCGCAGCCCAAACCCTGCATAGATGGATCTCGGACAGCACCAACACTATAGCCCCCTCAAGAAAAACAACAATACCCGCGCCAAGAAAGCCAGATGGTTTACCACCGAACTTCGAGAGTCCAGAAGAACATGCCGCCGCCTCGAAAAGGCCTGGAGGAACACCAAATCCACAGAAGCCCACGACAACTTCAGAGCCGCCACCAAAGCCCACCATCAACTCATCAGAGAAACGAGGAAAAAAGCGATTGAAGACCGAATCTCCACCCACGCGCACAACAGCAAGGAACTCTTCAGCATCATCAAGGAGTTCGCCCAACCCACTAGCGAGTCTACCGACATCCCTCCCTCACAAGACCTCTGCGACAAACTCAGCACCTTTTTCCACCACAAAATCAAGAGCATCTACGACAACTTCGACGAACACAACCAACACACTGAACCCTCACCAACCACCCCCGACACCCGGAAACCAGTGATTGACGACTGGACAGCCCTCACCACCGAAGACACACTGAAGACAATGAAGTCAATCCACTCAGGGGCCCCCACGGACCCCTGCCCCCACCACATCTTCAACAGAGCCGCGGACACCATCGCACCCATGCTCCGCCATACCATCAACCGCTCCCTGGCGACTGCCTCGTTCCCCGACGACTGGAAACACGCCGAGGTCAACCCCCTCCTAAAGAAACCCTCAGCGGACCCCACCGACCTCAAAAACTACAGACCCATCTCCCTGCTCCCGTTCCCAGCGAAAGTCATCGAGAAAGCCATCAACAGCCAACTCGCCACATTCATTGAAGAACACAACATCCTCGACTCCTCCCAATCCGGCTTCAGAAAAAACCACAGTACGGAAACCGCCCTCCTCGCCGCAACAGACGACATCCGCACCCTACTGGACAAAGGAGAAACAGTAGCCCTCATCCTCCTCAACCTATCAGCGGCATTCAACACAGTCTCCCACCGCACCCTAATACGCAGACTCCACGACGCAGGAATCCAGGACAAGGCCCTCGACTGGATCCGCTCCTTCCTCTCCGGCAGGACGCAGCGGGTCAGACTCCCCCCTTTCCTCTCAGACCCCACACCTACCACCTGCGGAGTCCCCCAGGGCTCCTCCCTCAGCCCGACGCTCTTCAACGTCTACATGGCTCCACTCGCCCCCATCGTCGGAACCTACGGACTCAACATCGTGTCATACGCAGACGACACCCAGCTCATCCTCTCCCTATCCAACGAGCCCAACACCGCCAGACGCAACTTTCGAGAAGGCATGGAAGCCGTCGCCAAATGGATGAAAAACAGCTGCCTACAACTAAACACCAACAAAACAGAAGTACTCATCATGGGCCCAAACACCTATGCCTGGAGCGCCACCTGGTGGCCCCCCGCCCTCGGAAACCCGCCAACCCCCACGGACCATGCACGCAACCTGGGAATCATCCTGGACTCCGAGCTCAAAATGGACCGCCAGATCAACTCTGTCTCGTCTTCCTGCTTCCACACCCTCCGCCTCCTTCGTAAGACCTTCAAATGGATCCCCCTCGAACACCGAAAGACCGTCACTCACGCCCTGGTCACCAGCAGACTCGACTACGGCAACGCACTCTACGCTGGAATAAACAAAAACCTCACCGCAAGCTACAGAACATCCAGAACGCCGCCGCAAGACTGGTCCTCAACCTGCCAAAACACTGCCACATCTCCCAGCACCTGCGCACACTCCACTGGCTCCCTGTCGAGGCGAGAATCACCTTCAAGATGCTCACCCACGCACACAAGGCCCTCCATGGCACCGGACCAGCATACCTGAACAGCCGACTCAAATTCCACGCACCCCAAAGGACCCTACGATCAGCCCAGCTCTCCTACGCCGTCGTCCCCCGCACCAGAAAGACCAGATCGGGAGGCCGCTCCTTCTCCTTCCTCGCGGCCAAAGCATGGAACGCCCTTCCGCTCCACCTCAGACAGACAACATCGCTCCCCATCTTCGCAAGAAACCTCAAAACCTGGCTCTTCGACAGACCCCCTCCTTGATGGATGGAACCTGCACCCCCCCACCCCTAGCGCCTTGAGACCCTTACTGGTGAGTAGTCGCGCTTTAACAAACCCCTGATTGATTGATTGATTGACCACTTGACAATAATAATGGGGGATTTAAACCTGCATGGAAGTCTGTGTCATTGTCATGTTTTTGAACCCCAGTCTTTGATCGTGCAGGGCACCAAGTTCCACTTTGAACTCTTAAGCCTAGGGGACCTTCTAAATGTATGTGTCTATGAATTTAATCAGTTTTGTGAATTTTAGATGTGTGATTTGCAGGATCCAAAACCTCTCCCCTCAACCTTCATGAGAAGGGGTTGTTAGACAGTGATTGACTATATACTAGTCTTAGGAAATTTGCTTAGTTACATAGAGGATGTTAGGGTTCACCTCATGGGTTTTAGTGACCACAACCCCATTTCTCCGAGGTTGTAGTGGACCCTTCTGCATGAAAGGGCAAAGTGCAAGTCCAATACCAAAGGCATAAAACGAAGTGAGCAAGGGAGAAGATGTAAATTGTTAAAAGTGTCCCCGGTGACATTCTATGCACATATATGGTAAGTCTGTGTCTTGGAACTAGAACAATGCCGGAGGGGTTCAACTAACCCCTCAGAGGTTTTAGGGTTTTTATCTGTGATCGCTAAGGCAGTCTACTCTATGCTCATTATTCCTACCCATGTGGTCGCACCCCCCAAGACACAAGAGATGGTTTGATCAAAATTGTACCAGGGTGGGAGGATTACTGTGACAGGCATAGATAAATATTACTATGGATACATACCTGATTGCTAGCTGTAGGAGGGGCTATAAAGCCCAGACCCTTGGCAGGTAAAAAGATATTAAAGAGGAGGGCGGCCGTATAAAATAATAGTGCCAAGTTCTGGGAAGTTGTTAATCACCCTTTCTAAATAATGAAGTTTAGAGTTTAATTTCTACCTATATTGCATCGGAGGCATGGATGATTCACTTTGAAGCAATATATAATATAGATCTTGAAGCTTTGCCTGAGGATACCATTATTTCAAGAGGTGCTCCTACCATGTTTGTGGGCCTTTAGGAGGTATAAAACACCATTATGTCCCTCTCCAGTAATAGCGCCTCAGACCCGGATGGGATCCCTGCTGACATCTTTTAGAGTAAACCTGCATTTTGGAACCCAATCTTGGCTCATTGTATCAATGTGGCAGTGGTGGATGGCCCACCTGAGTTCTGGTCAACCTCAGTCATTATCCCTATCTTCAAAAAAGGGTGACAGGGCCTATCTCTCTAATAGATGCAATTGACAAGGTAGTGGGGAGGGTGATTCTCAAAGAGTTTTGGCTTGGCCAGAGGAAAATGGAATCCTCTGTGACTTGAAGTTCGGTTTTAGACCAGGCCTAAGTACCAGTGATAAATATCTGAAAGTGCACTTGATTGTAAGTAAATACGTGTACGCAAGGGCAGGTCATCTCCGCCTTGCATTCATGGATCTCACTTATGCCTTTGACAGAGTAAATAGGACCAAACTTTGGGAAATTATATAATCTATGGGGGAGGATTGTACCATCATGTTTTTTTGTGCGTGACCTGCACCACAATATGTTCTCAATATAAATGGTTTGGAACAGGCGTTAATAGACATCAATGCAGACTGCCCCCACATCAGCTCCAGCGCCATTCCTGTGCTTTTTGTTTTGCATATGACGCTGTGTTGATGGCCAGGACAGCCGAAGGCTTGCAAAGCCTCTTTAATTCCTTTGATAGTTTTATGTGTGAGTTAGACCCATCTGTTAATTTTACCACAGCTTTTATTATGGTTAAGCAACAAGATCTATGACATTTAGTATGAGTAGTCACATTTTGGCAGAGGTAAGGGCTTTTCTGAGCATGGTATTTAACTCCAAAATGAGCTGGAAACTCCTCGCCTCCGCAAAGAAAGAGGAGCTCAGGATGACTATTGGGGCCATATTTAGCTATGCAACAAGATTAGGAAGTGGACTGCAAAAGAATTAGTGAAAATTTATCAGGCTAAGGGTATATTAAAGGTCCTGTATGGGAGTGACATCTGGAGATATGTGGCTTCCAACGAACTTCAAATTGAAGAAAATCAATTCCTCAGGCGCTTCTTGTGTGTCGCCCAGAGCACCTCAACTTTTTGTGTGCTTGAAGATCTAGGAGTTAAGTATCTCCATAACCAGATTGTTATATTCCTGGGCTAGTTCATGTTTCGAAGCAGCTTATTTCTTACATTGTCCTCACAATAACATTTCAGCCATGAACCTTTGCACATATTTGAATTCACGACAATGTTGGATTAGTTTCTCTGAAGCTATTTGTTTACAGATCAAGCTTCCCACAACATTACCACGATGCCTCGAACATCATGTACTAGGCCTTTTTACGCACTATGTACAAATGTCATCCTATCTTCAGCCTCAGGGCGAAGGGCTATCTACATATCCATAACATCACTAATCTACACGTACATACAAGGCTGCTTTCTAATATAAATGATGAGCATTCTGATAGATTAGCAGAGGAGGCACTTCAGCTGACACCGACACCGAGGGTCCCTGCATGCTGAGACTTCACCATGCAGCAGTCTGACATCTCTGTGAGGGGGTGTCCAGTTTGTGACCAAGACGGGCTCCTACATTCTCTCTCAACAGGTAATATAGTTGGATCGTCCCTTGGGGAATTCTTGGCTTCACATCTACACACACTCTAGGTACACTGAGGGGGATATTCACAAGGACTTATCTCTGAGTTATCGCCAACTTAACGCAACAAAAGTGGTGACAGATTTAACACCCCATTCACAAGCGGGTGCAAACTGCAGACAACGCAAGCATTCCCGCGATAACTGCCTCAACATTTACCCCCAAGGGTGACACCACCAACTAACCCTAATGAGATGCAGAGTAGGCGTTCCCGTGCAAAAACACAAAAACACCACAACACCACTTTCACAACAAACTGCCAGATCTGCGATGCGAACCAAAAACGGGCGATAAGCCGCGGTAGCAGCAGGGATTTAACACCTGCCTTCTGCTGGTGTTAAGCAGGACGACTACCTGCAGTACGAAAGGGAGCCCAGCACAGAGCCACATCGGAAGACACACAGATGCCATGGGGACAATGATCATGCAGCTCCGAGACCCATGAGGCACACAACACCCACCGCCACCACCCCCAGGCCCGCCACCACCCCCAGGACCTGTCCTGCCCCCCCCCCGGGAACACCACAGAGGCAGCGTACACAAAGACAGCGAACCCACCTGAAACGCACCTGCCGCCCACACCCAACGCCAGAGGAGGACATTGCCCACTACAGGCCCAAAAGGACAACCAACCCCCGCATCCTGACCCACATCCCCCACATGCTGACGGTACCAACCAAGCGGACAACCAACATCCCTCCGCAGACAAAGCTGCCGGCTGCGCAGCACATGTCGGCCTCTGGTACCATCCAACCCACAACTGCCAGAGTCAGAGGAGTCACACAGCCAGCCCCATCCAAGGTCATCACACCTATCCTGGATGCCAACATCAGCCTGGTACCCCAGCCCCTTCACATCACCCACACTGCGCAGGAGCAGCTGGAGACCAAGCAAGGCCCCTACGCCATAGCTGGATTCCCTCACATGTCAGGGCCAACTGCAAACATGTACCCCTCGTGCCCCCTGCCAACACTGCACACAACTACCACAACAGAAAGCACACACATCCCATGAATGTGCAGGCAATAGTGGACGGCCCGGGACCCCTCAACAATGTCGTGGCCAACTCCCCAGGCAGAGTGCCTGATTCACACATCTCCTGACAGTCCATCATCACCCAGCGCTCCCAGGATGGCACCCATGGCAATGCAGTGCTCGTTGGTAAGTACTAAATGAACACACCACACACCTCCAGCCCACAGTCATGCAACTCACGACACTGGCAATGGGCACGCAGCACAACTACATTCAACATGCCACACAACATGCCAACCGACCAGACACGACAACATGACTCCATTACGAACTTGGCCTTGCCATGCCCACAACCCAGCCACGGCATGGCACCACAGACACACAATAGCAGGATGTGAGGAGAGGCATGGAGCAGGCATGTGCGAGAGCAGCAAGTGACTAAGGAATGTGAACCTACCCAATGCCAGATGTGGCGTGGAGATGCCGGACAGACCACAGCGTGCAAATCACGGAAATGGCCATGTGGAGATCAACTGCTGGTGCATGAAGTGTAGTGGCCAGTGGACGTTACCATGTCCCCACAGGCTGTGGGGCAGAACTCGGAAATGTCGCACGTTACATCCCCCCTGCATGCGCGGGCGGAGTGGGTTGGACCTGCGTACGCCAGGCCTGCGTAGGGGTGTGAACAAAAAGCCAGTCGCACTGGGTCTGGTTCTCATTCGGAATGGACAACACGTCTGCCAGGGCAGCGCCTCTCAGCCCGCCACGAGTCCTGCGCCGAGCGCGGTGGGGCCTGCGTCCCTCTGTGCCTGCTGCACCCCGGGCCGCTGGGCCCCAGACCTGTCATGCCTGCCCCAGCGCACCAACGAGGCTCCGCTCACCTGCCGACACCGGCGTGTGTCAAAGAGGGCCCACCACGTGCCGGTGCAAGCTCCAGGCCCCAGACCCGTGACCTTTGCAGCCTCCGCAGACCATCGCTGGCCTCCACGGCGCAGGCCCACAGTACTCCTTTTACATTTACATACTCCACCGGCATCCTCCTCGGCCCAGTGGGTCTCACATGTGGAACTGTGTCCTGAGTCATGAATGGCAGTGACCCCAAGTCCGTGGCAGTGGCCACAGCACCAGACTCTCTTCGATCAGTGATGCATAATTCCATATCGCAGGCCGGCGACACGTGGTGCCACTAACCCTGTTCAACGCAAGCCGGCGACACATGGTGCCACTAACCCTGTTCAACGCAAGCCGGCGACACGTGGTGCCACTAACCCTGTTCAATGCAAGCCGGCGCCACGTGGTTGAGGGCACAGGTCTACACAGCAGCCCAGTGGGTCCCACATGTGGAACTGTGTCCTAAGTCATGAATGGCAGTGACCAGATGTCTACTGCAGGGGTGATATCACTAAACTCCCTGCTATCAGTGAAGCAAACGAATGCATCACAAGCACACGACACGTGTCTGTGGGCCCGTGCTGACCGCTGCCCCCGGCCTACACTGCGGTCCAGTAGGCCCCACATCCAGCACCCAGTCGTGATTCATGGATGGCAGAGTCCATACCAGTGAACGCACGGAGAGGAGTAAGAGGAAGATGCAGTTCAGTCCGGATGAAAGCCGGATCCTCGTTACAGAGGTGACCGAACACTAGCAACAACTGACCTGGTGCCACTAACCCTGTGCAACGCAAGTCCGTGTCCCGTGGTGCCACTGAACCTGAACTATGCAGGCCGGTGGGACCATCCAACCTAAGCCGGCGACAGTCTGTGAATGGCCCCTGCTGGCCACTGCCTCAGGCCTACACTGCGGTCCAGTAGGCCACACATGTGGAACAGTGTCCTGGGTAAGATATGGAGGAGTCCACACCATTGGACACGCCTCATCGCAGGCGGCATCCCCTATCAGCACTGGTGCCACTAACTCTGTGCGCAATGACTCATGGGCACTCTCTGGTTGAACTTTGGTGGCGTCTGAGTCCATGGCCTGGGGGTTGTCTGCATCATCATCTGGCTGGGACGGAGTTGGTGTCCGACATGTGTTTGCTCCACTCATCTCCACCATGGTGACTGTTTCAGTGTGGTTCTGCCCTCGGCATCATGCCCTGGGGGTACACCTTCCACTGTCCACCGAGGCACTCTGCGACAACCCCCCATGTCATCTGCGGGAACCTGCTCTGCTCTCATGACCCTGCCCCAGTGCACCGCAAGTCAGCGGCCCGTGGCGGTAGGCCCGTGCAGGACACTGTGCATCCAGGGCCACTAACTCTGTGCAGCTCAGGTCATGGGTCCTTTACGGTTGAATGGTTGTGTCCTTTACGATGTACACTGTTGTCGTTTTTTGACTGCACCAGGCACTCCATGACGGCTGGTGTACACACACCCCACACACATCCAACACAGGTGTCACTCGACATGTGAGCCTGCTAATAAAAGTGGCCGGGCGCACGTGTCCGTGACCATTCCCAACATCTAAGCAAGTGTGTTCGTGTGGTCATTATCTCAGCATGATGGGCTGGAGCCCTGCAACATCAGTGTGCTGTCTTCAGCGGAGGATACCATGTCACCTCAGCAGTGGCAGAGACCTTGGACATGTAGCTTTGCCCGCCCCCCCTGCATGCACAAGCGGCGTGTGCTGGTCCGGCGTACGTCAGGTTAGCGCATGGGTGTGCTGATTCGGCAGGGGGATCAGGGCATGGCTCTGGTCTGGCCTTGAACAGGAAGTGAGGTAAGTGTGTCCTTGTGTTGGGGTGTTGTCGCCACCAGGGCCACAGTAGTCGATGTTGCAATGTAGGATGCAGCCGGAGGGCGGGCCCGCACGTACGGGGAAATGTAGATGCGCAAGCTCGCTCGGTGTCTTGGCACATGCATGCCAAGTGTTATGTGTATCAGTCCTGCGGCTGCATGAGTCAGGTGTCTGGCCCCAATCGCGGCACGGTCACAGCCAGCCATGGACTGTACACCTGTGTCCGCCCTGTCCAGACCATTGGCCTACACTCACGTGGCCGCACACCCTCAATGGCCAGCTTACAGGTGTTGTTGGCATGCCGCTGGACATGCGCGGACAGGCATGACAATGGTGTGCCGTAGGAGTGCACGGGATACAACCGCGCAGCGCACACATTTGTGGAGGCTTGTGGGAGGGAGGAGCAGCTGTGAGGCAACGTGACACACAGTGATGCCGCTCATGTGCCACGTGCTAGGCATGTCATCCATGATTCCCTGGGTCGCAGACATCCCACCCACCCACGATAGGCCTCTGTGCATCTCCTGTATGCATGCAGATGGTGAAGTTACTGTAGGGATGAATGGTCCTTTGTCTGCACTATCGGGCGGCAGCATATCTGCAGCTCCTAGATGTGACTTGCATGTGCCCAGCACCCCCTGACAGATAGGATAGCATTTGCAGGCGACTCCCACACCACGCACTGCCAGACGTGAGGCCAACGTGTACACATCCTACACGCAGAAGTCCTTGGTCGTAGTTTGCGTGCGTGAAATGGCCTTCACTCGTACTCCCACCACACCCCAGGCCTGCACCCGTTGCACACAGACACTGCTCATTGCTCCGAGCTGTGGCGTTTCATCCACAGGACTGGCGCAGGTCCTCACAGTGCCGCTTCAAGAAGAGCCACTGACGCAATGGCAGACCATCCCGGACACATGCTCCTCTCCAGTCACGTGGACCTGTACCGTGCACGTCTGCTGCATGTACTGGGGGCACTGCCATTGGCAGTGCTGCGGATCAGTTACAGGCTGAGCTTCCGCATTGCCAACGTCACCTGCGTTCAGCCTGTGTTGCACTGTCGCTCGTGCATATTCGAGTGGTCCATGGATGTCTGCCTCTCCAACGTTACGGTAGCTGACCTGGATTTTGACGTGTGTGTGAGCCCCCTGTTGGACCACGACCAGGAGTGGCATGTTTATGGCATGCCTGGATGTTTGGCATGCATGCTGGGAACTGGACTTGGGAGAATGCAGGAGTCGTCGTGTGCAGTGACGACATTGAGCCACTCCCTGATTGGGCTTTCATGCATATTGGGGCCAGGGGTTGGAGTGAGCACATCTGTCCGGGACAGCTGATGGGTTACGTCGCCGACATGTCAGATGTGGTGGACAACGATCTCGCATTGGAAATGTTGGCCTACGCTGCTGCACTCGCGTTCATGGACGAGTGACAAGGTACCTGCAGCCAGGACTGCATGTGACCCATTGAACGTGTCCCGACGCCTGGTTGCCTGGTTGCATGTTGGGGATCTGGTCACATCTCCCTAGGAGACAGTGGACATGGCTGCATTGGCCTGGACTCCTGATCCATGCGCGGACAACATACGCGGGTTGGCAATGACTTGTGTTGGTGATGGACTCCCCCGGGGTGGACATGGGCGCTTTCCAACGTTCCTCATTCAGACATGCTGCTGCATTGGTCTGCATGTCGTGGCACTTCCCTTGGCCAAACTGACACGCAATTGTTGATAAAGTTTCCGCACGTTCACTTGTCTCCAACTCTGTTGAGTGTTTATTTGTATGCCAATGTGTGTGTCACGGCCTATCTGGGTCCCTGCCTTACATGCATTGCTCCCCCATCAGGGCTGTGGGTTGGTACTTGTGCATTATCATGTCCCTGTTTCGTGCTTTGCCAGATGCGTATGGCCATTTCCCGGCCACAAGCGGGTGCACTTGTGTCCTGTGTTCGGTTGTGCAGATGTTGGTGTTTGTACCACATTGTGTTGGATGTTGGGGTGCTCTGCTTCCTATGTGTGTGTGCTGCATTGTGTGTGAGATGGCCCTTCAGCTCTGATTTGGCTCACCCTTCTCCCTTTCAGGCAGTGTGGTTTTCACTTCTGTGCTTGTTCAGTGGTGTTATATTGCCGACTTGTGTGACTTGTGCTCTTGGTTGGTGTTGTTTCTCTTGGGCATGGTTTGTCTGCAGTTGTGCTGTGCTTAATTGTGCATGTGTGCCATTGTGCCCATCTCCCCCCATCCCCCCAGTCCCTGGTCGTTCCTCTCCCTGTTGCTGTTGTGTCTGTTGATTTTGAGCAGTTTCCGGTCCCCGACTCCTGCCACCATCTCCAGACTGATGTGGTGGACACCATTTCCTCCATATCATCCAGCTCCTGGTGTGGCGCTACACTCCCACCTCCGGTGTGCATTGCTGCCTTCTGGTTGTTGGCGTGTTTGTGCTTGTTTGTGTGTTTCGCATCATTCCAGCTGTTCTGGTTTTCTGCCATTGTTCTCCTCCGCTCTCCGGCTGCATTCACCTTGTCCACGATGGCCTGCCATGTCTAATGTTTTGTTGCCAATGGTGCTTGTGGGGTTGTGTGCTAGCTAAGACTGCCTCCATTGTGCTTCGCTGTTTTCTGTTTGGTTTGTCTTTCTTTTTCCTGCTTTTGTTGTGCTTATTCCCGCATGCCGAATACGTGTCGCGGGCCTTGCGCTGCTTATCGCTGCTTTCCTCCTCGCGAATGGGCTCATCGCATGTTTTTTGGTGTTGGGGTTTGTGTTTTTATCTCCGTCGAGGTGGTTGTATCGCGGACATTGTCTGCGTTTTCGGGAGACTATCGCATGGTACCGCCGTGTTGTGAATTCCACGTTAACACAGGGTTATTTTCCCGCGATGGGCTGCGATCTGTAAAGTTGCGTTCAAATTTTTGGGAGATGTTTAGCACACGTTCTTGTGAATATACCCCTTAGAGTAGGGTTTTGCATAGTAGGAGTACGCTAGATTACTGCCTTATTTATATGCCTGCATATATACACTGTTTTAGCACAATGGTAGAACTGTATTTACTGTATTCTATGCAAGAATAACGTTGGTTCAATAAATATATTGAAAATGTTCCACTGGGTATTCTGTATATTTCTCTGAGCACAAGTGTGCATGAGTGACTGGGCAAAAGGTACTGATCGGTTTCCACGATCCCTGAGGGGTCAGGGTTGTCATGTTCAGTGGTTGCCAGAAACCATTCACTCCTTGGTAAGGTTAGGGGGGCTTACGGTGGCACTGTGAGCTAACTGGTCTACAGGCTAACATATCCTGCGGGGTGCCCGGAATCAGTCTAAGCACCAAGCCCCTAGTTTATTTTGTCCAAACAAATGCGCAGGTTCTATGGTGTAGTAGGAACTACACAACAAGATAGCCCTTCATCCATTGCTTAGCTGGATTAGGATGTGGACCAAAGACAAGCTTGGCCTGAATCAGTCAATTTCCAAAGATTGTTTGTCACTGGATTATGCTTTAAAAATTCCTTAATTTAAGCACATACGGGAATTGTTTTCCATGCTAGGAAGGGAGGAGCTATTCTCCAACCCTGATGTAATGCTCAGAGCACGTTAAAATGGGTAAATGAGCACTTCCTTGAAAGGAATACTCTGTTAAGGGAGGAGTCACAACTGATGAAACCCTCTGTCAGAAAGTATGCGATGTTAGCCACCACCCAGGACAGAGAGCCTTATTTAATACTGGTGAAAAATGACAGGGACAGACATTTCCTTGTAAGATTTAGGCTTAACCTACTGCGCTCATCCTAGAGGTTGCTTTGATTTTAAATCCCTGCATCTCTGTGGCTGCAGCAATAGTGTCTCCGCAGGATACAATGCAATTTATTATGTTTTGAAAATGTATACTGTGCCCAGAATAGCTTTTATTCACCACTACCTAAACACAAAGGCTTTTAACAAGTTTGCCCCGCCCTCTTGTTTTTAACAGATGCTAATGGATGAGTTTATTTAGTGGACTAATGCATCTCCTGTAGTGGCCTGTGTTCAAACTCATGGTTAGGGGTTCAAATCCCAGCGGGTCCACTCAGCCTTTCATCCTTTTGAGTTCGATAAAAGGAGTACCATTTAGTTGGGTAAGAATAAACATCTGTTATTCAGCGCCAACATCCCCTTTGAGGTGAACGTGCCCTTTACAAATACATGTTATGTTGCAAATGTTATTTGTTTTTTAGGAGCCGCTATGACCCTTAGGAGCACACAGAAAGATTAATCATTTTGTAAATTCTTAAGAATCTTCCTCCTTACAATGAATTGCTTTCATATATGTTTTTATGAATGTATGTATACTTTTATGGTTTTAAATGTAACCAAATGAAGATAAAGATGATGATGATATGTCCTCAATGGTGTGTTACACTAGTGTTGGCTCTTGTGCAAAGCCTTTTAAAGTTCGGCGGGGTCTATGTCAGGGTTGTATATTGGCCACATTTCTTTTCACATTAAGTTAGAACATTCTCTATTATAGGTGAACACAGACTTTCTGCATGCGTGGTCACATTTCATACCCACCCTATTGTACGCTGAGGACAGTGTCCTGTTGTCTTGGACTACATTGGAACGTCAACATTTAATAGGCTCATTTGTTGCTTTCATGGCAGATTTAGACTTGTCAACTAATCTTAGCAAATCATATGTGATGACAATGGACCCTGAGTCTACAAAATATAGGCAGTTTTCTGTTAATGGTTATGTTTTGGAGAGGCTTCCTCTTTCCCGTACCTAGGCGTTACCTTTGATCATGCTAGTACTTAGTCTCCCCTTTAGATGAATACGAGAATCATCCTTATGAGGATAATTGGAGCAATTTTGGCATTTACCTCTAGGTTGGGTAAAAACCTCCAGGGATCATGTTAAAACTGTATCAGGCTAAATGTGTTTCAATTGCCATGGATGGAGGGAATGTGTGAGGATTTACGGGAACTGTCTCACTTCAGGCTATTCAAGACAGATTTTGAAGAAGATTGTTGGACATTTTGCATTGTATACCCTCCTATAGTGTCCACCAAGATTTGGGGATTTCCTACTTGAACAACATCATTGACCTGCACCCTCTTATTAGAAGGATTAATATCTCGACCAGACCAGAGTGCAAGTTTAATAGGCTGATCTTCAAAGATTGTCTCTCTATAGACAGATGGCATCTGGGAGCTTTTTGAAAACCCAGAAAAGATTGTGAAAGCTGGCCTACTATGGACTTGAGTGAATTATTTCAGATGGAGATGTTCCATTAGAGAAAATAAGGTGTTTACCAAGCCCACAGTTAGAGCTCATGCCAAGTTGCCGACAATATTTTACATGTAACTGTAACTTTGGGCTGGTTTTAAATGCTTACCTTAGTGCCAAAAAAGTTTTAAGAACACTGGAACTCTTTTGGTTCCCACTGTACACCATAGGCCTGTGACATTAGTGTTAAAGAAATGAGTTGAGTACAGGATTAGAATGTTGAGTTCTGACTTACACACAGAGGAATAAAGACGTGTAAAATTACTCTCAGTGTGTGGCATGGTTATTGGCGAGTACCTAGACTGGCAGGACACTACAACTGATGATGAGATATGGGATCCAAAGCCTGTACACTGAAAGCACTCTTCCAGAAGTTTGCCGGGGTCCAGCAAACTGCTTGTGTGTACCTTGACTGCTGCAGTCGTAGCGCAGACACGATGCTGGCATCATGGAATCTCAGCGCAACACCAACCTGTATAAAACACTTAAAGATAAAGAATGCAGCATTGAAAGTCTATGTGTTGGTGGGTAGGAACGGAAAGAAACAGCTGCAAATAAAAGGTACTGTGCCATTGTGCAGACTAATTCCATCTGCATACCGAGTAAGAATGCGAAAGGCAGGTGCAACCACGTTACGAAACCAGGGCACAGCCATAGTTCAGTACAAGTCAAACTGAAATGTATGTGCTATGAAACAGAGATTAACCAGGTGTTTGTGAAGAAACTCTCCATGGCCAACCAGATCAACGCCGTCTCATCAACCTGCTTCTACACCCTCCGCATGCTCCGCAAGATCTACAAATGGATCCCCACCGACACACGAAAGACCGTCACACACGCCCTCATCAGCAGTAGACTCGACTACGGCAACCCCCTCTACGCCGGAGCCCCGGCCAAACTCATCAGCAGACTTCAAAGAATCCAGAACGCCTCCGCCCGCCTGATCACCAACGTCACCCGCCGAGACCACATCACCCCCCACCTGAGAAACCTGCACTGGCTTCCCATCGACAGAAGAATCACCTTCAAGCTCCTCACCCACGCACACAAGGCACTCCACAACACCGGCCCGGCCTTCCTCAACAACCGACTATCATTCTACGCACCCAACAGGAGACTCCGCTCCGCCGACCTCTCCCTGGCCGCCGTCCCACGCATCCACAGAACCACCTCCGGAGGCAGATCCTTCTCCTACCGCGCCGCCAAGACTTGGAACTCCCTCCCCTCCACCTTCGGCAGACAGAGGACCCACAGACCTTCAGGAGACTACTCAAGACCTGGCTCTTCGACCTCTAGCTGCAACCCCCCCCCCCCCCAGCGCCTTGGGACCCTCACGGGTATGTAGCGCGCTTTATAAATGCTTGATTGATTGATTGAAGAAACATTCAAGCACAATGCTGACCAAATATCATAATGTTATCTGCTTTAAGGGACTAGTGGAATACAAGGTTGATCTACTTACCGAAACCATTAGTGAATCAGCGAGCCACAATGTGCTGCGGAGCAGCCCCAGAAAGAGTATTACAGGGGTTTTGCTTGCAGACCTGTCCCCAGACGAAGTGGGGCCCCACCAGAGCTGCTGCATTGGGTCTAGAACAACTCAACAAACCGCCATCAGTAAAGAGCTCTGATAGAAAGCCAGGGCGAGATCCAAGCTCCAAAAGTCATTAAGGCTCACCCCAAAGCCAGCACGTCATGAGGAGCTAGAGAAAAGCTGCTTGATCAAGTTCCACAAGAAGCACCTGAGGGACCACTACTGTCCACCAATATATATTAAAATCTTATATCTTAAAACCACCATCTGCATTTGATACAGCCAAGAAACACAATATTGGCAATAGATGGACTGCATGTATAGAAACTTTTGAAGATTTCATAGATGCCACAATATGGTGAAGTGACGTACCATCAAATCAAAACAGCCTTGAATGTCAAATTTTATCCAGTGCCAAATGTGGATTATGAAACATACATATTCAGTCAAGAACGCCAGAGACCAGTGAAACTATTGATAAGTTTGTTTAGAAACTGGATGTTCTGGTGAAGCACTGTAAATTAAATGAATTTATTAATGAGGAAGCTACCCACCTCAGAGTAATCAATGGATGTCTGTCAGATTCCTTTTGATGACGAATGCTTAAAAAACTTTGAGTTTAGAGCAAGTCCTCAAGGCTGTCCACGCTGAAGAGCGGGCTGATCATCAAGCGACTGACATGGAGGCCGGAGGTGCCCAAATTGCGTCAGTCATGAGCATGAAAAGTAAGCCAAAGTACAATGTCGAGGTACACAAGGTGATGTCTCCACAGAAAAATAGAACATGTTACAGATGTGGACTGTTGTTTCCACATGAAGGTAAATGTCCCACAATTGGACCGATGTGCATCAGCTGTGGTAAAGCAAACCATTTTGTGCCGACTTGCAAGGCGAATAAGAAACGTAAGGGCGACACAGCGAGAAGACAAAATGAGCAACTGAACGATGCCTCACCGACATTCGAATCACTCCTACAAGGCCAAGAAGTCATACCAACTGAGGCAAATCGATACCAAATGCGGTTGATTATCATCTAAATCATCGACAAAGAGTTACTCAGTATCAGTTTCCAGAGAAAGTGACAATGACAATTGTGAAATGTCAATGTCTTCTTCAAAAAGACATGTATATGTGGGACTAGTCAAATGTGAGGAAAAATCCAAAGTGAAAAATCGGCATGAAAAAGTAACACAAACTTTCAAACTTTGTCTGAAGATCACTGTAAAAATAAACGGGGGTTTAATACCATTCATAATTGATAGCAGTATGCCGATAAATATCATACCTGAGGAGAAGTATCAAGAATTATCTACGTTACCACAACTTTCGCAGTCAAAGACTAAAGAATACACATGGGCTGCCTCAACGCCCTTAAAGCTTGTTTGTAGCCATGATGAAACATAAGAAAACTGTGATACAAACACCTATTCATGTACTTCAAGGAACAGCTAGAAGTGCCTGTCTGCTGAGTTTCAACAATGCTGCTGATATAGGACTGACATCAGTGAACTACAATATGAATGCTCCTCATTAATTTGTAATTCAATTTATAATAATAATAACAATAATGATTCCTAATTGTTAAGTGTGAACAAATCACCTCCTTAAGAGTTTCAAGGTGCTGTGGGCTGTCAGGGAGATTAAGTGAGCTATTGCCCATAGTCACATAATGCTGAGCTGCCGATCAAACTGTGAACCCCGCACTCCGGAGTTAGACACTCTGGCAGCTGCTCCACACCTCTCCCTCCATCCTTCATTATTGGAAAACTCATAACAATAAAAGTAAACATAAATGAGGCTGTTCATCCAGTTGCTAAAAGACGCAGATGAGTTGCATTTCACTAGTAAGAAGCTGTTGACAAGGAACTTAATTTGTTGCTTAAACAAGACATCATTGAACGCCCCACTGGTCCAACACCATGGGGTTCTCCCATTGTAATAGTGCCTAAAAGAGACAGTGAAGGAGCTGTACGCATATACATTGACATGGGTCAGGCCAGCAAGGCAATTGAGCGAGAGAGACATCCTGGTCCGGACATTGCTGATATGACAACTAAATTGAATGGTGCAAAGTTTTTCTCTCGGCTCAACCTAGATAAAGGATATCACCAATTGGAGCTTGAAGAAAATTCCAGGTATATTACGACCTTTTCTACGCATATTGGTTTATTTTGTTACAAGCAATTGAGTTTTGGTATGTACTCTGCTGCAGAACTTTTCCAAGAAGGCATTCAACATATCATGCAGCCTGTAGTAATTGCATTAAACTATAGTGATGGCATATTGGTTTTCGGAGCTACACAGAAAGAGCATGAATAAGCTCTCATGCAAGTATGTCCTGGGCTGAGCGATGTAGGCTTAACTCTGAATGCTAACAAATGTGAATTTCACAAGAAAAACATCAAATTCTTTGACCATGTCTTTTCTGCTGGAGGTATGAAACCTGAACCAGCGAAAGAACAAGCGTTGTCTACTGAAAATCCCCCACAAGGCATTTAAGTGTTATGATCATTTCTTGAAATGGTCAGTTACTGTTCTAGATACATATGAGACTTTGCTACAGTCAGTGCACAGTTGCGAAAACTAACAAAGAAAAATATGTTTTTTCATTGGTCATGTGAATGTGAGAAGAGCTTCCAAAAAATCTAGTAAGCTATTGCGAGTGAAACTGAAATGGCCTACTTTGATCCCAAACTTCATACCGAGGTTGTAGTCGATGTTAGCCCTGTTGGGATAGGCGCAATCTGTGCACAGCACAACAGACACCCAAATGCCCGGAAAGATATTGTGGCATACACCAGTAAAAGCCTGTCAGAAATGGAACATACTTACTCGCAACCTGAACAAGACATTTTGGCAGTGGTTTGGGCTTGCAAATATTTCCATGTGTTTCTGTACAGAAAGCCTTTCACAGTAGTGACTGATCATCAAGCACAGTTCATAATAATTGCCAATTCCCAAGCCCCACTGCCTCCTAGAATTGAATGTTGGGGTTGTAGGTTACAAGAATACAACCATACGATTCTTCTTCATTCAGGGAAAGATCAGAATCCTACTGATTATTTTTAAAGAGTGCCCTTACAATGCCCTGGTACCCCATCTGTGACAGCGGAGGCTTACAACAATTTTATTGTGAAATTGAGCACACCAGCTGCCATGTCTTTAAAATAAATTGTCACTGCCAAGAGCCAAGATAGTAACATGTTAAAGTTAAAAGACGTTATTGCTCATTAGTCGTGGAACCAGCACTCTAGACCTCTCACCAATGACAGTGAGTATTTGATGTTCAAAACTGTAAGAGATGAAAATCCAGTGACTCAAAAAGGCCTCATTCTGTGAGGTACACAAATTATTATTCTCCAGAGTGCCCAACAACAAGCGATCGACGTTGCCCATGAGGGACATCGAGGAATAGTTGCCACGAGGAGAGCCCTCCGTGCTCGAGTCTGTTTTCCGTAGCTTGACAAAAGGGTCAAAAAAGAGTTGAAGACTTGTCACACATGCAACTGTCTTTCATCTCAAGTTATTCAGCACACTTTGAATATGTCAATATTGCCACATCATGCTTTGGAGAAACTTGCTTTTGATTTCTTTAGTCCTCTTGAGAATGGGCATCATCTTCTAGTTATTGTTGAGTAATACTCCCATTTTCCATTTGTAGAAGACCTTTCATACACTAAACATGGAAAAGTTATTCAAAGCTTAGATGGCATCTTTGCGACATGGGGCATACAAACAATCTTAAAATCTGACAATGGCCCATATTTTAATAGTCGAGAATAGAAAGACGTTTCTAAATCACCTCAATATAAAGCATCAAAAAAGCACTCTTCTTTGGCCCCAGGCCAAAGGTCTGATAGAACTGTTCATGAGTACTCTAAAGAGAGCTGTTCTGTGTGCTGCATTGGAGAAGCTCGATCTCAAAGTTACTTTGAACACTACTCTTCGAGCTAACAGTTCAACCCCTCACTCAACGACAGCGGAATGCCCTGCATCTCCCATGTTTGGAAGAGCCATGATGACCAAGCTGCCCAAATGGACCAACTTCAGATCCAAGAATGAGGAAGACATTCGTCCTATGGACTTTGGTCACAAACAGAAAATGAATGTATATGCTGAAAGACTACATCATGTAAAAGATGTCACCTTTACAAGAGGAGATCGAGTGATTGTCAGGCAACACAGAAAAATAAAGTCTGATGCACCTTTTGAAGCTGAACCATCTACCATCACTAACACCAAAGGACACATGGTGAATGCCTAGCGTCCTGTGCAGTCCCTTAAGAGAGATTCCTCAGTTTTTAAATGTGGACCATCACTCACCAAACATCGATGTCAGTGTAGAGACTGGGTCTCGACAGACTGTTGATGACTCTGTGTCTGCTGATAATTCCACCTCACCTGTGCAGATCACTGACACTTCCAATTCAAGTTCCTGCATTCCAGTGACCCTATCAGGATGTGTGATTCAAGCGTCAAAAGAACTTATTTTAAGATTTTTAGTTACCTGTATATCGATGATTATCTGTGCATTCATTCATGTATTTATTTTGTGCATTTATTTACTTATTTATCTATTTTGAACAAGTTCCAATGGAACTCTTTTTGTTCCGACTGTACAACGTAGGCCTGTGACATAAGCTTTGGAGAGAAGAGTGGTAGGCTGGCTTAGAATATTAAGTTCTGACTTTACAAGCATCGGAATAAAGATGTGTAAAGTTACCGACCATGTGTGGCGTGGTTGGCGAGTATCTGGGCTGGCAGGATGCTACACTCACCATCAGTTCTTACTGACCTGATTTAAATTTAACATGTTCCATCGGTTTTTATGGTGTGTTAATCCTACTGAGCCACATAGACAACCTAGCCCTTGTGAATGTGATGGTCCCTCCCCTGAAGACACTATGCACTTTATCGAGTTTTGTAGATTTTATAGAAAACCTAAAAACGATTTTTTAGCGCTCCTGCTAAGAATTTGAATTTTACGCAAGTGCTCCGTGCTTTGACGTATTTGCAGTTATTACCTTATATTCATGTTTGTTTCAGCGTGATACGTTTTTTAGCACCCACTCTTAAATTGAGGAAAGCACTTATCTGAATATGTGCGATTGCACTTTTTCTTAATTTTTAACCTTCTTCCAATATCTGTGATGGATCCAGCATCAATTTTAAAATGTGTTTTAATATATCCAGCCGCCTCAACTGTTTTATTCACTTTTATGATGATGATTTCCTTAACCAAATAAAGTTGAATTGAGTTGAGCTGGAAATGGTGATAAAACTGGACAAGGAAATTGCCTATCAGTAGAACTGGTCGACCGACAACACACATTTTCATGTTTAATAACACGTTTAAGTCAGGAGAAACCTGTACAAGAACATTTCAAGATCCGCCGCCCACCAATAAAACAGACAACATTACTTGGCTTGACTAAGACTGCAGAAAGGCTAATGAAGATCTAAAGGGCCTTGCATGCATGGGCTTCCCATGGAAGAAACCAGGTAGGTCAGAAAGTGATACAGAATCCTTATAAAAAAACATAAGAAGGACAAAGCGATGAAGAACAACTGGAGCGCAGTATCAGAGAATGACTCACAGACATTCAGGGGGAATATAGGTGAAAGGTCGGGCGCCAGAAAGAGGCTAATATTTCAGGAGAAGCATGGATAACTCATTTATCTGAAGTTGTCAATAGAGTAACCCCCCACCCCACCGTTACACCAGGCTATTAGATGAGACCACCCCACCTCCAGCTTCAAAAAAGCAAAACGAGATGATGATTGCAAAGCAAGAATAATCTTTGGGTCAGGGTAATTAAAGAAGGCAATCGAAGAATTAACTAAGGGGAAAGCCATGGGATCAAATATGATACCACATGAGGTTTTCAAACGACATCCGAAAAGGTAGGCGAGCATTCTTGCTGCAGCCTTCATTGAGATTGCCCTCTCTGTGGTCTGCTCACCTTCATGGTTGAACAGCACAACTATTCCCGTATATAAAAAAAAAATACCCCAAACATGATCGCACAGACCTACCAGACTCATCAATATCGACTCTAAATTATAATCGAAGTTGAAATTAAAAGCTGAGCTATTTTCCCAGAAAGCTCAGCCTTGAATTTCATTATGTGCTCAGCTATGCGTGACTCGCTGCTCAAGTCCAAGTTTTTCCTTTACATTCTGGGACTTGTTGCCTTATTTATATTCTTGTACAACCAACACTACAAGGACCAGAATGAAAGGAAAAAAAAACTGGACCATAGTAGCTAGTCATGCGTGCATCTAGGAAACTAGGAAACTTGTCAGTGTGGGTGTTTTCCTTTCTATTTCTCTTTTTTTCTTTCTGTTTTATTATTTGGCTCCTTCTTTCCCCTCTGATGCCTCACTCACCTCTTCCTGCTGCTGTTCTTCAAGGGTCTGTAGATGAGAAACCATAACACCTCTGTGCCTCTGTGTAAAGTTACACCTACCATTGCCCTTGGCCAAGAGCTGGAAATGTGAGGATTCATAATGGGTCTTAATGACATCACAATGCACCGTGACAGACATACTTTAATGGCTCAGGAGGAACAAAAAGCAGTATTTCACATTAATGCCTCTTACTGTTTTGAATAGCTATTTTACTCTGCTTTCATCCTTTTACAATTGACAATCAAAGCATACCTATACCCATGATGATGAGGGGACTCAGTCCATAAGGCATAATTTCCTTGTGCTTTTGGCTGATTTCTCCCATGAGAATTGGGGGGAGATTCACTAAGATTTTACGCGGGGTTTAAAGTGACGCAAATCGGCACAAAATCTTTTTTCCCCGACTTTCTTTCCAGCGCTAAACTTGTTTAGCGCTGGAAATAATGGTAACGTAACGCGAAGCAGTGCATAGCGCTGCTTTGCATACCATGGGTGGTGCATGGGCTTTCCCATGCAACCACCCAAGGTTTCTGACGCTAAACCCTATTTACTAAATAAAGTAGACAAGGTTTAGCATCAGAAAACTGCGCCCTTTTGAAGTAGGCCCAAAGAAGGAGAAATGCTTTAATTTCTCCTTCCTTTTCTGACTTTGTATGTGTGCTGCACTTTACAGCACACATACAAAGAGGGAAAAGGGTAAAGTTAGTGTAAGCATAGTATTTTGTACTGAAAGGGTACCCTTCCAGTGCAAAACCTATGCTAGACTTACGGAGACACCCTATAGCCCAAAGGTGTCTCCGTTGTGCCCAACAGCTGATTTCAGCACTGACGCTAGGGAAAGGGAAGGAGAGAGCCATATTTTTGTAAATATGGCGCTCTCCTCCCTCCTTTTCACGCAGCGTAGCATTTGTGGCTGCTGCACTTCATGAATAAGTGTTAAATCTGGCCCTTATGTCTACATCACTGAGGAAGCTTAATATTACATTTAGGGCCAGATTTAACACTTATTCATGCAGCGCAGTGTAGTACCCGCAAATGCTGCGCTGCATAAAAAGGAGAGAGGAGGAGAGAGCCATATTTACGGAAATATGACTCTCTCTTCTCCTTTCCCTAGTGCTAGTGCTGAAATCAGCTGCCATGCACCACAGAGACATCTTTGTTTATTTTGTTTGTTTGTTTTTTTATTTTTTGATGCTAAACCCTATCAACTTTATTTAGTAAACAGGGTTTAGCGTCAGAAACCTTGGGTGGTTGCATGGGAACAGCCATGCACCACCTATGGTATCTCCCTTTGTCGCTAAGTAATGCAAATGTTACTCTCACGTTATTTACAGCACTAGACAAGTTTAGCGCTGGAACGTAAAGAGGAAAATAAATATTTAGTGCTGATTTGCGTCACTTTTGTGGTGTAAACACAGTGTAAAATCTCTCCCTTAGATTCTTAAATATATTGCGTGTACTGTTGTGTTCAGTATTTTGAAATTGTGGGTCATTTGTAGACCTGGGCAAAATTTTAATTAGGCTTGAGTATTTGGAGTAATTTCAGTAATTATGCATTATTTTTGTGATGTGAAATTAGCAAAATTACACAATTACGCTAGTTTGAGTCATTAAGACTAATTTGGGGCAAAAATTCTACCGCAGGAACGCAGGAACAATGATCTAAGAGAGAGCGAGCGGCTGCTTGCAACTGCTGTTCATGTCCTGTAGCATTTAGTGCTATTTCCTTAGTGCAAAATGTGTCCTTTGGCCCATTTGTGGAACAAAGATGCATTTTGAACAAAAAAATAGTGCTAAATACTGGTTACACTTCTATCATAATTACGCACAATTACGAGTAATTTTCCTGTCATTATGATTAATTAGCTAGAAAGAATTACGCCAGTTACGCCCACCCCTCTGTACAGGACCTAATGTAGAGATAGTGTCCGTCAGTGATTGGGGACAGGGGATAATACAGGCATCACTAATTTCAAACCCTAATGTCTCAGATAGATCCGCAGGTTGTGAACAGAATCATCATAGTTCCTTTTTCACCACATCTCTCCAGAGCTGCCCCTTTAAATACCCCAAATTCTTTGAAAATTTTCTTGGGCACCCCATGCCCTCATATACATTTTTTGGAGTGGCCATACATCAATCAATCCACGTTCAAACCATCACCTAGGACTTTTAACTAAATAATACAAGCAGGGAAACCTGAGTTGAGTGGAGGGAAAGACCACTTTAAAACCTTCATTTAAAAAAATATATATATGTTTATTGATTTTTGTAATTTAATAATATTCAAGTGCACTTTACTTCACCTGTTTACTTGTTATATGTATCATACATTTGTAATTTAGTCTCTGCATTAATAGTATTGTTTATTATTAACAATGTGCAGAATAGTAATCTGCACTTGGATTCAAATGCGTACACTTATTTGATGTTTTTGCCTTTGAAATGATTTTGCTATGACCTGTTCAATTGCATTTTCCTTGCATATGCTAACTGGGCATTAGCTAGGCCTCAACGCCATCTTATTCAAAAAGTATTTTTCATCCTTCTCGTTCACTCTTTATTATTCCTGCTGCACGTAGTCAAGCAAGTAATGTTTCTTTATTTCATTTCTTTCACAATGGTTCAGTATTGATTTGTATTTTATTTGTTCTGACATCTCCAGATGGCATTAGAATAGAGGGGGCTGAAATGATATTCACATAGTGCTTAGGATAGTGTATGACACTATTTAATTCAGTTTTAATTCAATGTTCTGATTTGTTGAGAATGTATTAACTTTGCTCACCCCATGATGAATCTGCACTTTTCACTTTATTCTATGATTTCCTATATAAAACCTCAAATTTGGGGGTGAGCCGGATGACCTTTCCTTGCTTCTAAGGATGCTATCTAATTTCTTATTCATTTTGCTACTCATTTGGTACTTGGGCTATTTTTGATGTTGCCTATTATTTTGTATTATCCTACTACAAAGAGATTTCAAGGCAATTCACTTTATGTATCTGCACTTAGAAATTCTTTATTGTATTGAAAGTTTGTAATAATTTTTTATAAATTTTCTAATTCTACCCTTTAACTCACTTATTGAGCCTTTCCTTACTTCATTGAGTGTATTTTTATTGTGTTCTTTTTACACATTATTTTGGGGCACATTGCATCATGAAATTAAGGTTTAACACCATACCAAACCCACCCACCCGTGGGTGTGATATTGAGGTGTCTTTTGGGGTGTAAGATTTTAGGGGTACACGACACCCAGACATTCAAGAATATGTTTGCACGAATAAAACATAGTATGGAAATACATCTAATTTAACAAGTGTAATATTAAAGGGATAGGTCGAACTTCCCGCCGATGGTCAGGCTCTTGACCCCAGTCATTTGTTTTAAATTTGTTTTAATTCTACTGTGACTGATTACCGCCTCATTATATTATGCTTTAAACTTTATTTTAACTTGGGCCCTGTTTCACTCAGTGTTATTGGCACTTGCCGCTGCTGCGCACTAGGCTGCTTACCTGACCTCACATCTTCTTTGGCGATTGTCCCTGTTCCGCCACGGCTTGTGCCGTTTGTGCGGAGGGACGCGTCTCGCCTTTTTCCTTCACTTCCAGTGTCTCACCTGGTATCGCGTTAGCGCACTAGTCGGTAACCACTTCCTCTCCTCCTACCTACTTAAGGCAGAAAGGAGTGCGGAGCCCGTCTGCGCCCCCGTCCGCGCCAGACAGCCGCCAGCTGCCACGACCCCTGCGCGTTTTTCTTCATTTTGACCGGCTTTGACAGGCAACGTAGCCCGGCCCAGCTCAGACATGACAAAATTGCACTACTCAAGCCAAGAGCTTAGGCTATTAAATAAACCTTCTACTACCTGTGCACCCGAACACCTTTTAAATCCCTTGGTACATACCGTCATCTCCAAAATTTAACTCCTCTCCCTAAACCTCAAGGAAATAATGTTAGCACACTACTCAGACTCCTAAACAACTAAAAGGGCTTTATTTTAATGCCCGATCGATTCCAAAGCACACATTGGAAATTTGGAGCCTTCTAGATTTAGAAAAACCAGATATCTGCTTCATTACGGAAACTTGGCTTCATGAACATGCCTCCCCGGATGTGGCAATCGCATTTCCCACAGATTATCATGTAACTAGATTAGATAGAATTGGTAAAAAAGGAGGTGGGATTGCGATAGCCACCAGGGTTGGACTAGGAATAACCACACTAGACACCTCTACTACAGAGATGTCCGAAATCCATATTTTTAAAATCGAAACGCAATCAAAAGGAACTTGGAGAGGTGCCCTAGTGTATAGGCCCCCATGTCAGAAAACCAATTTTATTAACCATCTACTGGAGACAATTGCCCTGCATGTACTAGCTTCAGACAACTTTCTCCTAATTGGAGATTTTAATTACCATGCTGAGCTGGTATCTGACCCTGACACTAGTCAATTGGTGACGAATCTAAACACACTGGGATTAACCCAGATGGTAGTGGGCCCCACTCACCTGGCTGGCCACACTCTCGATCTCTTGTTTACTAACTCAACTAATGTAAGAGTTGAATCCCCCCTCCAGCTGCTCTGGTCAGATCACAACCTGCTAAAATTTACCTTACCTACAGACACCCAAAAAAGTTTCCCCAGTAGTGAACCTACATGGAGAAGACCATGGCATAAAATCACTCTAGCAACTTTCGCGGCGCATTTGAACCCCCCGCCTCTAGCCCTTACCGAGAACATTGATCTTGCAGCAACAGCTTTTGAGGACGCAATCTCATTGGCCTTGAACACCGTTGCACCTCTGTCAAGGGTTAAGAGCAGGCCCAGGGTGTCACCCTGGTTTACAGAAGATCTGAAAGCCAGAAAAATGTCTAGTAGGAATGCCGAACGCATATAGAGAAAAACTAAGACCAGTGAAGATCGTCAAAAATATAAACAGATCCATCGAGGCTATTTAGATTAAAAAAAATTATTTTACTGACAGGATCAACAAAGCTGCCAATTCCAACAAGGAGCTTTATAAAATATTAAAGGAGTTTACTACTTCCTCGTCTAATCAGCACGGTAATATACCGTCGCAAGAATGGGTTGACACACTGTCTACTTTTTTTGATGAAGAGATTAAATCTATTCATAGTTCCTTTCCATTCACCGAAACTAAAATTCTTGACAATAACCCAGTCAGCAACCCGGATTCCACCACCCCTCTCCTACTGGAATTTACTATGTTTACTTCAGATGAAGTTTCAACCACTCTGGCCAGGATTAAATCGGGTTCTCCAGTTGATCCGCTTCCGCCCCGCTTCTTTCCAGCTCTTGCTCATTTGCTTACGGATAAACTCACAGACTTATTTAACATGTCAGTAGCCCAAGCAAAGATCCCGGTCAGATGGAAGGCAGCTCAAGTTAAGCCCATCATAAAAAAAACCTCCGCCGATTCTAAAATGCCCAGCAACTATCGTCCAATTTCACTGCTGCCTTATTTTGGAAAGGTACTTGAATGCCTGGTCAATAAGCAGCTTACCACCCATCTGGAGAGTCATGGACTCCTTGATCCATCACAGTCAGGGTTCAGGGCATCACACAGCACCGAAACCTCGTTGGTGGAGGTTGTGGATAACATCAGATTGGCCTTAGACAACGGGCAGTCAGCCATGCTCATTCTGTTGGATTTGTCGGCCGCCTTTGACGCCATCTCCCACAGCATTCTAGAACATCGGCTCTGGGAGGTGGGTGTCAGGGGCAAGGCCTTGGACTGGTTCAGGAATTATCTAACGAACCGAACGACCACAGTTCAAATAGGCACCCTGGCCTCCTGCAGTTGGTCTGTAAGCATGGGAGTTCCTCAAGGTTCTATCCTGAGTCCCATGCTTTTCAACCTGTATGTGACACATTTAGCCAGGGTGATCAGGTCCTATGGCTTTAATGTGGTGTCATACGCTGACGACACGCAGCTATTAATTACCTTAGTCCCTGACCCCCTTGACACGAAGGTCCGTTTTAAAAACTGTATGACCCACGTTGACAATTGGATGTGTACCAATCGCTTACAACTAAACGGAAGTAAGACAGAGGTCATCCTCTTTGGCAAGGCGGATGAACACTGGTCCAGTGATTGGTGGCCACAGAAGCTGGGCACGTGTCCATCCCCCAAATCTGCGGTGCGGAATCTCGGAGTGATCATTGACAATCAGTTGTCGTTAAAAAACCATATTAGCCATGTAATCGGCATCTGCTAAGGCATATTGCGTAAACTAAGCAAAATCTTTCAATGGATTCCCATCGAATCCAGGAAACCACTGATCCAGGGACTTATCATGAGTCGCGTTGACTATGGTAATGCCCTGTTGGCCTCTATAAACAAGGAGCTCTACTCCAAGCTTCAAGTTTTGCAAAACACCGCGGCTAGACTGATATTAAACCTTCCAGCAAGAGCCCCATCTGTGTCTAGTCTGAAATCCCTCCACTGGCTTCCCATTAAGAAGCGGTGCCGCTTCAAAATTCTCTGTCTCGTGCATAGGAGTATGTATGGAACTGGACCAAGTTATTTGGCTAAGAAACTTGGCTGGTATCAACCAAGTAAGAAGCTTAGGTCCAGTTCTAAATGTTTTCTCACCCCTTGCAGAATCCGCACTGCCAGAAATGGCGGTCGATCTTTCTCCTTTCTCGCTCCTGCCTGCTGGAACAAGTTGCCGTCTTATCTCCTCTCCATCACGGATTATAAGTCTTTCCGTAAGGAACTAAAAACCTGGTTATTTGACCATCCATAACCCTTGCATACCTGACTGTCAGTCTCTACGGAGTCCTCGCTAGCGCCATGAGACCCCATGGTGATATGTGCGCTTAATAAGTTTCTCTGAGTCTCTCTCTGAGGTCAGCAACAACCTTATATGGGAGCAGTGAAATGTGTACGTCAGCAGCACATACAGTCCTCTTTTATATCAATTTTTGCTTTGCACTCTTTTCAGGGTCGGCATAGCAAAATACATGTGCTGTTGTTACTTCTTCATACTCTCTTCTATGGCAGCTAATTTAAGGGCAAGTTGGATTAGCAAGGAATCCTAATTCACCACACTTGTCTGCCAACCAGCCCCGTGCCTAAGTCACTTGCCCGCATCTTTCTCCACTGGCACCAATTTGTAAAGTTCAAATCTCCACATCTGGTATGTATGGTAACATCTATTTATTGGCTATTGCCCTTTTGGCTAAGAGCATTGCTAAGTCTATGAATATACAGATGGAGTTTTCTAGTTTTGGCCATGGCGAGAGCCCAAGCTGGCATAATTTAGGATTTTTTAGTTTCTTCTTCCCTATTAGTTGAGTCACTTGTTCAGTAATCTTTTCCCAGGAATCCTGACCCATTGGGAGTGCCCAGAACATATGATAGAGGGTGGCATTTTCAGCCTTGTTTCTGGGGAATTCACATGGGACCTCGGGGCACTTAATGGCTAGTCATGAAGGTGGTAAATATGTACAGTGTACCTAACTCTGTTGAATCATTTTAAACCTTACATTTCTAAATACCCTTGGTATATGCTGAAGGACTGCAAGTCATTGTCTGTCAGTTAGTTCTTTGTCTAAGCCCCTCTCCCTCTTGCTTCTTTGTTTTGCTAATTCCTGCCTCTGTCTACCAAACTGCTGTGTATTACCTCGGTTTGCATATAGTGTGGCTTCTCCCATGTTAATTTTTATCTGTAGCACCCAGCCGCGGCCCGTGCAGGTAAGAGCAGTGGGGCCGGGTTGGGGGGGGGGGTGTTTCGACCGACGACGATGAAGAAAAACTTGATTATTTATTTAATTTTCCCTCGCCGTCTGTCGAAATCCCCCAAACCCAGCCCAACTGCCCCCCAGCTCTCACCTGCATGGGCCACGGCTGGTAGCACCTCATCTGTCGCTAGTTTGTCTGTGGAGTTACTCCTTGCTGCTTTGAAAAGTCCACCATGTGTTACCAGTATTGTCCTACCAGTATTCATATTCTTACCCAAGTTCCATAAATGATCAGAGAGTTCCTAGTTTCTACATTTGTCCTAGTAATGCCCTTGCCCATATCACTTGGTTGAATATAAGTCCCATGCCTTTAAATCTGTCTAGACACTGTAAAGGCAATTCTGAGGAATAGGCCCTGCATGTTGCGTTTGTTTGACGATACCTGGTTCAGCTGTATTTGGCTGTTTGTAACAACACAGAATGTGGTTGGGTGCAGATGTAGTTTTTGTATGAGATTTTGGCAACTGGAGTATTACCGAATGCCATCTGAACATACCCAACCTTTGGCATTCGCAATTGGGCTCAGCTATTGTGCCACTCATTGGAGTTGCAACACCAAATAATAAGCCTCAAAGTCAGGCACTTCCAGACTGCCCTCGTTAACATGCAGGAAGAGATTTTTTAGTGCTATCTTGCATCTGCCTGCACCCAACATCAGCTCAGTCACTATAGTATTTAAGTCCCAAAAGAAGGGACTGGTAACTATCACTGGTTTGTCACGAACAAATGGAGAATATGGGTCAGAAGCATAGTTTTACAGAGCACCACTCTTCCCTGAATAGTGTGGCGATTTTTCCAGAAAATGACTGTTGCTACTCTGACCAGGGCCTAGCCTGTGTTTAGGTTACCCACCATCATGTTTGCAGTTTTTTAGTAAATTCATAATTACTAGGTCCTTGAAGGTGTGCAGTGCCATGGTCAGATCCTGTGCTTTTATTAGGGTGATGGCATTTTTGCTTCCCTTCTTCAGTGAGAAAAGACATGACTTAGCCCAATGATCCATCTGCTTGAGGCCCTCTCAGACTCTCCTAGTCTCACCTATGTTGGTGGAAGGCCTTCCATTTCATCTTCTAGATATATTCCGCCCCAGAATGTGCGGTGCTAGATGAGACCCGTCCCACCTCACATGGTTAGCTAGCAGGACAAACAACAGTAGGGATGGTGGCACCCTTGTCTGGTCCCCCTCTGTACCTGTGAAGAGTACTACAATGTTTTTTCTGTTTTGACTGGCTACTGTGTTCGTGTACAAAATTTGCATCCATACCTCGGCTTGCCTTAAAAAGTTATCCCCAGTCAAGCATATCAAATGCTTTCTCTGTGTCTATGAAGGCCACTGCCACTTTCATGAAGTCAACTGGAGTGTCTTCCATCACATGATAAAGTCTGTGGATGTTTTGTTAAGGTGTTCCTCTGAGGAACACATCTATTTTAGTCAGGATGTAATAGATTCAGGAGGACCCTTTGCATCCTGTTTGATAATACTGTTGCTGATATCTTACAGGTTATATTTAGCATCAACAGTGATCAATATGAGGTGCAATTGAGGGCATCATGAACCTCCTTCAAGAGTACTTCAATACTCTCTTCTTGAGACATTGAGAGAAATGTGCCTCTCTCACTGGCTGTTCCTAAATTTTAAGTAAACACTTTGATAACTTGGTTTGCTGTTTCTTATAGAACCTCTACAGGAGCCCTTCACTTCTAGGTGTTTTCATTGTAACCAGCTGTTGCATAGCTAATTTTATCTTATCCACCGAGATCAGAATTTCCAAGTCAGCCACTTGATCAAGGGTCAACCTTTGTAAGTTTGTTTTGTTTATGCATACTTCTTTAAGTATTCCCCATGTGTTGGGTAGGCAATGCTCTATGTGTCTATTAAGTACCATCCCATAGCCTATTCTGACAGTTTTTAATTAAAGTTGTCTTGTTGTCCCCCAGTTCTGTTTGGGGGGTGAGATCTATCTGTGTCTATGTTCATTGCACAGTTTAAAATCCACTCCCATCAGAAGCAGCTCCTGTGAGGCCATAGCCATCAAAGCTGTTATGTCATAGACGGCCACCTGTTCAGTGTTTGGGAAGTAGAGGCCTAGCTGGTGAATTTGTATGCCATCTAAGTGCCTGCTCACATATATGTTGCAGCTCTCTACCTCTACAATCTGCCTCTCCATCATAAGGTGACTACTGTCCACTCCCATATCAGGACTCCCGTACAATTCTCTTAGCATTTATTCTAGTATATTTGTCCTTTGCACCTGCATTTCAGTCTCTCTCCTCTGTTTTTATGAGGGGGATCTTCAAAATGGCCCATTTTTTAACTAAATTGTGTTACGTGATGAGGGTAGTGCTGTGCAGCCTATGCTGTTTTTAACTGCTGCTCAGTCGCACATGTATTTCGATTACATTGGGGTTTGTCAACTCTAATTCACATACATGTGCTTCTTGGTTTCAAGTGGGGTGGAAGGCAACAGGGTTAAGTTATGTGATTGACTCAAGGTCACCCACTTAAGTGAACCTTACACCTTATGTCAGGTTTCCCTTATTGACATCTGAGCCCGGCATGGCCATGCCTAGTACATAGGGATCACCTTTACCAGTTTTCTATTCATGCCAACAGTGTTTAATGCAGGCTTCACCCCACCCTGGTGTCCAGCAGGCCATTATTGCCTCACACAAGAACCTAGTTTCATATTCTTGGAATTATTTAGATTCAAAGACATGTTTATATCAGGGAATCTTCCGATTGTGGAGTCACTTTAGATAGATCTGAAGCTTCACTTATGTGAAAGACAGTGTCATTCCATCTTCATTGCCAGTCAAATCTGTTCCAAAGGATGCCTTCTTATCATCCAGTACTTGTTTCAGGGTGGGTACAAAGGTTTGTCTCTGCTGAGTGTACAGTCTGAAAATCTGTATCTTGAGTTTGCATTTGGTTTTGGGTGTTTCCCGTCACTGTGGTGCAGCCACTTGACTTGCTGTTCCATGGGGTTCTACCCAGTCACATGCCACTTCTACGTAAATAAAAAAATATGAACTTAGATTTGGTAGTATCCTCAGTTTGGCTGTAAAGAACAAGACGTATGTTAAGCCTATTCTGCAGACTTTGCGCACCACTCTTATAAAGGAACCCTTGTGATATTGGATGTGCAGAGTTTAATCAGGTAATAAATTACTGTCATCTATTTTGAGCTGGTTTGCTTTCCTGGATCACTATAGAATTGCATTGTAGTCCTTGAAATGGAATAGTTTGGCTACTATCAGTCTGGGTGGTGCGGGAAGGGGAGGGCAGAGTACTGGCATTCAGTTGGCCCTTTCAACTGAGTAAAGGGAAGATATTGCTTGCAGAGCAAATGTAGTTGAGACCTAAATCTCCAAGAACATGACCATGTCCTGACATTCCTCTCCCTTAGGTACACACATACCACACTTATGTTGCTGCACTCTTCATGCCTCTTTGCATGCTCCACCCTCCCCTCCAGGAAGCAGGCTAAGTCAGTAACATCTTGTATTTTTTGTTGCAACTCCTTTGTTTGTGGATGCAGTGACTAGTCAGTTTTCCGTTTAGATCACCTTTTCTGCAAGTTTCCTTTGGTCTTCTTTTAAAAGACTAAGGGGCATATTCTCAAGGACTCATCGCCGAGTTAACGGCACTTTAGCCCAGCAAAAGTGGCGAAAGAATTATCGCCCCATTCACAAGCTGGTGCAAACTCCCCACATCGCCAGAATACCAGTGATAGCTGCTGCAAAAACCATCGCCACGGATGAGAGAGACAACTAACGCTAATGATATGCAGAGTAGACGTTCCCTTGCAAAAACACACGAAAACACCACTTCACGAGATTCTCAACGACCAGCCAGATCTGCGATGCGACCCGAAAACAGGCGATACGGCGCGTTAGCAGCAGGGATTTAACACCTGCCTTCTGCTGGTGCTAAGCAGGACGACTACCTGCAGTATGAACGGGAGCCCAGCCCAGAGCCACATCTGAAGACCCACAGATGCCATGGAGACAATGAACATGCAGCCCGGAGACCCATGAGGGCCACAACACCCACCGCCACCACCCCCAGGACCACCCCCTCTCCAGACACTCCCCCGGACTACCACCGAGGCAGCGTAGGACAAGACAGCGGACCTTCCGAAAACAGCATGGCCCCTCAGCCACACAAGTGCAGAATGTGGGGAGAGGTGGGAACCAAGTATGTGTGAAGGAGGCAACTCACCCATGAAGAAGAATGTACACAATGCTAAGTGTGGCGGTGATGTGCTGGACAGACCACAGAATGCAGAGCACAGACATGTCCATGTGGACATACACTGCTGGTGTGTGTAGTGTTGTGGACAGTGGACACAACCATGTCACCTCAGGCAGGGGGGTAGACCTTAGACATGTAGCTGTGCCGTCCCCCCCTGTAAGCGTAAGCGCAGTGGGCTGGGCCGGCGTACGCCACTCCAGCGTAGGAGTGCTGATAAAAAGGCCGGGGCCCTGGGCGTGGTTCTCTTCCGTGATGGGCAACGCGTCTGCCAGGGCGGCGCACCTCACCCTGCCACGAGTCCACCGCCATGACCTCCAGACTCCGTGACACAGGCCCCCAGCACATCCAGCGGCACAGCAACACAGAGTCATGTGTGTGCCGGATACTGCCTTAGTCCTACACTGTGGTCAGCAGGTCCCACAATTCAAATCGTGCCACATTTCTGTTAATGGAGGAAACCACTAGTAAACAGACATTTCCCCTAGTGCGGCCCGCCCGGATGACGCATCATCGTTGGCTGCACACCCGCTGAGCCCTCCAGGTGCCACCAACTCAGTGCACCACAAGTCATCATCACGTGGCTGTAGGCCCTTTCTTACCGATGCCTCCGGCCTACACTGCGGTCAGCAGGTCCCCCAAGTCAAACGACGCATCATCGTTGGCTGTGCACCCGCTGAGCGCTCCAGGTGCCACTGACCCTGTGCAACACAAGCCGACGCCACTTGGCAATATTGAGGCAGAATTCAGTAGGCGAAAAACATTGCACCCAGTGCGGCCCGCACGGACGGTGCATCGTCATTGGCTGTGCACTTGCTGAGCGCTCCAGGTGCCACTGACCCTGTGCAACACAAGCCGACGCCACGTGGCTGTGTGCCCTTGCTGACCGCTGCCTCCGGCCTACACTGCGGTCAGCAGGGCTCGCAAATCAAATTGAGTCTTGATTCATTTATGGCAGAGTCCAGTAGGCAACAGACATTGCCTCCAGGGCGGGCCACCCGGACGATGCATCAGCGCAGGCCGCGCACTCGCCGAGCGCTCCAGGTGCCACTAACTCAGTGCACCACAACAAATGGACCCTTCATGATTGAGTTTTGTGCTGTGGACAGCGGACGCAACAATGTCACCCCAGGCAGTGGGGAAGACCTGGGACGATGATGAGGAAGATGAGGCAGGTGTACCACACCCCACTGCAGCTGCAGCAGGAATATCCCGAAGGGACCAAATCATTAACAATTCCTACACATGAGCACGCTCAGCTCTGGTGCCCCTACCTCAGTGCACTGCAAGTCATGGACCCTTTATGATTGAATCTGTGTGTGTGATCCGATGATCACTGTTCTAGTTGTTGCCAGCACCAACCACTCCCTGAGGGCTGGCTTACACTCACCCCACACCCATCCAGCACAGGCGTCACTGGACATGTGACCCTGGTAATAAAAAGGGGCCGGGCGCACGTGCCCATAGCCAGTTCAACTATCTATCTAAGTGTGTCCGTGTGGTCATTATGTATGCATGATGGGCCAGGGCCCTACCACATTACATTGTGCTGTGGACAGCGGATGCAGCCATGTCACCTCAGGCAGTGGGTACGACCTTGGACACGTAGCTTTGTCCCCCCCCCTGTAAGCGTAAGCGGAGTGGGCTGGGCCGGCGGACGCCAAGCCAGCGTAGGGGTGTGAAGGATTTCCCCGGGGCTCTGGGCGTGGTTCAGTTCTGGCCTGGACAAAGAAGTAACTAATGCGTGTGTCTCTATTGTATTGCCGGCACCACCCAGTCCGCAACCGACAATGTTGCAATGTAGCATGCACCCGGAGGGCGGGCTCGCACGAACGGGGAAATGAAGGAGCGCAAGACCGCTCGGGGTCTTGGCTCATACATGCAAAGTGTTGTGTGTATCTGTATTGCCGCAGCATGAGCCAAATGCCTAGCCTTAATCGCATCGCGAGTTCAGCCAGGCATGAACTCTACGTCTGTGTCTGCCCTATCCTTCCCACAGGCCTACATTCACGTGGCCGCCCACCTCCAACGGCCAACATCACAGTGTCGTTGTCAGGCTTGTGGACATGCGCAGACAGGCATGACAATGGTGTGCCGTAGGAGTGCCAGTGATGCAACCGCGTAGCGCACACAAGTAAATAGGCTTGGGGGGAGGAAGGAGCAGCTGTGAGGCAATGTTACACACAGTGATGCCGCTCATTTGCCACATGCAAGACATGTCGAACATGAATCCCAAAGTCGCACACATCCCACCCCACCCCCAACAAGCCACTTCACAGTACCTGAATGCAAGCAGATGAGAAACTAACATTAGGGATGAATGCTCCTTTGTCTGAGCTATCAGGCGGAAGCACATCTGCACCTCCGACCTCGGAATTGCATGTGCCCGGCACCCCCTGACAGATACTATGGCAGCTGATGACGACTCTCACACTACGCACAGCCCGACAAAAGACCAATGTATACACACCCCACACACAGAAGTCCTTGCTCGAAGTTATCTTGCATGGAATGGCCTTCACACTTACTCCCACAATAACCCAGGCGTACAACCGTTGCACACCAAAACAACTCATTGCTCCGAGCTGTGGCATTTCATCCATAGAACTGGCGCAGGTCAGAACAGTGCCGACTTCAACCAGAGCCACTAACGCAATGGCAGACCATCACGGACACTTGCACTACCCCTGTCAGGTGGAACTGTACCGTGCACGTATGCTGCATTTACTGGGGGCACTGCCATTGGTAGTGCTGCGGATCAGTTACCGGCTGAGCTTCCGCCTTGCAAACATCACCTGCGTGCTGCCTGTGTTGCATTGTCGCATGTGCATATTCGAGTGGCCCATGGATGTCTGCCTATCCAACAGGACGGTAGCCGAACTGGATTTCGACATGTGTGTGCGCCCCCTGTTGGCCCACGACCATGAGTGTCACTGTGACACCCGTATTTCGGATGCCTGGTACTTGGCATACATGTTGGCAGCTCGACCTGGGAGATTGCAGAACTCCTTGTGTGCAGTGAGCAAATTGAGCCGCTCCCCTATTGGGCTGTAGTGCTAATTGGTGAAAGGGGGTGGACGCAGCACATCTGTCCGGACCTGCTAATGGTTAGCCTCGCCGTCCTGTTCGATGAAGTCGACGACGACCTCATGTTGGAAATAATTGCCTACGAGGCTGCACTAGCTTTCATGGACGTGTAACTACATACCTGCAGACACAACAGTTTGGAACACATTGCACATGTCCCGACAACTTGTTGGAACTTAGAGTTCTGGTCACATCTCCCACGGCGACAGTGGACATGTCTGCATGTGCCTGGACTCCGAATACATGAGCGGACAACAACGCGGGTTAACACACACCTGTGAAAGGTGAGGCACTCCCCCGGAGTGGACAGCGGCGCTTGGCAACGTTCCAAGTTCTGACATACTGCTGCATTGGTCTGCATGTTGTGGCACTAATCTTGCCCGTACTGACACGCATATGCTAATAAAGTCTACGCACCTTCACTTGTATTCAACTGTGATGAGTGTTGATTTGTATGACAATGTGTGTCTCACTGCCTATCTGGGTCACGGCCATACATGCATTACTACCCCATCAGGGATGTGGGGTTGTACTATTACATCATCATCTCACAGTTTCCAGCTATGCCACATTCAAAAGGCCATTTTCCACACACAAGCAGCAGCAGTTGTGTCCTCTGTTCTGTTGTGCTGGTGTTGCTGTTTGTTCAACATTGTTGTAAATGTTGTGGTGCTCTGGATCTTATGTGTGTGTGCTGCATTGTAGGTGAGTTGCCCCTTCAGCTCTGATTTGGCTGGCCCTTATCCCTTTCAGGTGGTGTGGCTTTCACTTCTGTGCTTATGCAGTGCTGTGATGTTGCAGACTTGGGCAACTCGGGCTCTTGGTTGGTGTTGTGACTCTTGGCCTAGGTTTGTCTGCCGATGTGCTCTACTTAATTGTGCATGTGTGCCATTGTGCCCATCTCCCCCCGTCCCCCCAATCCCTGGTGGTTACTCACCCTGTTGCTGTTGTGTCGGGTCATGTTGAGCAGTGTCCGGTCCCCCGACTCCTGCCACTGTCTCCCCACTGAGGAATGTGGTCACCATTTCCTCCATCTCATCCAGCTCCTCCTGTGGCGCTGGTCTCCCACCTCAAGGCTGCATTGCTGCCTTCTGGTTGTCTGCGAGTTTCTGCTTGGTCTTGCGCTTCACATCATTCCAGCGCCTCTTGAGCTCGTCCATTGTCCTTCTTAGCGCTCCAACTGCATTCCCCTTGTCCAGGATGGACTGCCATATTGTATTTTTTGTTGCCAATGACACAGTGGAGGTGACGTACAGTTGTTGATGGTGTTCTATCACCTCCGTGATCAGGATCCTGTTTTCCTGCGGACTGAGCCGCGTCTTCCTCTTCTTCTCCTTGCCCTTCCCTGACTCCGAGGTCCCAGGCTGGTCCTCCGTGGGGCTTGTGGGGTTCTGGTTGTCCTCTGTGCTTGCTCCGGCTACCTCCATGGTGCTTCGCAGTTGTTTGTGTTTTGTGTTCCCGCTTTTATTGTGCTTTTTTGCAGCCTGACTTGTGGGACTTGCAGGCCTGGCGCTGCTTCTCGCTGGATTTTTTATCGAGGTTGGGCCCATCGCAACTTTTTTCGCGTTCGGGTTTGGATTTTCATTGCCGTCCCGGTAGTGTTATCGCGGACATTTGCCGCGTTATTGGGGTACTATCGCATGTTACCGCCGTGTTGTGAATGCCACGTTAACACAGGGTTATTTTCCAGCGATAGACGGCGATATATAAACTTTCGTTAACCTATTTTGGCGATGTTTATCGCACGTTCTTGAGAATATCCCCCTTAATGTCCTCCCTCGTCCGTTACGTCATGACCAGGCACCAGGAAGTGACTCCCCCACGCTACTCACGAGCGCCACCTCTGCTTCTAGATGCTCTCGCTGCATCTAGGAGTTATACTGTGTGACACAAACACCAGGCCACTACAATAGCTTCCTGCATCTTCGGCCTGCCAAATTCATGCTAAGCAGTGTTCTGTCTGTCCGTCCTCCCATCCATCAGTCCGTGTCCCACAGTAGCATTGTACATATGAGCTGACGGTAAAACACAGGACTTCTTTACCAATCCAATGGAGAACCTGTGCTCTCAGGCGGAGCGCTTGACCTCTGCTTTTCCACATTTATGTGGCGAGGGTTGAGCTCGCTGGCTATGCTGGCTTGGTTGTGGCGGCTTTGGATGGCTTTACACTCAGCACACGTGGCCCTGCATTACCTGCCCTGCGAGTAGAAGTTTTGCTGGTGCCCCCTCCAGACATGGTCCTTCTCACCGAGTCACTCCAATCTGAGGGCCCCACGGTGCTGAGAGGCTGTAAGATTGGTATAACAGCTGTCTGGGTTTTGTGCATTTTAAATAATTTAAAAAAAAAACAGTTTTTAATAGTGCTGTTTATGTCTGTTTTGCTGCTTCTATGTGCTGCAGAAACGGGCGTTGATGCCACCTACATTACTGGTGGACTTGCGTTTGTGATGCGATCCAGAAGTTTCTATCCTCCCTAGTAAGATTGTCCTTGGCTCCCGACCACTGGTGGATCCTCTGAGCCGGCAGGGCTGGGGCAGCAGGCGGGTCTCACTGGCTCTTCATGCACTATTTAAAGCGATTTTAAAAAAAGCAGGTCAGCATAAAAACATCAGTTGAAAACAATCCTACAGTGCCATCTACTGGCCTAACAAGGTAAATTAAAACTGTCTGCTCAAGATTATTTATTAAAAATAGTTTTCATTCGAAGTGATCTTTAAATTAATTACATTTTTGTTCGTGTTTAAAGGTCGGAGTCGTTGTTTAATGAAGTAGTTGTTGAGGAGGTGGTGGTTCAGTTCCAGGTCGTTGTTTATGAGTCGTTGTTAAGGATACTCGGGGCATATTATCAACGGCCAGCGATAATTATCGCTGGCCGTGCTGAGCGACGAATTCCCTAACGCAGGCTATCTCTGGTATTTATCGCCCTGGTAGCGCGTTATTAACAACGCGTTTCCCCAGGGCGATAAAAATTCCAGAGATAGCGAGGTTATCGCCGTTTTGCAGGGAACATCGCTGGTTTTCCAGCGATGCTCCCTGCAAAACGGCGATAACCTTGCTGATACGACCCTGTGGTCGTATCAGCATAATCCATCCCCTATGTCTAACATAGGTAAGTCAGGATTTTAGCAGACGTTAGATTTTGGCGAAAACGGCCGTTTTCGCCAAAATCTAACGTCTGCTAAAATCTATGGGCTGCCTTGTAAATATCGCGATGTGAACATCAGCGATATTTGCAAGGCAGTCCATCCGGGTACGCTCAGTGACGCCCACTTTGCATCTCATTAGAGATGCAAAGGGGGCGTTGAGAAAGGGTGCTAACATGCGATTATGCATGTTAGCACCCTCTTGTTGATAGGGCGATAGTTTTATCTCCGTTTTTCTGGCTTTTAAAGCCAGAAAAACGGAGATAAAGCCCTTGTAGATATGCCCCACTCGTTGTTAAAAAATCGTTGTTCAGGCCTTTTCCCATCTATACTGTGTTCTCTGCAACAACCAGGTACAAATGTAACCCATTACAATTCATTATTTGTAATGTTTCTCATTGACACTCCTGCCCTCTAGTGAGCTCATATCATCCAATATTTCTGAGCTCGATCTACCAATCGTCAACCACTCTACCCTAAATTAGGATTGAGAAGAGAATGACCAATTATATTAAATATAAACAAACAAGGATGCAAGGACCATGTCTGTGATGAACAATAATACGATTCAATAATGACATATTAAGTACCCCAGTATATCTTTGTGTAGTTGACATGTGGTACTCCCAATGTAAAGCATGTTACATGGACATTTTCGAATATATGCAACAAATGAGCTTACACGTGATGTTTTTATTGATTTTGTATTTGACCCCATCAATTAAGCATTTCTGTCTTGATCCACCTCCTTTGCGCACTTTACTCTCCTGACATTTCCAGAAACCCTTCAGAGTTCTTTCTAGCCATGATGCACTTTTTTTTTTAGGTCGCAACCTACCAGACAGCACGTCTGTCTGGTTTGCTAAAGACATCTTGGGAACTTCCAGGAAATTGACTTAGGAATGCATTCCGCCCGTTGATTACATTGGCTTTGTGGTTTGTAACTCGCATTTTCTGGAGTTCTATTTACTGGCATTATTTGCATTCCCATCCATGACAACCATGGTTTAACGTCTGCTTCGAAGGGAGAAGCATTTAAGAACTGGAAGAAAGGGGATTGCACACTGCTTGCAGATTTATACATGAGAAGCTGGATTGGGTCCTTCCAGGACAGTACATCCAGCTTCAGTGTAAAAGAATTTGATTACCAGCGATTAAGTCTTTGGGCACTTAAAGCAACAAACAGGGAAACAGGAAGTAGATTCCCACACAGTCTGAGACATATATTAGAAAGGATAATAGATCGCCAGGCCTTACATCAAACATATATAATATTCTTCAACATAGTCAGCCGACGGTCAAATGGTCCTATTACAAAAATGGGAAACTACCCAAAAGAAATTACTGGGATTGGTTGAAATATGGCTGCTGTTACAAAAACATATAAAAGTATTCGCTACAGGAAGTCAAATTACAAAGGTATGCCTCAATGGTATATGGCTCTACAAAACGTGCATGTATTTATCCCAGGAGTCACTAAAACATCTGGAAAAGGTGAAGATGAGATTTCTGTCGACAGGATATCCTAAAAAGGTGAATGATGTAGCTGAGGAGCAAACAAAACTGATGAAAAGAGAAGAGCTTCTAAGTAAATCAAACATGGATGAATGCATGAAGCCTAATTGCATCAGAATGAGACAAACGTTTAACAAAGAAGCCAATAAAATTAGAGTAAACCACTGGCATATTTTGAAAAGTGACTCAGATCTGAAAGAAAGGATTGGGAACGATATTTACGAGATCATCTTCTCTGTCAACAATACTCACAAGAATCCACTTCCAGGATATTACAAGCATTAGCAAAGCCAATAGGTCTCGCCTATGCAAGATCTATTGAATTTGCCAATGTGTTTTAGCCATGTTGAACAACAGCTTGGCTGCTGTTCAGCATGGCTAAAAGTTAGTGGCGTAGAGGAGAGTCGCATGGAGTGTTGTAGAGTGGAATGGTAAAGAGTGGAGTAGAGTGTTGTAGAGTGGAGTGGCAGAGGTTATTGTGTATTGGAGTGGCATAGTGTGGAGTCGCGTAGAGTCGCATACCCTGGAGTAACGCAGAGTGGATTGGTGTAGAGTGCATTGGCCTAGATTGTTGCAGAGTATAGTTGTATAGAGTGCAGTGGTATTGAGTGCAGTGGCATTTAATTCAGCGGCATACAATGCAGCATCATAGAATGTAGTGGTGTAGCTTAAAGTGGGGCATAGTAGAGTATATTGGTGCAGAGTGGAGTTGCGCAAAGTAGAGTCGCGCAGAGTAGAGTGGCGCAGAGTAGAATGGCGCAAAATGCAGTGTCATAGAGTAGAGTGGTGAAGAGTGGTGCCAGGTGGAGTTGCGTAGAACTGAGTGATGCAGAGGACAGTGGCCCAGAGTAGAGTCGAGTGGCATAGAGTGCTGCAGCGTAGAGTGGTGCAGAGTAGAGTATAATGCCATAGAGAGCACTGGCATAGAGTGCAGTAGCATAGAGTGGTGCAGAGTAGTGTATAATGCCATAGAGAGCAGTGGCATAGATTGGGGTGGCGTAGAGTGGAGTAGCGTAGAGTTGAGTAGTGCAGAGTGGAGTGGCGTAGAGTTCAGTGGTTGAGAGTGCAGTGTTGCAGAGCAGACTGTCAGAGTGCAGTGGTGCAGAGTGTATTAGAGTAGCAAAGACAGCAGTGGCGGCCAGTACAGTGATACAGGGTAGAGTGCAGTGGCATGGAGTGCAGGGACATAGAGTGCAGTTGTGTAGAGTGCATTGGCGCAAAGTGCCAGGAGTAGATCACTTTGAGTAGAGTGAAGTGGCAAAGAGTGGAGTGGTGCAGGGTAGAGTGCAGTTGCGTAGAGTGCTATAGAGTGTAATGGCATAGAGTAAAGTGGTGTAGAGTGCAGTGGTGCAGAGTAGATTAAAGTGGAGTACAGTGGATTGGCATAGAGTGCAGGGGCATAGAGTTGAGTGTTGCAGAGAAAAGTGCATTGGCATAAGTGTATTGGCATAGAGTGCAGTGCCGTAGGGTGCAGTGTTGCCAAAGGGTGTAGAGTACAGTGGCGAAGAGTGCAGTTGTGCAGAGTAGATTGGTGTAGAGTGCAGTGGCGAAGAGTGCAGTGGTGTACAATAGAGTGGTGTTATAAACGCCATTGTACCCCAATATACGCCTAGGTAGTCACACAACCTTTTACCTACATCTATCCTACCATTGTTCTACATGACGGGTCTGGCACTGACCTTTTACCTAGTTAGGTGCTACATGACTGTCGTGTGGTTTTCTCTGAAAACTAGCCTCATGTATTATGCATGGGGATTCTCAGTATTATGGCAAGATTACCATCTTCTGCATAATTACTCTGAATAAGGGTCACCTCTATCGTCATCCTTACCCGACCTGCCCATAGTACACTTCTTGGTAGAACCCCTGAGGCTACCTTTCGGGTATATAAGCATTACATCTTTACTGGGAAAACCAGAGGAGAAAAAGACTTCCATGCTGACACGCTGACGCAAGACGCTGAGGTTCCTGCATGCAGACACTCCATCAAGCAGTGGTCTGACATCCCTCGCGGGGTGTCCTTCTTGAGACCAAGACGGGGTCCTTCGTTCTCCCACATCAGGTAATGGGGTTTGCTCTATCCTAAGGGGATTCTTGGCTATACACCTACACTTAGGTACATCTAGTTAGGGTTTGCATCGTAGGAGTACGCATTATAACTGTCATGTATTTATATGTCTGCATATATCCATTGGTTTAGCACAATGGCAGAATTCTACCTTTTCTTTACTCTGCTGGTGGTCATAATCGTATATATCTGTTTCTGTCTAATGGTTGTTGCAGCACACATATTTTACACTAGAATGACGCTGGTTCAATAAATACTTATTCAAAACGCCCCCACCGTATATTCTGTGTATCTCTCTGAGACAAAGTGAGCACGAGTACCTTCCTATTGATATGGATCCCACTGCACGTCTGACCATGAAGATTAAAGGACTTATCAAAGAGGCAGAGATGGAAGGATGGATCACCAAACAAGAGGCAATTTTTCCTATACAACGAACAACCTCGCACACCATACTTCTACACCCTCCCCAAAATTCACAAGGGTGTCAACCCTCTGCCGGGACGACCTATTGTCTCTGGCATCGATTTGCTCCTGGAACCACTCAGCAATTTTTGTGACTTTTTCTTGAGACCCATTATAATGAAGACTCTGACATACCTCAAAGACACAACGGAAGTTCTTAACCTTATACAAGCTTTCCCAGTACCTGAGAAGATCAACCTGCTGGTGACACTGGACATTGAAGCTTTGTATAACAACATTCCGCAGGACGCCACCTTAGAAGTCCTGGAGAATATCCTCAGTTTGGAGGACCCCTGGTCATTCAAGGCTCCTACCACCTTTATTATTGAGTGTGCCGCCCTGGCCCTCAAAGAACATTTCTTTGAATTCCAAGGTCAACTCTACCATCAAATACAGGGCGCATGCATGGGAAGCACCTTTGCTCCTAGCCTGGCATGTCTCTACATGGTTGCCTTTGAAAGCACCTACATTGAGTATGAAGCAAACCCATTCCGCAGTAACATATTGCTTTGGCGTTGTTATATTGACAACATCTTACTGTTCTGGAGCTGCAATTCAGAAACAGGTGGGGCTTTCTGTAACTGGATCAACACTCTGGATCCTTACCTCAAATTCACCAGCACTATGTCGGGGAGCTCTATACCATTTCTCGACCTGTCCATCTCAATCCAAGAGGGCCATTTGCTGACAACTAACTACAGCAAAACCCACTGACAGGAATAGTCTGTTACTCTACGAGAGCCACCATCCAAAATCCCTCAGGGACAATATACTAGTAGGACAGCTCCTCCGATTACGCAGGAATTTTAACACTACCAGTGAATATGAAAAGCAGGCATCTTCCCTCAGATCCAATTTAATGGATCGTCATTATCCACACAGGGTGATACACCAGGCCTACAAGAGAGCTAAGAACATCTGCAGAGACAGTCTTTTAGAGAGTAGAGAAAAACCTCTGACTGACACACTGACCCGTGTGACGACTTTCACTCCCACCTCAAATAAAATACAGAAAGTCATCAAAAAGCACTGGGCGATCCTTAACACAGGCAACCTTGAACCTGGGCCACCACCTCTTTTTGCATACAAGCGAACACAACATTTTAAGGATCTTCTTGTACATACTCACTCCTCTGTTCCACAAAACATGCAGACCACCTTATGGGATCTTCCACCAGTTGAGGGTCATTTCCCCTGTAGGTCCTGCTCTTTATGCCCTTTAACAACAACAACGTAGAGCATAAACCTGGGTTTACAAAGACCATGGCAACAGAAATGACACACTAATTGCAATACCAAAAATTGTGTTTACTTAATTACATGCCCTTGCCAACTTCGTTATGTGGGCATGACTACTAGACCTGTCAAATTACGAATCAGCGAGCTCTGCAGCATGATACGCTGCAAGAAAACCAACACTAAGATGTGTTCACATTTCCTTGAGGCACACCATACTCCCGACAATCTACGTCAGACTGTTATTGAATCCAATCATAGCTGGACAGCTAGAACCTTTTTTGCACAGGAACAAACCTGGGTGTTCCGTTTGAAATCACACACCCAGGGATTGAACGATGATATACCCTGGGCAAAATTCATTGAGTGATCCTTCTTACTTCTTCCTTTCTATGTGTCATCAGCTCTAGATCACACCGTGGAGGGTTGTGTGTACAACTGTAATATTAACACATGCCTTAGATCCTTTATGGATTTTCTTCATTTTGCCATTAGGCACCAGAACATCTAATTCGGGACACATATGATGTTAAGTCCTGGCCACTGTTACAACCTTTCAATGATGGCCGCCACTGTCACTCCAGACTCCATCGGCAATGACACCTGGCCAAGAAACTATTCTTACTATTTTAAGCCCCCTTCTACCCATCCCACCCCATAAGCTCTCACTACTTTCCCCGCGCGCCACTATTTAGGTGTTGACTTTAGAGATAATACTTTGGAGTCCTCCTTATTGAATACCTACATTTGATGTTAGCTCCGGGCCACTGTTACTACCTTTTAATGATGGCCGCCACAGTCACTTTAGGCTCCACCGCCAACAATACCTGACTAAGAAACTATTTTTACTACTGTAAGACCCCACCTACCTATCCCAACCCATAAGCTCTCACTACTTTCCCTGCGCACCACTATTAAGGTGTTGACTATAAGGAAAATACATTGGAGTACTCCTTAGTGAATACCGTAGCGCCAGTGCTTAATTTGTAAAAAAATAAGTGCCAGGGCTCCCGTTGGGATGCCACTGCAGCTTTCACCACACACTGCCCCTACCAGCTGCCAATGACAGTATCAATCAATCAGTGGTTTGTTAAAGCGCGACTACTCACCCGTAAGGGTCTCAAGGTGCTAGGGGTGGGGGGAGGGGGTGCAGGTTCCATTCCATCAAGGAGGGGGTCTGTCGAAGAGCCAGGTATTGAGGCTTCTTGCGAAGATGGGGAGCGATGTTGTCTGTCTGAGGTGGAGCGGAAGGGCGTTCCATGCTTTGGCTGCGAGGAAGGAGAAGGAGCGGCCTCCCGATCTGGTCTTTCTGGTGCGGGGTACCATGGCGTAGGAGAGCTGGGCTGATCGTAGGGTCCTTTGGGGTGCGTGGAAATTGAGTCGGCTGTTCAGGTATGCTGGTCCGATGCCGTGGAGGGCCTTGTGTGCGTGGGTGAGTATCTTGAAGGTGATTCTCGCCTCAACGGGGAGCCAGTGGAGTGTGTGCAGGTGCTGGGAGATGTGGCAGTGTTTTGGCAGGTTGAGGACCAGTCTTGTGGCGGCGTTCTGGATGTTCTGTAGCTTGCGGGTGAGGTTTTTGTTTATTCTGGCGTAGAGTGCGTTGCTGTAGTAGAGTCTGCTGGTGACCAGGGCGTGAGTGACGGTCTTTCGGGGTTCAAGGGGGATCCATTTGAAGGTCTTACGAAGGAGGCGGAGGGTGTGGAAGCAGGAAGACGAGACGGAGTTGATCTGGCGGTCCATTTTGAGCTCCGAGTCCATGATGATTCCCAGGTTGCGTGCGTGGTTTGTGGGGGTTGGCGGGTTTCCGAGGGCGGGGGGCCACCAGGTGTCGTTCCAGGCATCGGGGTTTGGGCCCATGATGAGTACTTCTGTTTTGTTGGTGTTTAGTTGTAGGCAGCTGTTTTTCATCCATTTGGCGACGGCTTCCATGCCTTCTCGGAAGTTGCGTCTGGCGGTGTTGGGCTCGTTGGATAGGGAGAGGATGAGTTGGGTGTCGTCTGCTTATGACACAATGTTGAGTCCGTAGGTTCTGAAGATGGGAGCGAGTGGAGCCATGTAGACGTTGAAGAGCGTCGGGCTGAGGGAGGAGCTGTGGGGGACTCCGCAGGTGGTAGGTGTGGGGTCGGAGAGGAAAGGGGAGAGTCAGACCCGCTGCGTCCTGCCGGAGAGGAAGGAGCGGATCCAGCCGTGGGCCTTGTCCTGGATTCCTGCGTTGTAGAGTCTGCGTATTAGGGTGCGGTGGGAGACTGTGTCGAACGCCTCTGAGAGGTCGAGGAGGATACTAGCATCACACTCTTACAAGTGGCCAGACAGCGCCACTATGTGGCAGACTGTCATAAGCCCTGGTGCTGGCAATTAGGTGCCGAGCACCGGAACCCACTGGCTCAAATTAAGCACTGGTCCTCCCACTTATGCCCACTCCCAGCTTGGATCTATTCCAATTGTGGGCCCTGTGCTCCAGGGAAAAGAGTATAGGGAATCATGGTGAAAAAGAATGGAGTAGGCAAATAGTCTGCCCTTCTGAAACTGTGCACTTGCAATTCAAACTGTCTGCTGGCAGAGCCTTGAGAGATGCTTCCCAGGCACTGGTACCCAAATAAAATTGCGCAACTCCATGTACTGTGTCCCACACTCCCCTGACCCCTCAGCTTCCCTGCTGACCCCACCCAACCGGAGGTCATTTCTGTTAGTGGGAACGAAGGCTACAGTGATGTAAAACCAGACTACAGTGCCAAATGTGACGTCATGTGTCTTTACACCCGCATACATTGGGAGAGAGAGGCACACTGTAGAGAGCTGTGCCGTACACCGACACACGAGGATGAATCTGTCTGTTCAGCATAACTGCTTTGGTGACACACTGAACTCAGCACAGTTTTCTATGAATGAATTGGACTCTTTTGTGGAAGGGGATCAAAATAGGCTTGCTGGCCCTGTGTGGTCTTGTGGTTGCTGCCTCATGATCAGGCGCATCTTTGCGGTGAATTGGAACGGAAGCAACCACTGAAGGCTGAGCTGGCGGCTCGACGTAACAACTGTGCCTTTAAGGCCTGTACTCACAGGGGAGGATGAGAGTAATTACTGCCTCCCCCCTTCTTCCTCATAAACTGCCGGGTTTGCTGCACGCTCCTCCGGCACAGAATGCTGAGCTGTACCACAAACAGCATTATTTCTTCTTCCTGTGGAGCCATAATAAATCCATGTTTTATCTCAGCCAGGAGAACTTTCAGCTTGAGAAGCTCACTGCGAAATGACAGCAGCAACAATAAATTATATATTTATATGCCGAATATTATGATTAGTCCCGTCTCAAGGCGCTAATAACAGAAGGAAGGGTGAACAGCTGAGTGCATCTGATGGAATCCAATCCTATGATCTTCCGGTTGCACTAAGCCAGCAACAATGGGTGCATTAACCAACTGAGCTAACTTCTACACTCATTACTGTGGCATCACTTCCATTCGCACACACGCTACTGACATATATATTGTGCCTCGTATTTTTCTCTTTGTACCCCTGTAGCATCAGGAGGGCAGACATGGTTTTAGCATCACTGTGTATTTCTGTTTAGATTACTCCACTCACAGTACTTAATTGTGCTGATGGTTGTTAGCATAATCAGCCATTTGAATGCTTTGTAGACAAATATAACACTGAACACTGGCACACAGCTGATGGCAGAAAAACAAGATTACCTGTACGTGCAACTCAAGGCAATTTTTTTTATCTAGTGGCTCGTTCAGATAGTCTTGATTTTCTGCCATCAGCTGTGTACTAGGGTTCAGTGTTATATTTGTCTACAAAGCATTCAAATTGCTTATTATGCATAATAAAGTTTTATTGTGTGGGCCCACGGCTGCAGTTCTTCCACCACTGCTGCTGGCTTTTAATTTAAAAAAAAGATTTCGCTGCAAAAGTTAAAAGCCAGCAGCAGTACAGGAAGATCTGCAGCCATGGGCCCCACACTATAAAACGTTATTTAGCATGATTATACATTTCAAAGCTTAAATTGTAGACAAATATAAAGCGGGTCCAAGGCATTACTTACCGAGACTCCGGGACAGCCTTTTTAGTTTTAATTAATCTGCGAAGGAGGAGGCCTGCCGCACGACACGCTGATTGCTTCTGTCGTGGGATAATGATTAACGCCGCAGCTGCGCAGTATGCTGGGCGGGCCGTGTGTGAAAGCAACTACTGAGTGGTCCGATTCGGGGCACAAACTTCATGATTCGCCAAGGAGGGACCGGGCCAGGCTAATATTATATTTTGCAATTGTTTATTGGTAGTGCATTACACTAGCACGCTACCAATGAATGACTGCAAAATGGAAATGGGGTGTGACGTGCTGGTGACCTACGCCGAGACCCAACCCAGGCAGTTTCAGTTTCTGGCGGTAATGTGATGTGTGTGGCTCACATTTAGGCAGGCGGCAGAGCCGCTGCCTCCAATTTGAAATATTTTACACACGCATGCATTCATGTGCGTTATCAGCTCTTCACGGGGATGGCGAGAGACTGGAACGGTGGCACCTACTCTGAGAATGCGCAGGCAATTATTACTCATTTTGCATGTGGGCTTGACTAGAGGTTAGACCCGGCCCTGAGAAATAAGTGCTGGTGCTAAGCACCGGAGAGCACCGGCACAAATTAAGCACTGAATGTGGGGCAAGGGAAGCAATGTATGACTGCCACGCTTAAATACTACAGGAAGGTGGAGTATTATGTAGTGAAGCTGGTTAGGCTTGACTACGCAATACTCTCACAATACCCCAAAGATGGTCCTTGGATTCACAATAATAAATCCTTAGCTCAGTCCTGGTGGAGTGGCAAAGAGCAGTCAGGCTTTACTAGAGGAACATGTGTTAATCATTTCAGAGTACCAACATGGATGATAAGTAATTGACACAACTCAAAAGAAACCTGACACCCATTTATTAAAAAAAACAGATTTTTATATAAATTTAGAAGCCAAAAACAATGTCCATCGAATAAGCATTCCTGGAGTTATGGATTTTAAGAAGCACAAAGAAATTAGTGCAAAACAATACTGCAAAAGTTTAGCATTGTGGTTAATGGTAAAAAGCACTAGTGACAATCGGTCGCTTGAAGGTCGGGTTGTGTGGAACCCAAGGAGGGTAAAGGTGATGCTGGTCCCAGGACCAAGCCATGTTAGTCAGTACGATTTTACCTGGATAGAGAAGCCTGGGGGCAGAGTTGTTCTGGCTGTCATTGGTGCTGAAGCAGGAGCCTCGGGGGAGCTGTTTTTACCGCTTACACTCTGCTAGTGAAGAAACTGGTGCACAAAGCCAACAATGAGGCCACTGTTGGAGTCGGATGAAGGTGTTGCAGTGTTCCCTCGAGTTCCAGCGTCGGGTAAAGGTGGTGTTTGCTGGACTGACCACCAACAAACCTTGGCAGTGGTAAGCCCAGCAGAAAGTTATTTCAACATCCAAACATCGAGGGGGAAAAAGGTAGCCATCTGAAACTTGCTGGGGGTCAGGACTACATTTCCCACAATGCACTGGACCATCTACTTTTGGGCCATCCCTTGTAATGACCAGTGATTCTTTGGTTCTGATATGTTGTTTTTACCTGTGGTGTGCAACGGTCTAGTGCCAGTAGTCCAAGGAAGTCTGGAGTTGCCTTTGGCTCTCAACGGAGTGCCTCTGTTTGGAGGAACCGGTCTTTGGTCCAGTACGAGTCACTGTTGTGCAGGTCCAGGAAGGTTGCCACAGGTGCAGAGTATCAGGCGTATGGTTTGTGCAGCTCGTGTTGTCGCAGACTTGGGTCTCTTCTGTGTCCTTTATTGCAAGTAAGATCAGAACTGAGATTCTGGTGCCACGGGTGCCCCTTAAATCCTAGATTTAGGAGTGTTAGCAGTGTGGGTACAAGTATCCAATGGGCTACTAGCCCCAGCGACTAATCTGCCCATAAGGCGACCACATCCAGGGGTGTGTGTCACCTTTTCTACCCAGAACCCTCTATTCCACCACTTCTAAAAATGGCAGAAACTTTCATTAGCTGTAAAGACCAGGTAGCCCACCCTAGATGTGTGGCTGACCTTCTGGGGGCTACACGCCTAAATACCTAATTTTCCTGCCTGCCCAGGTGCAAATGTGCCTGGGGGCAGGGGGAGGACATTTTCCTCATTTGGGAGGCAGCCTGGTTAAAAATCACAGGCTGTGAAGGCTTTTAAGCTCGGCACCTTGATGTGCCACTTCACTAGGTGTGACCTCCTTCCCGGTCAGACCATTGTTTCTGACTCCTGGGATAGTTCACACCTCCTGGCAGGGAGTTAGATTGTTGGCTTGGTGGCAGCAGCTGTGTGCTGGCAGCCAGAGCAGAGGAAACTCTGGGGCTACCAGGTGGGAAACCTCTAAGGTAGCCACCTGGGTGCATGCCACATTGACCTTCGAAATGAGAATCGTGTCAGGGGGGAAGAGGTAAATTGTTTGATACCAAACAGTATATATTTAGGCAGTGCCATAATGGAGCTGCCATCCTCGGGCATGCCCGGGTGCCAACCCATCTTATCCTATGGACCGCTGATCACCCTTAGTAGACCTTAAAGGAAAAAGCTAATATAGGGACATATAAGCTGGAACTTATATGCCCTCACCTTTAATATAATGCACCCTGCCTCCTAGACTCAGAAGGCCTTCCTTTGGGGTGACTGGCATATATTAAAAATAATGCATTGACCTTGCCACAAATGGTGAGGGCAAAGTCTAGTTTGAGCAGTTTGCACTGCTCCAGCAGTCTGCAATGACAGGACTGTTGTCATCTGTTTTCCTGGGTCGCTCAGGGCAGCACAATCAGTGCTTTTCACCCTGGTGTCCCCTTTAACTCTCATGCCATGTGTGCCACTGGCACCATATACTGAGGACTTCTAAGGGGGTTAAAGTCCTTGCCAATTAGGGTTTCCAATTTGCATGTATCAGTTTTAGTGAGGGAGTACTGACACTGGGGCCTGGTAAAACGGCTTCAGTGCACTGTCAGAGTTGAAAATCAGCATCTAGTAGTCGAAATAGTGGCAAAAAGTGGGAGACACCAGAAAAAGGCTTGTTTTATTACAGATACTCTGTCCCAAATCTCCAAAATTATTTTAACCTGAGTAAGCGTTCCTTGGCCCATGCGCCTATCTAACCATTCAAGGCTCCATAGTGTTCTTCTTCCCACCACTCAGTTCATTAAGTGCCACCATTTATCTGTCTCTCTAACTGCTCACTCAGCCACAACCTTTAGGTGCACCACCTGTTAGTATTTAAGGAGCTCAAAGCATGTGAAACCTAATCTGGTGTCATTAGAATCTTTTTGATAACCTTTTTTTTCACCAGACCATATAAAACTAATCATTCTATTCTGGGAATTGGGTAGCTCTGTCTGGTTGATGGATATAGGAAGCAATTAGAATAGATGCAATGGAGGGCTTTCATTTTCAGGACATGGATGCGTCCAAGCCACAAGATATATAAGGTGCACCACTTACTTTGGTCTTCTAATATTTGACTTCTTAAGCATGGCCAATTGACCTTAACCATCCGTCTATTTATCTGGTGAGGTAAATGCCAAAGTAGTTAAATTCTGATGAGGCTGACGCCTGTTGGAAGTTAATATAACACTGGTCTTGTTGAACTGTAGAGACACTCAGGGGCTTTTTTGCAGAATGCTGAGATGCTTCAAACTATTCTGTAACCTCACCTACTGCAAGGAGTGACTCTTTTATGTCTGCACTTGTAAGTAAGATGTCATCTGCAAATATCACTTTTTTGAATGTCTCCCCCATGAAATCCATCATTGCATGCATTCTCAATGCTACTGCCGAAGGTTCCACCACAAGAGAGTCCAGCAGAGGGGGCAGCGGACACCCTGTTTCTTTCAACTTGCGAATGGGAAGCTCCCCGAGCTCCCACCATTGACCATGGCACTTGGTGTAATGTAATTTACCAGAATATAGTCTAACATTTTAGGTCCCATTCCCACAGCCCTTAGTGTGGCCCCTAAGACTGCCCATGTGATGCAATTGAAAGCCATTTATGCATTAAGTGATAAAAGCAATATTGGAATGGCCTTTCTCTTCACTTTCTCCACTAAATAAGCAGCCATTCTGATACTAGCACTACCCTGCTGACACTTAAAAAACTCTACCCAATCTGCCTCCACTATGAACGGTATCAAATCCTAGAATTTATTTTTTAGGGCTCTTATAGAGAATTTTGCCTGAGATGCACATTCGTCTGAGTTATTCCCTGGTTTGGGGACTAGAACTATGTCTGCCTCTTGAATCAATGGTGATAGATCTTGTCCTCTTGTGAAGGAATTCTAGATCTAGGCAAGCTTTTTGCCAAATGTGGGAAGAAGAACTTATAAAAGCCTGATAGGCGGCTCTCAGTGCCTGAGCTCATCTTTTTTCAGAGCCATTGCCACTTCTGCATTAGTGATGGTCTCTTTCAGTATCTCCCAATGTTCTTTTGGATACAGGGGATCCCAGAAGTGTCAGCAAATGTCTGAATTTCCTTCAGGTCTTCTTAAGTGCTGGCATATACTGCCTGGAACACAACTCTAAAAGTATTTTGTTTTCCATGTTCCCTCATCGCTGAGCCTCCCACTGAGTTTTTAACACGCCATATACGTGCTTTATCTCCTTTGCATTTATAGTTGCTTAGCCAACAGTGGGCCCACCCAGTTTCCCTTTTCATTGCTCACTTGTCTCAATTTTAGCGGGGCTATCCCCCCCATTTATTCTGAGGACCCACAGCTATTATCTCAGGACTAAAATTGTCTGTAGGAAGCTCGGGCAGAGTGTCCTATGTCTGTCATTCTAGGGTCTTGATCTCTTCTGTGAGTCTGGTCTTTAAGAGGTGTCATTCTCTCACATGTCTTGTTATGACTATGGAGACTCTCCCTTACCATCACCTTGAAGGCATGACACTTGGTAAAAAGATAGGTGTCTGTTTGTTAGTTTTAAAAAAGTATTCTATTTCCTTATACATTTTAGCCTTATCTGCTTCTTAACTTCTTAAGTCACTGTTGTCAAGTTTCTCTTGTTGACCGGGGGTCGGGACTGGCTTACTGTACCTTCCCTTGGATTTTGTTCTAATTCCAGAGGCCAGCTTCTGGGACTGGAAGAACCAAATCACTAGCTTGAATGAGTGCCTTTCCTGTATTGTTTTGTAATGAGAGGTCTTCTTCGAAAAAAGTAATTTGCAGTCTTCAAAGATAATGTCTCTTTGTTTTCTGGCCACAGCCATTATTTTCTCCTTGTGGTGGAAATTATGAATTCTAGTTAGGATATCTGATGGAGCACCCATTCTTGCCTGTTGGCTTACATCCATGTGGTTTCTGTTCAGCTCAAGGTGATCTGTCTTTCCATTCTGTAGTAGAAAGTTTAGGAGCTTATTCATATATGTCTTATTGTCACTTCCTTTATCTCCCCTTGCAGCTCCCCTGAGTCTCATATTATTCCAACATGACCTGTTTTTCATGTCTTCTAGATGGGCTTTCAGCTGAATATTTTGCTCGTTTGGTGATGTTAATTATTGACACAAAAAATGCTGCTCCTCATCATTCCCATCTTCTTTCTCTACTGATGAGACTTGGTTTCCAGGCCCTTTACATCCTGTTTGACGTCCTGTAGTTCGTTCACCAAATTTTCTTTCAGTGATGCAATTTCATCTTTGAGGCTGCGGAACAGATCTTCCATGAAGGTTCAGATTAACCTGGTCTCATGCTGTTTGTATTTTAGTGTAGCATCTGGTTTTGAAGCACCTCGTTTGAGTAGTATCTCCTTCAGTGAGTAGTCTCACCTTTCTCTAGCAGCCACCTTTGTGTTTAGATATCTGTCTCTTCTGTTAAGATCTGCTGCGCATTCTATGGCTTCTCCTCATGGTTCTGTTTTTGCTGGCGGCCCCCTCCAGGACTTTTCTTTCCAGTGTCACTTGACTCAGTGTCAATTCCTTATTTAGCATTGAGATAGCCTTCAATGAGATCACCCCCCACTCCTCCCACATATATCATAGGATGCAGTTGTCCTTCCCTTCGTGATGCTACTTTTCCCCTTTCCCTTGAATATCCTTTAGCTTTTGCTTTCCTGGGTCATATGCCATAAAGTGGTTCTGTGGCAAATTCAGAGTATACTCATGGTGTGTCCTTTGTGTATCAACCTTTTGCTGGTTCACACCCCCACACTGTCTACTAAAGCCACCTTCCTGCTTCCGGTGCACCCAAATGTGACGCTGCCCTCTTTATGAGGCCAAAACATCAGGCAAGCCAATAGTCCCTGGTTTCAAGTCATTTAGGTTGCACTTTCTGTCTCTTGAGAGTTTGCATTGATGTTTACTCATTCACTTGACCTGAATTTCTAGTGGGAGTTTGTGGACTCAAAGAGCACTTTGGGCGACATGTGCAACCATTTTTAGCGGTCGCAAACAGAGAATCGGACCGTTTGCGACCCCTAAAATGGCTTTTAGCATGCACTAACCATATTTTGCGAGTCTGTAACCTATTACTAACTCACAAAATAGAGTTTGCAAGCCGGTATTAAGAAGGGGCATGCCAAAAGGCATGTTGCAGTGGCATGTGTGAATGTTTTGTGACTGTAATGCGGTCACAAGACATTCATACTTTGCCGACTCTGTGAAGGAGATGGTAACCTATTCGCAAACGGGAAGGGGTCCGCAAGGGACCCCTTCCCCTTTGTGAATGTGGGCACCAACATTTTTTAAGAGCAGACAGTAGTCATACAGGTCACTGCCTGCTCTTAAAAAATGAAAAGGAGGCTTTTCATTTTTCTTTTTTTATACACAAATTGCTTTATTTAAAAAGTAATCACAGTCATGATGGTCTGGTGCCCCAGCACGCCACCATCCCTGTGACTACAGGCCATTCCCAATGGGCTACCTCATGAATATTGATGAGTTAGGTCATTTGCGCCCCATTGGGATTTGCTAAATGTGTCTGAGACACATTAGTACATCGTATTTTGTGAGTCCCTAACTGTGCGTCACAAAAATTCGCAAGTAGAGACTTGCAAAAAGAAATGGTCGTACATCTGGCCCTTCGTTCTGAAATTGTTTTTGGGGATTCCCAACCTCACTGTACAAACAGAACTATCCAAGTTCCAACGTAGTACATTCCTGGGGCCACTCCGATCCCCCTGGAACTGTAATGGAATGCTTCAACTTTCCACTGTAGTTTCACACCTCTGCATGCAGGGCATGCCTTGCTGGGGTAGCTGTTCTGTCTCACGCTCCTATCCCAGCATAACTGCAGGTCCCAGGGCAAGTTCAGCTCCAGTCTTCGACAGTAGGACTATGGCTAGCCTGACTCCATGGCTCAGTTCTATGCTTCACTGCATTAGGTCAGGGCCAGGTAGTTTTTTCAAACGAGCACCAGGCCACAGTGTCAATTAAATTGAAAAAGATATCTACCCTGCAAAATGTTATACAATACATTTACAGTTTAAGAAAACTTGGGGACGTATGATGTTTGACATTCACAATATGTTCCTTTTTTGTAGAACTCTCATTCAGATAACTTGAAGAAATACATGCAAACTGGACAAAAGAATTCAATGTAGGTCCAATTTTTATGAAGAAATGCTTTATCCAACTGTTCTACTCAATAAGTAATCTGATAAATTCTAAGATAAATTCTAAGATGAATTTTACTTTCTGTCTGATTGTTTAAATGATTAAAACATGTTAATTACAAATTGTTTATATTTTTTTAAATGCATGTTTTGAATAGGCATTTTCGTTATTTTCTTTAAATTTTTAATGGGAACTTAGAGGCATATTTACAAGCCCCTATCACCACCACAACGTCACTTTTTCTGATGTTGTGGTGGCGATAGTGGCTTCTCCTTATTTACAACGTGGCTTAACGCTGCCTCATAAATAAGCCACCCTTTCATGCTATAATTATCATGAAAGGGGAGGGCAATGAGTGTTGCGGTGGGCGTTCCACCGCAACACCCATTGATTTTGACGCTGCCCCATATTTACAAGAATGGTGTAAATATGGGGCAGTGCCAAAATTAAGACCAGGGAAAACCTGGTCTTACCCTGGCGCAACGAGAAGAAATGTTTAATTTCTCCTTGTTTTTGCTGATTCCATGTGTGCTGTGTTGTGCAGCATACATAGAAACAGAAAAAGGCCATTGATTGCTAATGTGCAGGAAGGTGTCCCTACCTGCACATAAACAATCATTAAACAAATGACGTTTTGCAACTTCTATGTGTGCTGCATTAAGCAGCACACATAAAAGTTACAAAACGCCATTTCAGATTGTTTATGTGCAGGAAGCTACACCTTCCTGCACATAAACAATCTTCCTCTGCAACGCAGACACCCTTGCACTAAGGTGCAAGGGTGTCTGCAATGGCACTAGGTGGCGAAATTTAGCGCCAGCGCAGGGGAAAACGCAGGGCTGCACCGAATCCTTGTAAATACGGTGCAGCCCTGCATTTCAGAAGTGGAGGAACGCAGCATTAAGCCAAGGAGGTTAACGCACCACTCTGCCACTTCCTCGTAAAAATGCCCCTCGTTTTTTTTTTTAACTCTTTTTATTTAGCAGTTGTTCAGTTCACAGCTGTTTAGTACAAATGAAAGCAAATACACTAAGCCACTCACAGGGTGCATTAACATTTCCCTGTTTTCACAATGATCGGCATCAGGGAGGACTCACACACCCAAGGTACCATATAACACATTCCCTCGGATAAGTCTCATATGGGCAATCCCGGATCCTCCCCTCCACCCCTCCCCTGATCCTTCTCAGATCCCACTATAGCGTATCCAGCTACCACAAATCTTGTAAAACTTGCGGGGGCATTCCATACCCTGATATATCTCACGTTCTGCTAATTGATATCAGTCCAGATCATTTTCCCAGTCTTGGAGTGTTGGGGGATTGCCCACCCCCCACATTCTTGGCAGGTTTCGTTTTGCAACCCCAGCCACCAAGGAGAGCCACTGAGCCAGGTATTTGAGCCACACTACCTCCCCAGGGATGCACAGGATCAACCATTTAACTTCCATTGGAACTTCCAGCCCTGTGACCGAGGCCATCACCTCTGTGATCTCTCTCCAGTAGTGTCGGATCTGTGAGCATTCCCAGATGGTATGATAGAAGGTGCCTGTTTCACCACATCCGCAGGCACTTTGGGCCAAGGTACATCGGCCCATCCGGTGCAACCAAGAGCAGGAGTAGTAAGATCTATGCAATATTCGGAGTTGCACCAGGCTGAAGCGGGCCCTTATAGTATCTACCTGGGGCATTACAGGGCCTCCACCCAATCCTCGTCCTCTATAAGACCTATGTCCCCCTCCCAGGCCTCTCATAGGGGACAGAGAAGGTTGGTGAGTTGTTTATGATTTTCCTGTAGATCAGGGAGCCTGCCTTAGTGGGCGTAGGATCCAAAATCAGTTGGTCCTCTAAGGGTGAGTAAACTGGTAGTTGTTCCCGCTCTGGCAAGTGGCACCTCATGTCTGAACTGGGGTGGTGGAGTGAGCTAGAGAATGATGATGGATTAAACCCAGATCAGTTGACTGGGGGTGAGTGTTTGATTAGCTCAAACGCTCCGTCCATCATCCCCTTTGGTATCGCTAAGTTGGCAGGGTATGCCCAGACGTGGGTCCCTTGCTCACTTTGCCACTGGATTCAAGCTAGCCTGGCTGATGACGGCTGAATAGCCAGAAACCGGTCCCAGGATGCTTGTTTCCGGTCCAGGGAAGACATGGCTTGGCAGTTCGGGCTGGACTGTTCCCATGAGGCACAGGGTCAGACTGATTTGCATATGGCCATGTCTGAACTGGGGTGGTGGAGTGAGCTAAACAATGATGATGGATTAAACCCAGATCAGTTGACTGGGGGTGAGTGTTTGATTAGCTCAAACGCTCCGTCCATCATCCCCTTTGGTATCGCTTTGTTCGCCCTAAGTTGGCAGGGTATGCCCAGACGTGGGTCCCTTGCTCACTTTGCCACTGGATTCAAATTAGCCTGGCTGATGACGGCTGAATAGCCAGAAACCGGTCCCAGGATGCTTGTTTCCGGTCCAGGGAAGACATGGTTTGGCAGTTCGGGCTGGACTGTTCCCATGAGGCACAGGGTCAGACTGATTTGCATATGGCCATGTCTGAACTGGGGTGGTGGAGTGAGCTAAAGAATGATGATGGATTAAACCCAGATCAGTTGACTGGGGGTGAGTGTTTGATTAGCTCAAACGCTCCGTCCATCATCCCCTTTGGTATCACCTCATTGAGTGTCTCAGCTGAAGGCATCTAAACATCTCTCCTTGCTCCATGGAGCACTCCGCCTTGGGATCAGCGAAGGGAAGTCGTGAACCCCCTTTCAGACTCCATCTTATGTGGCTTCGCAGTTTCATCTCCTCCCCCAGGCAGTCACTATCCCACAACAGGGTCTCGGCAGTCAGCTTGTCCCTCCACCCCAAGTAATTATTGGCCAAGCGCCAGGCCTGCACAATTGCCCGGGTGTGGAAAGGAAGTGTATTTCCCCTTCCCTTTCTATATAGGAAGGCTGGATACCCCCGGTCACCCATGACTCCATGGTCAACCCTGTGGGCTGGTTCGTCACTCTTGCCAAACACCCATTCGTTTATCACCCTCAGCTGGGTTGCCCAGTAGTAGGCACAAAGGTCCGGGACTACCAGTCCCCCATCAAATACTCCGCGCTGGAGTTCGCCAAGGATATACGTGAGCTACCCCCGTCCCAAAGCAGCATCCGCAATGCGCTGTTGATCTTATTGAAGAAGCTCTCTGGGACCCTGTAAGGGGTGTTTTAGAGTATGTATAGCAGGGGGGAGGGTCATCATTTTAAAGAGTACGACTCTACCTATTAGGGAGATCGGTAGTGCCCTCCAATGAATGGCATCTGCTCAGAATGGCTCCTCTTGGGTGAGTAGATTCAGTTGGAGGAATTCCTCCCTGTAGATGAGGGTACCATGAAGGGTGGTGTTCGAATTGGTCTGGATCTGGAAGTGGAGGTCGAGGGGTCATCCGAGCTAGTTGTGAGGCGGAGGGTGCTTTTGTGTACGATGGCATTGAGTCCTCCCAGTTAGATGGTGCAGTTGTTGTGGATATCTTTGTAGCTGTTGGGGATGGTGGTGGCGATGTCTGGGGCTGAGGTGGGGTTCATCCAGGTTTCCGTGAAGAAGGCGATGTCGGGGAAGATACAGTCAAGTGTCTAACAGGTCCCAGATCTCCATGGCATGCTTGTGGAGGGAGTGCATGCTGAGCAGGTTGCATCTGAGGCGGTTGGGTCAGTTTCATGTGGATCGTGCGGATGGTGGGTCTGGTGTGTGGAGGCAGGCGAAGGTGCAGTTCCAGTTGCAGCAGGTGAATGGGCCCTGGGTGTCATTTGGCGATGGGAGGTGGCAGGTGGTGGAATGTCTGGTGCTGAGAGCATGGAGGGTGCTGGTGTCATACCGGTGGAAGGTCTTGGTACTAGGGTCCATGGCGAAGGACGCGGTCTTGGCGCGGACAGAAGCAGACAGGCTTGCCTTGGGCAGAGTGGCCGCCATTAAGTAGTGTTGGAGAGGGGGAGGGGTAGACAGCTGGGAGGCGGGAAGCAGCACTGGAGGGGGGCGGGCTGTGGGGGACAAGCAGCGGCAGGAGCGGGAAGCAGAGGCACAAAAAGTCACAGATTAAGAGAAAAATAGAGAAAAGGAGAAAAAGAGCAAAAAGCAAAAGGCAGAAAAGCTGAAACAGGAGGAAAACAGGAAAGCAGAGAGACTCGCCACTGGACCCCAGGGATGAGGCGCAGGTGGGTGCCTGCCAGAGGAGGAGGGCCTCGAACAAGGGACCTGGGGGCGCAAGGGGCAACAGCTACCAGGGGGAGCTTTGTGGTGGGGGAGCAACGCGCTGACAAGGTCAGTGAGATCGCGCTTTCACTGTGCAGCAGCTGCCATTAAGTGATGTTAGGGAGGGGGAAGGCTGGACAGCTGGGAGGCAGGAGGCGGAAAACGGTGCTGGAGGGGGTGGGGTCATGGGGGATAAGCAGGGGCAAGGGTGGGAAGCAGAGGCACAGAAAGGCACAAATACCAGGTGGAGCTATGCGGTGGGGGGAGCAAGGTACTAATAAGCTGTGTGATAAATTGATAAATATGTCCCTAAGTGTAAATAGTTCAAGTGAACTTTCTATAAAATTGTTGTCTTTACACAGTGTGTTAATGTTTTGAGTGGTAATAGTTAATCTAAGCCCCCAAAGTCAGCACTTTCACCAATGTGGTTAGATGTAGAATGTTAATAGTAAATTAAACCCCCTCAGAGTCCAACACTTTTCCCAATGTAGCTAAGTTTGGAGTGTGAATAGTAAATATAGCCCTCCAAATTCCAACAATTTCCACAGTGTTGTTAAGTTTGGAGTGGAATTAGTAAAGATAGCCCCCCACACGACATTCCTCAATGTGTTTATATCTGGAAATGATATAGTACATTTAAACCCACCCTCCAAAAATTGAACACTTTCCCTAATATGTTTTGGGTATGAATAGTAAGGAAACCCTCTCCCCACCAAAGTCCACCACTGTCCCCAGTGTAGCCAATTTTGGGGTGAGTAAAGTAAACTAAATCCCCCCTCAAACTCTAACTGTAGGAAATCCACCTTTCTTTTATGGTCACCCTATGTTTCTCAACTATTTACTGAGCCCTCTTTTTGCTGGCTGTGGAACTATTTGCACATTGCCTCTGCCAACCAGTTGTAAAGTACCTGTGCTCCTTCTTTTTATATCATTGAGTTAGTATACTTCTAACTGACATATTTAACTTTCCTATAAGTCCCTAGTATATGGTAAAAGGTGTAACCAGGGCCTGTACGTTGAAGGCCACTAGTAGACTGGAACACCACCTACAATGGTGGCAGTATAAACATGGCTTCAGGCCTACCATTGCAGCCTGACTGAAGCAGTGTAAAAACTGCAATTCATCCTGTCTGAATAAACACTTTTGACTGGTCTAAGCCTTCCTTTGAAATATTAATAATTCAGTATGCCTTATAGCCCATAAGTAAGGGTGCATGGTATTTAAAAATAGGACATGTAGAAAGTTCATGGCAAACATCGCTTTACAGAGACTTGACCCTAAAAGCTATTTTCACTGTAGCAAGACTGGCAGTTTCATAGAGAAACACTTGGAAGCATTGTTAAACATTAATTGTGCTATGTCAGGGTAGGGGACAACTAGAGGCACGGCTAAGCCTTTAATTTATCATATAATAAAAGCACAACTGAATGATGAACTTGGATTTTTAATAAATTATTTAGGGAAATGGACTTTTAAAAAGTTACTGTTTTCTGCCTAGAGCATCTGGAGGTAAGTTTGAATTAGCCTCTGACAGCAACCCTCTAAGGGTCCAAGTCCCAAATGGGGTGTGAAAACTGCTCTCAGAGCAGAGACAAAAGCCTAGGTGTAGGGTGTGTTTTGTTCCTTGCCAGGATGACCATTTTGGCTGTGCCCAGGATCTTAATTTACATCAAAGGGACCTCTTCTGTCACATGCTGATGTCAGATGACACCTGGGGCCGATTTATCGAAGTAACCTAGGGGCACAACGGGCACTTACACCTGCTTTGCGCCCACCCCTGGGCACTTTGGCATTACAGAAGGGGCAGCAAATGCTTGTGCGTCCCCTTCTGTAATACCAATAGCGCTGGCCACACAAAGTGCCAGCGCTATTATCAGAGGGCATTCCCTCATTTGTATGGGAACGAGGTAAATGAGGGAATCCCTTTGCCTCTGTGCCTGTGCCATATTACAGACGCGGGCTCAGGGGCAAAGAAGCTGTCAAGAGGCGCACTGACAGTGTGCGACATAAAAGGTGGCACACTGTCAGTGTGTCCCCTGATTGCAACCCTCTAGAGGGGTGAAAAGGGGCCCCATCGACCTCCAAGAAAATCTCCTTGCAGGCGGGTGCTGTCCCTCATTGCACCCACCTGCAAGGGGATCTCTAATCCTCCTAAAAAGTGCAGGCTGGTTGCTGCCTGCACAGAGAAACATGGAGTGGTTTCAAAGCAGCTGCTCTGTTTTTCACCTGAATGAGCTGCCCCCAGGACAACACAAGTTCATGGCTGCCCTGGGAGCAGCGCATTCACTATAATGCGGCATATTTTCCTGGTTAGCGCTGAACGCACTTTTTGAAAGTTGCGCCTACACCAACCAGGAACATGAGTTGCATACCGTAATACGGCCCCTGGAAGGGATTTTTTTTTGTTCCCCCAATCACACAGGCACCAATCCCAGGGGAGGGAGCTACATCCAGAACTGGTTTGGAGTGACCACAGGGAAAGGGCTACTCATTTCCCTGGCCACACCTCTGCGGTAGGCTTGCAGGCTCTGCACTAGGGGAGAAGAGTTTCACCATTCTTGATCTAGGCAGAGAGGTGACTGTGTAATTGTTTGCAGTAGGGCTATCAAGAAATGCTTCAAAGGCGGGAGGGTAACCCCAGGAATGTTTGCCCCATTGGTTATGGAGCAGCCAGGTGTCAACACCACCCACAAGCTGGTGCCAGGCATAAATGTGGCAACTCCAGTGTCCTTCTCAGAACATTCCTCGACCTAAGAAAGATGAGAAGGGGACTGAACCTGCTGTCTGAGACCTGAGAAGAGCCGTGAGGGATTGGAACTGCTCTCACATGTACCCAGGACACAGACTTGGACTCCAAGGGTCATAAAGCTGACCACCTATTCAAGCTACATGGACACACCAAGCTATGAGAAGCCCATTCTGCAACTGCCCAACTGACCAGTTCCAATTGGACCTGCCCTGGACGCTGCTCTTGGCCTCTTCTGGTGTGAGTCCTGACCCCAAGTGCTATTCCTGACGTCCTGGAACCATTGGGTGGGTCTAGGTGAGCTTCTCCGACAGCCCTTGAAAACCTTAGGACATATAAACTTTTTTGGCTACAAAAACTTCTTAAGCCACTGGGCAGAAGATTCAGGTTTCCCCGCTCAGAGCTTTATTGAGGCAGAAAATCCTCATCAGTGGGACCTCAAAGAGATGGCATCCAGCCTGGTGGAGGTGTCTTCTTGCCCAATTGAAGGGTTCTGAGCTCCAAAAAGGTGGCTAAGTGCGAGTGAAGTCATTTTCACTGGACGAAGACATCAAAAGTATCAGGCCTCCGAGGGACCTTTCCTTAGTGTAATATTCATATTTCTTCAACTTGGAGCTTTCCCGTCAGAAATGTACAGCTTCACCAGAACCTCATCCAACAGCTATCCTGCCTCATGGAGGTCTCTTTGGCTACAGCCTGCTGCCTTGTTTCGCTGAAGATTTTTGACTTCCATGTTTTAAACCCAAGGTAAAACCTTGGAGCAGTTTGAACCTGGTCCCTGTATCCTACCCATGCTTCATCTCAGTCAGCCTATAATCGCTCCTAGCTCTGGTCCATCACAACCAGTTGACCACAGTTGCCGCTTATCGCTTTTTGGTGCTACTTTTTATTTAACAGTTTAACATTTTAAAAATTCATATATTCCATTCCTCTTATTTATTTTTTCTTGTTTTTGTGTCATTTGTTTATCAACATTTACTCTATTTTCCTAAATGTATAATTGTGTTTTAACTTCTTTGGTACTGCATAAATACATTACACATTGCCTCTAAGTCAAGCATTTCTGCTCTGTACTTAAATACCAGGGGGTAGAGCTCAGGCTAATTTAAGGATTGTGGTTATTGCTCCCCCTATTGCTCCCCCTTAACTGATAACCCAATTTCATAAACCAACACACCAACACATTCCCCAGTGTTGTTAATTTTGAAATGGGAATACTTACAGTAATTGACCAAAATTGTTGTTAATTGGATTTTTTAAAAATGAAAATAATATATATTTTATTTATTTAAAAGAGAAACATAATTTTTATTTTTTGTAAAATGTTTGCCATGTTTAAACCTTTTTTCAAAAAAGCACTGTTTATTGTACTATTTTTATTGAAATTAATATGCTTTATTTTTTAACAAACGTTTTTCAAGAAGTAGCCATAAAAAATATTTAGTTATTTTTTTATATTTATTTTTGTTGACATTTTTTACACAATTACATGTGTATTAATTTTATTGGTATTCTTTCTATTAAAAATACTGTAAAAAAATTCATTTATATTTCTTTTATTAGTATTTTATGATATATATGTAAAATCTTCATAAGGCATTTATAAAACAGTTATATATTTTAAAATATATAGAAATGTAAATTATATTTTAATATATGTATTGTTTTTAGACATTTAGGGGCATATGTACAAGGAGTTAACGCCGCCTTAGCGGCACTTTTCTGACGGTTCGGCAGCGATATTTTCATCGCCATATGTACAAGCTGTGGCTAACCTCTGTTAGCGGCAGTTTTCCGGCGAAAACGTCTATAGAAAAGATCGCCACTTCTGTTAGCTATAATGACATGCAAGGGAGGCGTTCCCGTTCAAAACCGGCCGCTAACCTCACTTTGCGATATTTACAAGGGAATTCTCAAAGGTAGGAGGACCAAAAAACTGCCTCTAACTGCAGTTAGAGGAAGTTTTTTAAGACCAGAAAATAGCTGGTCTTAAAAATGGAGATAACACTTGGGGCCTCATTTCAGCAGGTTTTGGTGCTGGACAGTGCTGCAAGCAATGTTGCTGTGCAGCGCTGCCCTGCGACAAAACTACAGGGCAGGTATGCGCACCATCAATGAGATAGTGCGCATTCCTGCGCCTCAGTCATGAAAAGTGTTGCAGCGCTGCAACAAGACAGTGTTGCAACACTTTTCACTACGCCCTTCTTGCGACACCATGGATGCGCTGTATTCACTGGACAGCGCTCCATGACGCAAGTAATGACAGATACGTCTGGAATCCTGACGTATCTGTCTGCGCTAAAGTCACTCATTGCTGCAGTTGTGTCACGAACATGATGCAACTCCAGCAATTCATGGGGCCTGGCTATCCATGTGGCACTGCGTCACCCTTACGCCTGCCTTCATGCAAGTGTAAGGTACTTACGCAGTGCCGTCCTACAATTGTTGCAGTGAAATCTGATGGATTTCACTGTGCCACTCCTATGAGGCCTTGTCACGTGGGAACACACAACCTGCATGCAGGTATGATGTGGCACATGGCTTCACAAGGTCACGCATATGCCTACATTCGTCACTTTGCAAATACAGCGCAACGTGGTGCTATATTTTGCCTGGTCTTTTCTTGAGGGGTGCCAGGGTGTCGGCGCAGCTGGAGATCCATCGGTGGCGGTTTCGCGCTGCGGTGTTATCGCCTGTAAGCATTGGCGGAGTGGTGGAGCTGAGGGAGTTGAAGAGAAGTTCTTCCGTGGCCTTGATCCAGCTGCGAGGGGGGGCGATGATGGCGGTGGTGTACGGTGGGCATGGTGAAGACGTGATGTATACAATGATGGTCGGTCCAGGAGAGTCCGGTGGTGTGGCTGTAGTTGAAGTTCCCGCTGGCAGAGGAGACGTGCTCGACTGTGTGTCCTGCTATGTGGCTTGCTGCAGTGACTAGCTGCTTGAGTCTGATGTTGGTGAGCTTCCCCAGGAAGGGGTGGTGTTCTGGTCACTGGGGTTGTCCAGGTGGAAGTAGACTTCACCAAGTAGGATGTTGTCGGTGGATGGGAGAGCCTGGGGTGCAATGAGGTCTACAATGGTATCGGAGAATGGGGGTCCATGGCCCGGGGGGCCTGCAGATGAGGGTGCCGCAGAGGATGGGGTTGGGGTTGGTCCGGATCTGGAAGTTGAGGTGTTCCATTGTCACCGTTGGGTCATTAGAGTGCGTGGTCAGTCGGAGTGTGCTTCTGTAGGTGATGGCAATGCCTCCTCCTGGACGGTAGGGATAGTCCTTGCGGGTGATTTAGTAGCCGTCAGTGATGGCGATGGCGATGTCCGGTCCGGAGCAGAGGTTGGTCCTGGCAAGCGATGTGGTGTCCAGGGTTGATGGCGAGGAGGGTGCTGGCGTCGTAGCGGAGGAGTGTCCGAGAGGAAGGGGTCTTGGTGCTGAGCGCGGTCCAGGGGCAGATGGACGCAGACGGGCTTGCCTATGGCTTGCCTTTGGCATGGGAGACGTCCATTACAACGCAGGCATTACATCGTAATGCCTTTACAACGCAACTACAACAATGCAGGTGCCTTTACATCGCATTCCATTCCAACGCATTTCTGAGATTAGTAATGGTGTTTTTTAAGTTTTAGGGTGGGTATGGGTTTCGGGGGTCAGAGATGAAATTTGGGGTGTATTATGGGGTAAAATATGAAATTTAGGGTGTGTTTTGGGGGGTCAAAGATGAATTTTAGGGTCCAGGGTGTGTTTTGGGGGGTCAAAGATGAATATTAGGGTCCAGGGTGTGTTTTGGGGCGCAAGGGTTAGTTTTAGGGTTGCACTCATTGAAGTGGGAATAGTAATGTTTAAATCTCTGCTATCCAGCACTTTCCCTACTGTTGCAATATGCGTAGTATTAGAATGCATTGTAATGGAATGCGATGTAATGGTATGCATTGTAACGTCATGTATACCTTTGGCACACCAGATGTATGCCCGCTGCGCATGGGCGCACAGCGCCTGCCATAGAGAAGTGCTGCGGGGGGGACTGGACAGCTGGGAGGTGGAAAACGCCGGAAAGGACACTGAATGGGGCGGGGACGCGGGGGTGTGTGTGAGCGGGTGTTGTAAATATTTAAATGAAAGACATCTTACCTCGAGGCCGGGTCCCGTGTTGTCGTTGCTCCTGCTCTCCTGAGTCTGCTTAAATCTAAAAAAAAATTTAAAAAAACTGTTGGTATTCCCCTCTGTGTACCTCTGTGTAGTGGTGGATCGTAGTATGCGATGCAGACCTCCCTACGTTGGTTCGCAGGAGTGCCTCTACCATTCACAGCTCCAAGGGGCTCAAGGTGGTCTTCTCACACAAGTCAGCAACGCTCTCCGTGCGCCCTGCCAGACTTCACCACCAGGTAAGGGCGATCGCCGCGCCTCAATGTCTACCGCCACGGCTCATCGACTCCACAGCACTTCTGCATCCCACTCCAGGCTCCAGACGCAGGTCAGGCGAGGCAACCAGGCTCCAGACGCAGGACCAGCGAGCCATCTAGGCTCCAGACGCAGGACCAGCGAGGCATCCAGGCTCCAGATGCAGGACCAGCAAGGCCTCCGGGCCCCAAGGACTGTCCGTGCTTTCAAGGTTTTGGATGCCATGGTGTTGCGAACAGTGCGCAATGAGAAGTGATGCGTCACTGGTGTTGCACTCCGATGCACCTCCTTTCATGAATGTAGCCCTGCATTTCCTCTTCTCTGGGACTCTGGCTGGTCATCCTGGATGTTGGGGGGCTTGAGGGGGTTGTTGATTTGTGCTGCACTTGGCCCTGGCTGCTCCATTCTGCATTCCTTTTTTTTTTTGCCTATTTTTCATTGGAGAACGACTGATGCGCTATTTTTGGCTATAGAGGCAAAAAAAACTCACTTTGGGTTGACTAACGTGTGTTTTTTTGCCGCTAATGGGCCTTTCATTAGTTTTTCGCCAGCTAACGCCGGAATTCCTATCGCCATCACGCTAATGTTACCGGCAGTTTTCACAGCTGATCCCTGAAGCTATCGCCATGTAGCGACGTCTTGTAAATATGTCGCTAACAAGGCGATAGTTTTCAGCGGTACATGGCGGTAAGAAAACTGCTGCTAACTAGCGTTAGCGGTAGTTATCGCCAGTCCTTGTACATATGTTCATTTTTAGAGACAACTTTCATTATTTGCATGTATTCATTCGATTTGTTTATATATTAGGAAAACCTTTTTTCTTTTCAATTATTCTGCTCTTGGTTTTTACCTTCTGTTCCACTCGTTGCCCCTGTATTTCTGTGCCTTCTGTGCAAATTTTTGCCTTCTGTACCCCTCGTTGCCCCGTGTTTTGAGCCCATTTTTGCCTTCTGTTCCCCTCGCTGCCCCTCTCCGCTCCCGCTCCAGCTGCTGCGTCCCCTGCGGCCCCGCCCCCCTGACTGACCATTCGCTGCCCCTGCCTCCCTCCTCTCAGCTGCTCCTCCCTCCCACCTCCCCATATATGGCGGCCGCTGCGCGGTGAGGAGAGCGACCCTTGACCCTGCTTGGTCGGTCGCTCTCCCTCCGCACAGCGCCGCCTGTGTGTCCCTGCCCCAGCTGCCCCTGCTGAGGAAGTTCGAGGCCCTCCTCCACCCGCAGGCTACCACCTGCGCCTCATCCCTGGTGGCCAGTGGTATGCCGTAGGTTTGTATCTCTTTGCTTGCCGTTATTGTCTGCCTTATTGTATCCTTGTTTGCTTTTTTTGCCTTTACTGTTTGCCTTCTGTTCCCCTCATTGCCCCTGTATTTCTGTGCCCTTTTCTGCCTTCTGTTCCCCTCTTTGCCCCCGTGTTTCTGAGCCCGTTTTGCCTTCTGCTCCCCTCGTTGCCCCTGTATTTCTGTGCCCTTTTCTGCCTTCTGTTCCCCTCTTTGCCCCGTGCTTCTGAGCCCGTTTTGCCTTCTGTTCCCCTCTTTGCCCCTGTATTCTGTGCCTTCTGTGCCCATTTTTGCCTTCTGTACCCCTCGTTGCCCCCATGTTCTGAGCCCGTTTTGCCTTCTGTTCCCCTCGTTGCCCCTGTATTCTGTGCCTTCTGTGCCCATTTTTGCCTTCTGTACCCCTCGTTGCCCCTGTATTTATGTGCCTTCTGTGCCCATTTTTGCCTTCTGTACCCCTCGTTGCCCCTGTATTTCTGTGCCTTCTGTGCCCATTTTTGCCTTCTGTACCCCTCGTTGCCCCGTGTTTTGAGCCCATTTTTGCCTTCTGTTCCCCTTGTCGCCCCTCTCTGCTCCCGCTCCAGCTGCTGCGTCCCCTGCGGCCCGCCCCCCTGACTGACCATTCGCTGCCCCTGCCTCCCACCTCCCAGCTGCTCCTCCCTCCCACCTCCCCATATATCGCGGCCGCTGTGCGGCCGCGCCGCTGTCGCTCCGAAGGCGCGCCTAAGGAAAGCCCGTCTGCACCCGTCCGCGCCTGGACCACGCCCAGTGCCAGAACCCCTGGTCCTCGCGCCCCCTGCGCCAGCCACGACGACCGCCGCCGATACAATGCCACCACACTCCACGCTCTCAACCCCGGACGGACACACACCTGCTTCAAGGCCGCCCCGAAACGCACTCATGGTCCCTTCTGCTGGAACTGCAGCTACACCAGCCTCAGAGCCGCCGAAGCGCCCGCCAAGAAGGACCTCAACCACCTCCGATGCATCCTACTGAACACCCGCTCCGCACGCAAACACGCCGTCGAGCTCTGGGACCTGCTCAACACATCATCACCGGATGTCGCCTTCCTGACAGAGACCTGGATGAACGACTCCTCCGCACCCGACATTGCCATAGCCATCCCAGACGGCTATAAGATCACCTGCAGAGACCGCACCAACGGAGTAGGAGGAGGAATCGCCATCGTCCACAAGAACACCATCAGGGTCTCGACCAGCACCGACGACATTCTCTGCACTGCCGAACACATGCACTTCCAGATCCACACGGACCCCAACACCACCCTTAGAGGCACCCTCGTCTACAGACCCCCTGGACCCCGACCCCAGTTCAGCGACTCCATCGCCGACTTCATCAGCACGCACACCCTGACCTCTACCGACTACATCCTCCTCGGAGAGCTGAACTTTCACCTGGAGAACAACAATGAAAGCAACTCCACCACCCTGATCGACAACCTCGCCAACCTCGGACTGAGACAGCTCGTCACAACGCCGACCCATTCCGCCGGCCACACGCTCGACCCCATCTTCTCCTCAAGCTCCCACGTCTCCTTCAGCCACACCACCGAACTCCTCTGGACCGACCACCGCTGCATCCACTTCACCTTCCAGAAACCCACCACACACCAACGCACCCAACAGATCCCACGCCGCTGCTGGAGCAAAGTCACCGAAGACCAACTACGGGCAAACCTCGCTCTCAGCCCACCCACAGACCCCTCCAACACCGACGACACTGCCTGCAACCTCAGACGATGGATAGACGACTCCGCCAACACCCTCGCCCGCTGAAAAAACCCACCTACAGAGACACCAGCAAAAGAGCCAGCTGGTTCACCCCGGAACTCCTAGCATCCAAGCATACCTGCCGGAAACTAGAGAAGAAATGGCACAGTGAAAAGACACCGGACAGCCACGCAGCCCACAAAGACGCCATCCGCAACCACCATCACCTCATCAGGTCCGCCAAAAGGATCTCCTTCAAAGACCGCCTCGACAACAACGCACACAACAGCAAGGAGCTCTTCAACATCGTGAAGGAACTCTCCAACCCCAGCTCCAAAACCAACGACATCCCGCCATCGCAAGCCCTGTGCGATTCCCTCGCCACCTTCTTCCACCGCAAGATCGCCGACATCCACGACAGCTTCAACACCCAGACAGCCCCAACAGACACCGACACACCAGACCCGCCGCACACCATCGACCACGACCCCTTGCCAGCCTGGGCCAACGTGAACATCGATGACACCACCAAGACCATGAGCACAATCCACTCCGGCTCCCCGTCAGACCCTTTCCCGCACCACATCTTCAACAAAGCCAGCAGCTCCATCGCACCCCACCTGCGCAACGTCATCAATCTCTCCTTTGAGACCGCGACCTTCCCAGAGAGCTGGAAACACGCTGAGATCATCGCCCTACTCAAAAAACCCAAGGCGGACCCGAGAGACCTCAAGAACTTCCGGCCCATCTCCCTGCTTCCGTTCCCAGCCAAGGTCATCGAGAAGATCGTCAACAGACAGCTAACCCGATACCTCGAAGAAAACAGCATCCTGGACCCATCCCAGTCAGGGTTCCGCAGCAACCACAGCACCGAGACTGCCCTCATCGCCGCCACCGACGACATCAGGACCCTGCTGGACAACGGTGAGACCGCAGCCCTCATCCTGCTGGACCTCTCCGCCACCTTCGACACTGTCTGCCACCGCACTCTACGCGCACGCCTCCACGACGCAGGGATCCGAGACAAGGCCCTGGAATGGACCACCTCCTTCCTCTCCGGCAGAACCCAGAGAGTCCGCCTCCCCCCATTCCGATCCGAAGCCTCCGAGATCATCTGCAGCGTACCCCAGGGATCATCCCTCAGCCCGACACTGTTCAACATCTACATGGCCCCACTCGCACGCATCGCCAGACAGCACGACCTCAACATAATCTCCTACGCTGACGACACTCAACTGATCCTCTCCCTCACCAAGGACCCCCTCGCCGCCAAATCCAACCTCCATGAAGGCATGAAGGCCGTCGCCGATTGGATGAAGAGCAGCCGACTAAAGCTGAACACGGACAAGACGGAGGTCCTCATCCTCAGCTCCAACCCTTCAGCCTGGGACGACTCCTGGTGGCCAACGACACTGGGGGCAGCCCTGACACCCAAGGACCACGCACGCAACCTGGGAGTCAACCTCGACTCAATGCTCTCCATGGCCAAGCAAGTCAACGCAGTCTCCTCCTCCTGCTTCAACACCCTCCGCATGCTCCGCAAGATCTACAGGTGGATCCCGACAGATACAAGAAGAACAGTCACCCAGGCCCTCGTCAGTAGCAGACTCGACTATGGGAACGCCCTCTACGCTGGAGCCCGGGCAAGCTCATCAAGCGACTGCAACGCATTCAAAACGCCTCCGCACGCCTGATCCTCGACGTACCATGCCACAGCCACATCACCCCCCACCTGAGGAACCTGCACTGGCTCCCCGTCGACAGGAGAATCTCCTTCAAACTCCTCATCCACGCACACAAGGCACTGCACAAGACCGGCCCAGCCTACCTCAACAGACGACTCTTCTTCTGCGTCCCCAACCGCCAGCTCCGCTCCGCCGACCTCTCCCTCGCCACCGTCCCTCGCATTCGAAGAACAACCACCGGCGGCAGATCCTTCTCCCACCTCGCCGCCAAGACCTGGAACACCCTTCCACTCAGCCTACGACAGACCCAAGACCTGCTGACCTTCAGGAGGCTACTCAAGACCTGGCTGTTCGACCAGTAGCAGCACCCTCCCCCCCCTTTTTTTTCCCCAGCGCCTTGAGACCCTCGCGGGTAAGTAGTGCGCTCTACAAATTCTGTGATTGATTGATTGATATTGTAGTCTGTTTTTATTGGTTTTGGACTCTGGTGACTTCCCAGGTTAGCAGTTCATCACTGCTATTCTCTGTTAAAGGTATGTTTTGGTTTATTCTCTGTACTTTCTATGGTGGGAGTGGTAGATTGATAGTAATATTAGCGTTTGTATGTTTAAATGTATTTTATGCTATTGTTGGTATGGGGTTTTCTTGTAGTTTGATATGCAGGCAGGGGACCTAATTCTGTTTTCCTGGATGTGTATTTTTATTGTTATAAAGTATGCTACATTTGTATCTATTTTTAGTTTGTTTTATTTATCTGCATTGTGTTGTTTTTTACCGGTGTTTTTAAAGAAATAGAACTTTTATTTTTGAATGGTGGATAAGTTTTACAACCAAAAATAGTTTCAAATATTTTTTATCAAATCTTTTTATTTGTCCTTGTTTTTTGCAGTTTTCCTGGAGTGGTTTTTGCCTTTTTAAATGTTGTTTAGGTTTTCAATCATTCCCCTAGACTTTATTTGGTCATAGTAGAATGGCTTATATTTTTATTTTTGCAAGTTATAGGCTATACTTTTTAAATATTTGTCATTGGTTTAAATATGTTGATACATCTTTTATTGTCTATCGGAAGCTTCAGGTGCAAAACTGTGGGTATTTATTTATTTATATATTATTAATTGTTGATGGGACTCTTTTTATTGTGTTTGTGAAAATGTTTCTATTTTATAATTTTGGGTAATACTGTTGAGTTATGCTATTTACTGTTTTTGATCATTGTGTGCTTTATATTATTGTATGTTAGATGTTTTATTTGGTGACAGTATTTTTATAAATGATATTGATTTTGTTTTTTTACAACCATTCTGAAATATTGCTTTTATTTATTTAAAAATTTTATTGAGAGTGATAAAACGTTTTAATAATGTATTACTTAGACAATTGTATAGGTTTATGTTGTTTATTTTTTTTGGTCAAGATTTAGTTTGATCTGATTTCCGGCTATTGTTTTATAGTAGTTGTGGAAAATCCACCTTTTCTTCATGGTTACTCCACATTTTTGGCCTTTTGCTGGATTCCATATTTTTGATGGCTTTAGAACGCTGTGCACGTTTTACCAGCCGCGGCAGCTGCAGGTAACAGCGTTGGGGCTGGGGAGGGGGGGTGCAATTTGGAGAGACGACCACGAGGGAAAATTAAATAAATAATTAATTTTCCCTCGTGGTCGCCTCTCGAAATACCCCCTCACCTGGCCCCACCGCCCCACCACTCTTACCTGCAGCGGCCACAGCTGCTTTTTACTCATACTAACCATTGGTAAAGTGTCTGCGTTTCTCCCTTAAACATGGTCCAATCTGCACATACCTATTTGGTATATTTAACTTACCTATGAGTTCCTAGTATATGGCAAAAATAGTACCCAGGGCCTAGAAGTGGAATGCCACTATTGTACTGCCGCGTGCATAGTGCCATCCACTGCAGTGGCAGTGCAAACATGACGGCAAACATGGCTTCAGGTCCACCAGTGTAGCCTGATTAGAACAGTGTAAAAAAGGCAATTCAACCTGTCAAAACAACTCTTTTGGAAGGTCAAAACCTCTTTATTAAATATTATAAGTAAACTCTATGTAGGCCTTATCACCCACATGGCAGGGTGCATGATATTTTAGAGTAGGACATGTAGAAATGTAATGTTAACATGACCTTTCAGTGGCTAGCACCCAAATGCTTTTTTTCACTGTGGCAGGCCTAGCTGTCTGAGGGAAATTGGGTTGCTGGTAATAAAAGGGGGTAGGGGGCTGTTCAATCAACAGCCCAGCTGCTGCCCATGCAGGTGAGAGTGTTGGGGCTGGGTTGGGGGGATTCGACAGACGACCACGAGGGAAAATTAAATAAATAATAAATGTTTCTTCGTCGTTCTCTGTCAAAATCCCCCCCCCCACCCAGCCACCACGCCCCCGCTCTTACCTGCTCGGGCTGCAGCTGCAACAGCCACAACCCCTGTCAAGGTGAAACAGAAAATTCACTAAATTAACCTGCACTTAACACTCTGGTATCTTGTCACAAAAGTAGCTAGGCTTAACTTATAGACAATGTATAAAGTATTTATGCACCACACAAACAGCAACAGAGTGAAAACACCACACAAAAAAATTTACACACCAATTTAAAAAAATTGAGTGAAATGCAATTAATTATTTGACACAAATAAAAATACAATCAGTATAACCAGAGTTGTAAATTTCTAACATTTTTACTAAAACCTAGCACTTAGAAGATAAAAGCGCCAACCGTGGACATCTAGGGCCTTATTATGAGCTTGGTACTGCCAAACCTGTGTTTGAACTGCCCACCAGGTTTGGAGTTTTCTCCTGTCTGGTGGGTGGTTCTTTGGCATTCCCACGGCGGTACCTATGAAATAGGCACCGCAATGGGAGCATCAGAATCAGTACCTGCATGGCATGGACTGCTACAGTACATGCCGTGCAGGTACTGGGGTGCATGCACACAGGGGGGCACAACATGTGCTCCCCTGCATGCAGTCCTGTAGGCCCCCTTTTGTTTCTGCACTGCCACACTTTTCCTGGCAGTCGCACCACCATGAAAAGTTTGGTGCTGAGGAAACTTGTAATATGTTTGCAGGGGCCAGAGTGGCCCCGCCAAGCGTATTGCAGCCTCAATACTGCTGTGCCACTGCCAGGGATCTCTGATCCCTGGCAGATGCGGTGGTCCCAAGGCCGCCCAACTCATATTAAGCGTAATGAGCTTTCTAGTTGCACAAGAGCACGCTAAATTAAAAAAATATGGCCAACCGCAATGGCCCCCGGGTTGGATAAAAACAGCAGATTGGGCCTGATCTGCGGTTACCTTTGGACTGCGAAGGTAAGGTTCAGTGGGGCAATGCCGCAGGTGGTATCCAAGGAGGAGGTGGCATCTTCAGGGAGCCGCTGGATGAATTCATAGTGAAGATTTCTATGCTTGGAATTAGGGCCTGATTATGACTTTGGTCGTGCAGGACAGGACCGCCACACTGCCGCCCCACTCCCACACCGCCAGAGCTCACTGCCGGCCGCCCGCCCGCCTGTCAGATTGCAAGTATTTTTGTAGTTTGACAGGTGGTCCTTTAGCGTTCCCACGCCGGTGCCTTTCAAAAAGACACCGCAATGGGAACGTTAAAGGCAGTTTCTGCATGACAGGGACTGTAAAGTCCATGCCGTGCAGGAACAGGGGATACATGCACACAGGGGTACACACCATGTGCCCCCCTGTATGTATCCTCAGGCCCAGAGCCAAATGCGATGCAGCGCGCGTAACGAAATTCGTTTTATTTATTTATATGTTTACTTACCTCTAATCGGCCATAATCTGTAGTTTACTACCCCCACCCTGCCCCACATCAGCGCCCGGCAGCACTCACATCACGGGCCGCTACTGGGTATAAGTTTCCTTTCAGTCTGGTGAAACGCTTTATTGGTAAGGGAAAGCATGTTTTTCTGTTTAATGTGTTAATATAAAGCCTCTATGTAAGGTAAATGTAACATAATATTGTTAAGAACAGTGCAATGCACCTGGCATTTAGTCTACTACAAATGAGGCATTTCTTCAGTTGTTGATCGTGCGCAGCGAGAGGCACGTCCTCCCTCACTTCGATCCACCTGCACTAGTTCACGTGATGCACTGCCATATTGGATTGGACCCGCGCATCGCGTGTGACCAATCAGCACCTCTCCTCATTTTAGAGGCATTAGGGCTTGTTTCAGCTGTGAGTCAGGAGGATTCGCGCTTCCCATCGCAGCTGATGGTTGCCCTGCAACTGCTTGCGTGCCAGATTAACTGGCAGTGTGAGGAGCGCGTTTTAAAGACGGTTGCTCTTGAGGCAAGCTTACATTAAAAAATATATATATATATTTAAAGAATCAAAAGGTTATTTTGGGGCAGGTTATAATTTTGGAAACTAAAAACAGTTTAGTTCTGTTACGTGCCACCGCATTAAAGAGAAATTGTTTGAAATCTGTCATGTTGCATTGAGGTGAATATGTCAGAGAAGAATATTGATCCTTCTCAGGAGGAAATGTAAGGAAAATAGTTACACAGGAACTGCAGCAGACAGTGCGAGATTCTATTAAAAAGCCCTACAGAGCAGAAAATAGAATCAATATGAGGAAGAGAATCTCTCAATTTCTGATGGAGAAGAAGAGACTATTAGGCATCCAGGAGGTAAATGTATGAGCTAAACAAAGCATGCTACAGGTGAGAGAGGAGTTCCAAGTGGCTCAAAGAGATCATTTAACCTAAGTAACAAGTGTGATGGGCAGTTTAACACTGGAATGGAAAGGGACCAGCTGGATGAGTTTGATGAAGAGGATGGTAGTCAAAGTTTTGAAGAATATGTGTTAGATTTAGATTACAAAGATGACCTAGACTATGAATGTGATGACAGCTTAAGAATGAAGGAAAGGAATAGATCGATGGTTTTAGATTCTTTGGGGAAAAATGATTTGACCCGAAGGAAATCAAGCATTCCAGAAGCAAAGAGTAGTGGCCTCTGGTCCACGTAGTGGAATACATAAAAATGTGGCTGCGTAAGCCATTTGAGAAGGAGGAGAGAAATGTACTAAGGGCAGAGTGTTCACGCCCCCCTATCAATGAGAAAGTGACTATGACCTCCAATATTGACCCAGAAACTTTGAAGTAGAAGAAACTTCTGGAGTTTCCCCCTCCATAGATGGTTCCAGAATTTTCTTCCTCCTTGTCCAGGCTCCTAGGTGTCTGAGTTCACAAAATTCGTGAAGTTCTGTGTGAGTGTGCTGAGGCAGTTGCTTTGAAATGTAAGTGGAGCAAGGAACAGCTCTGCCCCCCATCCAGGCAGGATGGCCCATCCTGCCAACACCTTTCCCCCTTTGCCTCACTGTGTAAGAGGAATACAAGCTAGTTTCTGGTCCAGGGAGGACTTGGCCTGGCAGTTCGGGCTGAACTGATTTGCATATGGCTGGGTTCAAACTAGAATGGCATGGTGAGCAATAAAAGAATGGATGTTGGCACAGATCTTTGTACTGGGGGTGAATGTTTGGCATTGTTCAGCATTCTGTCCACCAGTTGTTCTTTTTGCATTTGTTAAACCTCGTGGGACGGGTATGCCCAGATGTAGGAAAGTGACTCTTTTTGGCATGGTTAGCCCCCCACGTTTTGCCTGATGTCTGATGCAATTTCGAAATATAAGTGCACTGGGTCCCTGCTAACCGGATTCCCAGTGCCAGATCTCCTCTCCCTAAAACTGTACCATGATTGGCGCAACTTCTGTTTCCCCTATAAGCCCCAGTAAATGGTACCCCTGATACCCAGGGCATGGAGACAGAAGAATGTCCCCTAGGGACCAGGGACTAGCAGTGCTGCTGTCACAGGCTGTGTGTCCAGGTGCAGGACAAACCGAAGCATCAACATGACACAGCCCTGTGCACCATGCCACCCTTACACTGCATAAGATATAGGTAAGCCACCCCTAAGGCATGTCTTGAGCCCTAAGGCAGGGTGCACTATATCCTATGTGTGGGCATATCAGCATGAGAACATATGCCCCTATAATGTCCAGTCTATTCTGAGAGGTTGTAAGTGAGCAGGGAAGCCATAAAGAGTACATGGGTTAGATACTTGTCAACACAAGTTTTCCTAGCTCCATGATGGCTTCACTAATTTCTTAGATGTAACATCTTGTCTTAATAAATCCTTGCTGATGCCAGTGTCGGATTTATTAATACATTCACACAGGAGACCCTTTTAGAGGGTCCCCTGAAACTTTACCAATCACTAGTGTGTTCCCTGTCTAGTTTTAGCCAGCCTGCCATTTCCAGACATGTGTCTGGACACCTGGGTAGAGGGCCAGCGCTCTCTAGATCCAGAGACAAAGTCTGCTCTGGGCAGAGGTGGTCACACCTTCCCCCTTCCAGGATCTGCTTTGGTAGGAGCGGGAACATCAAAGGCCATGCCCCCTCTGAATCCTGCACCCAGCCACTGCTGTTAGAAGTAGATGGCAACCCTCCAGCCCAGTCCCACTTTTGGCAGGAAGACTGGCGAGAAAATTAGGTAAAATAGGAGGTGGGTCTACCTTCCCACTGTACCACCCCTCAGGTGGGGCAGGCGAGGAAAACCCAATTTTTAACTATCCGCCATCTTGAGGATGGGGATAGTAGCCTATTAGGAGTCAGAGTATGCCCACCCCCTATGTGGGGCACGCATAAAGAGAATGCAGACACCCTACAGGTAGGCAGACCATTGGCAACTACCTGGCCTCCCCTAAAAATGCCTTAAATTCAGTATTTAGGTGGCTCCTTGAGAACCAAACTTCAGATTCAACAGACAACAAGAAGATGATGGAAGGAGACAGTCGTGGTTTAAGAACTGAGTACCCCTGCAGTAGAAATTGGCACCAAACCCTGCAGCTGCTAAGGATCTTGACAATTGCAACCTGCTGCCCTCCTGGAAAACTGTGAGGCCTCCAAGAAACCCAGGAAACCTCCGGCCTTCTACAAATCGTCAAGAACCACCTTTTGGGCTAGAGGCTCTAGTCTCAAGCACGCCGACAGTAAAGATCAACAAGTGGTGAGGACTGGCACGGTCTGTGTCTACACAACTCACCACCAATCCTTTTTGACCTCCACACTAGGGGTCGACTACCTCAACGTATCAGCCAGGGAGATGGCTCCTCAATCCATAGTGACCAACGCTGGAAACAGCCCCATTCCTGTGAACCTGCACCTGATTCTTGGTGGTGTCAACTGTGTGATCGCCACAACTTGGGCACTATCACAAAGGACTGCTCTGCATCACACCTGTGGTCCGACCACTGCAGGTGAAGACCGAAACCTGCCCCCCTGACTCTAGGTACCTCCGAACCAGGATGACCTCTACTGCCTGATGTACCGGAGCCCTGGGCCTCCAAAGACCTTCATCCTTTCACAGACGATCAACCTTTAAACTCTGAGGGACTGTGGTCACCCGAAGCTCCACAGCGGAGTCCTGCTTCCATCGACCGCATTAGTAACTGTGTTGGCAGTCCTCCGCTGTTTCCCTCTGCACTCTCTTCCCAGCGACCTTGACGGTCCCTGTGTTGGCGTGAACCGACTTAAAGGGACTCCTTTTGCTTCAACCGCTGACGGCAAAGGTCCCCATGTTAGCGGTATCCCAAACTCTATTGCATCCATGGTAACTACACTGGCCGCAATGGTAAATGTTTGCCGGTATTGACCGCCATGTGCTACAATACTAAAGAAATCGCTTCTTTCACTTACATTGCTTTCATTGATGAACAAAAACTGTATAAAGTATTCATTTGATTTTTTGAAGTCTTGCAACCTCGAATAATATATAAAGATACGGGTTATTTTTAACCAGATTGGTCTCAGATTTAATCTTGAGTGTGTGTCTCATTTATTGCCTCTGTGAGTACAACAAATGCTTACCACTGTACTCTGATAAGGCTAGCTGCTGACCCACACTACCATAAAAAGAGAGTTAGTATTATCTATTTACTGCCTCTATCTTCCTCTGGGATATCTCACACTATCTACATAGTGTACTTCATTTTAATACACTGCACAGAAAGGCAGTACCTTACACCAGATGTGGGTACCGTTCTTACCATGCCACTAGCATCAAGATAGCCTGGCTGAGGAGAGGTGATACCCCAAAACCGGTCCCAGGATGCTTGTTTCCGGTCCAGGGAGGACCTGGCCTCTGTTCGGGCTGGACTTTTCCCATGGGGATCAGGGTCAAGACTGATTTACATATGGCTGGGTCGAAACTGGAATGGCACAGTGAGCATAAAATGATGGACTTAGGCCCAGATCTTTGTATTGGGGTGAATGTTTGACATTCTTCAGCATTCCGTCCATCAATTGTTCCTTTTGCATTTGTCACCCAAGTGGGTTGGGTACACCCAGATGTGGCTCACTTGGTTGCCATATTACTGGGGCCAAGATAGCCTAGCTGATGAGGGGTGATACCCTGAAACCGGTGCCAGGATGCTTGTTTCTGGTTCAGGGAGGACCTGGCCTGGCAGTCCAGGCTGGATTGCTCCCATGGGAATCAGGGTCAAGACTGGTTTGCACATGGCTGGGTCCCAACTGGAATGCCATGGTGAGAAACAAAATTATGGATTTAGGTCCAGATCTTTGCACTGGGGTGAATGTTTGACATTCTTCAGCATTCCATCCATCAATTGTTCTTTTTGCATTTGTCACCTCGAGTGGGACGGATATGTCCAGACGTGGCTCCCTTGCTTCCCATGCCGCTGGCGCAGAGATAGCCTAGTTGATGAGGTGTGATACCCCAAAACTGGTGCCAGGATTCTTGTTTCTAGTGCAGGGAGGACCCGGCCTGGCAGATCGGGCTGGACTGTTCCCATGGGGTGCATGGTTAAGACTGAATTACACACTGCTGGGTCCAAACTGGAGTGTGTTAAAATTGGGGGTCTCTAGTTGGCACAGGTAGGTACTTGTGACAAATAGGGACCCTCGCCTCTAGTCAGGGTAAAGGGGTACACTCCTAAAATAACCCCTGCTCACCCCCTTGGTAGCTTGGCACGAGCAGACAGGCTTATCTCAGAGGCAGTGTGTAAAGCATTTGTGAACACATACAGTAATCTAGTGACCCACTACAGACGGACACCACACAAGGTTTATATCAAAAATAAGTATTCTTTATATAGTTTTAACACAAGACCATAAACGACAAAAATCCACAATACTGTACTTAAAATGGTAGTTTTAGCTTAGTTCAGTTCAGTTCTTACGATGCGACACTTTAAGTCAATGTACCTTACGATGCGGGACGCTTCCACAACAAGCAATGTTGCAGCGATGGAAATGCGACAAAGTTCTGGTGCAAAGAAATAAAGACGTCAAGTTCTTCCTGATGCGGCACGCTTCTCCGAGGTTGCGAGAAGTCTCGATTCGATGCGTCAACTGCAGCGGCGACACCCTTGTTCAGCGATGCGACGGCAACAGCTTTGGCGGCGACCCTCTTCTCCGACGTTGCGAGACGCTTCCGCTCGATGCGACAACTGCAGCGGCGACACCCTTGTTTCGTGATGCGACGGCAGCAGCTCCGACGGCGGCACGCTTCTCCGTGGATGCGGCGCTTCTCTTGATGCGGTGCAATGCGACAGCTACAGCGGCGACACCCTCCTTCGGAGTTGCGGCGGCAGCGGCTGCGGCGGCGACACGCTTCTTCCTCGATGCGAGACTCTTCTCTTGATGCGGTGCAATGCGACAGCTACAGCGGCGACACCCTCCTTCGGAGTTGCGACGGCAGCAGCAGCGACGGCGACACGCTTCCTCTTCGTTGCGGGACGCTTCTCTCGATGCGGTGCAATACGACAGCTACAGCGGCGACACCCTCCTTCGGAGTTGCGACGGCAGCAGCAGCGACGGCGACACGCTTCTTCCTCTTGAGTCGCGCTTCCAGCTCCTTGCGACACGCAGTCCCTTCAGAAGGCCCAAAAACAGCAGCAGGCACTTCCAAAGGATTCTTGGGGAGCTGGTGGTTGAAGTCTGTTGTCCCTGAGACTTCAGCAGGAGGCAAGCTCTTTTCTCAAGCCCTTGGAGATACTTTACAAGTTGAATAAAAGTGCACACAAAGTCCTTTCTCCTTCCTTTGGCAGTCAGGCAACCACTGCAGGCAGATCCCTCTAGCTTAGGGATAGTCTTCTCCTCAGTTCCTTCTTGGTTCCGCTCCTCAGCAAAGGTTTCTTCTTGTTTTCCCAAAGTGATCTAATTTCCTAGGGGTCTGGGTCCCCTTTTTATACACAGTTTTCCTTTGTTCTCTGAAGGCAGAGAGGCCTCTGCCTAGTCAAAACCAGTTCTGGTCAGTCCTGGAGCACTTTGTTTTTCTGACTCCTTCTTTCCTTTCAGAATGTGGGGCAGGGTGCTCAGCCACCCGGCAGGAGGTGGAGCCAGCATTGTGGAAGGCAGGCACAGCCCTATTCAGACCCAGGTGCAACTCCTCCCTCCACTCTGGATGCAGATCTTTCTATTCAGCCCTGTGCTGACTCACCCTGTCTCCTGTAGCCACCCCCAGCCCCTGTCACTCAATCTCCAGACAAGGAATACACAACCTAGCAGAGGCAGGCTTGGAAGTTTAGGCAAGAAAATACCCACTTTCTAAAAGTGGTATTTTCAAACACAGAATGTTAAAACCAACTTCACTAAAAGATGTATTTTATCATTCTGAGTTCAGGCATACTAAATTCGTTTTTCTACCATGTTCCCTGGGTCAGTTCTGACTATAAGGTGTAATAGTCAGTCTGCCCATTCTGGCCTATGGGGAGCAGGTAGCCTTGCAATAGTGAAAAACGAAAATGGCTGTAATTCACTATTAGGACATGCCACACACACCAGGGCATGTCCTACCTTATACTTACAATGCACCCTGCCCTAGGGCCTACTTTAGGGGTGACCAACATGCAGTAAAGGGAAGGTTTAGGGACTGGTAAGTGGGTGTACTCACCAAGTCGACATGGCAGCCCTAGGCTGCACACAGGCCCTGCGATGGCAGGCCTGAGACACATTTTACAAGCCGCTTCTGTGGGTGGCACAACCAGTGCTGCAAGCCCACGAGCGGCATTGGATTTACAAGCCCTGGGCACACTCAGTGCACTGTACTAGGGACTGAAAGTAAACCAATCATCCAATCATGGAGCCACTAATACAGAACACAATTTATCATAGGGAGCACTTGCACTGTGGCACTGAATAGCAGTGGCACAGTGCCCAAAGCATCTAACGCCAGCAAAACGGATCGGTAACATAGGAGGCATCATAAAAAATGGAAGGGAGACCCACGCCAAGGATGCCAGGTCTAACACGTGTCCCCTCCAGCTGAAATGTGGGGAGAACTACCCTACCTCAGGGAGTTCTCTTCACTAAGGCGGAAAAATCTGGACAGACCATCAGCATTGGCGTGTTCGGTACCAGGGCGGTGTTCCACCGTGAAATCCATCCCCTGTAGGGAAATGGACCACCTCAACAGCTTTGGATTCTCACCCCTCATCTGCATCAACCATCTGAGGGGCCTGTGGTCTGTCTGAACCCGGAAGTGAGTCCCAAACAGGTATGGTCTCAGCTTCTTCAGTGCCCAGACCACAGCAAATGCCTCACGCTCAATAGCACTCCACCTCTGTTCCCGTGGTAGTAACCTCCTACTGATGAAGGCTACGGGTTGATCTAGGCCCTCCTCATTCATCTGTGACAGAACAGCCCCCACACCATGCTCTGAAGCGTCTGTTTGTACTACGAACTCTTTGGAGAAGTTGGGTGCCAGGAGCACGGGCGCCGTGCACATGGCAGTTTTCAGGGCCTCAAAAGCTTTCTGACAGGTGTCAGTCCAAATCACTTTCCTGGGCTGCTTCTTGGAAGTCAGCTCTGTCAGGAGCGCAACAATGCTGCCATATCCCTTGACAAACCTCCGGTAGTAACCCGTGAGTCCTAAGAAGGCTCTCACCTCGGTCTGGGTTTTGGGGGTTCCCAATTCAGGATGGTTTCAATTTTGGGTTGTAGGGCGCCACCTGGCCGCTCCCCACTTGGTGTCCCAAGTACACCACGGAACCCTGCCCGATCTGGCACTTACTCGCCTTGATCGTGAGGCCTGCCCTCCGCAGCGCCATCAACACTTCCCAGAGGTGGCGCAGATGTTCTTCCCAACTGGCGCTGAACACCGCGATGTCATCCAGGTAGGCGGCACTGAACGAGTCCAGTCCAGCCAACACCTGGTTGACCAACCTCTGGAAGGTGGCAGGGGCATTCTTCATCCCAAAGGGCATCACCCGGAACTGGTAGTGCCCATCTGGGGTGGAGAATGCTGACCTCTCTCTTGCCCCATCAGTCAAATCGATCTGCCAGTACCCAGACGTTAAGTCAAACGTGCTGAGGTACCGTGCAGCCCCTAGCCGATCTATGAGCTCATCAGCTCTGGGGATGGGGTGCGCGTCAGTCCTGGTGACTGAATTGAGTCCTCGGTAGTCCACACAGAACCGGAGTTCTGGTGTGGCACCCGGTGCGGCAGCCTTTGGGACCAAGACCACTGGGCTGGCCCAAGGACTGTTAGAGGACTCAATCACCCCTAACGCAAGCATTTTGGAGACCTCCTCCTTGATGCAAGCTCTCACCCTGTCAGTCACCCTGTAAGATTTGTGCTTCACAGGTGTACTGTCCCCAGTGTCCACATCATGGATGCACCAATCTGTGACACCGGGAACCAGGGAGAACAGATCAGAAAACTGTCCCAGCAACTGGCGGCAGTCATTCTGTTGCTCAGGGGTCAGGGTGGAAGAGAGGTTGACACCATCCACTGACCCATCTTGCTCTGTTGCTGACAGGAGGTCAGGAAGAGGCTCGGTCTCCTCCTCCATCCCAGCATCTGTCGCTAAGAGCATGCCCACTTGGGACCTCTCCAAGTGGGGCTTCAGGCGGTTGACATGCAGGACCCTCAAAGGGTTCCTGGGAGACCGCAAGTCCACCAAGTAGGTAACCGGACTTTTGCGCTCTACAACCTCAAAGGGTCCGGTCCACTTATCCTGGAGCGCGCAGGGCTCCACTGGGGCCATGACCCACACTTTCTGACCAGGCTGAAGCTCTACCAGAGTGGCATTCTGGTCGTACCACCACTTCATCTCCTCCTGGCTGGCTTCCAGATTCGCCTCAGCGAGTTGCCTGAAACGCCTAGTTTGGTTCCTAAAGGCCAGCATGTAACTGTATACATCCTGGGGAGGTTTCCTGGGAGATTGCTCCCAGCCTTCTTTGACCAAACTTAGAGGTCCTCTTACTGGGTGTCCATAGAGAAGCTCAAAGGGACTGAACCCTAGAGATTTCTGTGGCACCTCACGGTAAGCAAAGAGCAGGCATGGTAAGAGGACGTCCCACTTACGCCTCATAGGTTCCTCAAGACCCATAATCATGCCTTTGAGGGTTCGGTTGAACCTTTCAACCAATCCATTTCCTTGGGGGTGGTAAGGAGTGGTAAACTTGTAGGTTACCCCACACTCCTGCCACAGGGACTTCATATACTTGGAAATGAAGTTGGTCCCCCGGTCAGACACTACCTCGCTAGGGAATCCCACTCGGGAGAAAATTCCCATCAGTGCTCGTCCCACCACGGGGGCCGTCACTGTCCTCAGAGGTATGGCTTCCGGGTACCGGGTGGCATGGTCCACCAAGACCAGGATGAACCTGTTGCCCATGGCTGTCTTGGGGTCCAGTGGCCCCACAATGTCAATACCCACCCGTTCAAAGGGGGTGCTGACTACAGGGAATGGCTGGAGAGGAGCCTTGCGCTTCCCCCACTCTTTCCACTTGCCTGGCAAGTCTGACATGTCCTGCAGTGAGTGTCTGAACTCCTGCGCATTTGGGGCCAATAAAAGTGGGTGACAAGCCTCTCAAAGGTCTTGTCCTGCCCCAAATGTCCTGCCAATGGAACATCATGAGCCAGCCCCAGTAGGAAGGCTCTGAGGCACTGGGGTACCACCAGCACACGGGCTGACCCAGGCTCAGCAACCTTAGGCTCAGTATACAGGAGATCATTCTCCCAATAGACCCAATGTGAACCAGACTGATCACCTGTTGCCTGGTCTGCAGCCTGTTGCCGCAGACCCACCAGAGAAGGGCATTCTTTCTGCTCCTTGCAGAATTCTTCCCTGGAGGGTCCTCCTTCCTGCTGCCAATGGGTCAGCTCAGGCAGGTCCCCCAGTTCAGCTACCTGTTCCCCTGTAGGCTCCAGGGCATCCCCCTCAAGGTCTGCCTCCTCCTGGACCGTGGGAACTTCGGGGGCCGGTTTCCCGCGCCCCCTGCCTCTTCTCGTGACTGCAGGTACCTGGGCCTCCCTCTCAGGCTCCAGGTCCTCTTGAGCACCTTTACTTGCTGCCATGGACCGGGTGGTCACACACGCCCAGTCAGGCAAACCCAACATCTCCAAATGAGCACTTCGCTCCACCTTCGCCCAAGGTGAGCTCTCCAAGTCGTTCCCTAACAAACAGTCAACAGGCATGGCGGGCTCTCACAGCTACCTGAAGAGTACCAGAGACCCCCCACTCAAAGGGAACCTGAGCCACTTTGCAGTGACTCTCTGTGTTGTCAGCGGCAACAACTGGATAGAATGCATGGGGGACAACCTGCTCTTGAGACACCAGGTGACACTTGACAGCTGTCACACTGGCTCCTGTATCTCTAAGAGCCTCCACCCTATGGCCATTGATGGTCACCCACTGCCTGTATTTCTTAGTGTTATCAGGCAGCTGGGTCTTGGGGACCATCTCACAGTCTCCTAATGAGACAAGGGACATCTGTGCGGGACCCCACCCCTCTGGGGCATCCATCTCCTCCCCCAGGGCTACACTAGCCATCTGCCGGGGGGCTGCACCAGGGGTGCGGTCTTTCCAAACTGGCGGCACCTGGGATCACTCGCTATATGACCCAGGTCCCCACATTTGTAGCATCTCAGGGGTCCCCTTTGAACAGGTGGACCTGTCGGGGCCCCTGCGGGTTTCGGGGGAGGCTGGGAACCTTTCCCTTGGTTCCCTTGGGGACTACTTTGGGGTCTTCTTTGGAACTCCCTCTGTTTACCCTTGTCCCCCCACTCTTCTGCTGGGGACCCTGCCCACCCTTGGCTGAGTCTCCCACGTGACCCTTGTGGACCCTGGTACTGACCCAGCGGTCCGCCTCCTCAGCAAGCTTCCTAGGGATAGTCAGCTTGCTATCTATCAGGTGCTGGCGTAGCTCTGGAAAACAGTTACTTGACAAGTGCTCCCATGCAATCAAATCAAGGAGCCCCTGAAAATCATCCACTTTGCTACCCTTCACCCAACCATCCAATGCTCTGCAGAAAAAAGTGACATATTCAACCCAGGTACTGTTCTCTATCTTCGTGCAACCCCTGAACCTCTGCCTATACAATTCAGGAGTTAAACCATACCTAGACATTAAAGCATCCTTCATGTGGCGATATGAATTATGGACATCAGAAGGCAAATCTAGCAGTGTGTCCCGCCCCTCACTAAGGAACCGTCCCCACAACCCCGCTCCCCAATCCTTCTCAGGGACCCGGTGGGAAGACATGGCTACCTCATAGGCCTTGAACCACTGCCCAATGTCATCATTTTTAAAAACTCTCTGACCACATCTTTAGGAATATATACTCTAGATTCCACAGGTATTGACGGTGTGCTGCCACCAGAGGGAGTAATTTCTAAGCTCCTAGCTTTCAAATCCAACTCCCTCAAACTTCTATCATGCTCAAGCTGTATCCTCTTTTCTTCCAGGGCCAGTTTCCTAATTTCCAATTGCCCATTCATTTTGGCCAGCTCCAACTCATGCATCCTATTTCTCTCCCTGTCCTCCAGCTCTTCTGTGGACAGACCTTTGGCAGAAACACTGCTACCTGCTGGGGAAGGTGCCTTCCTTTCCCCTGGACCCAATGGCCCTTCCAGCTGCACATCTGCATCATTATCCCCTTCCTCATTCTCAGGGGTTTTCCTTGCTTCTACCCAGGCCCTCAGCGCCTTATAGAACTCCTCCTTCTTGGTGAGCCCGGTAATTGCAACATTAAATCTTTTGCAGAAGTGCTTCAGCTGCTTTGCATTGTAGCATTCTAGTTTCTCCTCTTCCCAATCAAAATCAGCAGATGCTATGGATGCTGGTTTCATGCTGGCTGACTTTGGCTAAAAATGAAAAGTCCTGAAAAAAAAATCTACCAAGAGTATGTGGTCGCGTTTTGGTCTGCACTCACTAGTAGTGTTCACCAATCACTGTACATGAGTCACAAATGCAAGTCCAGAATCCCCACCGCTGACCACCAATGTTAGAATTGGGGGTCTCTAGTTGGCACAGGTAGGTACTTGTGACAAATAGGGACCCTCGCCTCTAGTCAGGGTAAAGGGGTACACTCTAAAATAACCCCTGCTCACCCCCTTGGTAGCTTGGCACGAGCAGACAGGCTTATCTCAGAGGCAGTGTGTAAAGCATTTGTGAACACATACAGTAATCTAGTGACCCACTACAGATGGACACCACACAAGGTTTATATCAAAAATAAGTATTCTTTATATAGTTTTAACACAAGACCATAAACGACAAAAATCCACAATACTGTACTTAAAATGGTAGTTTTAGCTTAGTTCAGTTCAGTTCTTACGATGCGACACTTTAAGTCAATGTACCTTACGATGCGGGACGCTTCCACAACAAGCAATGTTGCAGCGATGGAAATGCGACAAAGTTCTGGTGCAAAGAAATAAAGACGTCAAGTTCTTCCTGATGCGGCACGCTTCTCCGAGGTTGCGAGAAGTCTCGATTCGATGCGTCAACTGCAGCGGCGACACCCTTGTTCAGCGATGCGACGGCAACAGCTTTGGCGGCGACCCTCTTCTCCGGCGTTGCGAGACGCTTCCGCTCGATGCGACAACTGCAGCGGCGACACCCTTGTTTCGTGATGCGACGACAGCAGCTCCGACGGCGGCACGCTTCTCCGTGGATGCGAGGCGCTTCTCTTGATGCGGTGCAATGCGACAGCTACAGCGGCGACACCCTCCTTCGGAGTTGCGACGGCAGCGGCTGCGGCGGCGACACGCTTCTTCCTCGATGCGAGACTCTTCTCTTGATGCGGTGCAATGCGACAGCTACAGCGGCGACACCCTCCTTCGGAGTTGCGGCGGCAGCAGCAGCGGCGGCGACACGCTTCCTCTTCGTTGCGGGACGCTTCTCTCGATGCGGTGCAATACGACAGCTACAGCGGCGACACCCTCCTTCGGAGTTGCGACGGCAGCAGCAGCGACGGCGACACGCTTCTTCCTCTTGAGTCGCGCTTCCAGCTCCTTGAGACACGCAGTCCCTTCAGAAGGCCCAAAACAGCAGCAGGCACTTCCAAAGGATTCTTGGGGAGCTGGTGGTTGAAGTCTGTTGTCCCTGAGACTTCAGCAGGAGGCAAGCTCTTTTCTCAAGCCCTTGGAGATACTTTACAAGTTGAATAAAAGTGCACACAAAGTCCTTTCTCCTTCCTTTGGCAGTCAGGCAACCACTGCAGGCAGATCCCTCTAGCTTAGGGATAGTCTTCTCCTCAGTTCCTTCTTGGTTCCGCTCCTCAGCAAAGGTTTCTTCTTGTTTTCCCAAAGTGATCTAATTTCCTAGGGGTCTGGGTCCCCTTTTTATACACAGTTTTCCTTTGTTCTCTGAAGGCAGAGAGGCCTCTGCCTAGTCAAAACCAGTTCTGGTCAGTCCTGGAGCACTTTGTTTTTCTGACTCCTTCTTTCCTTTCAGAATGTGGGGCAGGGTGCTCAGCCGCCCGGCAGGAGGTGGAGCCAGCATTGTGGAAGGCAGGCACAGCCCTATTCAGACCCAGGTGCAACTCCTCCCTCCACTCTGGATGCAGATCTTTCTATTCAGCCCTGTGCTGACTCACCCTGTCTCCTGTAGCCACCCCCAGCCCCTGTCACTCAATCTCCAGACAAGGAATACACAACCTAGCAGAGGCAGGCTTGGAAGTTTAGGCAAGAAAATACCCACTTTCTAAAAGTGGTATTTTCAAACACAGAATGTTAAAACCAACTTCACTAAAAGATGTATTTTATCATTCTAAGTTCAGGCATACTAAATTCGTTTTTCTACCATGTTCCCTGGGTCAGTTCTGACTATAAGGTGTAATAGTCAGTCTGCCCATTCTGGCCTATGGGGAGCAGGTAGCCTTGCAATAGTGAAAAACGAAAATGGCTGTAATTCACTATTAGGACATGCCACACACACCAGGGCATGTCCTACCTTATACTTACAATGCACCCTGCCCTAGGGCCTACTTTAGGGGTGACCAACATGCAGTAAAGGGAAGGTTTAGGGACTGGTAAGTGGGTGTACTCACCAAGTCGACATGGCAGCCCTAGGCTGCACACAGGCCCTGCGATGGCAGGCCTGAGACACATTTTACAAGCCGCTTCTGTGGGTGGCACAACCAGTGCTGCAAGCCCACCAGCGGCATTGGATTACAAGCCCTGGGCACACTCAGTGCACTGTACTAGGGACTGAAAGTAAACCAATCATCCAATCATGGAGCCACTAATACAGAACACAATTTATCATAGGGAGCACTTGCACTGTGGCACTGAATAGCAGTGGCACAGTGCCCAAAGCATCTAACGCCAGCAAAACGGATCGGTAACATAGGAGGCATCATAAAAAATGGAAGGGAGACCCACGCCAAGGATGCCAGGTCTAACAGAGTGGCATTGGGAGCAAAAAAATCACTGGATTTAGGCCTAGATCTTTGTACTGGGGATGAATGTTTGGCATAGTTCTGTATTCAATTGTTCTTTTTGCATTTGTCACCCTGAGTGGGATGGGTATGAGTTGATTTACATATGTCTGCGTCCAAACTGGAATGGCATGATGAGCAGTATGGATGTAGGCCCAGATCTTTGTACTGGGGGTGAATGTTTGACACTGTGCATCAATTGTTCATTTTGCATTTGTCACCACAAGTGGGACGGGTATGCCCAGACGTTGGTCCCGTGCTTGCCATGCCACTGGAGTCAAAGTGGCCTGGCTGATGAGGCGTGAAACTCTGAAACCAGTCCCAGGAGGCTTGTTTCTGGCCCAGGGGGGACCTGGCCTGGCAGTTCGGGCTGGATTGCTCCCATGGGGAGAAGGCTCAAGACTGATTTACATATGGCTGGGTCCCAACTGGAATGGCATGGTGAGCAAAACGAATTATGGATTTAGGCCCAGAACTTTTCACTGGGGTGAATGTTTGACATTCTTCAGCATCCCATCCATCAATTGTTCTTTTTGCATTTTTCACCCTGAGTGGGACGGATATGTCCAGACGTGGATCCCTTGCTTGTCATGCTGCTGGTGCCGAGATAGCCTAGTTGATGAGGTGTGATACCCCGAAACTGGTGTCAGGACGCTTGTTTCTGGTCCAGGGAGGATCAGGTCTGGCAGTTCGGGCTGGACTGTTCCCATGGGGAGCAGGGTCAAGACTGATTTACATATGGCTGGGTCCAAACTGGAATGGCATGGTGAGCAAAAAAAGATGGATTTAGACCGAGATCATTGTACTGGGGTGAATGTTTGACATTGTTCAGCATTCCGTAGAGCAATTGTCCTTTTTGCATTTGTCTAAGCCCGGGCGCAAAACTCCATTTCACTTGTGGATTAAGAGGAATTTGGGCACGCCGCGATCCCTAGAGGAGCACGGAGTTCTTGAATTCCACCATCCTGGGTGCACAGTGGAGTTTTTGTCCGTTTGGGCGCTCAAATTTTGTTTTTGTACTCGCTCGTGAGTGCCGCGATAATGTAGTGCCGCTAGTGACTCGCTTGATACTTAGTGCTTGTTTGTACAACTTCCGGCCATGACGGGAACAGTCCGCTCGAGCAGCTTTTGTGCTCGAGATTCAGCTAGGAGGCTTTTCAAGTGGATTTTCATCTCCAACTAGCCAGTGGAGTTTTTTTTGCGCGAGAAGACTTTTTTTAAAACTTTTTTCCCAACAGGAAGGAAGTGCCCCAAAGACTCCAACTTCCTGTCCCTGTCCACCAGTCTCCTCCTAGTGCTTTGTCCATCTCCTGATCACTTTTCTTTGGGGTTTGGAGCTGGAAGGATACTGTATACTGCATATATACCATTGGATTTAAGGGCTTTGCATTTGAGAATTCACAAATAAATTGAAAAACTGGTGTATAAGGGTGTTGTTTGTTCGAGTGGGGGCAGGCACCAGGATTTATTTATACTTTTATTCAGTAGGGGCCTAGTTATTTGTTTTTGTGGAATTTTTCTTCTTTTGGAAAGGAAAAATGTTGCACAGTTTAGTACATTTTCTCCATGTTTTCTAATAAATTTGCAATATTCATTTAATTCACTATGTGGCCTAGTCTGCCAATGGGGCTTCCAGCCAGTAGGCCCAGTACTAGTCATGGGTATATGAAACAACTGTTTCTGTGGTGTCTGTTCAATTGAAACATCATTTAGGCCATGGATGGCATTGGGTTAAGTTTCAAAATGTGTTTTTCTGGGGTATTTCATGTTTTTTTCAGCAAACAGTGTATAGGTGGGGTAATTATATTTGATGCCTTTGGAGGATGTGTGTTTCTTAGCCCAGTTAGTTTTCGTTTTTGGCATTGCTGAATTAATGTTTTTTTTTCTGTGTTACCATGTCTCCTTTGTCTGGCCAGTGTGTGAGTTTGTTTGCCATAGGCCACCATTTGTCTTTCTTCCACATGCCATGTGGCCAGGGGCCATTTTTTTGCATCGTCAGTGTCCATCGGCCTGTATGTGTTCTTTGTTTTCCATGCCTCCTGCTCGTTGTTGTTTGACCATGTGGCTGGTGGCCAATTTTTGTAGGCAGCCAGTGTGCTTTTTCCATAGGCCTGCATGTGTTCGGCCTCTGTTCGAGCTGGACTAGTCAAATGGAGATCAGTGTCAAGACTGATTTTTATATGGCTTGGTCTAAACTGTAATGGCATGGTGAGCAAAAAAACGATGGATTTAGACCCAGATCTTTGTACTGGGGGTAAATGTTTGACATTGCTCAGCCTTCCTTCCATAAATTGTCTTTTTGCCATTTGTCACCCCGAGTGGGATGGGTATGCCCAGACATGGGTCCCATGCTTGCCATGCAACTGGAGTCATGCTAGCTTGGCTGATGAGATTGATACCCTGAAACCAGGCCCAGGATTCTTGTTTCCAGTCCAGTGAGAACCTGCCTGGCAGTTCGGGCTGGGCTCTTCCCATGGGGACTAGGATCAAGACTGCTTTAAATATATTTGGGTGCAAACTGGAATGCCATGGTGAGCAAAAAACATTTAATTTAAGGCGAGATCTTTGTACTTGGGCAAATGTTTGACACTGTTCAGCATTCCGTCTATCAATTGCTCTTTTTGCATTTGTTACCCCGAGTTGGACCGGTATGCTCAGACATGGGTCCAGTTCTTACCATGCCACTGGAGTCAAGCTAGCCTGGCTGATGAGGGGTGATACCCGGAAACTGGTCCCATGATGCTTGCTTCCAGTCCATGAAGAGCAATGGCATGGTGAGTAAAAAAAGATGGATTTCGGCCTAGATCTTTGTAGTGTGGGCGAATGTTTGAAATTGTTCAGCATTCTGTCCATCAATTGTTCTTTTTGCAATAATCACACTGAGTGGGACAGGTATGGCCAGACTTGGGTCCGGTACTTGCCAGGACAGTGCAGTCAAGCTTGTCTGGCTGATGAGGGGTGATACCATGGAAGCGGTCTCAGGATGCTTTTTTCCGGTTCAGGGAGGAACTGGCTTGTTAGTTAAGGCTGAACTGTTTCCATGGGGAGAAGGGTCAAGACTGATTTGCATATGACTGGGGCCAAACTGGAATGGCATGGTGAGCAAGAAATGGACAGATTAAGGCCCAGATCTTTGTACTGGGGGTGAATGTTTGACATTGCTCAGCATTCCGTTCAACAACTGTTCTTTTTACATTTGTCAGCCTGAGTGGCACGGGTATACCCAGATGTGGGTCCCATTCTTTCATTGCCACTGGAGTCAAGGTAGCCTGGCTTATAAGGGATGTTACCCTGAAACTGGTCCCTGGATGCTTGTTTCCAGTACAGGGAGGACCTAGCCTGGCAGTTCGGAGTGGACTGTTCCCATGGAGAGCAGGATCAAGACATATTTGAATATGGCTGAGTCCAAACTGGAAGCATGGGTAGCAAAGAACATTGAATTTAGGCTCAGATCTTAGTACTGGGGGTGAATGTTTGACACTGTTCAGCATTTCGTCCATCAATTGCTCTTTTTACATTTGTCACCCAAGTGAGACGGGTATGCCAAGACGTGGGCCCCATGCTTGGCATGCCACTGTAGTCAAGCTGGCCTGGATGATAAGGGTTGAAACTCTGAAACCGTTCCCAGGATGCTTGTTTCTGGTCCAGGGAGGGCCTGGCAGTTCTGGGTGGACTGTTCTCATAGGAAGATGGGTCAAGACTGATTTGCATATTGCTGGGTCCAAACTAGAATGGCATGGTGAGTAAAAAAGATGGATCTAGGCCCAGATCTTTGTAGTATGGATGAATGTTTGATATTTTTCATCATTCCGTCCAACAATTGTTCTTTTTGCAATAATCACCCCGAGTGGAACGGGTATGCCCAGACATGGGTCCCGTGCTTGCCATCACAGTGGAGACAAGCTAGTCTGGCTGATGAGGGGTGATACCCCGGAAGCGGTCCCAGGATGCTTGTTTCCGGTCCAGGGAGGACCTGGCTGGCAGTAAAGGCTGGACTGGTCCCAGTAGGAGCGTAATCAAGGCAGATTTGCATATGGATAGGTCCAAACTGGAACGGCATGGTGAGCAAAAAATCAATGGATTTAGGCCCAGATCTTTGTACTGGGGTAAATGTTTGACATTGCTCAGCATTCCATTCATGAATTGTTCTTTTTGCATATCTCACCCCGAGTGGCATGGGTATACCCAGATGTGAGCCCCATTCTTTCATTGACACTGGAGTCAAGCTAGCCTGGCTGCTGAGGGGTGTTACCCCAAAACTGGTCCCAGGATGCTTGTTTCTGGTCCAGGAAGGACCTGGCCAGCCAGTTTGGGCTGGGCTGTTCCCATAGGAGCTGAATCAAGGCAGATTTGCATATGGCTGGGTCCAAACTGGAATGGCATGGTGATTAAAAAAAACAATGGAGCTAGGCCCAGATTTTTGTAGTGGGGATGAATGTTTGACATTGTTCAGCATGCCATCCAATAATTGTTGTTTTGCATTTGTCACCGCGAGTGGGATGGGTATGCCCAGACGGGGGTCCCCTGCTTGCCTTGACACTGGAGTCAAGCCAGCCTGGCTGAATAGGAGTGATACCCCAAAATGAGTCCCAGGATGCTAGTTTTCAGTTCTGGGAGGACCTGGCCTCTTTTCGAGCTGGACTGGTCCCATGGGGAGCAGGGTCAAAACTGATTTACATATGGCTGGGTCCCAACTGTAATGTCATGGTGAGCAAAAACGTAATGAATTTAGGCTTAGATATTCGTACTGGGGGTGAATGCTTGACATTGCTCAGCATTCCATACATCAATGGTCTTTTTGGCATTTGTCACACCAAGTTGGACGGGTATGCCCAGACGTGTTTCCCGTGCTTGCTATGCAACTAGAGTTATGCTTGCCTGGCTGGTGAGAGTGATACCCTAAAACCGGACCCAGGATACTTGTTTCTGGTCCAGGGAGAACCTGGCCTGGCAGTTCGGACTGGACTTTTTCCATGGGGAGCAGGATCAAGACAAAATTGAATATGGCTGGGTCCAAACTGGAATGATATGGTGAGCAAAAAAACGTTGAAATTATGCAGAGATCTTTGTACTGGGGGTGAATAAATGACACTGTTACTTATTCCATCTATCAATTGTTCTTTTTGAATTTGTCACCCCGGTTGGGACGTGAAGGTCCAGACCTAGGTCTCGTGCTTGCCATGCCTCTGGAGTCAAGCTGGCCTGGCTGATGAGGGGTGAAACTCAAAATCCGGTCCAATAATGCTTGTTTCTGGTCCAGGTAAGATCTTGCCTGATTGTTCGGGCAGCTCTGTTCCCATGGGGAGCAGGGGTCTAGAATGATTTGCATGTGGCTGAATTCATACTGGAATGGCATGGGGAGCAAAAAAAATGATGTAGTTAGGCCCAGATCTTTTTACTGGGGGTGAATGTTGGACATTTTTCAGTAGTCCGACCATCAATTGTTCTTTTTGCTTTTGTCACCTCGAGTGGAACGAGTGTGCCCAGACATGGGTCCCGTGCTTACCATGCCACTGTAGTCAAGCTGGCCTGGATGATAAGGGGTGAAACTCCGAAACCGTTCCCAGGATGCTTGTTTCTGGTCCAAGGAGGACCTGGCCTGGAAGTTCAAGCTGGACTGTTCCCATGGGGAGCAGAGTCAAGACTGATTTGCATATGGCTGGGTCGGAACTGAAATGGCATGGGGAGCAAAAATAATGATGGATTTAGGCCCAGATCTTTGTAGTGGGGGCAAATGTTTGACATAGTTCAGCATTCCGTTCATCAATTGTTCTTTATGCAACTTTCAAAAAGTGGCATTTTCAGAATTGTGACAAAAAATCTGACTTTATGTCACAAGCCGCTCACCTGAACTCCTGGATGCTCCTTTTGGGAGACCATAGTACCCAAAACCCCCTGAGACCTGAACCGGAGCAATGACAATTGTGATAGGACTGTACCAAGGAAGTACCCAACATTAAGGGGGTTTGGAGGGGGAAAGAGAGAAAAAACAAACTGCACTGGACCACAGGACTTCTTGTTATCATGCGGGTGCGTCAGGTTGGAGGACAGGGAACCAGAATGTGCTGTGCTTTTGATCAGTTTTACTGGACGCACTCGAAAATGGAAGACACTAGTGCAATCTGCAGAAAATAATACACAATTAGGTTGTGGTACAGTAGAAAAGACAAAAGATCCAACCACTTGTGAGCATTAGTACAGCATTATAAAAAGGACAATTGTAAATAACATATCTTTTGTACCTAGGAGAAGTCAGGTAACAGAATGTGAGCACTTACCTATCTATTTTGATAATATTTCCAAAGGGTGTTTAAATTTCTGCAACACAGTTCAATACTACTATTGTTCATAAATGCCTCAGCACAATCTCCAACACATTTCGATAATAGTACTGTTCATAAATGCTTCTTCACATTCTGTAACACAGTTCAGTGATTGCTTTAATGGCAATCGCAATGAACAGTTTTCCACAAATGTTTATGGCCTGAGGTTTCAAATAGAAAGTCTTTCTGGCCACGTCTTTGTTTTTTCTGCGCGCAATATTCAAGAAGAAGGTAATTACCTTAATGTTGCTCAATAGCCACAAGATGCGGGAACGGAGGAATACTTGCTTTAATGTCTTTTTTTTTTTTTCAGGAAGTGTGCAAAGCAAATAAGCCAGAAGACTCCGAAGCATCGGGACACATTGCCGTAGATGGAAGGCGTGCCCCGTAGGCTGGAGATGACTGGAGCTTGGAGCCGAAAGGATAGCTGCCAGAACACTGTTGCTGCTACGAGGGACAAGACCGCAGACCAGGTGAGTAACTAGGCGAACTGAGGCCAAGCACCCAGTGTCAAGATCGGATCCTTTCAATAGGCGATCCGCGGAACGCGATATACGACGTGTTTGTTCCCGGCTGCAGGTGCTGCCATTTGCAGGTACTGCCATTTGCAGTTACAAAGGACATCGTGCGCACGTGGTGTGGAACACAGTCTTATTTTTATAGAATGGCAGTTTATTGCACATGTGCTTGACATGGCTGTACATGGACAGTAGTGTTACACAACCATATTTACAATACAGAAACACATTGTGCCTAAAGGGACATATCTTGTTTGTCAGTGTGTAACATCATATTTAACATAATCTCATAAGAAAGTACAAAACAAGACTGCATAACAGTGAATCACCACATGATATTCCCGGGGAGGGGGGCCATTCTTCTTATGAATCTAGGTGCGCCGTGGCAGGGGACACAGGGCCATGACACTTTACCATTAAAGAGAATTTTAAATTACATTTCGTCAGACACCAATCATGATTTCCCTACCTGATCCCGATCAAAAGTTATCAACTATTAAATGAAATATGGTAAAACAATGTTATTCTACAAATTTAGGGATTTTTCACTACCTGGACATGTAAAACTTAAAAGTACATGTTCAATGTTTTAAAAAGACTGCACCCTGCCCTATGGGCTGTCTAGGGCCTACCTTAGGGGTGACATATGCATTAAAAAGAAAGCTTTAGGCTTGGCGAAGAGGTTATTTTGCCAAGTCGAATTGGCAGTTTAAAACTGCTGGCAGGTTGCAATAGCTGGCCTGAAACATGTTTTAAAGGGCTACTTAAGTGAGTGGCAAAATAAGTGTCCACTAGTAGCATTTAATTTACAGTGCCTGGGTATATAGCATACCACTTTACTAGGGACTTACAGGTAAATTAAATATGCCAATAACCTGCATATAAGCCAATTTTACCATGTTTTATGGAGTGGGCAGTAGCACTTTAGCACTAGTTAGCAGCGGTAAAGTGCAGAGAGTCTTAAGGCAAACAAAAACAATCTCAGAAAAATAGAAGGGGTGTAGGCAACATGTTTGGCGATGACCCTACAGGGAGGGCCAAGTTAAACATGTGGTAGCTGCTTTTTCTGCATTATTATGTTTTTATCATACTCACCACGTTATTCAATAACTGCTGCATCTGCAGGTTGTGGCATACCATCAGAGCACGCTTCACTGTTGAGAATATAAAAAGAACTATAGCTAGCCTGAATCTGAGCATGCAGCCGGCCCAGATAATCCCCCAGCCATACTATTAAAGGCGCGATTAGGATGGTGGGCAGACCTTTTATTGAGGTTGTTCTCCTTCACACTTGACCAAGGACAATTCCCAGACAGTTGGAGAGGAGCTAAATAAGACCTATCCATAAGAGGGAAGATATAAGGTCCCCAAAAACTATAGGTTGATTAACCTTTCGATTGTGGGTGAAAAAGTGTTTACAAAACTTATACTCGAAATACTGAAGGACTGGGTCGAATTGTAATCAATAGTACCCCTGGAACAAGGTGGCTTCAAGGAGGGTCACTCCACAATTAATCACTGTTTTGCCCTCTGGTTCATTGCAAGGAAGTCGGTCGAGCAGAGAGGGAGGTTGTTCTGCTGCTTCGTAGACTTTTGTGCTGCCTTTGATTTGGTGGACTGGGATCGTTTATGGCAAACCCTGATAAATTATGATATTCCAAAGGGAATCTTGGGCATAATACAGGAGTTACACAAACACAATTGAGCCCAAGTCATTATCGATACAGAGGGGTCATTGACACAAAAAATAGAAATTAATAATGGACTAAGACAGGGGTGAGTGCTGGCCCCACTGCTATTTTCCACATTTGTTGCAGACCTCCCCAAGACACTGGTGGGGGCAAAAGGTGCTATCCCTAGAATGGATGGGAAACATATATCGTGTCTTTTGTATGCAGATGACCTGGTAATTGTATACAATAAACGGAGATGGGTCTACAGAGAAAGTTGGATGTATTCGGGGATTACTGTAGCCACAAAGAGTTAAATGTAAATATGGGAAAAACGAAAGTGGTATGCTTCGGCAAAAAAGCTAACAAATTCAGTTGGCATCTAGGAACCACTAAATTGGAAATAGCTAACGAGTATGAATACTTAGGAATTTGGTTTGAAAGGTCCCTAAACTGGCATACCCATCTGGAGGCCCTAAAAGCGAGGGCCCTTGCCTCGGTGAGTCCCTTCAGAAAATTCAACCGGGACAATGGGGATATGTCACATAGACATGGTCTGAAAGCTTTTGTGGCCATGATACTGCCGCAATTACAATACAGAGCTGAATTACTTTACATCAGTGGTAAAAACAGGTGGGACCCCATGGAGGGGAAATGTATTAAGACCTTAGTGTCCCTGCCAGGTTCCTCCATGGTGCAGGCCATCAGACTAGATGCGAGTCTGACCTCATGGACCATATTGGCACAAGTGGCTTTTATAAAAAATGAGATCTAGCATGGTGAACTAAAATGGGCCAAAGGGGTCAGAAAGAATCTGTCATCTGTTTGTAGGGGCATGAAGGTGAGCCTTTGCCTTGAAACCCTGCAAGTTGAAATCTCTAAGGGGAAGCTGAGGTCTAAAGGAAAAGAACTATCCTGGGAAAGGGACTGGCAGTATTTGGAGGGAAAAAATCGCTGAATTTATGCTAAACTCATGGCAGAAGGGAGTTTGGTTCCCTTACCTTGACATTTTACCAAATAGCTTGCTGAGGTGGGAACTACTAAGAAAAATAATTGGCGTTAATCCTTATTATGCAAATGGGAAAATAAAATCAGAAATGATCCAACCTGATGGTAATTGCACATGTGAGCTACACACAAAATGCAATATTTTGCCCATATTAGTGGATTGCTTTAAGGTGTTGCCCTTGCGGAAATTGATTTTACATCCACTATTTTTTAAATATGGAATAGTAAACCAAACACAGGCTGTAGAGTTTATTATGGATACGTGCCATTTGGACACTGCAATTGCTACTGGAAGGTTTATGACTTCAGTTAAAAAGCCATGCACGGATGAATAAAATGAATAAGGTGTCCTGATGAAATATCCTTAGCAGTTACAATATGAAATGAAATGTAATACATATAATTTGGAAGTTTAAATGTCAATGTTTGTATTTTGGTTTTAAATGAGAAACTCCAGAGGTGCTAACCTTACACAACAAAATAAAAATGCATTTATCGAACAAAATGATTGGTGAGGCAGCTAAGAATGATCAGGCTTGAGTACCCAAATTTAAAATTAGGAACCCTGATCATTTTGCAAAATGTTATAATTACAGGCGTATGAAGTGGTATCTAATATAATGTTTTTTTACGTATTTTATTTTGTCCGGCTGGCAAATAATTTTTCTGCTGGAATTCTAAATATTATAATAATTATTACTGAATTTATTAAATGTTTAGATAAGGTGACTATATATGTGCTCTGTGTTGTTTAAAGACCATCGGTCTTAATAAAAATTCCCTTTGACTTGACTTGACTTGATACCATAGCTTGAAGAGAGGACATTGTAGCAGAATCTCCCTGAAGGTCTGGGGATTCCTTGAAGGACTGAGGGTCCCCTTAAGCTGCAGGGACAGCAGGTGCCTGGGTTACACCCCTGGCCCATGTCACCTTTACATTGTAAAAATATAGCAAACACCAATGTATTTATTTAGTAGTCAGGGACATCTTAAGGATTTTGGGAACCGGGGCTGAATGTATTTTGGGGGCCCCTGTTCAGAACCGCTTTGAATTTATGGTTCAATTTCAGCTCTGTTATGCCCTCATTGGCCAGATCACTGACAGTGCACAAGATCACTTGTCCAAATTCTAACGTTTTTATATCTAATATTCAGGGATATCAACGTGTATTTTCAATACTGTAACACAGTATCAGCTCACTGATATTACTGCAAATAATCTCTGTGACACCTTCCCACTTCTCATGTGTGAGGTCCTGTTTTGATCTAAGACGAACTTTTTTATGGATGTTGCATGAAACAGAACATTTTTCTGCAAAATGTCTGTAACAGACTCACACATAACTCACATTAAAAAATAAATTAAATTGAAACTATATTTAAAACCATATGTTTAAGAATAATTTGAAGTCATCAGGACAAGACTCTCTGCAGAACAGAGCTGGCTCTATCAGGGGGTCCCCTGAAAAACTGGGGCCTTGGGCCAGAGCCCACTTTGCCCATGCCTTAAAACGTCTCTGTTAGTAGTAGGCGTTCACATCCCTTTCTCCACTGCTTAAAGGTGTAACTGCATTGACCAGAAGATGTTTAACTTATCATGGCTCCCTTTTAAAATTAAGCCTATGGGAATGGACTAAAACATTTGTAATAGACACGAGGATCGAACCAAGAAAGGCATGACTAAAATACGTTGACACTGCCCGTGAGCCACGTCCAAGACAGACGTCTTTGCATTGTCTTAAATAACAAATATCAAATCAATAACAGGGCTGCTGCAGTGAAAACAAGCAGTGACAGTACGGAGTGGTGACAAAAGAGCGTCAGTAACAGTGACAGTACAGGATTGTAGCGCTGAAAGTAGGGCTGTGGGGAATGCTGCAGAACTCCCAAAATAACCCTATGAGACTTCAGAAGGTGAATGAGCAATAAAGATGACTTTACATTTGGTTTTTATCTTGTCACATTTGCTGTACTTTGAAAACCAGAGGTCAAATGTGAAGCTATGCCTTCTGACAAATTGCTGCTTATTCTTTTAATAGAGAGATTGGGGTTTACTTTTCTTTCTCTGAGTGCAAAGTGAGCGTTTATTTTACACAGTGACCTATCTAAGATCTTGCTGGGGTGCAGGGAGTGTAAGAAAAAAAGTTGTACAAAGTCGGTCTTTTTCTCAGACACAACAACGTTTAACGTCCTGTAGAGCAACTATACAGATATTTCAAAATGCAATTAGGAAAGCACAAATTAAGCTGAATTGTTTTACAACTCTGAAGTGTGATGGAAACAATGATTTTAATAAGTTCAAAAGAAATCAAGACACTTTACCTGGTGATGTGCAAATGATAAAGCTTTGTTGAAACCCAATTTTCTCACATTATGTGAGCTCTATATAGTTTCATCAGTAACATTTATGTCAGTTCAAATGTTGTGGCCATTTCCATGGTATATGTGCTAACTGTAAATTATAGTGTGGTACCACCACCATGCTTTATTAATATTTTTGGCACAGTGTACTCCAAAATTCACCACTGACTACATATCACTTATGATTACCAGTCACCCACGGAATAAGTGTGGCTCATTTCCTATTCTAGTTCTTTGTGTGACACTTGGAGTTTTCACAATCTGTATGCCTTCAGTGATGTAAAATTAATGGCAGCACCCTACCCTGAAAATTGGTCCAGCACCACTGCAAGAGTCTTGTTGGAGAGTTCGGTAAGTTGCTAGACATTTTTTAAAAGAAGAAAATAGAAAAAAAAAAAAAAATTTAGAAAGAAAAAAGTTTGTATTTTTTTAAAACACACACACATTCTCGCAATAACCTTAACACCAAAGGCACTGTTTTGTTGGCCTATGCCCCCATTGTGCACATGTTAATAAACTTTGCACACGGCCACTTCCATTTTGAATTGAAACACTACATGCTTCAACTTTCTTAGGGGTCATAAATCATCCTGCTTGTCCACCTGTCATGGAACGATAATTGTCAGTTAAAACTGCCATCAACAATCAAAGTCACGCCCTTAGGCTAGATTGTCATCATAAATCATGCCATAAATCAAAACAGACAGGAGTAAGGTGGCTTGTAATCAGGTCATAAATCATGTCATAAATCAAACAAACATGAATATTGTTGCCTTGTCATAATGTCACAAGCCACCATAAATCACTCTGACGTTTATTGATGCCAACTTGAGTCTTTGAGCTGGAGTTTTACCATCTGTGTGTGTGGGGAGTAAATCCACATTCTCTTTTAGACCCAGTTCGCTACCTTCGCCTACTTGGTGTGGTCCGCCGACCGGTGGGCCTGGGCTGTCAGTGCCATGTTCTGTGTCCCCCTCCATCTCTGACCTCCTTACCTTGATGCATCCCAAGGTTAGTACCTGGTCTGCCACCCCTCCATGGTCGGGTGTGGCGTTTCAAATCTCCTTAAGCTTCATTTATTTGACTTCTTTACCACTGACCCTTGCTGCTGCCACATTCGCGTTGTTGGGTGTGTGGGTCTTGAAGTAGTTGTGGCACCAGTCCCGAAAAAATAAGTGTACATGGGCGCTTGCCGCTTTCCTAAGGGGCTCATGTGCCCTGAGGGTAGATTCTGAATCCCACCTAGTCTTTCCATTGGCTGGCGGGATTTGCACCTTTCATGTCAGTTTTGGCACAGTTTCTTCCATTTGCCCATCTTCCCTTGCTGGAGGGAATAGGGGGTGCCATTTCCTGCCCATTGCCCCCTCGAGGGACACATATTCCCAGGCCTTTGCACCGTTTAACACGCCGGCGCCTTTGGCCCCCTTCATGTGTGGGCCTCTGTTCTAAACTTCGCATGCAGCAACTTTCATTCTGAATTGAAACACTAGATGCTGAATGTATTTGGAAGTTTTGGCTGCAGCTTTATTATCCCCAACGTTGAACAATAGGTACCCCGCTTCAACTTTATTGGGGGTCATAAATCATCCTGCATATCTGCCTGTCATAGAACGATAATTGTCAATTATAACTTGCATCATCAATCAAAGTCATGCCCTTAGGCTACATGGTCATCATAAATCGTGCCATAAATCAAAATAGACAGGCGTAAGATGGCTTGTCATCATATCATAATTCATGCCATAAATCAAACATACAGGAATTTTGTTGCCTTGTAATAAAGTCATAAATCACCATAAATCACTCTGAGGTTTATTAATGTCAACTGGAGTCTTTGAGCTTCAGGTTTATCATCTCTGTGTGGGCGGGGGGTAATTCCACAATCTCTTTTAGGACCAACTTGCTACCTTTGCCTGCTCGGTGTGGTAGGCAGACCTGGTCTGCGAGTGCTGTGTTCTGTATCCCCAATCTCTGACCGACTTACCCTGCCTTGAGGCATCCCAAGGTAAGTACCTGGTCTGCACCCCACCGTGGTCCGGCGTGTCCCTTCAAACCTCCCTAAGTTCCATTTATTTGACTTCTTTACTGCCCCACTGCTCGTGGGCTTACGTCTTCAGGCAGTTCCCTCATCTGGTTGTTAGCTCATTACTGGCACCCTGCCATCGCCATGGCTTCACATAGATTAGTCCAGAATACCTCTGTTCCAGCCTCTGAAAGGTGCACCCCGTCCTTGCGGAAGTATTCTGGGTGCCTCAAGTTGATTAGGCAGTGCCTAATAGATTCCCATAGTTTGCTCTGCAGTGTTTGTCAGCCACCATGTGGAGCTTCTTTTTGTATTTTTTCTAGAGCGCTAATGGACCAGGCTCCCCTCCACTTTTGCCTGGGCACAATTTCAGAGTTTCAAGTTGGAGCTGCCAAATAGCCTGAAAGCCCTGGTTAGGTCATGTCTTATGAACCCCAGCAGCTCCTTTCACCCCAACTATGCCAGGTCGCTCTCTCCTAGGTGCACAATAAGTAGGTCTGGTTCGATTGGGTGCTCTTCATGCAATCTCTTGAACGTGGCCCCAGCTGCTCCCAGCGCATTCTGTATGCCCCTATCCATCTCATGTTTGTCTTGCTGGGTCTAGGGAGACCAGCGGCTCCCTTCCATGCCCACTAGTCTTGGGCCCTCCGAATGAACAAGTGCACCACAATCCACACCCTTGTCTTTTGCTCTCCTGCCAAGACAAACAGTGACAGCTTGCTGTACAGTAGGTGTGGTATGGTGTGTGCATGGGGGGGTGGTTTTGGAGGGTGGCTGGCTCTAAGGCTCCCTTCTTGCGGGATTCTCATGTACCGCTCGTAGGCTGAGGAACACCACCTGCCTATCCATTTGATGCCTTCAGTCATTAACCCTATCCTTGTCGCTGATGCCCCAATGCGGATGGAATGCGTGGCAATCTCTGCTGCTGGCAACCCTGCCTTGATGAGTGCCATCTTAAGCACTGCCTGAAACTGGAACCTGCTCAGGCACCCCATGTTGCTGTGTTTGTAAAGGGGGCGCTCTCGGGCTGGGCGGATCGCCCAGTATTCCCGCATCCAGCGGCCTGGGCAAAGATTTTTGTCTGATAGGCACTGTAGTTTTACCAATGCCCCCCTTTTGCCTGCTGGTCGGTAATTCACCTCCTCAGTGTTACCCTGACGTGTCCTGTGCCTAGTTGTATGTTGCGTGCTAGGAGGCAGGCCCAGCTGTCTCCTGTTTGGATGGTTCCACCAGCTCACTTACCCTGAACTTCCCAAACAAGGCTAGTGTAAAGGCCGCCCTGAATAATGTAACTTCTGATGCGTCCATGTTAATTTCATGCAGGACCCCCACCAGGTGTGCCAGAGTACTGAATTCGATGGGCCTCATCTTGTTCTCCCTTCTCTCCTCCAGGCAACGCTATCATTTTAGTGCTGCCTTGAGGTAGTGTGAGGTGGTGGTATCCTACCAGGTGGAGAGTTTGGAGAAATGAGCTATTGCTGTCAGATGCACTTGTGCCCAAGATCTAGTTTTGTTCTGGTCAAAAGGCCACTTTATAAATTGCTCAGTGGATCCCTGAAAGACTCCAGACAAGTGGCCCTCTGAACTGTCTTTTTGTATGTCATGTACCTCTGCATTGTCTTGGGTGCCAGGGAGTGTTCTACCAGCTGGGACAGGTCTCACCCGCCAGAGATGAGAGCTCCTGTGGAAAAGGGGACATTACTCTCTCTGCTGCGGGGACCAGTTCCCTGAACCTTTGCATCTGGAAATGAGAGAGCGCATTCGCTTGAGCATTATTGGCCCCTGGGAAATGCCTCACCTTCTCCTCCAGATTGCCTGCCAGCTGTAGCTTCACCAATCGCCTTAACAGCCTCAAAACCCGTGGAGTCCTGGCTGTCCCAGTGGTGATTGCAAGCACCACAGCCTGGTTCTCTGACCATAGGGCCAGCTTCATGTTGCTCAGCCTTGCTTACCATATTGTCAGTGCTACTATTATGGGGAACAGTTCCTGGAAGGATATGTTCTTGGTTATTCCTGCTGCTGCCCACTCTTCTGGCCACCTCTTGGTGCACCACTTGTCTCCTAGGATTGCTCCAGAACCTAGGCTGCCTGGGGCATTTGTGTGCACCGCTGTTTGCCTGTCTGAGACCCAACCTTCCCTCCAAATGAGCACCCCATTAAAATCTCTCAGGAAGGTTAACCAGGTTGCACCGCCCTTTAGTAAGCTGTGTGAGGTGCCTTGAAAATAGTAAATACTCTCCCTGCTGGAATCCCTCTTGCAGCAAAATTCAGCTTTCCAATGAATCACTGGAGTTCCCCCAGCGTGTTTTTCTCATTCTCTACCAAAACCTTAATATTATTTGTGATCCATCCCCAGAAACACAATCTTGGTTACTGGCCCCACTGCCTTGTCTGGGGCCAATGGCACACCTAATTCGTCCGCCAGCTGCTGGAAAGCATTAAGCAGGTTTCTGTACTCTACCCCGTTTGATTTGCCTACAAATAGGAAGTCATCTAGATAGTGGAGTTTCCCCCCCCCTTATATGCTTTTTGTACAGCGCCCACTACAGAAAGGTGCTGAATCGCTCAATGTACGCACAAGATAGGGAACACCCCATGGGCAGCACTTTATCAAAATATGTCTCCGCTTCATATTGATAACCCAGAAGGTGGTAGCTCTCGGGGTGCACTGGCAGGATCCTAAAGGGGGATTTAATGTCTACTTTTTCCATCTAGGCCCCCCTCCCTGCCGCGCACCAAATCAACAGCATCATCCACCGATGCATAGCCCACTGCGCAGTCCTCAGAGTTGATCCCATCATTGACTGACTCCCCCTCCCAAAAAGACAAGTGGTGTATTAGTCTGTATTGACCTGGGCTCCTTCTTGGGTACCACCCCTAGGGGAGAAATTACCTGGTCAGGTCTATGCCCTGCACCCAGGGGACCTTCTACCCTACTCAGCTCTTTCTTTTAGAATCTTCTTTTGCACTATCTCAGGGTGTTGGAGCCCTGAGCGCAGCTTCTTGGCTTCCCCCAACCTGATGTGCCCTGCCACTAGGATTTTTAACCTTTTCATGAAGCCATCATATAGTAAGTGTGCATCTGCTTTATTGTCATATGGGTTAGCTATCTGTCTTAGCCTGTGTGTAAAGATGGGAGAGCGAGCTAGCAGGAAACCAGCCCATGCCTTTTGCGTTCTATCATCTTCTGGGTTACTTCTTTCTTGCCTTCTTTTTCTTGTCTCTCTCTTTCTATGTGACCTCTACCTTTCTTGCAGTCGGCCACTGGAGGCCCCCCCACAGGTAGTGCTCACATGCCTCAACTTACATGCTGGGCCCCAGGTGCAATTATCCCTGTAATATTTGAAACATATCACTGAAGAGCCTTTCCCTGGTGGCCCGCCCTTTCCAACTTAAAAAAGTGCTTTTGCTTAAAGAAGAACTTCTGCTTTTCCTGTTGGCCCCTGAAGTGGCCCTTCCGAAAGGACTGTTCGGGCTTCCCTGATTAGGACCTGGTCTCCCTAGCTACCATCATCTTATGCATATAGCCTGACATTTCCTCTTATCCCACTCCATGTTTGGGTGCACCTGCATTTTTAGCCTAAAGTCGTTATCGTAGTCCAACAATGCTTCCTCTATAAATTGCCTGTACGCTTCATGTATTTTGGACTCTTATAACCATAAATCCTATGCAGTGTGGGAACTTTTCAACTATCACACAAGTCATTATCCTGAAAGCGTCCAACCAGTTATCAAAATTCCTTTTCTTTCTGACTCGCGCTCTCTCTTTCCTGTCCTCATCCTTTTTGTCACATGTCGTAATGTTGCTCAGATATGAATTTATCTTAAATAAATAAAAAGAAAAGAGATGTTTTGAAAAACAGGAAAAAGTTGGATTAATTAAATGCTGCGGCTGGGACAGCCGGGACAGAATGTGTCTGCTCAAATTCTCTTGATGTACAAAATTTTGGCCATCCATTTATACATTCATGAGGTACAATAAAACATTCCCAAAAAGCATCTCAGTTGTAAATCAACAAACATGAGCATCTGATAAGGACATAGATGGCTCTCGACCTTGGGGAGAGCTAGTGTCGGCCAGTGTGTATATGTCCGGCATGAGGAGAGTGTGATCACTACTTGTGGTGTGCCTGTCATGTCCTGATTGGTTGAGTGTGCCTATCTACATGTGGTATTTATCTATGTGGTATTTCTGGGGAACATGAGCCTTTGGCCAAATGGGTTTTGTAGGGGCGAATTATCTTTGACTTGTTTGTGGTACAACTATCTATCTGTGGAATCGATCAGGGTTTTCCCTGGGTGCATTTTTGTCTCTGGTTTATGGGGGACCCCACCTGTGACCTGTTACTCTATAGGAATGGGCATGGGTCGCAGCACCTGCCTGACCACGTATCTCTGACTCAGGGTTGATGGAGAGGTCACCTTGGGTGAATCCGACAGCAATGATGTGAGTTTATCTGAACTCCTAAAAGTAATATGGCAGCCACTGTTATCATTTGATAGACATTATTATTATTATGCATACAGTTGTCATTTTGCACATTGATATAGTTTGTACTGGTATTAACAAGAATATGTTTGCTCTGGTTTGAACAGACGTTGACATTGTTGTAATTCGCAATAATATTATAGTATGAGCATGGATCACGGAATACATTGGTATCATTATTGCTGATATCAGCGTTGCTGTACGGTCACAAGTTATGGTATACATTGACATTGCATTGACGAGCATTGTGCGGGTACAAGCGGTGGCATATTGTCACATTGCATTTACTGATATTGCTGTTGTCAGCTTGCACATATCATGACATTCATTGACGTTGTATTCTCCCATCCCAACATTAGGATCTAGCTCTTCTATTTGAATATATGGCAGTGTGAACATTTCTATGAACTTTTTATGTCAGATGCGCTCTTTAACTGCTGAAGGTATAAAATTCGTCACCATGTACGGGTGCCCCCTGTGTGCCACTCTTGTAGGCCTCTGGTGCTAAACTGCCCCCAGCCTCGCCTTGACCTCTGCCCCCTGATGTGCTCCCCCACACCTCTGTAGTGGGTGAATGTGTATTGCTTGTTGATGATGTCTCCTCAATGGTGGCTGCTTTGCTTGGGACCTGTGTGACTGCGCATGTGGTGCTTGCATGTCCCCCAATGTTGGTTTCTGCTACCCCGAGGTCCATTGCCTTGTTCCCCCCAGCGTGCCTGACCGCACAATGTTAGTAAATAACAGTGGCTCAAATGATTTTAAACATGCCTACATGGTCATGCTTATCTGCTCACCATTTGAAGGCTTGACCCTCTTGATGGCGTTGGGTGTCACTCCCAGGGGTGGGTCGTCACCTGTTCTTTGTTCTCTTTCTTTTCCGCTGCCTTCTTGCCACCCTTCCTGGCAATGTGTTGGTGTTTCTTTGGCTCCTCTCTTGCTTCGCTCTCCTCTGGGCTGTCTTCTCATCGCTCTTCACTTTCCCTGCTGTCGATGGGTTCTTCCGGGCTGGTCCGGTGCAGCGCCCTTCCCGAAATAATATGTGGGCATGGGCGCTTGCCACATCTTTAAGGGTCTAAGATGCCATAAGAGTACATTTTGAATCCTGCCCGGCCTTGCCATTGGCTGGTGGGATTTGTGCCTTTCATGCCAGTTTTGGTGGTGGTGTATCTTCCCCTCGCTCCTCTTCCCTGGCTTGGGGGTGCCATTTCGTGCCCATTGTCCCCTCAGGGGACCCACATTCCCGAGCCATGGCGCCATTTAATGGATGTATGAATGAATCCTGCATACATTTCCCACACATGCATTTACTCTGCAATCACTATCCTGACTGCGTCGTTACCACATGTTCCTTTACAATGCAAGATGTTACAACGACTTGCCATAGGGGCTGCTGGACTTTGGAATAGTATAAATTTCTATTACAACTCCAGTCAGTGTATCAGTAGGGAAGGTGTTGGACTTAAAATCCAACACCCATCCAACAACGCGTCCCCGAAAGAAAGTCGTTGTAATGACTTGCCTGGTAAAGGAACGTCGCAGTCAGGGTAATGACTGCGCTGTTAAGGTAGGCTGTGGTTATGCCTGTGGGCTAAAGGATGTTTCCCCATTTATCATGCTGGCCCCTTCAGCCCCTACGTGTGCAGGCCTCTGTTCATGCCTTCACTCACATAGAGGGAAGCCAAAGACTGAAGTAGGTTGACTCCTTGTCCCATTTTATAAGCTGTGGTGGCCGGAAGCAAACACTGAATCACGATATGATAGACCAATAAATGGACGAAGACCTCTGTATAATAATCCCAATATATGTTATTTTTCTAAAAACAATAGTCTGGCAAGATAGCTAAAGCTGTCTCAAAGGTCAGACCTAAAATGGTGGGAGAGATGCCCAAGGTTGTTACTGATCCAAATGCTGCTAGATTGAGCCAGAAAGCTATTTGGCCGACTACAGTTGAATTGACTGTGGAAAAGTAATCGATGTACAAGTAAGTTAAGATATTTGTTATAGTTTCTAAATATGTAGTATGACATAAGCAGCCAGTGTACGTAACATTTGTCAACCTAAAAGCAATGTTCATTTATATAAGTAAAAAATGTAGCATGCTTTACCCCAATATGGAATGCTCATTCATATGTTTAACTCAGCAAAGAGCTGAGAAGATAAGATAGCAATTTGACTGGTCCATATCTAAAAGCAGCCAGTGTTATTTAAGGCTGCATGTTGCAACACAATCTGAACCACAGCATTTTTTATAATCAAACTTTTATTGATTTTGTAACAGGAAGGAACATAACACAACAGACAGTGCATTCATATTGTATACCCCCCCCCCCTTCGTCAACCAACTTCAAGAGCCTGTACATGAGTTAAGAAAGACAAAATCCGTCCTACCATTTCCCCCATATTTTTTTTTGTGTGTTTTCGGGGGCAACCACATAATATTTAATCCAACTAACATAACACTGATCCTAATATTTTTTGGCAAAAACTATTAGCTGCTTCTCCGTGTATTTAATTTCTCAGTACATGTTCTGATTTTTTATTCTTCATATCTGTGATAATCTCTAAACAAAATCAGGGCGAGCTAAATAATTTTAGCAAGAAGCTAGGATACTTTATCACCCACACCACAGCTGATAAGTTCTAGTTGCTTATTATAAGGGAAATTGCCCACATCTCACCTTACTGCCATCAGTGTCTCTGGTGATGTGAACGCAGGATTACTGCAATATCCTACCAGTGGACCCCAACTCTAATATTTATCCATCCTAGACAAACAATCAACTTTTTCAATTGAAAATCAAACCTTTTTAGTCCCGTCTCCACCTCTGCCTAGGAGGATGTGTAGAACAGTACAAAATACGCTAAGCACTCCTGCTTTTGAAAGCCATATATGGTGCATCACTCTCTCATATTTCGAACTGTTAGACACCACACATCACTATGCATGCTGAACTAAGTCAACTGAATCCTACTGTGTCAACAGTGGCGGCTCCTCCTCTAAGGCGGAGGAGCGTCGCCTCACCGCTCACGGAGCAGTGTAAATGAAAAAATAAAATGATAATACCTGAAGTTATTATCATTTTATATTTTGATGGTCAGGCTAGGAAAGGGTGGGGCTTGGCTCCCCTGAAAACGGGGAGGAGGAGTAGTTGTGTATTCTGTAAAGTGGGCATGAATGTTTGACCGGCCCTCTCATCATTCATGCACACTTCACATGTTCTCCATGCAGGCTGCATTACAGCCTGCATGGAGAACATGCCCGGACCTCTATTTCCTGGCTGAGCACCGAACTACGGTGCTCAGACCAATCATTTGCAGCGTTGTGATTGGCTGTTGGGAGCCTGGGTGCTTCCCGGTTCCCGGAAGAGACTCACTTGACGTGGGAGAGATGCGGCGATGGAGAAGCGCGGCATGATCAGGTAAGTGATTTTTTTTTCCAACCCCCCGTCTCGCCACCGCCGTACCGTACCAGCCGCCACTGTGTGTCACAACACCCAGCTCGCCCTCAAGGTTTAGATCACTCAAACTCCTCCGAATTCCACCCATGGAATGTTCTCCTAAGATGCATAACAGCTGAAACTTCCATTTTGGTATTCAACAGTGCACTCAAAGGGCCTCATTTACAAAAAATTACGCAGTGCGGTGCCGCAAGCCATTTTGTTGCACTGAGCTGTGTCATTTTAAAAGCACAGGGATGTGTCATATTAACAACAATACGACACATCCATGTGCTTTCCCCTGCGCTGACGCTCTTTTGGCTGCCATGCGCCAACGCAGGCACCCTTGCTTCATGTTGCAAGGGTTCCTGCATTGCTGGGATGATTGTTTTTCTGCAGGAAGGGACACCTTTCTGCACAAAAACAATAATTGTTGGCATTTTTCATCTTTCTACGTGTGCTGCAATACGCATAGAAAGAGGAAAAAACAAGGAGAACTAAAAGTATTTCTCCTTGTTGTGCCACTCCTATGCCTCCTCTGGGGAGGCGTAGGATTCTGGTGCATTCCAAGCATTATAAAACATAATAAATCTGGGAATGTGTCGGGTTCCATGGATGTTGTGTGGGAACACCAGCAGTAACACCTATGGAATGCCCTTTTCACGCAGAGTAATGTGTGAAAGGAGCCCAATTTACAAGGCAATGAAAAGTCAAGCAGGGTGACTCTACATGGTCTTCCGTCGCAGCTGGTGTGTCAAAAAAAGTGCCGCACCGGCAGCGCAATGGCCTTGTAAATGAGGCCCTATGTCTGCATTTTTGCATCAAAAGGCCATGCTGCTCACATTCCTGATCCCACATTAATTCCAACACACTACTTGCCATTGCACGATAGTGCAGGTTCTCAATGTTAATATACATCATAAAGTTTGTACGTGAACTACCTATAATTATTTACTATGTGCCCAGTATATTATTACTCAGTTCATGAGCCTTGGAAATATGAAAGCGTGAATAGACCTGCCAGAAAGTAGACAAATTTGTACTTTTTACATGTTGTACAAGCTGTTGTGCAATCCTTTGAAGCTTTGTACTTGGCATACACAAGAGAACATACCAGGCCTAAAGCTAAAAGCTACAATCGGCTTAGAAGTAACATGATTAAACAGCGACTCTAATTTTATAAATAAAATTAGATTGAAGTTGAAATGCATATGCATATTTAAAAAACAAATATTCTCTGTAGAGGATCATTTAAAAATTAATTTTCTTGTTATACTGATCAAGGTCTAGCAATAAAGGTTATCCAGCCTTTACATTGTCCTTGCAAGACAAAGGCTTCATTAATAAGTACAAAGTCACACAAGTGGCGACTTGCGCGGCTTTGTAAAGAAATGTAGCACAGCGGCTTGCGCTGAGTTATGTTACATTTCAAGCTGGGAGGCATTTAATGGGTGGAGCATGGCCGTCCTATAAATCCACCCATGTAATTTGGTGCATTTACAGATATAATAAAGCTAGTAAACCTGGGTATGGGTCAAAATGAGGAAAATAGTTTTACTTCTCGTTGTTGTTTCCTCTTTACACGTGTGCTGCATTTTGCAGCACACATAGAAAGTGGAAAATTACTCTTAAGTATTGTTTTTGTGAAGGAAGGTGTTTCTTCCTGCACAAAAAAATCCTGCCCCTAATGCAGGCAACCTGCACTATTGTGCAAGGGAGCCTGAGTTGGTGCTAGACAGCACACAGTGCACCAGAGCAAGGAGAGAGCAGAACTTGTCCATATCTTTCAAAATATGAAGCATTCCTATTCTCTCTCTTTCATACAATGAAACACAGTGCAGCATCTTTGTTTGCTGGCCTGGGTTGCATGAAAGATGAATAAATATGCTCCCTAAAGTGCAAAAATATCACAATTGAAAAAGAACTGAACTTGATCTAATAGAGCGTGTGGTCAAATAAGTGCTGTTATGTTATGTCCATTTGTAGAGCAGGCTAATCACCCATGAGGGTATCCAGTTGCTTAGCAGGTGGGTAGGAGGCTGTATTCCCGGGGCTTATTCTAAGAGCCAGGTTTTCAACTTCTTGAGATACTCAAGGCGTGATGAGAAGGCTCTGATTTAATGACGGCGGTAATTCCATGCTTTGGTGGAGATGTACAAGAAAGTGAGGCCTCTGGCTCTTTTTGTGAATGCAGGGTACATGAGCAATTGACCCTCCAGCTGAGCAGAGGTGCCTGGGAGGTTGGTAGAAGTGTATGTGACTGTTGAAGTAGGACGGCCTATGTGGTGTGGAGGTTTGTGCATGTGAAGAGCTTGAAATGAGTGCATTTGTGTATGGGGAGCCAATGAAATTCATTGAGGTATGGGGTTATGTGGGTGGGGCGAGGTAGGTTGAGGATAAGTCTTGCTGCAGCATTTTGGATAGGTTGCAGCCTGTTCAAGAGCGGTTTGATGATTCCTGCATAAGGTGCATTGCCATAGTCAAGTTTGCTTGTGCATCCGGGCCTGTGTGACCATTTTTCTATTTTTCTATTATTCTCTGGTAGCCATTGAAAAGATTTTTCGCAGCATCTTCAAGATGCGGAAACAGGTGAAGGTCACCATGTTGACTTGGGATGTCATGTCCAGTTTGTCATCCAGGATGATTCCTAAGTTCCTGGTGTGGTCAGTGTAGGTAAGTATGGTGCATTGGTCTGCTGGCCACCAGGTGGAATTCAAGCTGTGATATTCCTTCCAAAGAGCACCACTATTGTTTTATTCTGAGTGGAGTTTGAGTCACTTCAATCTCATTCAGGAGGCTACCATGATCATGCAGGTGGTGAAGTTTTTTTGTTGTGGCAGGGGTCTTGCCCAACAGGAAGAGTATCAGTTGGGTATTGTCTGCATCAGAAAGTATGTTAATGCCGTGCAATCTGATGAAGTCGGCCAGTGGAGTCATGTAGATGTAAGCAGAGACTAAGAGATGGTCCTTGGGGGACTCCACAGATGAGGTTCTTGGCTTCCAACATGCAGGGTGGCATGCTGACTTTGTATCCTTCCTGTGAGGAAGGAGCAGATCCAGTTGAGGACGGGTCATTGGATATCGCTTTTGTGTAGTCTTCTAATCAGCGGTGGAGTGGGGGACCACATCGAAAGCGAGCAGAATAAGGGCTGCTGTTTCTCCTCTCTTGAGGATCATCCTCAATGTCATCTGTTGCTGCAATGATGTAAGTCTTGGTGCTATGATTGGGTTGGAAGCCTGATTGTGTGGAGTCTAGGAGCTGGTGTGTGTTGAGGTAGTGGGCGAGTTAGTTGCTGATGGCTTTCTAGATGTCCATGGCTGAGTAAGTTAGTAGGGAGATTGGGTGGTAGTTTCCTAACTGGATGGGGTCTGACGAAGGTTTGTTTAGAAGTGCGTTGACCGCTGCATGTTTACCAGCCCCTGAGAACATTGTGATGATGATGGAGGTGTTCAGAATGCGGGTGAGTACTAGGGATGGGCAGAATGTTGCATTCCGCCAGCGGAATTGGCAGAATTTGGTGACTCTGCATTAGTCTTGTAACACAGAGTTCCGGCCAAATTCCGCCAATCACCGCATGTCAGACTTTTGTCCTGCAAGGCTCCAGTAATGTGAGTGAGAGCCAGATTTGACATACCCTAGCACAATTTTCTAACACGGGCGATCGTGGATGGTTGCGAGCTGTCACGTTCAGAGGGCTGCTTCTCAAGTAGATTTGCTGCTGCTGGAGTATATTTTCTACTCGACCAGCAGCAAAATCAACTCAAATGACGACGTTAATCTTGTGCACCACATGGTGCCATTTGTACTGATTTTTTCAGTGCTTCTCATGCTACTGATACTAAATTGCAATGCAAACAGCACAACAATCACATTTCCGCCCACTGGCGGATCTTCGCAGAATCTCGTGGAGTTTTTATGTAACTCTGCGGAATTCCAAAGAGTGAAAATCCGTGAGTTCTGTCCACCTCTAGTGAGTATTTCACTGATTGGGGAGGTGCCCATGTTGTAGATGTGATGGGGGCATGGATGCAACAGTGCTCTAGAGGGGATGGTATTTAGGATGTTGGCTGTTACTTCCATGGGTCTTCCATGTAGATAGGGTGTTTCTGTGGTTGCTTGTGGGTAGGCTGAAGATGAGGTTGCAGAGATTCGTTGAGGGTCAAAGTTGTTGTAGATGGTTTTGATTATGCCACTGAAAAAGCCTGCAAGGTTGGTACATAGTTTTGTAAGGAGGTGATGTTGTTAGTGGTAGAGGCTGATGTGGTAAAATCTTTCACGATCATGAAGATTACTTTACAGCTGTTGTATCTGTTGTCTATTCGCTCTACTAGGGCCTTCTTCCTGGCTTCTATCATCGGCTGGTAGCGTCTTAGTGCTGCTTTGTAGGTGACCATGTCCATTTCTTTGTGGTTCGTTCTTCATCTTCTTTCCAGTTATTTGCAGTGTGGTTTTTTAAGAGGAGGTCCTAAGTGTACCAGTTGACCTATTTCCTGGTTCTCCTTTAAATGTTGTGTTTACGAGGTGCCAGGGTATTGTCGTATTCTGTGATCAAGTTGTTTTGCTGTTTGAGGTTGCTGTTAGGTTGCCTGTTGAGTTGTGGTGATTTTGATGTAATAGAAGGTGGCGATGGTGGGGTTGAGGATTTGTCTGGTGGAGTGTATGGGTCCGAAGACGTGTTGTGTTAGTACGAGATTTCCCAGGCTTTCAAAGAGTGTGATAGAGCTGTGGTAGCTTTGTTCTTCCAGGTGGGCAAGGAATCTGGCTTTCTTTTTTTTTAAACAGATTAACAGATTTTATTGTTTTTACAGCAATAAAGAGCAAAACAAAAACACCATTGTTCATTGTACATGGGTACACTGTGTTACTTATAACCCTGTCCACTCCTAGTTATATTGATTGCATTCAGCATTCGCACATGTCTTCGCTAAGGTGGAAAATGATGGATTACTGAGTCTAAGGACCAGGCTAGCTGTCATGGAGACTCGAACACAGTATTTAAGTACTTCTGTGGACATCCTAGGGCCATGTAAATCGGTCTTTCTGGGATCACATAGTGATCAATGCCCCCTCTTGCATACCTCCAAATAGGAGGGGACCCTTCCACCTCTGTGCAATGTCTCTTTTTGCTGCCATTAAACCAATCCACAATAATGCCAGTTTGTAGCGATTACTATCAAGAACTACATTAATACAGAAGAGTACCATCCTAGGGTCAGTAGGAAGCAGCCAGCCCAGCACATACACCAATGTCGAGAGTACTCCCTCCCAAAACTCTATACTGTATGCTGGAGGTCACCGCTGTTTATTCCAATGTCAAGAGTACTCCTTCTCAAAACTCCAGACTGTATGCTGGAGGTCACACCTGTTAGTCAAACATCTAAGGCACATAGGAGAGGACAGCAGCCCGGACAAGAACAATTTTTCGTGGGTAAGGTATGTGAAGCAAAATGTGCTGCTGCATAAGCCTAAATTGAGAGGCTATTGAAGACACCCATGGAAGCTCGCGCCTCTCGCCAATCATCTTCGGCCAGAGGGCCCAGTTGCCCTTCCCTAGCCTCCGTCAGGTGAGGGAAAGAGTCACGTGAATTATTGACTAATGCTCTATACAGTTGTGAGATCTTGTGATCCTGCACCTCCTCCATCAGGAGTTTGGCCTTCAGTGGACTAAACTCAGAAAGAATCACTAAACCCCTAATATGGGGCCTCTGGGCTTGACACAGCTGTACGTGCTTGTAAAACTGACTACAGTATAATTCAAACTCCTTCTGTAGGGCTTTAAGGGACTTCGTCACAGTCAGTGACATGATGTCTCCCAATCTGGAGCTCTATTTAGTATCCTTGTACTGGAATCCTGACAAGTCTATTACCTGGCCCAAACAGGCCCCAGCCCACAGAGCTGTTTGCCTGGTGATTTAGTGGCTCCATCCTAGGTACTAAAGAGCATCCTGCCATAGCTGCAACACCAGACATGTGGCCAGAGCAGTAGACCACAAGGCCTCCCCCCATATAACAAATGTAATAACTGTGGTCCCTTCATAGCACATTAACCAATGCATAGGTGGGGTTGCCAAGTCAAACCACTGTTCAATTATAATCAGTAGATGTGCCACCCTACACTAGGAGGTAATGTTTTCTCCCATCAAATGTAGACTTAAAGTGTTTTTACAGTGAAATGTGAGGCCTATTGTAGTGCCATATGACATATCTAAGGGTTAGGGTGCTCCACATAAAGCATGATGGGGAAACCAGATATGGATAATTTTGAGGGGTGAGCGCAACTTGCGTAATTTCTGTGTAGAGTAATCATGCAAAATTACCCAAAAATTCTGCGAGAAGAGTAATACTATGCCTTAGTTTATCAGCACAAAAATTACCCCTCACGTCCACAATTGATGCAAGTATTCATTTTGCGCTAAGAAATAGTGTTAAATGCAAATGAATATGAATCAGGAGTGGGAGCAGGCACTCCAACTCGCTTATTGTGCATTTGGGGTAGGATTTTTCCCCCAACTACTCCCTGCATTTTGTCCATGTTTTGTTTTGCATGTTACATAGAAGCACTACAACAATGTTGTAAAACAATGCTGAAACAAAATCGAGGGTTGGCGTGGTGGGGAAACATGGGACGGATGAAGGAGAGTTACTTTTGAATAGGCACTGAGTAAGAGAGGATGGCCAAAAGTAACGAAAGAGTACATGCAAGGGCCTGCAGCCAGTAGAAAGCCGCTGGCCACAGGAAGATGTATTTGGTCCATGCTCCATGCCATGGACACACGAAGAAGCCCCAGGAGGAAGCTGAGGTGAGACTGACCAATGGGAAGTAAAGAAAAGAGAGTGACATGGGATCTAACTAATGGTATGTAAAGGTAATTAATGGGCAGAGTCTAAGCTCCTTAAAGATTTTTTTTCATTAAGGACATTAGTTTTCACAGACAGAGCATGCGCGTTGTAGGCCAAACCTAAAAAGGACTACTTGTCCACCCATCAGAATTGGGCAGGTAGACATGTAGTAATTTCCCTTACTCCCTAGGGCCGTCGGAGAAGTTTGGCCACGGTGAAGACAGAGTAGTCTCCGCCGTGGCCAAACTTAGGGTATGTCCGCAATCAAGTTTGGTGGTTGGACCACTATATTGGCGGGGGAGGGAACTCCATCACCGTTGCAACAGAGCACACTCTCTGCCAATATATAAGTCAGGACCTTAGTTCTTACTTGGATGATCTTGTAGTTTCCAATCCTTTCTTGAACGCCTTCATTCAAAGCAGCCAGCCAGGAAGTGATCTCCTGCATCGGTGGGTGTTCCAGAATCTTCTTCTGGGTGGCGAGGCTTCCTTCAGGAGAATGGTGAGGATGCTGTCATTGCACGACAGGCGACAAAGCCAAGCGAAGTCCAATGCTTGAGGGGGGCAGTATTTATATCCGTGCCTCTAAGATGGCTGCGAAACATCAGGAGGACCGAGGTTCCATAAGAACTTGCGATATGTTAAGAGCAGTTGTTTTTACCACAAAATTGGAGGGGTTATTGCCCGTGCCGGTGACCAATTGGTGGGAGTGGAAGGAAGGAAGACTAGAGTGTAGGCTTGACACAACAACCTTAGTTTATTAATAGAGTCTTGTCTTATTTTGCAAATATTCCTGCACTGCCATTCATAAACAGAAGTTGGGGAATGTCTTTGTAACAACTCTTCCCTAAATACATCTTCTGTTTTTCTAGGCACTAAATTCTCCTATTCCATTGGTGTACCTTGTTTCATTTTGTTCACATGTGCATTTGTGTCAACTGCAAACACTATTCTCTTGAAAATAGCTCTGTTCATTAAAGAAAGCTTCTGAACTGGAAATATGTTTCCAGTCTCCTCAAAGATATATTGTTTTTGCCAGCATTTATTTATAAAAGCATTCTCATTCTATTAAGAATAAGAAATAAAAACCTCCCTCTGTAGGACAAATGCCTTTTCTATAGCACTCTCTACATGCTCTTTCTGTCTGTATCTAGCTACTCTTTTTTTCACCTGCTTCGGAGAGCTCATAATAATGTTTGCTACTCTATTGCAAAAGAACATCTGATGAAGTTCTTTAAACTTCTGATGTTGGGGAAATCTCATTTGAATTGTAGAGGTGCATTATAATCATGTGTAGAACGCACCTGCTTATAATCATTTGTTATATTAACGTTAAGTGTTAGAATTGTGAAATGTATTAACATGAAAAGTGATGTATTTTAGACCTTTGGCAAATAACATATAGAATCAACGTAGAAGATGAATGTAACTAACAGAACACATTAACATGAAGAACTTGTGTTGTGTAATTGACACTTATTTACATATTAAATGTGTCTATTGATTTTGTTCTTTCATACGTAGGTCAATGTATCAGCCAAAGTTTGCATTAAAATTATGTGAATTCGTACAGCTTGTATGATGTTTCTTTTATGTTTGCTTAAATCGTAGGCCTGAAATGCAAGTCCCTGAAAACTCTCACATTAGAATTTTTACTGTGAATTTCATGTACGCTGTGGAATCTGTTCTTTCTCACGTTTGACTTGCAGGTGGGAAACCGGCAAATATTTGGATACTGGAGTTAGGGAAAGTAGCCCACTTCTTCTTTGCATTGAAAGGGAGAGCATCACAGAATGAGCTCTTTCTTCTGTGATAGTGGCTTTATGCTGCTTAACTCATTTGATAGTGGAGAAACTTCTTAGGAAGACTCCACTCACTGACACCTTTATCCTTTTCACAGGGAATGCTATGTAGGGATGTCACCTTAGTGGTAGAGTAGGGATAGAATTAATGCTTTTTACTCAGTTTTTCCTGATGATGTCTGTCTTACATCTCCACTGGCTTCTCCATAGTATCTATGTTTAGATTTCTTTCTCTTTTGTTGTCTTGTAGGCATTTTTGTAGAACTTGAAGACCTACAGAGTAAGGAAAGACAGTTACAATAAATAGTTAGATTAAGTCTTTATTACATAACAACCGTCACAAATGATTATGTTTACAGAAATAAAGAAAATTCTCAAGTGTTTTTATAACATCAAATTAATACCAACACCTTGTAAAATTCAAGATTTGCATACATATAGTAAATCCACTTATGTGTATGAAGAGACAGAACTCTTCATAAAGAGTTCTGTATAATGTGTAAGGTGTACAGTTGTGTGGTCAGCTACTGGAGCTTCAGTTTCTGGAGGAATCAGCTGTCTCTGAAGACTTTTGTAGACGACGAAGTGTGTGAATAATAAGGATTTGATCTCTTAATACGACTTTGATGTCTGGAGGGAGTGCACTCTCCATGAAAAGCTGAACACAGAGTAAAGACTTGGCCACCTAAAAGGACTTGAGTGTTTGCAGAGACTGGCCTCTCCATAAACAACAATGCACAGGGTGAAGGCTGTGCATTGTAGGGACTTGGCCACTTAACGGATCTTCATTGTCTGGAATGACTAGCCTATCAGTGCCATTGCATTGAAGGGGTTTGGTCATCTAATGGGGCATGTGTCTCTACAGGGACTGGCCTGTCTGTGACTGAGCTGTGCAGATGGGTAGTTCTGCATGTACAAGGATCTTGCTGATGTAATGGGGTTTGCTTTCTAAATGGACTGGCCTCTCCATGAAATGCTGGGAATTGGGAAAAGTCACCCTAGTAGGTGCTTGTTTATGTAATGAAGCTTAATTGTGTAAAGGGACTGGCCTCTCTGTGAATATCTGTATACAGGGAGAACACAGTGTGCAGTGCAGACTTCCCAGCTAAAAGAATATGATTATCGAAGGGAGTGTCCTCGCTCTGAAGAGTTGTACACAAAGTCGGACTGTCCATACGGGCATTGGGCATTTCCCTGGGAGCCTGGAAAGGTGGGGGGCCACTTTTGTTACTGGGGGACAGTTTTGTAGCAGTGCAGCTGTTCTAAAAGCACAGAAGAGTTTCTTGTATGGCCAACATTTTTCAAGTAACAGTAAAAGTGCCAAGATAACTCTGGTGATTAATGACCCTGCTAGAGAGAGATTAAGTTTTGTCTAGTGGCAGTTTTAACTCATCAAAGGTAGCACAAGGGTTATTATGCCTGCTGCAAAGAGCGTGTACTGCGTAGATCACAAGACAGTATTTTATGTGCATAGCTCAGTGGATTACTCCTTTTGTCACAGAGATCATTTTGTTACTGTGCAGCTATTAAGTTACAATAGTAATCTAGGTTTGAAAGGTATGTTTTTTCCCAGTCTTTCAATATCCTAATTTTGCTGAATAGGGTTTGTTTCGGTAGAAATAAATTCTTATTGGTAAAGTCAACCATAACCACTGTGCTACATTCTGAATCCTGAGTTTGTGCTTCCTCAAACCAAGGTCTCATAAAAATGCCTACCAGTATGGATGACAAGTGAATCCTACACCTTGTAGTCCCCTTTGTCTTATGTAACATTTTCTATACACTGATTAACACATGTATGATTCAATTAATCAATCAATCAATTTCTTTGTTCGATCATTGAGAGCAAATGATCATAAAAGATACAAAACAAGCAAAGTAAAAAAATTCCAATGAAAAATCACAAGAGATAAGAACAGTGGCAACTTGAAACATCGTAAAAAAATATGTAAAAGAAATATACACAATCATACAGGTCTGAAAGACACGTAAACCAACATCCGATGTGTAAACAGCAAGATAAAAAGAGATACATCAAAAAGTCTTGCCATAAGAAATGGCCATTAGTTGTGCAAAGAACAAGGTATGTAAACAAGCATACTCCTTTGAGCCTCAAGGTAAAAAATGGCCAACAGACAATATTTTGTGTTTGCAGATGGCTGACTTTAGAAAACAGCCCATATAAAACAGATTTTAGGATTTGTGATTGGCGAAGAAAATACATAGCTGGCCTGTACTAGGTTAAACCACACATTTTACAAATAGGTTTTAAAAACCTTTTTGTTAGGTGTTCGTAATATTTACAGAAAAATAAATAGTGCTCCAGGGTTTGAACTGATTTCTCATCACAGGATGGAGGCTTTGTCAAAATGGCCTAAAGGGAAACAAAGCATTGGCCTGAATGTTCCTAGCCAGAGTTTAGCCAAAAGGGGACCTTTCCCATGGGCTAAGTAGGGACCCAGGAGAGATATGCCTCTATGAGGGGTGTTGTTTGGACCAAGACATAATCCTGCAGGGAAGATTTTTTTAGTTCCTCTTGTCTCTAGTTGAGGTCATATCTTTGAGAAATAGTGTCTTGGTTTTGAGAATGTCCCCTTTGTTCAGGGTGGGGGGAGGAAAGTGGATCATTCCAACCGATGGCACTTGCAACAGATCTCACATAATTTATCCAAGGAATACTGGTACCATTATCAAACCTCAGACAATCTTGGATTAGCTCCTATTTAAGCCAGTATGACTGTTAGACCAGACTGAAATCCAAAGAGATAGGTGAGCAACCTTAATGAAATATAGATATATAGGTACGCCCTAATTGCTTATGGAGGAAGTAATGTGGGGTCGAACAGGGGTGACCTAGTAAGCGCCAACAAAGTCTGCTCTCCTCCACCTGAACCTAGGAGATCTCCCAGTAGCCCCAGATCCCAGCACCATACTCTAATACTGGCAGGCATTTTCTTGAATAAACTTCAAGGGCTGTCTTGATTGGCTTGTTGCCAGCTTGCTGAGCAAAGTCAAATAGGGCCTTGACTGAATGGTAAACGTTCAAGCAGCAGTTGGCTAAACATGTGGACCAGGAGTTATTAGAATCAAACAAAATGCTGAGATAAGGGAAATTGGAGACATTATCTATGTGTTTGCCCTTGATCCAGAAGGAGCCAGTTTTGACTGATCTCTTGGCACAGACCATGTATATGGTTTTAGAAATGTTCAGGTCTAGATCTAAATTGTCCATAAAAGTAACAAAGCTGTTGATTAGTGCCCACAACCCATTAGGGGTGCGTGACATCAGGACAGCTTCACCCACATAGAGAAGAGTGGGGACTAGGATAGAGTTATTCTTGGGAAAGTCCTTTCCCTCAGATTGTAAAGTAGTGTTAAGACCATTTATATATAGGAGGAACAGGACAGGGGCAAGGACACAACCTTGTCGGACACCCTGCTTTAGCTCAAAAGTACTCATGCACTCTCCCTCTGCCCCATACCGTACAGAAGCTTAAACGCCGCAGTGTAGGGCCCTCAGAAAGTTAACCAAATCCTCCTTAAGGCCCTGCTTCAGAAGTATCCGCCATAGTTTGCTGCAAATAATCCTATCGAAGGTGCGGCTAAGGTCCATGAATGACAGAAACAGCAACCCCTCCTTGGCTATTGTGTACTTATTAATGATGAGGTTAATGTTGAGACATTGCTCAACGATTCCCAAGCCTTCTCTAAAGCCATATTGTACAGGAGAAAACACTTGATTGATAACTTCCCAATCTTCAATCCTATTTAGAACAATCTGCCCAAGAATTTGAACTGTTGAGTCTAGGAGGGATATGGGGCAATAACAGCTGGGGTCCTGCCGACAACACTTTTTATGGACTGGGACAATGACAGCTGAGTGCTACGATTCGGGGAGGCTGATTTTAACAGCAGCCTTAACCGCGTGGTAATGACGGGGACCCAGACATCTAAGTTTACTTTGTAGACGTCCAACAGGACCCCATCCATCCCAGGATCCTTCCTAAAGGGACTTGCACAAATGACCTCATGTACCTCCAGCTGATCAATTTCAATATTCAGGGGGAAAACGATGGGTGACTCAGTTTGGGCGGTGGTCGTAACAGTGGTCGGGGAATAGATAGCTTTAAAATGCTTGACCCACTGCTCAGCACAAATGTAAGTTCCCAGTCCATCTGTGAGGGCGCCGGAGAGTTTTGGACAGTTGCAATTGTCCAGAAACCTCGAGTATCCCTGGTATTGAGGGTAGATTTTTTAAAATAATTTTTTCTTTTTACGGAGTTTTATATAGCGCGAACTTGACCCGAAGGTATTGGGTATCAGTGGGCTTTACACGAGCACCAGTTGCATTACATGAGGAAACATTCTTTTTTATTAGGCATGGGGAGATTAAGGGGTTTGCCCGAAATCACAGGATGTTGTGCGTCCTTGCCGAGACTGGAACCCGATTCCCCAGATTTGAGGTCGACTGCCCTACCCATTAGGCCACATCGTCTCCCCAAATTAGAAATTAGGCTATCCCAGAGGTCTTCTTTCACCTCTCACTTTCTAGCAAGAATGGCCTTCTTGCAATCACTGCGGCAAGCTGCCAAGTGAGTCCTGTCCCTCGAGATAGCTGTGATAGCTGCACGCAGCCGCTTTTCAGCCTTCCTGCTCTTGTCATTAAACCAGGAAGTGCCTGGGTTTGCCATGATTGGTGTGCAGCAGGCTAAATGATTTTTAATACTGCAGTTCAAAGAATCAAACACAAGTGCAATGGAGCTACAGGGGCAATCTAAAACCAGAAGAGACTCCATCAATAGAGAGAGGCTGGATTTTATCACCAGGTTACAAAAGCTAGAATAATCAATACCACGCCACCCAATTCTCATCCCCTGGTCAGGTGCCTTGATATCTGTGGCTGCATAGGTTGAAGTCGTGTCCAGAGGCAGAGTAAGACTGAGGAAAAGCTCAATCAGATTGTGGTCCACACTGATGGAGTGTATAAGGTCACACATCAAAGGAGTGGTGAATATTTTGTCAGTGATGGCTCCCCGGCTTCTGCCTATAAAGGAAGGTACATGAGTGTCCTGAAAGCCCAATAGTTCGATCACATTCACCAAGCCAAAATCTAAGACAAGATTTTAAAGCCTAGCACCCCTGACGTCTCCAGCCCCTCAGTCATGATCAAGCTCGGATACCTGAAATGGGTGGATCATGGTGTTGTTGGTTCCCAATTTGACATTAAAATTGCCCCCAAATATGATGTTAAAACAGTTAGGTAGGGAAAGAAACCTGCTGCGCAAACAATGGCTATCTATAAACAAGTCCTCTAAGCTACAGATATTGTCTAGGTTGCCTACTGCATTGTAGAAGTGAATTAGCAGGAAAACCCTAAAGATGCACGTAAAATGAATACACATCATTAGCCCCCCACTAACTCTACCCTGTTCCCTTTAATGGCTGGGACAAAAAAGGTTAGGAAACCTTCCCTTGGTAAATGTTCTGGACACCAGGTTTCTTGTGGAAGAATAAAGTAAAATGTTTCGATGTAATCAACCCAGTCTGTGTTGTCCAATTTAGCCAATAGCCCAGATACATTGCACCAAACTAAGCTTTGTGAATATCCGGCCGTGTAGCCACCATGTCCTTTTGAAGGTGCAATAAAACATTGTGGGGAGGAAGTTCAGGCGCTTTCAGGGAGCTCCATTGATGCAACGGAGGTGTCATTCATGGGAGCCAAGGGAAGAACATCTGAGCATGATTGATTTGGACGCCCAAACTCCCTGGCCTGGAGAGATCGTTCCTTGTCAGGTATCTGGCTCTCTCTACTGGTGAGTGAGGAGAGTCAGTCCTGCTCGTTTAGGCTTAATAGTATTGCAAGCCAATTTTTACAGGGAAAGCAATAGCCACTGGAATAGATGAAACTTGGTGGCCCCCCTGGAGCTGGTTTGTTTGCAGAGTTTTGTAAGTGCCTGTAAAAAAAGTCTAGGGGCAAAACATTGACCCCATTGTCTGCAATTTGAGGTTGCCGGAGCTGAAACAGAGTGTTCCTTGCAATGTGCAGATACCTAAAATGTATAATAATGCAGTCCTCTGGGAAGGCCTTTGCTGAGGGGCCAATCCAGGCCACAAAATATACCATCAGGATATTATGATGGTGTTCTACTTTAAATCCAGAGTGTCTAGCAAGCCAGTGACGCACCATATTTTGGAGCTGGACTCCTGGCTGGGATTTGACAGAGGAGGGACATTGGCCATAACCACAATATGAGGGGCAGCAAGCGGGAGGAAGGCTGATCACTGGTGATGGGGATGCTAGACAGGCCTATTGTGCAGCATGGGAAGGAGGGCCTCGAGGGGCAGGAAGACTAGAGACACCTGCTAAGGCAGCCGGAGCTGAAGGGGGAATAGTTAGTCAAAGATCTGACCCAGCTGGTTGAGGAGCTATGGGTCAAATAGAATATGCAGATTTGGTCTAGAGAGGGTAGGAGACTTAGCTGCTGTGGTTGTAGTAGGTTGCAGTTTGGTGAGTGTCTTCTTATGCTCGCATGAAATAAAAATGTTCCTCACTTCAGCGTCCAGCTTGTCCAGGTTCATCCATATTAGGGGTTGGTGAAAAATTCCATTACGCCATTGAAGTTTGCGGAGTTTTGCCCACTCCACGTGGAAGTGTGGAAAAACTCTGCGGAGCGGATATTTTTCTCACGCACAGCTCGCCAATGTTAAGTTGGTGAGCTTGAGCAAGGGAAATCGTGTGCTAGACCATCTCCTGGCGAGATTTCTGAATGCGGGCGGTTGTGGAAGGTCACTACGGCTCGCATTGAGAAAGCTGCCACTTTCGTTGAGGAAGATGCATCTTGCGTTGAGAAAGCTGCTGCTCAAGTAGAAAATCTACTCAAGCAGCAGAAAGAAGAAGCAGCCTTTGGCGCTCCTTGTGATGCCATTCATGCTGATTTTACAGCAAAAGAGAAACTCTTGGCGCTAAAAATCAGCACAAACAGAGCAACATACCAGATTTCGCCACTCACGGAACTCTGTGTAGTGCAGCAGAGTTTTTTTGGTACTTCGTAGAGTTCCATGTAGCTCGACTCAGCGAGCTCCGCCCAGGCCTGGTCTGTATGGGAGCAAGACAATCATTCAGTACGGACGCAAGTTTGTGGCAGATGGGGACCCAGCCAAAGTAGTTGAAAGAAGATTAATAACAGGTGGGTCTGGGGAGCCAAAAGGATTTATAGGTGCTTTTGAGGCTCTCAGGGTCTTGCGCTTACGCTTGGCTGCCTACAGGCTTGCAGACGAAGGTAGAACAGACAGATCGTTGTTATGCCTAGAGTTGGGGTCACAGGGAGAAAATGTCTCCAAGGGTGAGGTGGTGGTGGTCCCTGGCCCAGTGTCACTTGTAGCAAGAGTGGAGGGTGTGCCACCGAGTCCCAGGGATAGGTGTATTTCAGCCAGATCGATCTCTTTAGAAATAACACCTACTGCTCTGGCCATAAAGGAGTCAATAAATTTATGACTGGGGGCAGTTGATGCTTAGAGCTTGCGGCCTTCCTTTTGCCCATGTTTAAAGACTCCAGGACTGCCCTGACCAGGTGAAGTAATGGGGCACAGGACCAGTCAAGTGCGATCAGGGCAATAATGAATAAAAAGAAGAATAGTGCCACTTACTTCCAGGAGTGAACAGATCTTAGGCCCAGAGTGAAACTTCTAAGGACCCCAGGGCCAAGAGTCATGGCCCAGCCCTGTCTGGCTGCGGATGGACACAGAAGGACCTGCTGTGGGTGCGCAGCTGAGCTTTGAAGCACGTCGTCAGTCTGTGGCCCCTCCTAGGAATGGGCGGTGTTGCTAGTGGACGAGGTCCCACCCCAGCCAGGGCCTCCAAAGCAAAATAGATCAGGAAAGTTTAAATGGTCAAGGAAATCGATTTGGAATTGTGTCCCTACACTAAGTAAGGGCCTGGGAGAGGTATCTCAGGGGCGAAGGATCCCAGCACAATGGGGAATTGAAGGCTAAGTTCAGAGAGGCCCCCCAGTTCTTGGAGGGGTGTCAGAACTAGTTGGTGATAGTTGGAGGGTCAGTTCTTATGCGCACCTGTGCTCTATTAGCCTCTCATCCCAGTTCTGACCTGGTATACAGGGGTGTGTGGCCCAATGTTCTATAACCAGGAGGTACTAGTGAATAATCAAGGCAATGGGTAGGAGCTCCTTTGCATAGGCAGTACACTCCAAATCAGAGATACCCAGTTGTACGCCTTAGAGCCAAGCTCTGGCGCTCTTCAGGGCGCAGCCACCTTAGGAGAAACAAATTACCCCCAGCAGACAGGGCGGCACTGTTCACAACTGCCCCACTCAGCACTGGCAATTTGAGGGCTCCAGAGATACCTCAAATGAGGCTGTACAATGCGCCTGTCACCGCTGAAGTGCGCTCGACTCCCAGTGTCAGCACCAGCACACAGCCCAGCAGGCCCTGCCGACTTCTACCCACTCCTCACCATCAGAGTTGCACTGTTCTCCAGGCGCTCAAGTCAGTGCTTCATGCACTGGTCTGCTATCCTGCCGCCGGGGAGTATCTACCTCAATAAGTGTGTCCCCCACCACACCATACACAGGCCCAGGCGCGGCCACGGCCCAACTCTCTGCTCCATCGAAAGTTCATTGTCTTTGTATGAGTGTGTGATGTAAAATGCTCTGACACACTACACTGGTATTAGGGGAGCTACAAAACAAATGAAATTAATTTGAGAGAGGGGCTATGGAGAGATGAGAGGCAGTGTTGGAGGGTGATAGTGAGGGAATCATTGAAGAGCCCAAATAAAGATTGCTATATCCTGGTTCACAGTAAGGTCTACCAAATGCGAACTGCCAAATGAACGTTTTAAGGCAATTTAAACTCTTTCTCCTTTAAGATGACTTCCCATGAGTGGTCCACGCCCTAGTCATTCCCAGATTGGACTATGGAGGTGCAACCCTCTGTGGTCTTCCTCGATTGAAGTTGGCTCTTCTAAGAGGCTGTCTTAAGGCTCGGCCAGGCTCATCACAGGATCGAAAAGAAGCGATCACATCTTCCTGGATCTTAAAGCCCTGAGCTGGCTCCCATATTCACAAAGGTAAGCTTAGACCCGAAGTCTAACTTTAGACCTGAAGTCTAAATTTAAACCTAACTTCTAACTTTTGACCCAAAGTCTAAGTTTAGACCTGAAGTTTAAGTTTAGACCTGAAGTCTAACTTTAGACCTTAAGTCTAAACTTAGACTACAGGTCTAAAGTTAGACTTCAGGTCTAAAAGTAGACTTTAGGGCTACAGTTAGACTTTAGGTCTAAAGTTAGACTTCAGGTCTAAAGTTAAACTTCAAGTCTAAAGTTAGAATGTAGGTCTAAAGTTAGACTATAGGTCTAAGTTTATCTTTGTGAATCAGGTCCTAAGTTTAGACGTACAGTGTAAGTTTAGAACTGAAGTCTAACTTTAGATTTGGGGCCTGATTCACAAACTTAGACTTGAGGTCTAAACTTACATTTCAGATCTAAAGTTAGACTTCAGGTTTAAGGCTACACCTGAAGTCTAAACTGAGGGCCCGTTTCACAAAGGTAAACTTAGACCTGAAGTCTAAGTTTAGAACCAAAGTCTAAGTTTATACCTAAAGTCCAACTTTATACCTGAAGTCTTACTTTAGACCTGAAGTCTCAGGGCCTAATTATGACTTTGGCGTTACTGCGCCGGCTCTCCGCTGACACAGCACCACCAAAGCCGCTCAAGGACTACCGGCCTTATTACAAGTTGAACTTGTGTACGGCAGATGGCCTTTTGCCGTTCCCATGGCGTGCCTAGAAACAGTAAAAAAAAGTTCCAGCACGGCATGAACGGTGACGTCCATGCCGTGTTGGAACTTTGGGGGAATACAGACAGGGGCACATGTTGTGCTCCCCTGAATATATCCCCATGGCAGGGGCATGGGGGCCCTGCAGGGCCCCCTTTGTTCCTGCACGGCCCGCCTTTTCATGGCAGGTATCCTGCCATGAAATGGCTGGGGTTGCAGGAACTCGTAATATGCTCAGCTGGACTGTGCCCGTCCCGATGAGCATCTTACATTGTGGTGCAGCTCTGCCACCGCCAGGGAACAAATGTTACCTGGTGCAGGCGGTGGTCCTCTGCCACTATACCCTACATGAAGTCGTAATACGGCAGACAGACCACCGCCACCGTGAGTGCAGCGGTATTACAACATCCGCACTCATAATCAGGCCCGAAGTTAGACTTCAGATCTAAAGCTAGACTTTAGGTCTAAACTTATGGCCCGATTTGCAAAGGTAAAGTTAGACCAAAAGTCTAACTTAGACCAAAAGTCTAATTTTACTACTTTTTGGTATTCACAAAGTAAAGTTACTAGTTGTAAAGTTACTAGTAGTAACTCACCTTTGTGAATACCAAAAAGTAGTGATGTTAGAATTTTGGTCTAAGTTAGACTTTTGGCCTAACTTTATCTTTGTGAATCGGGCTCTTAGACTTTAGGTCTAAACTTAGACTTCAGGTTTAAACTTAGACTTTGCTTTTGTAAATTGGGCTCTGAATGTAGTAGTGGCTTGCTCACTTAATGGGTCTTGGTTGTCTGAAGGGACTGGCTTTGCCATGAACACCTGTGCACAGACAAAGGTGATGCATAGTAAGTACTTTTCTATATATTAGGGCTTAGACTGGCCTCTCCATACATATCTATTCACAGGGAACCCGAGTGCATAGTCGGGGCTTGTCCACCTAATGGAGCTTGAGTGTCTAAAGAGAGTGGACAATCTGCATAGAGCTGAACACAGAATAAAGACTGTACATAATAGGAGTTTGCCCATCTAATAAGGCTTGGGTGTCTGGAAGTACTAGCCTGCATGTGAAGTACTTTATACAGTAGGGATAAGGCTACCTAATGGAGCTTGGGTGTCTGGTGAGAGTAGGCTCACCATAAATAAATATTAAAATAAACACAGAAGACAAAAAGTGAAGAAACTGACCAAATAACATCGTGAAAAGCACACCACGTGTTACACTATTAAAATATGGACCGACATTGCACACCATCCATCAGTCCACAATAATGAACTAATTGCTATTATTTTATTATCATTTCAAAGTTACGAAACTCTTACTATATATTACAAGAGAAATAACACTATAAATAAAACATATAAATCACATTTTAGTGTTCAAATCACAAACTAACTTTACAATGTTATGAACAATAGCTAATGTGTATTTATTATACAACACCTTTTACTAAACAATGTGCATAACGATTTTTATATAAGCATACTGCCAGCACTAATGCAAATGCATTTTCAAAACATCATTGATATATGCTCCCCAGAACATTTCATATAATGCGTTTTATAAAACAAACCAAAAATACCTCTAAATTAGATATAGTGCTTAAAAGCTCAGCTGAAGTAAAAACACAGCTCCAGTAATGGAATACATAACACTGAAAAATCACAATATACATATACCATAACCAGTGGCACATGGGAGAAACCAAAATATAACACTTGTTTCACTTTACCTCTAACATAAAGTTCCTTTTATATAAAGTAAACTTATATTATTCTCAATCACATGCAAACAGACCACATCTTTTCATATTTTTTGTGGGCCTGTTGCTGAACTCCACGAAGTGCCAGAAAAACTCTGTTGCGCTCTGTGGAGTTCTTCAAGTGGCGAAGTGAGGTAGGTCGCGCTGCTCGTGTTGCATTTTAGCACTGGGAGTTTGTCCTGTGCTGTAAAATCTGCGCTAATGGCACCATGCCCAATGCAAGAGCGTGCATTCCTCTATGCGAGCGGAAGGTTCCTAAACGTGAGCGGTAGTTTCTCAACGTGACCCCCCACATTGAGAAATCTCACTGGCAGGTGGTCTAACGTACAATTTGTCTCTCCCGCCAACTTAATGTTGGCGATCTGCAAGAGAGGAAAAACTCTGCTTCACACCAATACGCTGAATTTTTTGGAACTCCCCACTCTAAGCGGAGTGGGAACAACTCGGCAAAGTCCACGAGCGGAATTTTACACCCATTCCTAATTTTTTGCAGGTGCGAAAAAAAGTAAAACACCCATTCCTAATTTTTTAGGTGTAGTATTCTGCATTTTTAAAAACTGTCCTCAATACCTATCAATTTATTTATCTAATCATTTACCCATATTTACATTTTCAAACATGAACAACAATAAGCACAGGCTTACTGTACATACAACTTTGTACTATATTTTATAGAAGTAACTCAATAATTATTTGCTTACTCAAATACACTTAAAATTATGATTACTACATCTCCTGTGAACTGCAAAAGAAGCTATATGTTGAAAATAGATGGGTGAAGCACATTGTAACACGCTCAAAATTGGACACATCCAAGGATCAGAATAGAAGAGAGTTCACCTCTAACACCTCCACACCACCCAATAATAAACTCAGCTAGGAAAGGTTATGCAAGTGATATATGCATCTCAAGGCTTCAATCCCTGTACCCAATCAGATCGAAACATTTAGATATAGATGGAGCGTCAACCATTGGTTAAACTTAGTATTACCTCTCTGCAGCCTTCCATCAACAGCAAACACCTCTGCAGTACAGTATTGCTTTTAAACATACTATACTACAATGCAGTACCTACCTCACGATACAACTAATCTTTAAAATATTAAGACATAAAAAGGCAAAGAAACAATATCTTGTCCCCCTTCTGCTTTCTGTGGGAGGCTAGACACATTCCCCCATCTCTCAAATGCATAACTTTTTTCATCCTCTTAATTGGTCCCACCGAAGGCCCGCAAGGAATATATGACGTTACAACGCATGCAATTACAATGCATGCTTTTACAATGCAGTCTTTACATCGCAACTACCATTACATTGCATTTATTTTACAACGCATGCCATTACAACGCATTTTAAAAAAACTACCATTACAACGCATTCCATTACAACACATACCATTACTTCGCATAATACTCTTAGGGCAACAGTAGGGTTAGTGTTGGATAGTGTAAGGGTAAAAATTACTATTCCCACTCCAGTGAGTGTAACAGTAGGGTAAGTTTTGGATAGTGTAGGGGTAAAAATGACTAAGTGTTGGATAGTGTAGGGGTAAAAATGACTATTCCCACTCCAGTGAGTGCAACAGTAGGGAAAGTGTTGGATAGTGTAGGGGTAAAATTTACAATTCCCATGCACCCCAAAACCCATACCTACCCTAATACTAAATAAATCTCCATTACTTACCTTATAATGCGTTGTAATGGCATGCGTTGTAATGGTATGCGTTGTAATGGCATGCATTGTAGTGACATGCGTTGTAATGGCATGCTTTGTAATGGCATGCGATGTAAAGGCAGTTGCTTTGTAACAGTTGCGTTGTAAAGGTAGGTCGCTGTAATGACTGCGTTGTAATGGATGTTTCCCCCCACAAGACTCTCACAGGCGCACAACAGGTGCCCGTGCCGAGAACCATGGGACTCCTGTGGAAGGCGTGGTGAAAGAGGGTGGGAGAAATTTTTATTGCGACTCACTGTGACGACTTTTATACCAGGTGCAGAATGTGCGTAATAGATGCAAAGCCACCTAAAGTGGCTTGTATGTCTGGAAGGACACGTATGTCCATAAGAAAATTGTTGCAACCTTTAAACTGAGCTTAGTAGATACTAGGTCACCTAAGGGGCACCTTGATATTTGGAAGGAGTACACTGTGCAGAAGAACTTCTATACAAGGCATAGTGTATACGTAGCACGGGTTTGTCTGCTAACAGAACTTGGCTGTTATCAGAACCACTTTCTGAGGCTACAGGGCACGCAGGGGTTACTAGGCCCAACAGTGGTGGTTAATGCCTTTTACTTCTGATGTCCTGTGGCCTAACCGACTATGAATTCTGAGCAACTGGGCCAAGTGCCCCTTCTCCACTTGGCTCTCTGTAGTAGCTGTGGACGAGCAGTAAAAGGCTCCCTCGAGGGGAAGTGTGAATAGAGGTTAGTGAATACAACTCATCATTCAAAGAGCACACAGCGATATCAGTAAATCAATGTCCAGTCAAATACTTATTTTTATAACAAAAAAAAGTATTTTGTTTCTAACTCTACAAATTCAAATGCAGTTTAGGATATTTATAGACAACAACACATTTCCCCCTTGAGGTTAGGGCTCTAGTGTTTCATGGCAAATCCCATCCTAACCATTCCTCGAAATGTGGTCAAAGTTATTCCCCATTCACTCATGGCTGCATCCAGGTAATGCTCACTAGTAGGCCTTAACTCAAGAGTCTGCTCTGACTCTTAGACAACAGCCAAAAGTGTCTTGGCATCGCACCGCTCTTAGTAGCAAGTCCCCCAGGGCCTGGTAGGCCCTTGTACCAATCTTACTCACTCCAGCAGAAAGAAAGTGTGCATTGTCTCAGTGGGTGCCCTGTCCATAGGCACTTGCAAGGCTCCAGTCCTGCTCAGTGAGTCGGCTGAATGCGGGAGGTGTGGCAGCACTCAGCAAGTGCAGGCTCTCCTCTGAGCCGAAGCAGTTGTCAGGCAGTGATCGGAGTTGTATCACAGCCCCCAACAGGGGATATTGGTTGATAGCGATGCTCCTGATCTGGTTCCTGGTGATGTGACGGTGTGTCTATGGCATCCTCACTCAGTCCACTGGGCAGGTCAGACACAGTCCTCGAAGCTCCTTATGACTTATGGGGCATTGCAGCTTCACAGTTTTTGAGTTTCGGTCAGTTCTTCTTGGCATACGGGGTTACCGCACCTTTACCTCCAAGACTCTGGCCGTCTGTATCACGGCAGCCCATCCTGACCCATGGGTTAACAGCTGCGATCCCACACAGTCTTCAGCCCTCATTATCAGGGAGTAACTTCCACAGTGCCCCATCCTGGTATATGAGGTCACCACAACTGTACCACACTTCCTTGCTCTCATCACATGGCACAATTTCCACAGCTATCTTTACCGCTGCCCTCTCCTGGCATACTGGGATCGTCGACTTGAATCTTCACACGGGCAATAAGTCAATCAATGCAGCCTCCGTCTCCTCACTCCTCATACTAGGACTCCACTCCACAGGGCTCCCCAATGGACCTCGCTCCCTCCAGCGCTCTCCTCTTCCTTACAGGGCACACTGGTCTTGGCAAGCATGCAGGTGCTGGTGCTCCAGTCTTCAGATCAGGTGGTATTAGTTTCCCTCGGTGATGCCCCCTCATCCATCAGGGAGGCTAGCGGGCTTTGGCCCCAACCCTTTTCACAGTCAGAAGTCTTGCAAAGCTTACCCTCCTCACACAGCGTGTCTGGCTGCTTAGCAGATGACAATTTTTGGGATCTCAACCTCACATTCTTCTAGTAAGTTTCAAGACACCAAATGTGATTTAGGGTCTGGGTCTTTGAAGTTTTATGTTGGGGTTCAGTATCTTTTGAAGTATATATACTTCTCCACTCCCTCGTTCTCTTGAAAGGCCTTCTGTCACAGTAGGTGAGACTCCAAAGCTGATCCCCAAACAACAGTCCATGGAAGTGACTAGAGTTCACACTTGGATGTCAGCCACAGCGTGCAGCAAAAGGTTAATACCTGGCTCCCATCCCTACTCTTTATAATTCCTTTATCAGTACTGGGAGAAACTCATCCTTTTTGCCCTAATCACCCCCATGTTTTGCTTGGTACTGGTGGTAACTGACCCTGACTGCTTACCAGACCCATGGCCAGTGCTCTGCTGTAAAGGTGTATGGTCTAATTACAATTGGTGCTGACAGACCCTGTAAGTCCCTAGTAGATAATAGGGCTAGGGAGTCCGCCTACCTAAAAGTCCCCAATATATAATAGGGCAAGGAGTTTTAGAAGCCCAGTGGACTTCCTGTACTAGTGCGTGCAATGCTGTGTTGCCTGCTGTCTTTTTAAAGGCAGCCCTGCTCTGCAGACTGTCTTTAGTCATCAATTATTTTTATTATTTTTCTAAGTCATAAAAGGTAGATGGTACATAGCCAAAAGCCTACAACCCACAGGGGCCAGCAGTGTGAAATCAGAAATAAAAAAAAAGGTGTACACAGATATTGCCTACAACCCTGAGGCCAGCCACAAAACTGGAAGTAGCAACTATGATAAAGTACAAAGATAACAAGCCCCAGAACAACCTCCCCCCCCAGCCCCGTTTCTTTCTGGCAATTTTAGAAAATGGTGGGTGTTAAAGATCAAGCACAACTAAAAACTGTGGAAGGAAATGCCGGTATCACAGGGATGGTGGGCAGAGACGTGTCGGTGGAGGATCAGGTGGGGGCAGCAGACATAGTAGCTTCAAATAGGAGGGGCAGGTTTGTTTGGTAAATTCCGTAGATAGAATGTGTATAAAGGGAGCCCTTTCTGTCTCATAGTCTTCTGGCCTCTGATCTAATGTAAGTGAAATTTTCTCCATTCCCAGGATAGATCATAGTTTCTGTAACCAAATCATATATTGACGGCTTCTATCGGTTCCCCAAAGAGCAAAGATTACCTGGCCCATAGTGCCAAAGCCATGTGTATTCCCCTGAGTGAATAGAGGGGAAAAGTCAAGGGATTGTGGAGTTTTAGGATTGTGTAGGCTGTAAACCTAGGGCTTGAGGTCGATAATGCTTGGTCAATGTCATCAATCAGGCACTAGGGTCATAGGACCATTAAACTCCAAGTGACCCCCTTCTTTGTTTTTTAATATCCCCGACAGATCCACGAATAAAGGGAAACCGGGATCTGTCTGCGGATTTTTAATCTTTCATTCCCCCTGGCTAAAATCTCACTAAGAGCTCCCTGGAATACGGTCGAGCCCACCCTGACTTTTAGGCGTCAGGGTGACCCGATGATGAAGCATGACACCACTAGGGTGTGTGAGGGTAACTTAAACAAAAGGACTTGCCTCCTTCCCCCTCCCAAGTGGCTAACATCTGACTGCTTCATATAGGACCTTCCCATTTCTATACTCACTAGGGTCAGTTTTAGGAACTCGTGAACCTAGTTCACTAGACCGTGGGATACTTTATGTGAAACAATGTCATCAATCACCTGCACCCAAAAGCGTGACCATTTGAGGCAGTGCCATAAAAGGTGTAGCAGTGTGCCTGTCCCCCCACAGCCCCTCCAGCACACTTTAGTGCGCTCAGGTTGCCATGCACCAAGTCTCACTGGAGTCAAATACCAGTAAGATGTTATCCTATTTGCTGTCTCCGTGCTGGAGATATTGTGTGCTGTGTGGCATGCCCTGTAGTGTATGACTGACCACTCTGCATCAGAAACAGGCCGTCTCATCCTCCCACCATCTTTGCCCAGGTGTACGGGAGGTGGTCTCTTCTCTGTTAAGGATGGCATATATTTTAGTGATTAGCCACCTGTCGTTGACTAACCATTTTTCAGAGGGGGTCAGGGGTCTCTCCGCATCGGGCCAGACGGAGGACTGCAGGACCCAATGGCAGACCTGGAGGTATTAGATGCGATCCACCTTCTCCAATTCATAGTCTGCTTTAAGGTGATCAAAGGGAATTTTCCCTTGAGGGTCAAACATGCATCCAATCCATTTACAGCACCCCACGGGCCAGCGGCGGGATTGATCGGTCTGAAGCCCTGGCATGAAGTAAGAGTTATTAAAAATGGGTGTCATTGAGGAAGGGAAGGAAATCAGGCCCACTTTTACTGCCTGCTAAAGAAATAAAGTCCCCAAGCTCTGTGTTGTTTAGGGAGCCATGGTTCCCTCCAAATATGGGAGTCAGCCACTGCCTAGTCCATGAAACACCAAGGTTTTTCTATGAGCGTTCTACTCCAATCCACTAAAAACCACAGTTGTGAGGCCTGGTAATATCACAGGAGGGAATGCACAGCTAGGCCACCCTCACATGTTGAGCGATAAATGAGGTGTTTGTGTAAGTGGGGTTTCTCTCCCCACCAAAGAAACTTGTTGATATCCCTCCGCAGTGATGGACGGTTTTGGGCAGGCAGAGTCAGAGGTAAAGCCTGAAAGAGGTAGAGGATACGCTGTTGGATGGTCATTTTAATGGCTGCTATTCTCCCAAACCAGGAAAACAGCTGCCTATATCTGTCTCGATTTTCTTGGCCAAGATAATGTATTTGAGGGAAATAGTTGAAGGAATAGAGTTTGCAAGGTGAATTCCAAGATAAAGAATGGAGGATGAAGCCCATACTAATGAGAATTGGTCATGGGTGAGACTGAGAGCTTCAAAATTTGCAAGATTTGCATGTTGACCATGAAACCAGAGAAGGTACCAAAGGTATGCAGCTCTGTGACCACAGCGGGAAGAGATTTTAAAGGATTAGAGATGGCAAGGATTACGTTATATGCATAAAGGCTAATTATATGTTGGTCGTGCCCAAATAGAATGCCAGAAATTTCAGGGTGGCCACGTATATTTTAGGCCAGGGGTTTCATATATAGGGCGAAAATGAGAGGGGACAGAGGGCAACCCTGTTGTGTGCCCCAGCATACGGAAAGGATGAGGAGGAAAGACCATTGACCCACGCTGCAGCCCTAGGGAAGCTGTAAATGCTCTTGACCCATCCAAGAAATTGGGTGTCAAAGCAAGAGATTTCCAGATTTCTGAAGAGGTATGGCCAATGGCCTATATCGAAGCCCTTTTCAGCACCAATTGAAAGGAGAAGGGTTCCCCTTTCATCCTCTACACCTTATCAAGCATGGGATAGATATGCCTGGCGTGCAGGGATCAAGCTGGCCTGGTCCGGGGAGATTAATCGCGTCATAAGTGGGTTGAGGCGGTCTGCTAGGGTGCTTGTAAATAATTTAACATCGACATTTAGGAAGGAAATTACTCTATAAGATCGACACAGTGTTGGGTCCTTGCCTGGCTTAGGGATGACTGATATGGAAGCTTCCAACATAGAATCTGTGAGGAAACCGGTGGAGGCAAACTAATTGGAAAGTCATGTGAGGATTGGAGCTAATTTGAGGCAAAAGGTTTTATAGATTTTAGAAGAGAAGCCATCGGAAGCCAGGGACTTCATGAGTGATAGCCAAAACCACCTCCTCAATAAGTATGGGATTATCTAGGGATTCACTGTTTGTGGTGTTAGAGAGGTTGGAAGGCAGGATGTGAGCTATTTAGTGGCGTCGGCAGGGGCTCCCATTCACTCCATGTAAAGAGATTTATAAAAATCTTGGAAAGCGTCTGCAATTTGTGATTCTGAATGTACCTACGTAGTCGGGTAGGGAGAAGTGCCCGGATGAACCCAGATTGTAACTTGCCCCATAGGTAAGCCACTATTCTGCCACAGCAGTTACTGCCCAGGTAGAACTTATTTTTCAGGCAGATGAGGGCATATTCTGCTCAATCTAAGTCTAATCATTTGCGGAGCCTACGCATACAGTCTAACTCTCTCCAGACCCAAAGGGCCAGGTACCTATGTGAATTGTGTCCAGCTCAAGGACTTTCAGTTCGAGGGTCTTCTGCTTCTCTTTCCGGAGACAATTTTCTGAGGCAGAAATGGCAATGGTTTCCCCTCTGACTACCGGTTTTAAAGCTTCCCAAAGTGAGGAAAGTGTGACCTGAGCTGTGTAGTTAGTCTGTAAATAATCAATAATCATCTTTCGCAGAGTGGAGGCCATCAAGGGAGATTGGAGTAGTGAGTCTCTAAGTTGCCAACGCGGAATATTTGATGGCGAGGTGCAAACGCGTATGATAAGTGTTACGGGTGCATGATCGGAGATTGATTGGAGTGTAATAGCAGAATCACCAACTAGGGTCTGAAGAACATGGGTTGCTAAGAAATAATCAGAGAATATGTTTTGGGTGCTGCCGAATAATAAGTATAGTCCCTAAAGCCAGTGTGTTGTGTCCACCAGACATTGGTTAATCTGCAGTCTGCTAGCCAACCGTGACCCTGGGGAGAAATGGCCCGCGCTTGGTCCCAGGGTTGGCCAGAGCAGTCTAGGTCATTATCCATGACCAAGTTTGAATCGCCTCCAATCAAGATAGCTGCATCTAGAGTTTGAAGTGAGGGGGAGAGAGCATTCATAATAAAAGCTTCCTGCTGGTTGTTTGGGGCGTATGTATTCGCTAGTGTGAATTGAAGTGTACAGAGATGAAGTCGATATTTGAGAACTCAACCCTTTATCTCAGTCACCTTGGAAAGTATGTCACCCCTAAACCTAGAGGAAAGCAAAATTGCTACCCCCACCCCCTTTTTGGAGGAATTAGAGGACCACAGTTGGCGTGGAAACAAGCGAGATTGCATGCAATATATGTCTTTAGATAATAAATGTGTTTCTTGGAGTAGTCACATATTACTACCTGACCGCTCTAAAAGAGAAAGAATCACTTTCTGTTTGGTAGGATTGTTAAGTCCCCTAACATTGAGGCTTGGGATTTTAATATCCAGAGCCATCCATCAATGGAGTACGCTAAGATGAGGGGGTAGGAACACAAGGAGGGAAGCCCTGCAAAAGAACCGACAACCAGCTTGGATCCAGAGTGTGTGCAGATCATGCATGAGATGGAATAATGCCCCAAAAACCAGACAACAAAGGCAACATCATACAGAGAACTACAAATCGAAAAGGTCCAACAGTGACAGCAGTCTGAGTAATCGGGCAGGCAACTGGTGTAAGGAGCAACAATACAGCAAGAGAGGGGTCTCCAAGCGGTCTTCACTGTGCAAGGCGGTCCACTCTCCACCCTGCTATCCTGGAGCCCCTATGCATAAAAATTTGTGGAGTAGAATTCCCTCGACGTCAGGACCCCCCAGGCTTTTCGGCATCCCCAGACATTGTTTGAAGCACTGATTGTCTCTCTTTGGCCATAGTTATGGGGTCGGGTTTGGTGCCAACAGAATGACCTTTAAATCACTGCCAACCTGATTTCATGCGCTTCTTGCTATCCGATGGACTGTCATGATGGGCTTTTGTGTCTGTAATAGCGAGTATAGTACAAGCCTTTGAGTGATCATAGCTGAAACAGTTTTCCATCAAAGCAAAATATCAACTTAAAGGGATGGCCCCAGGAGCAGGGTATACCGGCCTCCCATAGATGTGCTGTGACTGGGTGAAAGTCACTGCGTTTCTGAAGAGTTATCGCAGACAGGTCCTGGTATAGCACTGGTGCAGGGCCCCAAAAATTGATTGGGTGAATTTTCCAGGCCTTGCGGCGAATCTTCTCTTTTGTCTGAAATTCATGAAGGTTGGTCAGTATCTCAGCTGCTGGAGTATTGACCAGTTTCCGTAGAACCATTCGGTGTACTCGAACGAGTTTTAGTACTGTGCCATCTGGGACAACCAGAATATGGTGAAACAAGCCCCCACATTGAGATCGGATCCGTCTGCGTGCATAGGGACTCCCCTGATATACACGTTGTTCTGTTGAGAGCTATTTTCTAAGTCCTCGGCATGGGCTTGTAGATCGACATGTTGTTCCTTCAAATGCAGAACTTCTTGTTGTAGCCATTCAATCTCATTATCTCGTCTGGTTTCGCAATCTTCCATGGCGGACACCCTGTCGCCAACTTCTTTAAGCTTCCGCCCTACTTCCCGCAGGTCAGGGTATAGATCTTTCTTCACTGCATGTAAATCTTCTTGGAGAGATGTGAAAAGTGTTTCCAAGGTTAGGAGTGTGGTCCACATCCTGCGTGGTTGATTTACTATTGCCCGCAGAACCGGTGGATTTTGTGAGCATGTCTTTAAGAGAGCGGTCTTTTTTTACCGGATCGCAGACATGGTGGGAATCTGAGTATAGAGAAGGCATCCAATCCAACTCGGGGCATCGGTCATGAACTCCACATCTGTAAACTGGAAGAACTAGAGACCCTTCGGGACTGATGAGACGCGAGAGGAGGAGTGCTATGCAACCTCCAAAACCCCGGTAAGTGAATGGTCAGTGCCACTCTCCAATCTTTGCCCAAAGTCCAGCTGGAATTCTTGGAGAGAGCTGTGTTAAGTTCAGGAAAGGAGAGCACAGAATCAAATGCGGAGAGAAAAAAGTCAAATGTTGAGCGCAAAGGAGGAGCTATGGGGAGCTTCGTAACAGTCTTGGGCCCCCTGGGAAGCCAGGACCATGGTCGTTGTGGGAGATCAGAGGGGGTCGTATTGCTGAATTGCTCTGTTGAGGTGGCCCAGGGAAAGTCAGAGGCCCACACCATTCTGGATTCTTTATGTCTCAGCAAGTGGAGATGAGAGAGCCGCAGCCACTATACCCCCTTCCGATGTGGCAGGGTTAAGGGCTCTGCACCAGCCCCAGTGAAAGAAAATGTGGTCCCAAGGCAACCTTATGCGTCCCACATAAGGCCAGGCTGAGAGCAGGTCATAAAATGATGGATGGGGGTCAGTCGAGGGGGCCACCAGATGAGAGGGCGATTTGTGGAAAGACGGGATCCATTAATGAGCAGTTAGATGAGGGATTGATCGCCTGATCCCAGTTCAAAGCTTCTGTGAGTGTTCCTACTGCCTACGCAAGGAGCAGCTAGGCCGGTGTGGGGGCACCAAATAGAGCGCTTGGATCAGCTATGGGGGTCATGAACACCCGGGGCCCAGCAAACAAGGATCACAATCAGCCCCGAGGGGGGTGTTTTCTCCATCTGCCGCCTCCCCCCAGGGAGCTGAAAGGGCCCAGGCACCTTCGCACACTTACTACCTGTCCCACGTGGGCCCAAAGGCCGACTCCTCCCCAAGCTGGGGTGCCTCTGTGGAGCAACCACCATCGCAGGGGTGGTTTCCTGGCGGGTGTTACTCACCTTGACTGGACCACACAAGGGGAGGCCACAGACGCGACCCACCTCGTCCCACAAGCTGAGGCAAGCTCAGCTAGGTTGATGATCAATGCTCTACTGGAGTCCCCATCATATTGCCAGTTGTAGCGACTGAACGGTTCACCAGCTCATGGTCGGTGGGTGAGGGGCTGAAGAGGGGTGCCTCAGGGATCAGCAGGATCCTGTGAATGCCCAGGGGATCCAATATAGCAGGCAGGAATGGGGCTATAGCATGCAGTAGTGTCGGCATGGACGGAGAGACAGGGAAAAGCATCTCACCCATCCGCCATCTTGGCCACGCCCCCTGTAGATAGTCTTTAAAATAAAAGTATATGCAAATTCGACTTTGGATTTTAAGGTACTTCCAAAGTTTGAAATGACCTTATTTTTACAAATAAGTCACACTAAGGTCTCCCATAGGTGCCCCAGATGTAGGGTGCCTGGACATAATAAAAAATGCTTTGTAAGGCCTGGTGAGGGAAAAACTTCCAATTTTGCTTTTCCCCCATGGCAGTGAATGATTCCATAGGCTAACATTGTAATATTTTAATGAAGTATAAATACTGTTAGGAGCCACGTCAAAAATATACTTCAAGATATCAAATTAATATTTGAGATAAATCCAACAACTTGCCACTGTTGGATTTGTAACAACTATTACAGGAAAGAAGTTATTAAACTTTCCTTTCTGTGACCCAAAGTTCAGCTTTCAAAATGCTCTCTCCTGATTGGCCAGCCTGCTCCCATGCTGTTCCAATGCTGCCTGATGAGGTGTAAAATGTCCTGTCACACAATAGGTTTCCTGTGGGCGGAGAAGTGCAAGCTGCAGAGCAGATGACAAGAAGGGGGAGAGGGGTAGCCAAACTGTTCTTCAAAGGGAGATGTCCCTTTAGGACAGCACAGGTCAACCGTCACAGCCTGTCTTTTCAGCCACACAAGAGCCTCTGTAATTAGAATCAGGAAAGGTTGGAAAGGGAGCATTTTTAGGCAGACCAGTAGGCTGGATTAGTCTGATGCAGTTCCTCTACGGAGAATTCCTCCATGCAGGATTTTGAAAGAATGATGCTTTCTGGGATAGGAATATGCCACACCTTGGAAGAAGTAGTAATACACCTGGGTGGCACCCTGTATCCCATTGGTCAGGGGTGCTCTCCTGCTTGATGCACAGAAACCATGGATAAACATGGGAGAGCTGCATAGCTCCTTAGATCTTAGACAAGAAAAAGAGTGACTGCCCTGCTGACTCCCTGGCCTGCACCAAGAGGACTGCACTCACCAGGACTGCACCTGCTACACACTGTGGGACTCAGTACCAGAAGGACTTTGCCTGACTCTGAAAGTCTAAGGAGTAGACTCCCTGCAAGCTACAGGTTAACAGAGCCCACCTGCATCATCTCCACCAAGAGTCCCCATCCTGTGTTGCGTCCAGTTGACTTGTAAGGATTTGGCCAGGTGTATTGTGGGAATTGGATTTGTGTTTTGGACACTTTCAATCCTCAAGAGGAACTTCAGAAAGAAGTTTCAGAAGTTTGGAGAAGTTTGGAGCAACTTTCGGGAAAAGCTACATGAGGTGACCAACCAGACATTGAGAGTCAAGCCGGCTACCTTCAACCGCAACCCGGCCTGGATTTCAGGTTCGTCCTGCTGAAAGCTCTGGAGCACCAGACTTCCAGGATTTGACCAAAGCCTCGCAGAATGTCAAGCTGGCGAACCGCACCTAATCCAGCCTGACAAAGTGCCTTGCTCAACGTCAAGGGAAGAAGCTCCGGAAAAACTATGAAGGTAAAATTTTCACCAAGGCGTCCCGCTTACTATATCCTACCAGGGCTCCATCATAATTGGCCTCAAACTTTGACTTTGTCCCGGTGAAGTGCGACCAGATGTCCCAAAATGACGCTATATGCTTTTAAGCATTAGAAAGTGTTTATTCTTTAAAAATGTATATCTCCGGTTCCCTACATTGAATTTTTGTTGTTTTGGTCTCTATTTGTTCATAAAAATATATAATCTATTTTTATAATTTGGAGTTCTTTTTTTATTGTGTGTTGTGTCTTATGTATTTAATGTATTGGTGTTTTTAAATGCTATACACTCCTGTCTCTTAAGTAACGCCTGCCTGCTCATTGCCAGCTACCATGGGTTCAGCAAGGGAATAATTTATTGAGACCTTGACTGACCCTTTTATTGTGTTTGTGGCCTTATTGCTAGTGGTAAGTTACTACTTATCACTACTAATAAATCCACTTTCCAACAAGTACTATCTACATCCTGAGATGTGTCCAGGACCCTTTCTTCTGTTCTCTCACTATATCAAAGAGCACCCTTTGAAGTGTAGAGGGTAGTCTCTCCCTCGGTTCTCCAGTGTGTCCCACCATGGTCACTGGAATGCAGTAATACACAACTATGTCTTGGAGTATACCTCTACCTCCTCATGTCTGCACCAGGCAGACCTGGGCTTCCCAAAGTGGAACCCAGGGTCTTCCATTTAATATTCCATTACAGCCACAATTGCTCCCAGTGTATGCACACAGCACACATACTATCCAGTACTGATACATCCATGTATTATGTCACCCCGGTCAACTTCACTTTGCGTGCACTGCTCAGTACTGTAGCCTTTCTGCATTGTGCCACTATCTTGCACACATACAGCCAGCACATACATTCACCATGCGCACTGCACTACACTACAGCCTTCATGTATTGTACTCCTCTCAGGTACCCATAATCCCAGTACATGCACTCACGATGCACAAACTGTGTAGCACTACATCTCTCTTGTAGTGTACTCCTTGCAGGTACACATACACCCAGAACATGCATTCACCGTGCATGCACTGAACAGGACTGCTCTATCCCTGTACTGTACTCTTCACAGGCACACATACAACCAGTGCAGTGTCACCACTCATACACTGTGCAGCACTTTACATCTAACTGATGTATGCCAAGGGTGAGTTAAGCACACAGCATTGAAACTTTAAAAAAGTAAGTGAGCCTGTAGGTCTCAATCCAGTGACACAGGATAAAAAGCACCTGTTCAGTTTTACTGATCACTACACTGCATGTTACCACCACAGAGCTTGTGCTGCTTAACTCCTGGGGAAGGCTATAGTTTTCCATCGCTATGATAGTAGTGCTTTGGGTGCCTTTCCCAGTCCAACAGGAGCACGATCCATGAGACAGGCCTAAGTCATTGAACACAGGCAGGATCCATTTTGCATATGACAACAGAAATCAGCATTAGGACTCCAGAAATCAGTAAATGTTGCTCGGATATCAATTTACGTAAAAGAAAAGACAAGAGCCACAACCTCTTGCACCTACCTTCGAGCAATTGATAGGTCAAGTAGGTGCAAGAGGTTGTGCCTGACGACATACCTATTGTGACGGCTAGCACGCTCTCACTTGACTCATGGGGAAAACTACCTATATCTCATTGATCGAACCACATCCCAGGTCCATCTGGTGGCACTGCTTCAATTGATGAGGCCACCCCCTACACACTTGTTCACTATTTTTCACTCCCTCTTGGCTTTGAAGAAGTGCTAGGGATCTCTTCCTGAGACCACTAAGAGATCGAAACATGTCGACCTTACGCATCTCACATTCACAAATGTACAATATCCTTTAGCTACTGAGTGCCATAATTACCCTTGAGCAGCATTTAACCTTTTGTTTTTTTAGCAATGACAGAGGGATCCCTTTCATTAAATCCACTCATTTTAGATACCCTCTATTCATTTTTTAACTCACCTATCACTGAACTAGCACTAACCCGCACAGATCATACGGCATGAAAACTAAAAAGATCTCTGACAAAGCGACCCTTCGTGGGACCCATAGAGAATTGCAGTGCCGGTCCGACGAGGAGCATGTGAGGGCATCAAGTAAAGTCACTCTGATTTCCCCTCTTTCTAAAATGACTCCTACCCTTTTCTTATAGGAACAGCGGCCCTCTTTATTAGTGATTCATTACTCAGCAGCATGAGGTGCTGGACCTTCATTTAGCTCCCTGTCCCCTCTTCTCATTTTTTGATGTTTATTAGTGCCCTATGGGGTTCTACTCTATGGGGCTGGATCTTTGCCCTGATCCTATATAGGTACAGGTGGACGAGGCATTTTGCTCTTCCAGGGACTATCTCCTGGGACAGGTAAAGCCTGTCTCCCCCTGGGGTATCAGTGAACATATATAGCATGGCCTGTTCGTAGTTTGTGTGCCTACGGTGGTCATGTGTTGATACCAGGTGTTGTGTAGGAGTGCGATGTGTAGTGCTTGAGGAATACTAGCTTTTGGTTTAGTGTAGGTGTATGTGAGGTGAGAGAGGTTCTGCACATGCGTTGCAAGAATGTAGACATAGAGTTTACAAGATTAGGCATACGTCTAGCTCCGGAGGGGCTCGAGAGCACCCCGGCTAAATAGAGCATGTACATAAATACAAAAAATACATAACTTAAAAAGCATTTGTAGGCTGCAGGGTTGTTTCCGGGTGAGGTGTCTGTTGTCTGTGTTCCCAGAGGTGTCTTATCATGGTCCAGTGTAAAAAATGTCTTTCAAGGAATTGTTGCAAAAGTCAATGTTTTCTGTATTACTTGAGTGATTGGTCTTGTGAAAGAAAGTCCTTTTGAAAGCTTTGGTTGAAGGGATGGTGAGCCGAGGCATTGTTGGTGCCCTTTCGGCTCGATCACAGACCTGTAGGATAAGAGCTGCGGGTTGTACGTTAGCTTGGAAAAAATACATTGTTGGGCAGTTGTCTGGAAAATTCCTGCGTTTGCACTTTATCGCTGCGCTCGATGGTTTAACTGTGAGCCAATTTTTCCTATTGGGGTCCTGGGGAAGAAGTGCTATGATTTTAGGAGAATGGTGAGTTTTAAGCTGTTTTAAGAGGTGCTCTTTGTAGTTTGTGTTTCCCCCTCTCCTAGCTACAGTGGGGAACAGCACTCTTTTCCTGAGGGCTGCTTCTTTTAAAGGTGTGATGTTTTGATCAGGTTAGGGGTAGGCCTGGGAGGAGTTTGTGGAGTTATACTATGCAGAACTCTGTGAAATGACAAAAAAACTCTGCCGTGCTACATGGAGTTCCGCAAGCGGCTCAGTGCATTAGGCCACTCCTTTCACGCTGATTTTTAGCACCCGGCTTTTGTCCCATGCTGGAAAATCAGCACGAACTGCACCATGCACTATGCAAGAGAGTGCTGCTTCTTTCTGCCGCCTGAGTAGATGTTCTACTCGAGTGGCAGCTTCCACAACGCGAACGGAAGATTTCTCGACACCAGCTGTAACACCCATCTGCAACCCACTATATAGAGAAATCTCTACAGGAGGTGGTCTAGAGTAAGATTTTCCATTGTCACGCTCACCAACTTAGCGTTGGTGAGTGCGAGTGAGGAAAAAGCTCTGCTCCGCTACACGGAGTGGAGTTTTTCAGAACTCCACGCACTATACGGAGCACGGAGTGGGGAAAACTCAGCAAACTCCATGAGCGCAGCAGAATTTCACATCTAGTCCTAGTTAGGGGGGGGGGTCCTTTTGACCTGCATGAAATACACAATAAATATCAGATAAAAAGATAAAAGTTCACAAAGTTGTGCCTCCAAAATGCATTTTTTTAAAAAGCCCCACAGAAGAACACACACAATGGGATCAGCTATCATACAAAGACAACAAAAAGCAGGTCTATATTGCCAGAACCCCAAAGCTTTTGAAAAAGTTATTAAAAATCTCCGTCTAAAAGTTTCATAATATTTACAAAAGAGAGTAAAGTGCACAAGTGTTTGAGGGTAGGTACCATCTTTGGGGCACTTCAATATACATTTAGTATTGTATTGACCCAAAGGGAAGCAGAGATAGCTTCTGATTGAGGCCAGCAGAAACCTGGTCAAGAGTGATCTTTTCCAAATGTTACTAATCTGATAAAGATAAGGTTCGATACCCTGACATATCTTATACATAATATAGACTCTCATGGATAGTTTCTCAAGTTCCCTCGCTCTCTAGCAGCAGATGCAAGTCTCAAAAACTAGTTTTTTTGGCTCAAGCAGTCTCCCTTTTATTCAGCAAATGTGGAGATTAAAAGAACTCACGTCTTCCCAATCTGTTGGCAATGCACCTAATATAGATTAACCATGGAATTATATAGCCCAGATCACATGCCAAACAGTCAGACATAATCTCTCTATTACATTTGGTGTGTGTATTCCCCCAAACTGCAATCCAAAGGAGAAGTTGTGCAAGCTTGATAAGGTCTTCCGCAAAACCTAGGTCTAGGTGTGTGTCTTGTAGTTGTGTGTGTGTGAATGAGTGTCTGTGAGTAGGGTTGTGTGTTTGACTTTGTGTGTTGTATTGTTTGAGTGTGTGTATGACTGTAGAGTTGTGTGGGTGTATGGGTGTGTGTAGTTGTGTGTGTGTGTGTTTGTGTGTTAGGGGTTCTCTGTACTTGTGTGTGTGTTTGGTTGTGTGCATGTGTGAGTGTGTGTCCTGTGGGTTGTGTGTGTATGAATGTATGTGTGAGTGTGTGTGTGGGGTTGTGTGTGTGTGGTTGTGTGTCTGTCTGTGTTGGGTTGTGTAAGTGAGTGTGTGTGTCTGGGGTTCTTTGGTTCTGTCTGTGAGCGTGTGTGTTAAGGGTTGTGAGGGTGTTTGAGGGTTTGTGTGTGCTTTTTAGGCATAGTGTTTTGTCACAAAACCTCAGGACATGCTGAGAGCTGTAATGGATTCGCAGATCTGCAGAGTGGCCAAAAAAACCCTTCCCTAAATCATTTCAACCATGATGATAAGGGAGGGGGGCATTGCGACCCCACCAACTCACCCAGGAAATCAGGGTACCTCTACACTCCACTTTTGCACCATTTTTATATCATTATTTGAGGACACTGGGAGCGAGTACCCGGTCTTAAGATGGTGGTCGCAACTTGCGGCCAGCCAATTAGACTGCACAGTTTGCTTGCCTCGCGGATCCACTGTGAAGAAGCCGCAATCAATCCGGGATATCAAATATCTATATTATCCTAATCAAAATGTATCAAAAACTACTGAACAGATTTACACCAAATCAGAAAAAGCAACCTCTATGGACCAAGATGTAGCTTTCTTCCAAATTTGTTGTAATTCTGTTCAGCAGTTTTTGCAATTTCACTGATCAATTTTCCTGTGGAAAAATGAACTGGGAAAACATGTTTTGGGACACCCCCTTTTTTCTCGGCCCCATCTTGACAAATCACCCCAAAACTTTTCAAACCATGGTGGATAAGACTTTTTGGGGAAAGTTTTGTGAAGATTCATCAAATTTATCAAACGGTGCCATAATTATTAGCAAACCAAACAATCAATTTCCTATGGAAATGTGGTCCTAACTATAACTAACCAGTGGCCATGTGGCGACATTATATACTATACTTTAACTTTTGTTTTTTTCAGTGACTTTCTAGGTTTTTTTTTAACACTGACCGCACAATTTCTCTCCCTAAAAATCAAATAAAAAAATCCCCATTTGAGATGCAAGCCAATGCGTTTCCCTTTACCTTGCAAGGCATACTCCTTGACAAAGCTTGTTGATTTCATTCGTAGAGTTTTTTCATGATTCACTCCTGACTTTAAACTGACCAGTCCTTTTGACGATATGCTCTTTAGTTTATTATTTGCCTTGTGCCAGGCCCTATTCCGCTCTGGCTATTTATTAGATTAGGGTTCTACTTGCCTTGCCATTGTTGATTTACATTTATTTGCATTTTGAGCATATTTACTTGTTTGACTTATCATTACCTTTTTGCCTTCTGTAATGATTCTTAAGTTTTAAATTAACCTTCGTGGTTTGCACTTGAACTTTGGCCTTTGTAGATTTCCAGTGTGGATGTTACTATGTGAGTTCTCTGGGTTTTACTGGGTTTTTATGTTTGGGGATCTCGCCCTCATAGACTCACTCGTATCTCCGACGAGTCAATCGTCCCTATTATTGCCGAAAAGTAACTACTGTATCTAACTCAATGGTACACGTTTTATTAAACTCGGTAGAAAAACAGAATGAACCTGCCAGGACTTGAAATGATAATATGTGCACATCTGCGCAGGCAGCATAAGAACAAAACCAGCCAGAAGCTAAAAACCACGTCCAGCTGCCAAATACTGAAAACAAATTTGAAAACAAAATCAAGCTGGCTGAAAGCCATGGATATGCAACGTGACTTTTCTTTGTTAAGATACCAATCAAAATTTAGATTTCTCGCTATATAACTCAAGTCAAAGTAACTCAATTTTGAGAGGGAGAATATTTCATATGAGAAATGATGGCCTCCTCTGCACCAACGGATGTACTTTGTGAGCGTTTTGATGCAAGAAAACTCATGGAGATGTATATGGGGAGGAATCTTGCTTTCTTGACGACACTTTCATGCAGTTGGTCCCTGCTTTCGTCAAAATCTTCTCATCTGGTAAGTATTATCCACATATCAACTCGCCCGGGTAGTATGCGTTCATATTTCTAACTATTGTGAGTAGTGAGCAAATTTAATCTAAGTGACGCAATGGAGGACCCGGATTACGAGGCACAAATCACGAACAATTTAAGTAGCATTTTCGAACACAGGACGTTAGTCAGAAAGGAAGGGTGAAGGACCACTATCAATAAGGTAGGTGTTATGCTTAAATCTTTATTTGACCACAATGTTGATAATGTTGAGAATACCCTCTATCTTATCACTGAATAGGGGATTCAGTTGCCGGCGCGCTCTGTTGGTAAAAGGCATTGTGTAGTAAATGGTTAGGACCAATATTCTTATTTTCATGGGCTCGTGGCTGACATGTAAGTGCAAATATTACTTTGGCCCTGCAAATAGTATTGAAGATTATGCACGGCTTGACTAAAGTGATGCTCGGACCATAAATGACTTTTTGGTGGGTGCTGGGTCACGCAGAGCCTGTGGTACCTATGGATCTCTATCATGGTCTCCTTTCAAAATCAGGACTTAGATGCCAATGCTTATTTGTTGATAGTGCATTCACGACAAGCTCCTTGTATCTGCATCCGTCGGCAGATAGATGCAACGCATTGCATGTACTGTTCTGCGACCTTCTAGACATGAGAAAACTCTTTGGGATCGCACATGTGGTGGAGAAAGCACCTTTTTATTACTTATACTTCACAGTTTTGAAGGGATCTAGCAGGGGACGGACATATGCTGGGAAGATTTAGTCATTTGAGTGTCTGTAGGTGTGATGTGCAGGCAGGCATTTCATGCTTAGATGATATCCCTTGCTTTATAGGTTTGCACTGTATAAATCCCAATGCACACATATATACATACATACATACATATGCGCACTAGTGAAAGCGTGTAGTTATGATCTGGGCATCAATTTCTGAGAATCTGTGCTGGCCATATTTCATTAATTCATTTGTTTCACATCAGGGCCGACTCTAGGGCGGTGCCGCCGGTGCCACAGCACCAGGTGCTGACTTTGCATGGGGGTGCCTGTTTGCTAGTTTATATTGTGCTTAAAAGCACCTGCTGCCCCGTTCCTGGCCGCCAGCAATTTTCAGGCAACAATAATATGTCAAGAAAACTCCGGTGATTAATGTTCTTCCAGGCGAGATCGGAGTTTTGTCTAGTAGAAGTTTTGACTCCTGGAAGTTTTAATTCATGGTAAGGTAGCACAGTGGGTTAATATGCCTGCTGCAAAGAACATGTACCATGCAGATCACAAAGTGAATGTAATGTGAACAGGTCAGTGGGTTACTGCTTTTGTCAGTTACTTCCTTTTGTTAGTTGCAGTTTACAGTGAGCTATTAACTGTCAAAGAACTGCGTGCAGACTTCAAAGTGTAGATTAGAGCGTTTAGATTTTCCCCCAGACTTTCATTATTCCAATGTTGCAAAAAGGATTCATTTGGGTACAAATCAGCTCTTGTTATTAAAGAGAGCCCCAATCAACTGTGTTACATTTTAAATTCAGAGTTTGTGCTTCTCCAGACCAAGTACTCTTCAACTATACTGGCTACCTGAATGGATAATATGTGAATGAACCCCTTGTTGTCCTCTGTCTTATGTAACATTTCCTATACACTGATTTACACACCTATGATTGATAGTCTCTGTGTAAGGTGTGTGTTATGTAAAGTGCTCTGACAGCCTTCACTTTTATGAGTGAAGCGATAAAATAAATTAAATGCATCTGAGCGAAAGTGGTTATGGAGACTGTTAAAGGGTGGTGGGGAGGGAATCTATGGTGGAGGTGGTCATTGGGGGGGCGCCAAAAAACATTGTCGCACTGGGTGCCACCAGTGCTAAAGCCGGCCCTGTTTCACATTTCCTCACCCAGGGAACGCCGTAAATCAAGCAAAATTTCAGAAAAACAAATATAAATGTATTTCTATAGAGCTACCCGATAAGCGCTAAGGAAGTGGGTTCACCTGGCCCAAACGAATTGATTGAGATAATTTCATGCTGTGTAGACTGGAAATGGATATGAATAGTGGGAATGGAAGGAACTGGCAGAAGTACAAGCCACACACAAAGGTTGTATCTGGTCAGTGAATGTGAAGGTTAAGGGTGGGCAGCGTTGTTAATTAGAGAAACAAGGTCGAAGGCCTCCTTTTAGTTTTGTGTGTACCAGCCATAATTTCTATGCCAAAAATAACCCTTGATGGTGTTCATTTTACTCCACATGTTAGCCTTTTTTCTCACATTGCCAAGGAAGCTATTTGTGATTTTTATATCAAACATATCCTCCTTTTATATTTCTAGAGCACTCACTATAATTTCCTTGACTAACTTAAATCCGTCATTTTGTTAATTTACTGCAGTCTGTTCCTTTATAGCAGATACTTTCGTTTCTTAACCTGTACTGCCAGCACCATGATGTTCAGATGTCCATCATTATTGTCATGAATATAAAATATTAGTACTCGGTCTAGTGTGTGTGGCATTATTTTACTCCCGTGGTTGTGATGGGGACAAAATAACAGTGGGGGCCGGCACAGGTAAGAGCGGTGAGCGGTGAGGTGGGGGTGGGCAGAGGAAAGGGTAGTTGACATGCGATTGGATAAGTTAAATTAAACAATTAAAAATAAAAAAACACTTACCTTGTGCTTGCCGCATTGCCGAGTCTGCGATGCGGTGAGCACAAGGTAAGTGGTTTTATGATTTTTATTTAATTTAACTTATCCCATCGTATGCCGACTTCCCCGACCCCCGCTCTTACCTGCGCCGACCGCGACTTCAAAATAACAGCCCACATGCTGGCCCCTTCAAGCAGGCACATCTGGCAGTGCCAGATGGCCAGAATGCCAGAAAGGCCAGTCCAGCACTGGAAACAACTGTTTCATTTTGAAAGATGAATCTTCAACTCTGAACAAAGTATTAGCATAATTTACGAGGTGTGATCAACATATAACTCACCATATTTCCAAAAATTAGTATGGCATCTCAATTTAATGATTTATATTTGGACTACAGCCTGTTACAACTCTTTCTATATTCTCCTTTTTGTGATCTTCACAAACAGGTATTCAGTGCAATTCATTTCAATCTATTTCAATAGGACAAAAATGGCAGTGCTTTATCACCAAAAATACATTCAAGAGCTATTCAACTTTCACCTAAACAGTACCATGAAAAATAGATGTGCTAATAAAAAATGTTAAGTGAATTCAAAATTTTAAGAATCTCAATTGCAATAGCAATATTATCTAAGAGGGATGGCCATCCCCAGGTAGTTATTGACTCACTGGGGTGCATAATGTCTGGTACTGTGGTCAGTAACTACTTGGGAGTGCCCTCCATCTTGGATAATATTGTGTAGGTAATTAAGCATGCACTGTATGAATCTATATTTGCACAGAGAATTTCAAACGTAGTAATGATTTCACCAATAGTTTTCTCAGATACTACTCTAGGGGCCAGATTTATGAAAGCTTTTTGTTGTCAAAACGGTTCAATTCACAGAATCAGGCTGTTTGTGACAGAAAAACGTTCTCTTCTTATGTACAAACCACAAATTGTGATTTGGTAACAAGTTATGGAATCACAATTTCGGTTCAAGACCCAATACTGATTCGGTACTTTTAAGGGGCTTGTCTAGGGCATCATTTCCAAATTCTGAATCTCAGATGTATGCATTAATGTTTTGCGACTCAATTCCAGTTGAAAAACATTAATATTTTACTAGCCATTCAAAGGAGGTAGTAAGCAATTCAAAAATTGGAAGTGTTCCCAAGGGACCCTTTCCCCTTTGTTAATGCTGACAAAAACATCTTTTAAGAGTAGATATTGATTCCATGGAATGGAATATCAAAAACCTTGATGTTGGTACTCAGTGCAAAGATATGGGCATGAAGAAATAACTTTAGAATTTGAAATGCATCTGTTAGAGCGGAAATCTCAAGGTAATCTCTGCTTGAAAAATTTAGAATATGTGGCACCATTACCACCTTTAATTACCATTACCCTTGTTTCCACTTTTATCTATTCTCAAGGAGATTAATCTTTGCCACCGTATTATGACCAAAAGAACACGTTCATAAACATAGGCAAATAATCAAATGCAAATACATATTTTAGTCAATAATAAGAGTTGTGAGTAGTTTTAAAAGGATTTATTTTCCAGTCAAAATTTAAGCTTCTCTGACTCTTCATTTATTATTCAGATATCAATCAGGTTACAGAATTGATAATAGAAAAATAAAGATAGTAACAGAGCCTATCATAATTTACAATACAGCAAGTTCCATAAGGGAGGAATTCCTATTCTAAGAAAGTGAGGCACAAATAATGTCAGTCAGAACTCATGAAGAGTTCAATAATAAAAGTAAGAGTGAGTTTTAGCATGAAGCTAAATAAACAATTAATCATTGCAAAATCTCCCATAAAAAGAAATAAAGCATAGAGAAAAAAAGACTTGCTAAAGCCATGTATTCAAAGCATAAAGATTGGGGTTTTTAACAATTAGCCTGTGTTAGACCTGGTACCATTGGCGTGAGTCTCCCTTCCATTCTTTTCTGATTGCCTCCTCTGTTGTTTGATCTGTTTGCTGGTTTTAGATGCTTTGGGCACTGTGCCACTGCAATTCAGTGCCACAGTGCAAGCTCTCCCTATGTTAAATTGATGTATTTATTAGTGACTCCATGATTGGATCATTTGATTTACTTGTCAGACCCTAGTATAGTGCAACAGGTGTGCCCAGGGCTTGTAAATCAAATGCTGCTGGTGGGCTTGCAGCACTGGTTGTGCCACCCACAGAAGCAGCTTGTAAAGTGTGTCTCAGGCCTGCCATTGCAGAGCCTGTGTGCAGTCTGTGACTGCCATGTCGACTTGGCAAGTGTACCCACTTGCCAGTCCCTAAACCTTCTCTTATCTTCATATCAGACACCCCTAAGGTAGGCCCAAGGGCAGGGTGCATTGTAAGTATAAGGTAAGACATGCCCTGGTGTGTGTGGCATGTCCTAATAGTGAATTACAGCCATTTTCGTTTTTCACTATTGCAAGGCTACCTGTTCCCCATAGGCCAGAATGGGCAGTTTGATTATAACATCTTATAATCCTAACTGACCCAGGGAACATGGTAGAAAAACGAATTTAGTATGCCTGAACTCAGAATGATAAAATACATCTTTTAGTAAAGTTGGTTTTAACATTCTGTGTTTGAAAATACCACTTTTAGAAAGTAGGTATTTTCTTGCCTAACTGTCCAAGCCTGCCTCTGCTAGGTTGTGTATTGTGTGTCTGGCTTTGTGAGTGACAGGGGCTGGGGGATTCCAGGAGGCAGGGTGAGTCAGCACAGGGCTGAATAGACCTATCTGCATGTAGAGTAGTGGGAGGAGTTGCACCTGGGTCTGAATAGGGCTGTGCCTGCCTTCCACAATGCTGGCTTCACCTCCTGTGGTGTGTCTGATGTCCCTGACCCACTCTGTCAAAGGAAAGAAGGAGTCCTGTAAACAAAGTGCTCCAGGACTGCACAGAACTGGTTTTGACTAGGTAAAGGCCGCTCTGCCTTCAGAGGACAAAGGATTTTGCAGTATAAATATTGGGGCCCTGACCCCAGAACTTTAGATCACTTCTGGAACAACAAGACGAACCTCTGCCAAGGAGAAGAACCAAAGGAAGCTGTAGGAGTTGGACTGCCCCCCTGCCAGTGTGCTGTGTTGCTGGGTTGGCCTACAGTGGTGTCTTCAGTGCCAAGGAGAGGAGAAGGAACTTTTAAAGAACTTTCATCATCTTACAGAATATTACTCCAAGGGCTTGTACTTGTGCTTGCCTCCTGCTGAAGTCTCAGGGACAAAAGACTTCACCACCAGCTCCCCTCTGAATTTCCTTGCTGGGAATTCTGTCTGCAGAAGCCTGCATGTCGCTGGGAGCTGGAAGCGCGACTCAACAAGAAGAAGCATGTCACAGTCGCAGCTGTTGCCGTCGCATCGCAGGAGAAGCGTGTCGCCGCGGCAGAGGTCGCCGCCGCATCACCAGAGAAGCGAGCCTTCGTCAAAGCTGTTACCCGATGCATCACCGGAGAAGCGTGTCACCACCGCAAGGGTCGCCGTCGCATCACCGGAGAAGCGTGTCGCAGGGCCTGTCGCGGCTCCAAAGTTACAGAGTTGCTGCACGGCTGCCGGGCGTGCACGCATCATCTTCACGCCGTCACATCAAGGGCGCCATCTTATCGCATCACTCCAGATCGTCGTATCGCATCGAAGCGCCATCGTGCCGCATCGCAACCAGAACGCAGTCCGAGAATCAAGGCATCACCTCCTCTCCGGTAAGGAACAAGACGCATCCCCTACTCTACGCAAGCATTGAGGCACGACGCATCGTCTCCCCCGAAGCAAGGAACCGACGCATCTCCATCCCTGCGAACCTTTTGTTTGTTTTGCGTTACGCATCGAGGTACTTTTGTGAGAACTTTGTCGCACTTACCATCAACTTGAACTAAGTTACTTCTACCATCTTTAAGTCAATTTTGTGTACAGTATTGTGGATTTTTGGCATTTGTGGTCTTGTGTTAAGTCTATATAAAGAATACTTATTTTTATAAAACCTGTGTGGTGTCCATCTGTAGTTTTCACTGTATTACTGTATGTGTTCACAAATGCTTAACACACTGCCTCTGAGATAAGCCTGTCTGCTCGTGCCAAGCTACCAAGGGGGTGAGCAGGGGTTATCCAGTAGTGTAACTCCCTTGCCCTGACGTAGAAGCAAGGGTCCCTATTTGGTCAAATGTACCTACCTCTGCCAACTAGAGACCCCCAGTTCTAACATTGGTGGTCAGCTGTGGGGATTCTGGACTTGCATGTGTGACTCATATACAGTAATTGGTGTACACTATTAGTGAGTGCAGACCAAACGCGACCACATACTTTTTGGTACAATGTTTTTTTTCCTTGGACTGTTATTTTTCCTGAGAACTGCCAATTCTTACTGCCATGAGTAGACCAGCATCTGTTCAATCTATGGATCTAGATTTTGAGGAAGAGAGGTTGGAAACCTACACTTTGAAACAGCTCAAGCATCTCTGCAAGAAATTGAAAGTTGCTACACCAGGCATTTCCAAAAAGGATGAGTACCAAAAGGCGCTGAGGGCCTGGGTAGCAGCAAGAAATGCCCCTGAGTTGGTGGTGGAGCCAGCTGGGGATGCAAATGGGCAACTGGATAGGCCAGAGTTTCCAGCCAGGGGAGGGGTACCGTCCCCACCTGGCAGTAGCATCTCTTCCAAAGACCTGCCCCCAGAGAGATGGAAGACAGGGAGAGAAATAGGGCACACAAGCTGGAGATGGCTAAGCTTAAGATGGAGGGTCAGAGGGAAATAGAGAATAACAGGTTGTCCTTGGAGAGAGAGAGAATGAGAATGGAGCATGAGAGTATGTTGAGGGAGTTAGAGATCAAAGCGCAGGGCTTAGAAATCAATCCCTCTGGTGGCAGCGCACCATCTGTGCCTTCAGAAGGCAGGGTATATATTCCCAAGGATGTCATCAAAGATTTCCATAAGCATGAAGATATTGGGCAGTGGTTTGCAGCCTATGAGATAGCAATGTTGAGCCACCGGGTCCCTGAGAAGGATTGGGGAGCTGGGTTGTGGGGCCGCTTTGTGAGTGGGGGGAGGGATACTTTGTTAGACCTACCCAGTGAAAATAGGATGTCTTATACCCACATGAAGGAAGCCCTGATGACAAGGTATAGTTTGACCCCAGAAGTCTATAGACAGAGGTTCAGGAATTGTAAGAAACTGGAGGCAACTACTTGGGTAGAATATGTATCTTTCTTTTGCAGAGCTATGGATGGTTGCGTGAAGGGTTGCAAAGTGGATACTTTTGAAGCGCTCTATGATTTGTTTGCATGGGAGCACTTGTCTAATTATTGTTTTCCAGAGCTACGCCAGCACCTTATTGATAGCAAGCTAACTAACCCTAGGAAGCTTGCTGAGGAGGCGGACCGCTGGGTCAGTACCAGGGTCCGCAATGGTCATGTGGGAGATTCCGCCAAAGGTGGGCAGGGTCCCCAGCAGAAGAGTGGGGGGGACAAGGGTAAACAGAGGGAGTTCCAGAAAGGGCCCCAAAGTAATTCCCAAGGGAACCAAGGGAAGGGTTCCCAGCCTCCCCATGAGAAGAAGCAAGAGGCCCGACAGGTAAACCTGTTCAGAGGGGCCCCTACAAGTGCTTTACGTGTGGTCAAGTGGGCCACCGTTGGTATGATGCACAGTGTCCCATGAAGGATTCCAAAGCACCACCCCATGCACCACCCTGTCAGTTGGCGAGTGTAGCCCTGGGAGGGGAGGAGATGGGTGCCCAAGGTGGGTGGGGACCCGCAGAAATGTCCCTTGTCTCTTTAGGAGACTTTGAGATGGTCCCTGAGACCCAGCTGCCTGATAACACTAAGAAGTACAGGCAGTGGGTGACCATCAATGGCCATAGGGTAGAGGCTCTGAGGGACACCGGGGCTAGTGTGACAGCTGTCAATTGCCGGTTGGTGTCCAAGGAGCAGGTTATCCCTCATGCATTCTTCCCTGTAGTTGCCGCGGACAACTCGCAGAGCCAGTGTAAGGTGGCTCAAGTTCCCTTTGAGTGGGGGGGGGGTCTCAGGTACTCTCCAAGTTGCTGTGAGGCCAGCCATGCCTGTTGATTGTCTGTTGGGCAATGATTTAGAGAGCTCCCCTTGAGCTAAGGTGGAGAGGAAGTCTCATTTGGAGATGTTGGATCTGCCTGAGTGGGCGTGTGTCACCACTCGGTCTATGGCAGCCAGTAAGGGTGTTCAAGAGATCCTGGAGCCTGAAAGTATGGCCCAGGAACCTGCCTTAAAGAGAAGAGGTGGGGGGCGCGGGAAACCAGCCCCCATTGTTCCCACAGTACAGGAGGAGGCAGACCTTGAGGGGGATGCCCTGGAACCTACAGGGGAACAAGTTGCTGAACTGGGGGACAGGGACCCATTGGCAGCAGGAAGGAGGCCCCTCCAGGGAGGAATTTTGTGCAGAGCAAAGGAAGTGCCCTTCTCTTGAGGGTGTGTGGCAACAGGCCACAGCCCAGGCAGCAGGTGATCAGTCTGGATCACATTGGATCTACTGGGAGAACGACCTCCTGTATAGCGAGCCTAAGGTTGCCAAGCCTGGGTCAGCCCGTGTGCTGGTGGTACCCCAGTGCTTCAGAGCCTTCCTACTGGGTTTGGCTCATGATGTACCTTTAGCTGGACATCTGGGGCAGAACAAGACCTTTGAAAGGCTTGTCTCCCACTTTCATTGGCCCCAGATGCGGAAGAGTTCAGACACTCATTGTAAGACATGTCAAACTTGCCAGGCAAGTGGGAAAAGTGGAAGGAAGCACAAGGCTCCTCTCCAACCTTTCCCTGTAGTCAGTACCCCCTTTGAACGGGTGGGCATTGACATTGTGGGGCCACTGGACCCCAAGACAGCCATGGGCAACAGGTTTATCCTGGTCTTGGTGGACCATGCTACCCGGTACCCGGAAGCCATCCCGCTCAGGACAGTGATGGCCCCCGTGGTGGGACGTGCACTGATGGGGATTTTCTCCCATGTGGGGTTCCCCAGAGAGGTGGTGCGAACTTCATATCCAACTATATGAAGTCCCTGTGGAAGGAGTGCAGTGTTACTTATAAGTTCACCACTCCTTACCACCCCCAAGGTAATGGGCTGGTTGAGAGATTCAACCGGACCCTCAAAGGCATGACAATGGGTCTTGAGGAACCTATGAGGCGTAAGTGGGACCTCCTCTTGCCATGCCTCCTGTTTGCTTACCGTGAGGTGCCACAGAAGTCCTTAGGGTTCAGTCCCTTTGAACTGCTCTATGGTCACCCGGTAAGAGGACCTTTGAGTCTGGTCAAGGAAGGCTGGGAGCAATCTCCCAGAAACCTCCCCAGGATGTATACAGTTACATGCTGGCCTTCAGGAACCAGACCAGGCGATTCAGGCAACTCGCTGAGGCGAATCTGGAAGCCAGCCAGGAAGAGATGAAGCGGTGGTATGATCAGAATGCCACTCTGATTGAGCTTCAACCTGGACAGAAAGTTTGGGTCATGGCCCCTGTAGAGCCTTGTGCTCTCCAGGACAGGTGGACCGGACCATTTGAGGTGGTGGAGCGCAAGAGTGATGTCACCTACCTGGTGAGCTTGCGGTCTCCAAGGAACCCTTTGCGGGTCCTGCATGTTAACCGCCTGAAGCCCCACTTAGAAAGGTCCGAAGTGGGCATGCTCCTAGCGACAGATGATGGAATGGAGGAGGAGACTGAGCCTCTTCCTGACCTCCTGTCTGCAACAGAGCAAGATGGGTCAGTGGATGGTGTCAGCCTCTCTGCCACACTGACCCCTGATCAGCAGCAAGATTGTCGCCAACTGTTGGGACAATTCTCTGATTTGTTTTCCCTGATTCCTGGTGTCACTGAGTGGTGCGTCCATGATGTGGACACTGGGGACAGTCCTCCTGTGAAGCACAAGGCTTACAGAGTGACTGACAAGGTCAGAGCTTACATCAAGGAGGAAGTCTCCAAGATGTTTGCCTTAGGGGTGATTGAGTCCTCTCACAGTCCTTGGGCCAGCCCAGTGGTCTTGGTCCCAAAGGCTGCCGCGCCTGGTGCCACACCCGAACTCCGGTTCTGTGTGGACTACCGAGGACTCAATTCAGTCACCAGGATTGACGCGCACCCCATCCCCAGAGCTGATGAGCTCATTGATCGGTTAGGGGCTGCACAGTACCTCAGCACGTTTGATTTGACGTCTGGGTACTGGCAGATCGCCTTGACTGATGGGGCCAAAGAGAGGTCAGCATTCTCCACACCAGATGGGCACTACCAATTCCGGGTTATGCCCTTTGGGATGAAGAATGCCCCTGCCACCTTTCAGAGGTTGGTCAACCAGGTGTTGGCTGGACTGGAGGATTTCAGTGCCGCCTACCTGGATGACATTGCAGTGTTCAGCGCCAGGTGGGAAGAACATCTGCGCCACCTCTGGGAAGTGTTGATGGCACTGCGAAAGGCAGGCCTCACAATCAAGGCGAGTAAGTGCCAGATCGGGCAGGGTTCCGTGGTGTACTTGGGGCACCAGGTAGGGAGCGACCAGGTGGCGCCCTACAACCCAAGATTGATACCATCCTGGCATGGGAACCCCAAAGACTCAGACACAGGTGAGAGCCTTTTCAGGACTCACGGGGTACTACAGGAGGTTTGTCAAGGGGTATGGCAACATTGTTGCACCCTTGACTGAGCTGACTTCCAGGAAGCAGCACAAGAAAGTGAACTGGACTGACTCCTGTCAGAAGGCTTTTGACGCCCTGAAGACTGCCATGTGCACAGCACCCGTGCTTCAGGCGCCCAACTTCTCAAAGGAATTCATTGTTCAAACAGACGCTTCAGAGCATGGTGTGGGGGCTGTTCTATCACAGATTAATGAGGAGGGCCTAGACCAACCTGTAGCCTTCATCAGTAGGAGGTTACTTCCACGGGAACAGAGGTGGAGTGCAATTGAGCGTGAGGCATTTGCTGTGGTCTGGGCCCTGAAGAAGTTGAGACCATACCTGTTTGGGACTCACTTCCGGGTTCAGACAGACCACAGGCCCCTCAGATGGCTGATGCAGATGAGGGGTGAGAACCCAAAGTTGTTGAGGTGGTCCATTTCCCTACAGGGGATTGACTTTACGGTGGAACACCGCCCTGGTACAGAACACGCCAGTGCTGATGGTCTGTCCAGATTTTTCCGCCTTAGTGATGAGAACTCCCAAGGGGAAGGGTAGTTCTCCCCACATTTCAGCTGAAGGGGACACGTGTTAGACCTGGTACCATTGGCGTGAGTCTCCCTTCCACTTTTTTCTGATTGCCTCCTCTGTTTTTTGATCTGTTTGCTGGTTTTAGATGCTTTGGGCACTGTGCCACTGCTATTCAGTGCCACAGTGCAAGTGCTCCCTATGTTAAATTGATGTATTGATTACTGACTCCATGATTGGATCATTTGATTTACTTGTCAGACCCTAGTATAGTGCACCAGGTGTGCCCAGGGCTTGTAAATCAAATGCTGCTGGTGGGCTTGCAGCACTGGTTGTGCCACCCATAGAAGCAGCTTGTAAAGTGTGTCTCAGGCCTGCCATTGCAGAGCCTGTGTGCAGTCTGTGACTGCCATGTCGACTTGGCAAGTGTACCCACTTGCCAGTCCCTAAACCTTCCCTTATCTTCATATCAGACACCCCTAAGGTAGGCCCAAGGGCAGGGTGCATTGTAAGTATAAGGTAGGACATGCCCTGGTGTGTGTGGCATGTCCTAATAGTGAATTGCAGCCATTTTCGTTTTTCACTATTGCAAGGCTACCTGTTCCCCACAGGCCAGAATGGGCAGTTTGATTATAACATCTTATAATCCTAACTGACCCAGGGAACATGGTAGAAAAACGAATTTAGTATGCCTGAACTCAGAATGATAAAATACATCTTTTAGTAAAATTGGTTTTAACATTCTGTGTTTGAAAATACCACTTTTAGAAAGTAGGTATTTTCTTGCCTAACTGTCCAAGCCTGCCTCTGCTAGGTTGTGTATTGTGTGTCTGGCTTTGTGAGTGACAGGGGCTGGGGGATTCCAGGAGGCAGGGTGAGTCAGCACAGGGCTGAATAGACCTATCTGCATGTAGAGTAGTGGGAGGAGTTACACCTGGGTCTGAATAGGGCTGTGCCTGCCTTCCACAATGCTGGCTCCACCTCCTGTGGTGTGTCTGATGTCCCTGGCCCACTCTGTCAAAGGAAAGAAGGAGTCCTGTAAACAAAGTGCTCCAGGACTGCACAGAACTGGTTTTGACTAGGTAAAGACCCCTCTGCCTTCAGAGGACAAAGGATTTTGCAGTATAAATATTGGGGCCCTGACCCCAGAACTTTAGATCACTTCTGGAACAACAAGATGAACCTCTGCCAATGAGAAGAACCAAAGGAAGCTGTAGGAGTTGGACTGCCCCCCTGCCAGTGTGCTGTGTTGCTGGGTTGGCCTAGAGTGGTGTCTTCAGTGCCAAGGAGAGGAGAAGGAACTTTTAAAGAACTTTCATCATCTTGCAGAATATTACTCCAAGGGCTTGAACTTGTGCTTGCCTCCTGCTGAAGTCTCAGGTACAAAAGACTTCACCACCAGCTCCCCTCTGAATTTCCTTGCTGGGAATTCTGTCTGCAGAAGCCTGCTTGTCGCTGGGAGCTGGAAGCGCGACTCAAGGAGAAGAAGCGTGTCGCAGTCGCAGCTGTTGCCGTTGCATCGCAGGAGAAGCGTGTCGCCGCCGCAGAGGTCGCCGCCGCATCACCAGAGAAGCGAGCCTTCATCAAAGCTGTTACCCGACGCATCACCGGAGAAGCGTGTCGCCACCACAAGGGTCGCCGTCGCATCACCGGAGAAGCGTGTCGCAAGGCCTGTCGCGGATCCAAAGTTACAGAGTCGCCGCACGGCCACCGGGCGTGCACGCATCGCCTTCACATCAAGGGCGCCATCTTATCGCATCACACCGGATCGTCACATCGCATCGAAGCGCCATCGTGCTGCATCGCAACCAGAACGCAGTCCGACAATCAAGGCATCACCTCCTCTCCGGTAAGGAACAAGACGCATCCCCTACTCTGCGCAAGCATTGAGGCGCGACGCATCGTCTCCCCCGAAGCAAGGAACCGACGCATCTCCATCCCTGCGAACCTTTTGTTTGTTTTGGGTTACGCATCCAGGTACTTTTGTGAGAACTTTGTCGCACTTACCATCAACTTGAACTAAGTTACTTCTACCATCTTTAAGTCAATTTTGAGTACAGTATTGTGGATTTTTGGCGTTTGTGGTCTTGTGTTAAGTCTATATAAAGAATACTTATTTTTCTGAAACCTGTGTGGTGTCCATCTGTAGTTTTCACTGTATTACTGTATGTGTTCACAAATGCTTAACACACTGCCTCTGAGATAAGCCTGTCTGCTCGTGCCAAGCTACCAAGGGGGTGAGCAGGGGTTATCCAGTAGTGTAACTCCCTTGCCCTGACATAGAAGCAAGGGTCCCTATTTGGTCAAAGGTACCTACCTCTGCCAACTAGAGACCCCCAGTTCTAACAGCCTGCATTTAATCTGCCCTCAACCTAGCTGATTCTGTCTCCCCTTGTTCAGCCTCGTCTGTACCGGCCTGCTTTTCCTCAGAGTCTGCCCCCTCCACCTCCTTTCTCTGCAGATCTCTAAAAAAAATCTGAAAGAGTATGCAAAAATCCTACCAAAAATCCTACAGCAATCCTCAGCTAGGAACGGGTTTATAGTTATGCAAAATGTTTCAAAACAGGTGGCATGATCTTTGTCCTCCATCCAATTTAAATACAGCATTCCTCCAGAAAGACATCAACACCCCTCAGCTGTCTGCACTCATCATCCATCAGGCGAGTTCTTGTGAGACATTTGAATCTTACTCTAAATGACTTCATGTCCTAACTTTCTGTTAAAGAAACATTTTGTTTAACTAAACAGAATAACATTAGCTCCAAAAAAAACATATTATTTAGGCAGGAAACATTAAATACAATTTACAATAATACAGAAGAAAATGTGTGCTTTCCAGTTTACTCTATGCTATGAAATGAATGAGGCTTTGTTTAACAGCTGCTAAATATGATAAAACAAGTTACAGGCTGTAAATTATATAAAGCTTCTTACTTTCATGGAGAGAAAAACATTCCATTTTTATCTGAAGGAGAGGGCTGAAGCTTTCAAAGCAAACGAAATCACAAGCTTTTTCAGCTCTTTCTTCACTTTGAAAATGTTGTTTTAATACTGTACACGTATATGCTACTACTGCAGGTTTAAACACTTTTGAAAATTAAATCTGCATTCTATAGTGAGGTCAAATCTAAACTAAACACATTAAAGTCAACTATGAACTGATTGTGCATGTTTTTACATGCTTCATTAAATGGAACGCATCTGACTAAGGCCTCATGTTTTCACTTTCAAGCACCAAATGTCTGCGTGTCATTTTTTAAATGCAGTTTTATTTCTGAAGCTCAAGGCAGCTTTGTCATCAGTGTGCTTAAATCTACAGGAAATGTTTATGCTCTCACAATCTCACCCTTTGAGGATTAAAAATCATCACACAAATGATGCGTTATACATGTCCAGCTCAGATTGAAACATTAGCACATATTTTATTTGTATGTCCAGCTTACAAGTTTCCAAGAAACAAATGGTTGAAACCAATTTGTTCGAATCTGGGCACAAGATCTGGTATTGAGGCGCTAAGGATTCTGAAGACCAACACACATGTGTCCATAGTGATTGCTGCTGCAAAAGTTTTGAGTTGGATGTGGGGCATTCGAGCCACCATGACGAGGGCACATTAACTTCTCCTAGGCCCTATTTTTAACTTAACCTTCAGTGGTTTAGTATTGTGGTCCCATCTTTAGCTCGGGCTGGCGCCATTGTTATTTGAACAACGCACTTGTTTTGGTTTTTGCTCCAAAGAGGGGTCAAATAGTAATTGCCAATAGTTGTGCATTTATCTGTCGTGGTGTACCCTTGCCTATGTATTTAATATTCATTTTTTTTTCTTCAACTTTTCTCCATATTTTTATCACAATGTGTTTTGATTATTATATTAATGTGTACTTATTTCATTAAATGTTTTATTGGTTTTGAAATTGTAAGATAATTTTAATATTACAAACCTTTTTTAGTCATTTATTCTAAATGTGGATGTATTGTGTCTTTAATGATTATGACAATCGAAATAAAGACAAAATTGATTGATTGGATTTGCGAATCATCCCACCAACTTCATTTCACATGTGACATTTGTTCAAAGAGCACTCCTATCATTAGTTGAGTCAAATATGCGTCTTTTCTGCTTAAAATATTGCTACTCATCTTTAATGTATGTAGACATGGTAATTTCATTAGCAGACCTAATTTCTATCAGGTGTATAAAGAAACCCCTACTAAACCTAGAATGTTCAGTATCACTGTTATTACAAAAGTTGAGCACATAACAATTTTACATCTATTTCTAATGCAACACAAGTTTTGTCTGTAGTCAGATCATATATAGCCAAGCTCAAATGTTCAGTGCAGAGTTCTGTAAGTAGCTTCTTAGAATGGCTAGTTTTCAATAGTTCAGATTTATAAATAGACCATCCTTAAACCTACTCCGTGTTCTTCTAAAATGTTATCCCTAACTCTTCTTGTAGCTTTTTCTCAGGCGTAGGTTAGTCTTCTGTAAAATAAGTAACTAAAATAATAAAGGTCTAACAGAACAGTTCTTTTATTTTCTTTCCTCATTCAATTATTGTTTGCTTTTCAGCTTTTGATAGTTCTCAGTTATTGTTTCAACTTTTTCTTAGCTCTTTTTGTCTCAAGCTTGCAATCAAGGTGGCTCGTACAGTTCAAGTCTCGCATCACACAGTTCATCCAATGCGGCATTCTGTACTTTGTCCATGCAATAGGACCACTCAGGTGCTGAATAACTGACAGAGCACCATCAATCATTTGGACTTTTTGAGTACAAGCCTTCTACCTTCATCTTCTCTCTGTTCGGATTCAGACATTTCAGCTATGGGTGCACATGCATTTACAGGGGACCACTGCAGAATTTTTGGGTACCTCTTTAGCCAGCTTTCTTCCACCTCCACTCGTGGGCCACGGTAATAGTTCCTTCTTCAGAGGCTGGACCTGACTCATTCACCACTTTGACACCTGTTTCATCCGAGCCAGTTTCCCCTTTTTGTTTTTCTAGTCCCACCTCAGTTTACTCTAGTGCTGCTTCAGACTCAGTGTGCTCCCTTACAGCTTGACTGACCCTCTTCTGTGGCCCTTTGACCACTGTTGGTCTCTCTCTGGAAGAGGAGCTGTTTCATCAAGGGGACACAGGACCCTATGGGAATGGGAGGCATGCACACAGTTTGGAAGGCCACCACACTTCACAGCAGTCATCATTACCAGGATCACTTGGAACAGGCCTTTCCAGCTTGGTTTCAACCAGGTCTTCAGAATGTGTTTCTCAATCACAATACCATCTCTCAGATCGAAGTTGTGGCTCTGTTCACCATGCAGATCTTGTGTAGGAGCTGCAACCTGGTGAGAAACTGCATGCACCACATCAGCCAATCCTTTTGCAGCAATGTCTCATCTTCTCATCTGTGATTTTTTTCACAAGTGCATTTGCATGTACAGCATCAAGCCACTTCAGTGATGTTAAGACACAGACTTTTGCAAAGCGAGACTCTATGGTGTCTTTGTGTTGCTTGATTATGCTTGAAACTTCAGGTTGATAGCTGTAATACAATCTTTGTTCAATCTGTAGTTCTGCACACATCATCTTTGAGACCTCATCAATAGAATTGGTCTTTTGATCTGATTTCAGAGAAACTGGCAATCTGTACCTGGGCATCAATTTTTGCAGTAACACATTTGCTATTGTACAATTGTCATTTCTTCTGGTTGTGTAGGCTCTCACCCATCTGGTGAAGGTGTACACTATGACTAGGACATATCTCAGCTCATTGTAAAATGGTATTTTGATTATATTCTTTTGCATTTTATTGAGGGGACCTTCTGATCTCCCTATGTGACTCAATGTAACATGTGTTCTTTTCCCAGCATTCATTTGTTGACATGTCACACCTCGATTACACTGTTCTGCTACAAGCTTCCTAAACTTTTGGTGGTATCTATTCTTTCTAAAGAGACATTTAATTGAATCCTCTTTAAATATGTGTGTCCATCTGTTCTGATCCAACCTTGTTGTTCTGCCTCTGAAACATTTGATGTAATTATGTTATGTTATGTTATGTTAATTACACCTTCTACAGCTCTTTGAGCTTCTGTAGTTGGGACCATATTAATTAGGACAGTCACCATGCACTGTTTGCGCAGCTACAGCTTGTAGTATTTGTACTGAATCAGTCACAATTGGAGCAGTAACACCTGGAGATATCACTGTCAGTATTGAATCAACAGGGGCTGGGGCAATCTGAAATGTCTGTAAGGTTCTCTCAATGTGTATTTCTCTTGGTTCAACAGAATCAGTAGCCACTGTAGTATTTGCTTGTACACTTAACAGTATTTGTAGTGGGGACCACATAAGGTGGTGGACACTCAGTTAATAATGCATCCAATATTTCATCCCCTAAATCACTATTGGTTTCTAGCTTTTTGTCATCCTTAATTCCCTTCTCCTATGGCTGATCCTTTACCCTTTTGTCCTTTCTTTCCTTGTCTCTTTATGTCTTTTCCCCACATGCTTAAGTCTTTAAATTGTGTGACTCTAGATGGTGACTTTATTTCACATAACATTTCCCTTAATCAGTCAATAATTTGCAATTCAAAAGTACCATATTTTTGAAAACTCAAAGGACCCTCTTTCTCAGTAATCTTGCACCGTTGGTGAATATACAAACATACATTTTGTCCCAAAATTGTAGACCTAAAATGCGCAGGTGTTCCCTCAGGTGGTGCCTCATCACCAACCCAAATTAAATTTGTCACATTACCTCCCAAAAAATCTTAAAGCCTTAAAACAATTTAATTTCTGCAATAATTCAATGCAATATTTTTATTCAATTCCGTAAATGTCAAAATTTCTTTCCTCCAATCCTGTCACAGTTTTAAATTCTTGAAGACTTTCAACCAATCTCAATAAGGTAATCACACAACAGACCTATCACAGCGCGGCACAATCTGATGTTATTCAACTCCTTGCAACAACTGCCCCTCCTTTACAATTGCCTACAATACGTATTTTCTCAGACCAAGAAAGTTATCACAACAAAAAGAAAAGACTGTCACAAATGGAAGAACAGAATAATGGCAAAAGAGGCAAATAATTCAAACAACACCGTGTCTGCTCCACTAAAAGAAATGATAGAATCTCTCTCACTCAGAAAATATTGTCTACACACTCCAAGTGAAATCACAACCAGCGACGATTCACTTGAATCAGGACAGTTTACCCTTTGCGCATAAGGTCTACTACATAATTTGCACTCATCCCATTCACACAAAGTTCTCTTCTCTGGTAGCACTGGTGACAACATCTCATGCACAGCACCTTCAAAACTCAGCAGAAAAACTTACTCAGGGTATGCTACTCGGAGTCCACCCTTAGGTGTATATTAGGGATCATAGGCCACTTTGGACCTGATAACAACTTAAACTACGAAATCCTGGGACCATGACGGGCCCAAAACCACATTCTCTCAGTTCTCGTGACAACTCTGCAGAACAACCCACAATCAAATCATCACCACAATCTAACACACTCCACACATTTACCACAGCCGCAATTATCCCAAATGCAATTACTGCAACACATTTCTCCCTAATAATACTCACACCTTCTTCAACAACTGCCTTTTCACATCATCTTCTAATACAGCTTTGCCAGTCTTCACGTTCTGGGCATTGGTATCAGGAATCAGGACTTCTTGGGGATTTGGACATTTACTCTAAATTGGGCTATTATTTTGTAGCTCCATTCAGGGTGTTTACCTAAAATCTCCTTGTTTGGTTAAGGTGTATAACCTTACCTCTGCTACCAAAATTGTTAGCGCAGAAATCTCACGGTAATGTCTCCATGAAAAAGTTAGAAAATGTGGCACCATTACCAGCTTTAATTACCATTACCCTCGTTTCCGCTTTTATCTATTCTCAAGGTGATGAATCTTTGCCACTGTATTATGATCAAAAGAACTCCTTCATAAACATGAGTAAATAATCAAATTCAAATAAATATTTTAGTCAATAATAAGAGCTGTGAGTAGTTTTAAAGGGATTTATTTTCCAATCAAAATTTAAGATTCTCTGACTCTTCCTTCGTTAGTCAGATATCAATTAGGTTACAGAATTGATAATCGAAAAATCAAGTTAGTACAGAGCATATCATAATTTACAATACAGCGCGTTCCATAAGGGAAGAATTCCTATTCTAAGAAAGTGAGGAGCAAATAATGTCAGTCAGAACTCATGAAGAGTTCAAGAATAACAGCAAGAGTGAGTTTAGCATGAAGCTAAACCAATATTTAATAATTTAAATAAAGCATAGACCAAATAAGCCTTGGTAAAGCCAATTAATCAAAGCATAAAGCTCGGGGTTTTGAACAAATAGCCTGCTTCTAATCTGCCCTCGTCCCAGCTGATTCTGTCTCCCCTTGTTCAGCTTCATCTGAACCTGTCTGCTTTTCCTCAGAGTCTGCCCCTCCCCATTCTTTCTCTGCAGAGCCCTAAAAAAAGTCTGAAAGAGTCTGCAAAAATCCTACTAAAAATCCTACAACAATCCTCAGCTAGGAACGCATTTATAGTTATGCAAAATGTTTCAAAACATGTGACATGATCTTTGTCCTCCAAAGAAGGTGAAATGCTTGATATGGAAAGGGTGCATTGAGTATTCTATTCTTTATCACCTTTGCCTTGTACAAAACCTTTTTGATAGAGACCAATGATATTTTGTTACTGAGCACTTCTCCTATACCATCACTATAGGTGTGAACGTGTGTCACAACTTTTCTAAAAGATTTTTAATGTACGATTGCCGGGTTCCACTAAGTGAGCTCATCATCATTTTAATATTTTATTTTATCAGATGGAGTCTAATTTTCAGTTTTATGTTTCTTTATAATATTTTCCTTTACCTGTACTGTTGTGTCTTTGTTGTCTCCCCTTATTTTTCAGCTGTGAAAAAGCACTATCCATGCATGCCAATATAGGTTGAAACACGTGTTAGCTGAGTCTCTGTAAAAAAACAAAAATTAGACATATACAGAGCAATTTTTTATGGAAAACCATAGTAAACAATTATTATAAAAACTGTCAAAAATGTGTTTCTGCTTAATTGATTTTTGCGATGTTAACTATATTTTGCATTCTACGAATCATATGAGAATACATGCCTGTGATCTTAGTGTGACTTGTGAGGGAGGCAGCATTTCTTTCAATATTTGTGCTCAATTGAGCAGCTTGGAGGGTGTTCTCAAAGCATTTGGGGTCTGTTATTGATCGACTCTAAACAATTGAGGGAAGCATCTTGGGCCTGTCTAAAAATATTATTTTGATAAAGTCACACCTTACTATTGATGATGCCCCCTCAACTGGCTTTGACTGTTTACATCCTGGTTCTTGTTCTGCCATTTGTACCACCCAGACTGTTTCGGCCCTAACTGCGTTTTACCTATTAGGCTGGGTTCTTCTGGCAAAGTCGCTTCTGTCATGTTTGCTAATAACTTTGCCTCTAATATGCATAATTTAGGGCCAAAGGAATAATGTCTTATCCTCCAGCTAGCCGCAGAGGCCACCCCGTATGTTAGATTAAAGGATCCCCCTGGTTAAGGCCATCATAGAGCGAAAATTACAACCAACTCCTTAGCAAAGTGACTTACTGGAATAAGGGGAGACTGAGCCCTTCTGATGTAATAAGGGGAGACTGAGCCCTTCCGACGCACTGCACTGGGAGATTAAACTGGTTCGAAGAACCCAGTGCATTGACTCTTGGCTAAAGACTGATAGTAATGACTGTGTGGTGATTCATTTTTTTAATTCATGCATTCTTTGCAATCTATAAAACTACTCATTGAAAAATGTGATTGTTAAATTTGAGCAAGAGTTTAGATGTTTGAAGTTCCTAACCTACAACACTTATCCAGTTTAAGTTTACACACAGTCATCAATGGTGAAAACAGCGAAAGACCTTGACTTAGAAGAAAAAAAAGAAATTATTCCATCTACTTTCTCCTCGAAATTGAGCGTGACAGAAGAAATACTTCCCACCAGAGACTTCCAGTGGGACAACACCATCATTTTTTAAAATTAAGAAGCCCTGAAGAGAGCCCCTGTACGTATTGCCCGGGACTCGAAACACGTCGGCAATCCATCAAACATTGAGGAGTGTTTTCATATGTTTTGAATATTCCATAAAAAATCTCTTTGAACTTTTATAAAGAAAAAGGAAAATAAAAAGATCCGATCATACATAAGTAATTCATTGTTTGATCTTAGCGTGAATTGGATAAACGCATCTAAGTGATACGAGGGTTAGGTTTACTCCCCATGTGTATAATGTAGGACCATTAGTAGCATTTAATTTACAGGCCCTGGGTACATGCAGTACCAATTTACTAGGGACTTACAAGTAAATTAAATGTGTCAATGAGGGTAGGCCAATTTTAATGTGTTTAAGGAGTTAGTGGTGGTTAGTAGTGATAATGTGCACAGTCCTAATGCCAGCAAAAACAAATTCAGAAAACAGGAAGGTGAAGGCAAAGAGTTTGAGGGAAGACCACACCAAGGATGTCAGATCTGACACAAGTACTGACCTGGCTGGCTTAAGTTCAATACACTTAATTAAAGCTTCCTTTATTAATAATAATTCACTTGCTCAGTGTCAGGTGCTCCACAAATGCTCCTGTCATTTGCGTTTATCTGAAGAGGTGGCTAATGATCAAGATGATAGGATACTTTACAAAACTAGTTGAAACTGTTCATTTTTCTACAGCTATGTACTCGGAATACCAAAAGGCTTCATGTTGTCAGAACTCTACTTTACCTGCCTTGTGTTTTCATGCAACAAATCAGTGCATTCTGGAATTAGTAATTCTGACGCAGTTCAATTAAATTAATCAGGCAAAAACACCTGAAAAACTATAATTTGTAAAAGCAAAGACCAGAATTGGGAAAATTGCATCCCAGTGAGATGGTGCCGCCTGATATTTAGATTCATCTTATTAAAATAGAAACAATTGCTTAGGGTGTCTTATGCAAGTCTCCAACACAGTATATTTGAGAGGCTTCATTCCAATCTCATATCTGAAGAAAAAATACTTATCTTTAAAAAAATAGAATGTATGCACCTAACCAAATGTCATACTTTTTTTCAGATTCCTTCATAGCAATGTTTAGCAAGTAAATATTAAATATGACTAAATGACTGCATGCTTGGGAATGGCATCACTATGTGAATCTGATTAAAAAGAAGAAACGTGGACAGTGGATCAAGAATATACCCTTTGTAATCCGGTTTCCAAATATGTGATTCTTAGAAGGCAGCCTCAATGAAAATTCTAAACCTTTGGATCTCAAATATCCTTTTATTAAACACTTTATAATTTTTGAACAAATAGTCTAGTACTTGTTTCATACATCCAGTAGTCAGACTACAATGTCAAGAAGTTATAGCCACATAGTTGCACTATGGTTGAGTCTCAACACCGCTTATATTTCTGTATGTAAATAAGAAACATGCAGTCTTTAAACTGGGAACAAGCTGGTCATCTGCTCCTGGACAGTTTCTTCTCCTTCTCGGCCATGCACTCTACTTCCCTCTCTGAGAAGATAGACAGGCTTCTAGGTACTAGACAGACCATCAGCTACTCCAGCAGGAAGTCCAAATTTCAGGTGATGTTCCCTCATCTCTGGGAGACTGGCTATCATGCAGACACCCGCCCATGTCACACAGTAGCTTTTTGTGTTCTGTGAAGAGCACTCTCTTCCTTAGTAATGAAAAATGTAAACAAAGTGGGGTGGTTTGTGTCCCTCTGACAGGTGTTAAAGGATGTCATGCCTAACAAGAGTCTAACCTGGTTAAGCGGACACCGATTCTAGGAAGAGTAGGTAGACGGCAGTGATAGTATGCAACTCAAGAGCAGAACCCGCCAATGCCTTCTGTGAAACAACCCAGAACTGTGCTGTGCTAGTTGACACCCGCATGCAGGATAGCAACGTCTGAAGAGGGGAGTGTGAGTGAACCTCAATTCCAATCCAGGCTACACAAGGGACAACATAGTGGACTGATACTCTAAAAATAAACCACCTCCTTTGCCTGTGACAGCGGGAGCATAGAAGGGGGAAGAGTCCGTTTTTAAAGGGGGTGGAGTAAGGAGCATCTCCTACTCCTGATTGCTCAATCAAAATATAGATGTCATTAGGGAAATTCCCTCTAATTGAAACTCCACCAGTAGGGCTTCGGAAGCTTGTTAGCTCTTCATTACCCTCTTTGAATGCCATCCTATCTAAAGGAGAGAGATAGAGATGGCAGTTTGGAAAAAATTCTGAAATTACCACTGCCTCTTCTTTCTTTCACTTTGGAATCCCCTAAAGGAATAGAAGGAGGGTATTCCTAAGGGGGAATGATGATTATTGAAGGTACACATCAGAGATGACGATTTCCTCTTCTTTTTCTCATGATAGGAAATAATTTCCTAAGGCAGGTTAAGTAGAGAAGGCTCTAGATTTGTCAACTAATCCTCACCATATGGTCATATCTTGGATAAAGTCTTCTTTAATGGCAAAGGAATTAGACTAAAACTAATTGAACTGAATGTCATTGTAATATTGAGAAATATTCCCAATAAATCCTTAAAAATATAAGCATCGAAGACGATGAACAAAAGAAACTGAAAGATGTTTTATTCATTGACATTATTGCAAATATTTTAGGAAATAAGACAATGTCTATAAACAGACTTTTTGTTACGTCCATTCTTGTGACCTTTGGATCAATCATTTTACAGTGACATTTTTGGACTACTTTTTCAGAAAGGGGAAGCGGATCTACTGCCTAAGATCTCTGAACTGATTTGAAGTGGTCCTTTTTCAAATGACAATTTCTGGCTGTAGCTTAGGCTCAGTCTCTGTTCAAAATGATGGCTCTCACAGCAGGTAGCGATAATGTTGGCTCCAAGCAGAAGTACACAACACAAGATCACAATGAAGTGAGAGATCTTTTCATTTGACTGTCCTGAAGCAGTCATCAGGCACAGACAGAGGTAAATCCTGCAATACTGCAATGCTTGACAGCCTGAAACAAAGTGTTGATTGGCAGGCTGTGATACTGAAGATGGACTGCGAAAGCTGGAGTAGAACACTTTTAAAGTGAATGATACAAATGGAATTTAAATAGCTGAAGTGAACATTATTTTGAAGCATCATATTTTTGCTTCTTCAGCTGGAGTTTCTTAGTGAACTAACTTGCTATGCACATGCGCACTACCATAGTTTGTAGGATGTAATGGACATGAGTAGCATGAAATGGAAAAAATTGCCATAAGTACAACCCAGACACAAATACTTTATTTTTGTTCAGTGAATGTGGTGGGTGTACGGGTGGAATTACCAATAGGTTTCGCCTAAAGTACATGATAATTGAGTGTTACTTTTCTCTTGAATATACTCTTGTTGAGGCTGTAAGGTCAATGGAATTTTTTTGCTACAAATTCTTAGTTAATTCTTTTTAATACTAGAACTCAAACTAATTCACAGTTAGTTACTGATTTTACATTGGATAGAATTGTATGAATAACTGACTATCCTTCAATTGTTTTCATTTCAACTTCCTAATTATTCAGTATCAAATTACTATAAATTTCAAGACTCTACAACACACTGTCAAATATTTTGCAATATCATTTTTTCGCTGATTAACTTTCTTTCTATATGTTTCACAAAACTATCTCACAAAAAAAGTTTGCTCACTATACTGTTACTAACCTTACTTCATCACATGAATCCCTACTAAAACACTATTTTATATCAGTCACACACAATTCCGTGGTTGAGCTTGGCAGCATACTTTATAGAAAATCAGATTTTTCTATCCTTATTATGCCCTCCCCCACCCGTGACCAATCTGAACTATACACAGGCATATAAGTCCAGTTTAGAGAGTAACACATTTGGTGCAGACCAATCAAACTGTTCAAAAGGCAGAAGGTGGGAACCTAAAAAGATCTACCTTGTGAAAATAAAATGGGACTTCGCGTAGGAGGTTTTTCTGCATGCTTAACTCCGAAACTGCTGAAAACAAGTTTGTCATATTTTTATGCCATGGCAGACTGTCGATCATTAGTCGTCTTTTTTCGGTTTGGCAAAAATCTGCTTAGCTTTTTTGGAAAAATATGTTTCCAGAGGACATGGCAAAGCATTTATATTGATCCATTTATTTGAATTCTATCAATCACAGACAATAGGAACGAAGTGCAATTAGAACTCTCTGCATATGCAAACTAGACACAGACAGGGTCTGTTTGCCATGCCGAGAACAGAACAAAATAAGTAAGACCTTTAGCCTGCAAACCAAATGGTATGGCGCTGATGAGTTGGTGGATATACACCACTCCACCACCTTGCTTTAGAGTGCAGGCTAATTCTATACTTGACTTAGCCTAGGCACCAGTGAGGGATGAAGAGCACCTATAGCATTCCACCTTCTCCAAAGGCTGAAGGGTTATTTAAGGCTGCGTTGGGGGCAACTTACTGCTTCCTTTTACATGCCCCTCCTCACAGCGACAAATGTCAAGGGGTCTGCTCATTAACCCCCGCCCCCTTCTCTTGGCCAAGGGAAATAGGAAAAACGTCACCCTCCACATCACATTCACTAAGTGCAACTGGAACTGTCCAGCAACTCCCCTCGCCTTGTCCAAGTGACCGAGATGAACCCTAAACTTCTTAGTTTGCTAAATACTAGATGATGTAAAAGACACCTCACTCACTTCACATTGACCGAATGTGAGGGTTGTGTCCACTAAACCCCCCTTGTCTCGCCCAAGCTCCAGGGGAGGGTGATATGGCCTTAGAAGATACACAGCAGCTTGCTGCTGCCCTGCACCTACACACCTGCACAATATTGCAAGTGATGGAGGAGCGTGGTAGATGACACTCACCCCTGAACCTTGCTATGAATTAGGAACAAGTCACAGAATTAGGTGCTATCTGACCTGCCCCACAGCAGAGGAGCAGGGCAGGTTGCACCTACCCCTGCACCCTGTTCCCAACTAGGAACAGGGAGAATGCAGGAGTGGGTACCAGCTGATTCGTTCTTTATTGACCCATAACAACGAAGCAGGGAAGGTAGTACCAGGTCGTGCATCATGTTCCTGTCTAGTTATTGGGTACAACTGCCAGATGATCCACCCCTCCATGGCCCAGAGTATTGTGCAGGCCTTGAAGGAGCAGGTCAACTGCCACCCACCTTTGTTCCCTGTTTTCAAATACGATGCATGAGTAAGTGGCACAGCAGAGCACATGGCCTCTTGCATTATGTGGAATAAGAGGGAGTGGTGGTTGTAGTAATTACAATTTCCAACACTGTGCAACGTGGGAGGGTGCAGGCATCTAATTCCTCTGATGTGTGTATATAACACCCCATTCTATTAACGTTTTTAAAATTCTCTTATGATATTTGCGAACATCAGGAGGATAATAATTCAAAAGCATGCCAGGGGACTGATGGTGTGAAAGAATTACTCCAACAATCTCTGGGCTCAGTTCTTTTTAAAAATTACTTCTGCTGTTCAGTGTAATCGGGTTAGAAGGGATTTTTTAAAACCGTGCTCCAGGGAGTGTGAATAAAAGCTTCTACTCTCCACCTTGCCAAAAGGTGGGCTTCCACCACTCAGACAAAGCAGATTTTAACCCATAAAGCTCCCATATTTTTTTCTTGTGGACCTCTAGATTTATGAACCTCGATAGTGAGTTAAACTCCCTAATGGAATTTTGGCCGCTGTAAGCTTTTGTTTAAAATGGGCTTTAGCTGCAACTGTCAGTGATTAACTTTTAGCATATGGTCAGATGTTATGTACAGCTGGGGTAAAGGAGCTCTGAGTATGTTGCACACAGCATGGGCTCACATGTTTGTGTACATGTGGAAATCTGAGACAAAGATTTCTTGTCTAACTCCGGTTGCTATCCGCACAAAGGTAGCATTGTGGCAGATAGGACGCAGATTGAGTTGCTTATGCCCTGCTAAGGCCTTATAATTCAATTCAGAATTAAAGAAGACATGTCCCTATTCTTCCTAGCTGAAGTGTAAAAGATAACATTTTTAAACAGTTTTTCACTTTGTATAAAATAACATAATAATGAAACATTTGATTGGCACGAGCTAGCAAAGACACTTGGGGCTTTTCAAATATTTTTCTGTGTGAAGTAGAGATACTTAGAGTCAGTTTTGTCCTACATGCATTTGTTTATGTACTTAAAAATTGGACAAATTTTTCCGAGACATTCCTAATGCAATCCTTAGTAGTTAGAGCTATCCTCTGCACTAAGTTAATTAATCTTCCAGCCAGACGTCAGTTTAACAACCGTCCCCAGACAATAGGGCCATTCTGATGGATTTGCTTCCATCTGGGGATTGAAAGGGTTGGGAATAGATACCTCCATAAGGTAATTAGTGGCCTCTCTCTGACAAGCAATGGAAGGATGGGTTCACCTTGGGCAAAGAGAGGGCAGAAGACTTCTGGCTCCAGTCACCATAGAGGTGCCCTCTAAAGATAGGAATGGAGAAACCAGACCTAGGCAGGCGAACTTGACTTCTTTCCCCCTCCTGCTTCCGGCCTTCTCCTAACCCTGCCCAGCACCATGCTCTCTCCCAAAAACCTACGTAATGGAGGCCGCAGCTCGACCCCATTGAGCAGGTCCCTGGGCTAGCTCCCCCGCTGCTGCAGGCTGAGTTCCTGCTCAAGCCTGTAACCGCTGTCAGCCAGACACCTCGCCACTGCTTTCAACCTCTCCCCATAACGTTGTTTTCCTTCTGCCTAACTTAAACCTTTTTGCTTCCTTTTTGCCTCCTTAAACAGTCTTTTGTCCTCCTAGAACTTAACCTTTTGCTGCCATAAACAGTCCTTTTTCCCACCTAAACTTAACCTTTTGCCTTCTTTTTGCCTCCATAAACAGTCTTTTTTCCTATTTAAACATTAACCTTTTACCTCCTTTTTGCCTCCATAATCAGTCTTTTTCCCGGTTAAACTTAACCTTTGTGCCTCCTTTTTGCCTCCATAAACAGTCTTTTTTCCCACCTAAACTTAACTTTTTGCCTCCTTGTAGCCTCCATGAACAGTCTTTTTTTCCACCTAAACTTAACCTGTTGCCTCCTTCTGCCTCCATAAACAGTCTTTTTACCACCTAAACTTAACTTTTTGCCTCCTTGTAGCCTCCATGAACAGTCTTTTTTTCCACCTAAACTTAACCTGTTGCCTCCTTCTGCCTCCATAAACAGTCTTTTTACCACCTAAACTTAATCTTTTGCCTCCTTTTTGCCTCCATAAACAGTCTATTTTCCCGCCTAAACTTAACCTTTTGCCTCCATAAACCTTGTTTTCCTCCCGCCTTTTTTTTTGCCTCCTTTTTATCTCCATAACCTTCTTTTTCTTCTGCCTATTCGTGGCCTCCTCTCCAGCCAATTGTGACACTTATTCCTCTGTTATGTAACATTGCATCTTTTTCCTAATCGTGTTTTTTGATCCCGCCTAATCTTAACCTCTTCCCCCTTCTCACTTAAAGCCTTCTCCTTACCCCCCCAGTGTCCCGCCCCCTCCCAGGACCCTAGTTAATGGAGACTGCAGTGCAGCTGTGCTGGTGGTGCGCCAAATGCAAGCCTGTCTGTGCCCATCCACGCCTGGACCGCGCCCAGTACAGGACCTCGGGATCACTAACCACCCACAGCTACTACAGAGCCGAGTTTACTGCCCTGATCCCAGGGTCTCGCAGCAACCTCTGCAGCCTCACTGCCCCTCGATCAATGACAGGACCCTTCTCCTGTCAACATTGCAGATTCTCCTTCAACGTCAACCCACCCCCCTTGGAACCAAACCCATACCCACCAATAAAAGAGAAATCCAATACCTCCTGATAAATGCCCGTTCACTCCACAAACATGCCAGAGAAATCTGGGACACCATCACCTCCCTCACCCCTGACATCATCTTCCTCACCGAGACATGGCTCAACACCGCTTCTGCACCAGACATCGCCATCGCCACTCCCACTTCCAGTGGCTACAAGATCATACACCAAGACCGAGTCAACAAACACGGATGTGGTTTAGCCATCATCCACAAAGAGTCCCTCCACTGCACAGCAACCGATGACAACACCTCCTCCATTACAGAACACCTCAATTTCAAACTCAACACAGACAGCAAGTCCACCATCAGATGCTCCCTGGCATACAGACCACCAGGACCACGCCCTGCCTTCTGCAAGGACATCTCCGACTTCCTATCCTTCCTGGCCATCCGCTCCGAGAACACCCCTCAAACCCGCAAAACAATGCAGACTCTTCAAACACCCCAGCTGGTTCACTCCTGAACTAAAAGCCTCCAAACGCAATTGCAAATGCTTAGAAAGAATGTAGTGCACCAACAAAGCACACAGCGACAGAGCGAACTTTAAAGTGGCTTTCAATAAACATCACATACACCTGAAAAACACCAAAAAGGAAGGCCCTAGCCACCCTCCTCAAACTAGCTCCAACCATAGCAAGGAACTCTTTAGCAGCATCAAAGAGTTCACCAACCCCTCAGCAACTGAGAACACCGTAACCCCCTCGCAGGAACTCTGCAACACCTTTGCAGACTTCTTCGACAACAAATTCACCACCATCTTCGAACACTTCGACCCGCAAGCAACGAGCGACAACTTTAACGAACTCCTCAACAGCAGCAACTCCACCGCAAACACTATAATCAATACATGGGATCAACGAACCACAGAAACCACCGCTATCATCATGAGCTCCATCCACTCAGAACACCCAGAGACCCCTGCCCCTTCCACATGTTCAACCTGGGGAGCAACTCCATCAGTAAGGGCTCACCACCATCCTCAACTCATCCATCACCTCTGCCTCCTTCCCAGAAAGATGGAAACATGCAGAAGTAAAAACCTCTGCTAAAAACAGCTACTGCTGACCCAGAAGAACTTAAGAACTACCGCCCATCTCCCTGCTCCCGTTCCGGGCTAAAGTCCTGGAGAAAGCAATAAACAGCCAGCTCTCCAACCACCTAGAGATCAACTACCTCCTGGGTCCATCCCAATCAGGATTCCACGCTAATCAAAGCACAGAAATCACCTTAATTGCAGCCACAGATGACATCCGATCTCTCCTAGACCAGGGAGAGACCACAGCCCTGATTCTCCTCAACCTCACCGCAGCCTTCAACACAGTGTCACACTACACCCTCCTACACTGACTCCATCAGATGGGAATCCAAGGAAATGCTCTTAAATGGATTGCATATTTCCTCACTGGAAGAACCAGGAGTGTCCGCCTCCCGCCTTACACCTCAAGCCCAAAGAACATCATCTGCGGTGTTACCCAAGGGTTCTCACTGAGTCCAACCCGGTTCAAAACATACATGGCCCCCCTGGCCACACTGGCCAAATCCTATGGTATAAACATCATATACGCTGAAGGCACTCAGCTCATCCTCTGCCTATCCTCAAACCCCGCTAACACCAAAACCAATTTCCACAGCTGCATGACCAGCGGAGCCATCTGGAAGCAAAACAAATGTTTCATTAACAAAACAAAGGTACTTGTCTTCGGGAGCAACACCTTCCCATGGGATGACTCCTGGTGGCCAGCGGAACTGGGCCCCTCCAGACCACTCCAGAAACCTTGGCATCATACTTGACAACAAGCTCACCATGAAGAAGCAGATAAATGCTGTCTCCTCAGCCTGCTTCCTCACACTCCGCATGCTCCAGAAAATATTCAAATGGCTCCTCATCAACACCAGATGCACAGTCACCCAAGCCCTCATCACTAGCCGGCTGGACTATGTCAACTCCCCCTACATGGGTGTCACCTCACAACTACGAAGCAGGCTACAACCCATCCAAAACACTACAGCCAGGCTCATCCTCGACCTCTGGGGAAGAGGCCACATCACCCCCCACCTCAGAGTGCTCCACTGGCTCCCTGCCCAAAAAAGGTGCCACGTTCAAACTGCTGAACCACGACTACAAGGCCTTGCACAACAAATGACCAGCCTACCTCAACTACAGACTGAACTTCCACCAACCCAGCAGACAACTACCCTCCACCTCCCTCTCCCTGCAGCCACATGTCCCACTTCCACAAAAGCAGAAGTGGCAGCTGCACCTTCTCCTACCTGGATGCCAAGACCTGGAATGGCCTCCCACTCCACCTCCGGACTACACCACCCTACAGAAGATCAGAGATGGCCTTAAAACCTGGATGTTTGACTGACAGCTCTCCCCCAGTTGCTGGATACCCTCACATGTGACTAGCAGTGCTCTACAAATCGCTGATTGACTGAAGCTTGATACTGAGAGAGTGATCTTTGCTAGTGTTGCTTCAAACTGACATTTCGGAAATTTCCATAATGCTGTACAGGTGGTTGGACTGTCTAAGTCTGTCCCATAATGAGTCACTTAGGCATGGACGGTTGGTGTTGCATCTCTGAGTACAGTAGGGACTCCCACTTTCTAGATCTATTCACTCCCATTTCTAAGACCCTGTACAAGGGAACAGCCTTTCGGAAGAGAAGAGTTGGCATTTTAGATCCAATTCAAAGTGACCTAACACATAGTTCAATCTTGCAGCCTGTTTAAACGCATAATTGATATTTTAAACAGCTCTGGTGACTATGCAAATGATTCGATCAGCTGTGCTAAAAAAAATGCAGATCTTCTAACAATAATGCTATGTTTCTTATCATGCCTGGATCACTATAACAAACGATAATTGCCATATGAAATACTGTTTAGGACATATTAAGAAATCCCTTAACCTTGTTACTTTCACTGAAATGCCTCTAACTTGCATAGTTTGCAAACAGTTAATATTACATTCTATCTCTTTATACAGAGGGCTGTAAGGATTGCACTTTAGGTTGTGTTTAAAGAACACAAATATATTCTGGGGTCTAAAGTTTTCTAAAACTTTAGAAGCCATGTAAGCTGTTCAGGATAAGCACTGATTTTATGAATTAGTTCAATATAGATTAGGTAATCAGACCTCCGCACATATTCAGTGCTTACTTTGTTAGTTGAATTTATTAAAGTCTCAAAATGTATTAAATAATGCAGTAGTTCCTTTTGGTGCACAACACCAGGAGCTCCGCCAACAAAATCTCCTACCATGTTGCTCCTTACTGGAACCAACCTCCATAAACACATGAAACAATTGATTTTAGATACAGTGCTGAGATCAATGGATTCATCAATCAAGAATATGGGGCTCATTACGATGTTGGGTGGAAAGCCTCCGCCTGACAGTTGGAAACTTCCCGACCGCGTCAGAGCCCTTCCGACTGACTCAGTCGGTTTACAGCCCGATTGCGATGTTCGCGGTCGGAACGTGAACCGGCCAGTCATTCCGACTCGATTCTGACCGACTCGCGGAGTATACCTGTCGGTCAGAAGAGCACCATAACCTCTCATGGACGGCGCTTCTGCTGTCGGGTTTACGATGTTGGTTTCCAATAGCCTTCCCATGTCGGCCGCCGTTGCAAAGTGAATTTGGGGGCCCCTGGCAGGGCCCATCTAGCCCCCACGGCCCACGGTTGGTAGCCGAGAGGGTAACTAAGGTACTCCCCTGTAAAACCCTGCACTGTGTGGCAGGCACCATGGGGTGCCTGCCACAGTGTGCAGGGTTTTACACACACACCCCATTTCCTCATAGGAGCATTTGTCACGGATGGTTCTCAGGCGTAACATGGGCTCCCATAGGAAACGATGGGGGTCGACTGAACAGTGTTTGGTCGCATTGTAATCCGGCGATCAGAACTGCCGACTGCAAGTCAGTCGGTCCCGACTCCGAGACGGTGCCGGGCTGATTCTTTCCCCCCGACATCGTAATGAGCCCCTAAGTGTTTGTTCTCATGTGAATAACTGAAAATCTATCACAGTTTATGCCTCACTGGATTTACAATGGACACCCCTGCTCTAGTAGAAAAAGGTCTACCTCCTGAAATAGTCAGTTTCAACATTGTGTGGGTGTGTCTTACAAATGATATTGAGGATTTTGATCTAGTATATGTAGCACAGGATGTATTGCTTGGTCACTCAACTTATTTTAGTTGGACAAAAGCATGCCAGAACTTCATGACAACCAATAACAAAGAAATGTTACATTAGGATTTATTGTATATACATTTGACTTTTGTAATAATAATGAAAATAACCACACATTGGAAACACCAAGCCCGCTTCATCTCTTATGCCCACCCCTTTCTGTTGAATCTTGCAATGGCCAACCTTCAAAGCCCTATCTCTTTCAGAGCTCACCAACATACTCAGCTCTCTTAAAGCTTCTTCTTCTGAAGATGATGTCTACCCCTTGTCCTTCATCAAAGCTGAGGAAGCTCTCTCACCCCTACTCACCATTGTTAATGCCTCCCTCACTCAATCCATCTTCCCAGACGCTCTTAAGACAAACCAGATCCCCCATTCCTAAATAAACGTACACTAGACCCTGAAGTCATCGCCAGCTACTGGTCTATTGCTCACCTACTATTCATTGAAAGATGAAAGAGAAGTCTGTGTTGACTTTAAAGCTAATGATCTCCTGCACGATTACCAGACTAGATTTATATCATGCTGCAGCACAGAGACTGCTATCTTACACATCATAGATTATGACATTCTGACCACAGATGAAGATGCCCCTGCATCCAGATATTGCTGGCCCTCTCAGTTGCCTTCAAAACAGTTGTCTAACCAAACTCCATTAACACCCTGGAGTCTCAGATGGGATTAACCAACAATGTCCTCACAGGATCTCCCCTAAATTTTCAACATATGCCAGTTTGTTCACATGAGCACCTCCAGATTCCAAATGATCCCTTTCTCCTGCAAAGTCCCCCAAGTCCTAACACTGTCCACTGTCATCTTCAACCTCAACATGGAGCCATTTGGTGCTCTACCCACAGATAACAGCATCAGGAGTCATGAATATGCCAATGATACGTAACCCTACTTGAAAGTTCCTTTTGCTTCAGACATCCAACACCTAAACACTTCCTGCACACTATCCAAGCATCGATGTCACACGCCTACCTGAAGCTTAACAGAACCAAGACAGATTTGCTCTTATTTGCCAAGAACAACAAACAAGTACACAGTACAAATCTGGCACAATGACTTTAGACTTGAAGGCATCGAACCCCAACTTTATCTGAATGCCAACTCAAAAGCATTCTCCCTTGACACAAATCACACCCTCAAAGAGCACATTGTCAAACAAAACGAGGAAGGCTTGGCAACAACTGGGAGAAAATGCCTCTTTTTGCATCACCAGCCTCGTCTTTCGCTGACTGGTATTGCTGTTTTTTTTAAAGTCCGACACTGGGCACTGTAGTCCAGTCCCCAATGTATATGCTCTGACCCATAAAACATGGCAAAATTATCTAATCCCCAATTGGAATAGTTAACCTTTCAGTTACACCAATGAAATGGGAAGTTAAATGTCTCCTGTGGACTGCAACACATATTGTGCCATTCCTTTTGCTGACAAGGTAAAGAATGACTTCAGGCCTACATGTGTAGCTTGAATTCTGCAGAGAGTTGGGCAAACAGGTTAATTAGTAACAGAAATAAAGGATATCCCGTCCATCTTATCAAAACTGGGAAAGGATATAATGCACATGTAATAAGATGGACGGAATATCCATCACATTTGTGACAGACTAACCCTTCTGCCAAAATCAAAAGCAGGGCCTAAGTCACAGATCTGACATTTTTTGGTCAACAACACATTGCAATTTAGACATGCTTTAATACACTTGGAAAATGATGTATGTCTGTTCTGCCATCTTTTTAAAGGACTATCCTATTGTAGGGCATACCCAACATTCACATTTCTACATATCTGCTCTCACTCCTGCATATGGACCAAACAAAGAAAACTTGGGCCCAGGTTTACAAAACACTTTGCATTGGGTTTGTGTCACTTTTTAACACAAACCCAACACAAACTGTAATGGTGGTATTTACAATCCAGCGCAAATTGTGATTTGTGTTGGATTGCAACCAAAGTAATGTTAAACTGAACAAAGCTCTGCCATCCATTACTTTTGTCAAGGGGGCATTCTGTATGTGATGCATGTGCATTCCAATGCTACTGCCCACTGGTTTTGACCGAAACCCCAGTCTACAAAGAATTTAACAGGGAATTGAACCAAAATCCTGTGTCTCCTTAAGGCAGGCGTAATAAGGAGAAATGTTTTAATTTAACCTCGTTTGTCTCTGCATTGTGCTGCTTTGTACAGCAAGCATAAAAGTGGGAAAAGGCCTCAAACAATAGCTTTGGTACAGGAAAAGACCCCTTCCGGGACAAAACTAATGCTTTCCCCATCACAGACACCCTTGTACTATGGTGCAAGGGTGCCTGGGGTGGCGCATGACAGCTAAAAATGCACTAGGCAGAGAGCAGAACAGTGCCACATCTTAGTAGATATGGAGCTGTTCTTCTCTCTCCCATTGACACAACTCAGTGCAGCAACTTTACTAACTGCGCTTCATTGCATGACTTTTTAGTAAATCTTGGTCTTGGTGTATTCCAATGCCTATGCCACCTTTTTAACAACAGTGTGCTTGTACACTTTCTCTGGACCTCAATGTCCTATACAACATGCAGCCTGAAGTACTGGCCATGTCACATGACATTATTTAAAACACAGGTGTGGCAAAGCATCAGGTTTAATGTAGATATGATCACGTCCAAAACTGTTTTCATGCATCACAGGAGAGTGAGTCTCATTAATCACTTAAGGAAAGGGCAGGTCACATACATTGTTTGGGGGGAATAATCCATCAATCGCAGATGTAACATCAGCAAAGTTACAAATACAGTAATGACAATATGCCTCATATATACATAGTTTGACAGTTATATTACTGCATCATAAATGTGACAAGTATCCTGTCTGTCTTCTTGCATATATTAGATCATTGTATATATTTTCACTTTAGGTGGATGGGATAACAGTCATATTTGTGACGGAGTCGCTGTCCAGCACACTCTAAGGGCCTTATTTAGAGTTTTGCAGATGGGAGATTCCACCACAAATATTCAATTCACTGTATTGCTAGTGCATTTTAACCCATGGGTGGAATATCCATCCCCTTTTTGATAGAGTTTCATGTCCACTAAACTCTAAATAAGGCCCTAAATCTGGGGCAAAGTGAAATATACATACAATGGGACTTGTAATATGAACTTCTTTTTAAATGTTTACATTTGTTACGTTAGATTACAACCAGAAAACTGGAAAAATGGTAAAGAACACCACACAAATTTTACACTCACCCCCTTGTCACACCTCTATGGCCTTCAGGTCCTCCATCCAAGTTGGAGTAGGCCACTACCAGAATGAACCACATGATAGGGGTCAGCGACTGCTGCACCCACTTTTTTTTTTGTTGGGAATATCTTCCGAGTTTTGTCAGTGTGATGAGGCTGTCAACCGCTTTAAGTCCTACCTTTTACTGCAGTGGATGTTGCAGTGCTTAAAGACCCCCTGCTGGTACACTTGCCTGGCAAAGGTCCACCAGACATTTTTCTTGTTGGGGGGGTGACGTACAGAGAGTAAGATAAGAAAACACAACCGCAAAACTACATTAATAATCTTGTATACTTAAACCACACAAGTTAACAAACATACTAATGTCTAAATATTTTAACTTTTTATTAACATACATTGGTGCAGATTGACATTTTGTTTGATCTGTTAATGCATCACAACTGTGAAGTAAAAATCAAACATACTAATGTCTAAATATTTTAACTTTTTATTAACATACATTGGTGCAGATTGACATTTTGTTTGATCTGTTAATGCATCACAACTGTGAAGTAAATATCTGCCACCTTATTTCAGGTGCGTGATATACAATATAGTGGATGGGATATCCTCTACCAATCAGTGACTAAAATCTAAATCAATTTACTAATCAGGAGTAATATTTTTATATTACTGTTTTGAAAAGTGCATGTTATTTTTACTTTGGCCATCATTCAAAATTGTGTGATGCCGTTAATGTCACTATTCATGGACCCTTTACATTTTTTTTTAGGATAAATTACTCCTTAACAATTAGACAGATGGGTCTTCTGACATAAGAAAAGTTCATTATATAGTATGAGACTTCTAATCGTGGGCATGGCCTACATGCCACATTTTGAAGGAGTAGACATTAGGCCGAAAACAAATTCAAGACTAATGTGTTGTATGTAGTGGTTACTCCTTTCAAAATGTCAGGAAGTAACCAGTTAACAAAATAACACATTGGTAAAGTCATGTGCACTATTATTTGTTTCAAGACATTTTCACCATTGACTTAACAGTTGGAAAGTGAACTTCCACAGCCAGGGCCTCTATTGGTTCTGATAGTGCTATGTCATAAAACATATGTATTATTAAAACAACCTTCATGTTAAAACATGCCTTGCTTTGTGACACGTTAATGTTAATCATTTTGTCACTCAGATTGCTATTGCCCTGGTTCACCAGACATCTTTCCCATGCCAAAGGATGTTCCTGCATGCCCTCACCAATGTTTAAATTATTTTTCCTAAAAACACAACATGCCTTGCGGGCATTATTTAAATGTAGTGTTTTCTTAGCAATTATTAATGTTAACAGAGAACATATTGTACTAATTATTGACATAGTGGTTTAAAAAAATTATTACCCAGAACCAACAGAATGTTTAGTCCATATATATTTGTTATAAAAAAATATATATATAAGTGAACATTTGGTCAGAAATTGGCTTGTCATTTTAAGAGCTGAGCAGTCACCAAGGGTGCTCCCTTTCTCTCATTTCTTTGGTAAAAGTATGGTTAATCTAGTCAGAAAATCTATTTTTAGGAACACCAGGTAAAAATACAATGTGTTCCACAGTAGCTTGTGTGCAATTCAGAAACTGCCACATCATAGGGTTATAACACAATAATCTTATGGTGGGGGTGATCTTTAAAACATATGTTAAGATCGCAAAGGCGCTCATAATCTTTTCAATAACTAACTGAATATATTATTAAGTGCATTTCATGTATCAAGCTTACCAGACTCTCTGATGGCCCTTACAATTGACTGTAATTGGTCAGGCCCCTCTCTACAAGGACATCCAACTCTATAGGAGTAAAGCTGGGGGCCCTGTAACCTGTTCCTTCATCCATGGTAGGTCACAACAGAAGGAAATGAGCTGTTAGGAGGTATGCTAATATTGATGGTTAGGAGGCAGGTGACCTAATGGCTTTAAAAACGTGAATGTCTATTGTTGAACATTTACACGATGAATAACTGAGTCAGTGCCAATAACAGACCACTTTAACCAATGAGGGACTACAGGATCTAGAAAATGTAGTTACAGACTGCATTTAGAAGTCTGTAGTCCATAGTCCAAAATTGTTGACATAGGGAATGCCTGACAGTATGGCAGGCCAGGAGTGTGGTATTGATGAAAGCATCCGTCATCTGTGACATTGTTTCTGTCAACAGCAACTAGAACGTCCACTATGCAAACAATAGATGTACACTGTCCACAGTGTAATCTATGGCAACCTTGATGGAGTTTATAGCAAAAAATAAGAAACAAATGTAATCCTAAATAAGCTAAAGGAAAACATTCTTATAAATTAGGAGATATTTAAAAAAAAATTACAATGATTTTTAATGTGACAATTTTTATTATTCATTTTTTAGGTCGTGCTAGACAGTGCATGCACTGACTATTCGAGACCTGCTGTAATTTGTCTGTGTACTTCTATTCCAGCCCCTTTCTTGGCAATGCTTTTCATTTGTCTATGTCAGTGTCCTTTAAAAATCCTTGCTTGCTAGTGGTCAGTCCTGCCTCTTGGTCCCTCCTTTCTCTCTTCTGTTCCTCCCACAGAGCAGGGACTTAATACTGTGTCATTCCACTATGGTTCTTTATCTGTTCTCTGGGGAACTATTTCTTTAGTGGTTTCCTATCTGTTACTGTTTGCCTGTGTTTAGCTTCGGCACCCTAGCTGCTTACATTCAAATATAGCATTCTCCCTCCAATCTACTATTAATGCCACAGTTATATTACTGCTGCCTTTTTTACTGTTGTCTCCCCCACCGTGGCTCCTGCTCAGTTGCTTGTATTTTTTTTATTAGGCTTTTTACACTTTTCGACCTCCACCATTATTTGGGCTTTTTCTAGTAGGATATTTGCTTGATTTGGGCTTCCCTGGGCTTGTTTTTTAGGTATAGCCTGCAAAGGGTTTACATCCCGCCCCCTCTCTTACCTGCCTTTTCATTGGTTCCTGTGCGGGCCACGTACTTTTCCTCCAGTGCTATTGGCTGTAGCATATTTTCCTGCATTGACCAAAGCTTGTTTAAATTACTTCTAATTTACATTTCCCCGTCTCGCTGCTTTTTTATGTACATTTGTAGAATTATATAGTAATTACATAGAGTGGGCATGGGGGCGATTTTGTGATTTGCCCAGATTCAGAGTATGTTGAGCCGCCGCTGAGGCTCGAACACTGACCCCCAGGTGCTGAGTCAGCTTTGAGGCAGCCCTCATTGGAGGAGGTGTGGGGTAGAGGCGGGGCTGCTTTGAGGGCTTGTTCTGATCAGTGTTGGTCTCCTTTGCTTTTGGAGATCCCATGCGCTTACCTTCAAGGATCAAAGGCATAACTGATCCATTTTACTTTTTGTTTTAAAACAACAAAGGCACCAGCCTCACTGACAGCTTTCCCAAGGAGAGCAGCGAAATTCAGGGCCAAATGTAGCCTGCAGTTCCCAAAGGCTGCTCTGCATGCCTTTTACTCCGTCTCATGGGTACAGTTAGCAATATTTTAAGACCCATGCAGCACCTTACACATTGCCCGTGAGGCTTCTTCGTGTGCTCTCATTCTGAGTGACGCGATTGTGTGCAGCCGGTTGTGCTATTTTGGCAAAATCGCCATTTTTCCCTGTGCACTTTCTGCAAAGCAGTGCTTCGTTAAATGTGCATGGAAAAACATTCGGAATGAAGGAAAGTGTGTAGACTTTAGGTGCAGTAACTCAATACCGCACCTGATACCCACTTCAAAACCAGAAAACTAGGAATGGGAAGGTAAAATTAAGCCGCTATGTGCAATAATGAATGAACTCCTGGGTTATGTCACTGCCTTCTAAATCTGAAAACCAAACAAGACCGTTACTCTTGTCGAGTTACCATTAATGTGCTGTGACCTAAATTTCAGCGTGAAAGAACACCACGTCTTCAACCATTACGGATTCTTGCCATCATCCAACCAGTTATCATGGGTGAAAATCTAGAATTAGGATATTGCCGGAGTGCATTGCAGGTCCTGAAACATATTGCGTGCATTATGTCTGTCCCTCCTTTGGCCTGCCAGATTTTCAGTGCACCTTCTCAGTTTCCTTCCCCCGACCGTATCACCCAAGGAAGGTGAAAAAATAATTCTTTGTAGTGGTGCCCGCCCGTGGGTGCATGCTTCACATGCTGGAGCTTTTTTTCAGGCACACTGTGTGCGCATTTCAATGTTGCAGAAAGGTCCTCCTTCTGTACTGAGCTGTCTGTGCTGCAAGCGTGCCTTATTGTGCCATTCAGGTGATCACCCTGCGCTTGGGCCTTGGCTGATCTAGTGGGGATGGGACTGATGGTTTGTCGTTCATCTTGAACCTTGTAGCTTGACTGATCTTTTTGAACTCTCGTTAGGTTTTGGTCGTTTTCCTTTCTAAATTTTGTACCTATTTTTAGAGCGGCACTGGTCGACCAAGAAAATGGGATCGCTTTTGAATAAACACTAGCTTGCCTAAAATAGATGCTGATTAGCATCCATTTCTACCTCTTAGTCTAATTAGAAGAAAGCTGTTTAAGATTATAATGGTGTGCTGTAAGAGGAAGGCGGTCTCACTGATTTGTCTTTATAAATTCTACATTGTGTTGTAACTCGCAGCAAAAGGCAACCCAACATTATAGCACGTGTAAGGAAATGAGGGGTGACAATCTAATGGCGTCAGTATCACTGGTCATGGTGAGGAAACGTTAGCAGAGAGGGATACTTTTTATGCAGCAAGTATCTCTAGGACAGACACACAGGCGTCTGAACCCTTTTTTCAGCTCGAAACCTACCAGACAGTGCTCTACCACACCATGCATACTCAACTCTACTCCACCTCAGCATCACTCAGCGCCACAACAGCATCACTCAGCGCCACCACAGCATCACTCAGCGCCACCTCAGCGCCTCCTCAACATCACTCAGCACCACCACAGCATCACTCAACGCCACCTCAGCATCACTCAGCCCCACAACAGCATCACTCAGCACCACCACAGCATCACTCAGCCCCACCTCAGCACAACAGCATCACTCAGCGCCACCTCAGCATCACTCAGCACCACCTCAGCGCCTCCTCAACATCACTCAGCACCAACCCAGAATCACTCACACACCTCAGCATCACTCAGTGCCACCACAGCATCACTCAGCGCCACCACAGCATCACTCAGTCACACCTCAGTAACACAGCATCACTCAGCGCCACCACAGCATCACTCAGCCCCACCTCAGCACAACAGCATCACTCAGCGCCACCTCAGCATCACTCAGCACCACCTCAGCGCCTCCTCAACATCACTCAGCACCAACCCAGAATCACTCACACACCTCAGCATCACTCAGTGCCTCCACAGCATCACTCAGCGACACAACAGCATCACTCAGCGAGACCACAGCATCACTCAGCGTCACCACAGCATCACTCAGCTCCACCTCAGCATCACTCAGTGCCACCTCAGCATGACTCAGCGCCACCTCAGCAACACTCAGTGTCACCACAGCATGACTCAGCGCCACCTCAGCATAACTCAGCACCACCTCAGCATCACTCAACGCCATCTCAGCATCACGCAGTGCCACCTCAGCATCACTCAGTGCCAACTCAGCATCACTCGGCGCAACCACAGCATCACTCAGCGCCACCTCAGCGCCATCTCAGCATCACTCAGGGCACAACAGCTTCATTCAGCGCCACCACAGCATCACTCAGTGCTATCACAGCATTACTCAGCGCCACCTCAGCATGACTCAGAGCCACCTCTGAGCCACCACAGCATCACTCAGTGCCTCTCCAGCATCACTCAGCGTCACCACAGCATCACTCAGCATCACCCAGCGCCACCTCAGCATCACTCAGCGTCACCACAGCAACACTCAGTGCCACCTCAGCATCACTCAGCACCACCTCAGCATCACTTAGCACCACCTGAGCATCAATTCAGCACCAACCCAGCACCACTTCAGCATCAGCACCACCTCAGCATCAGTGCAGCACTACCTCAGCGCAGCACCAACTCAGCATCACTCAGTCCCACCTGAGCACCAGCTCTGAGCACCACTGCAGCACCACCACCTCCACATGACTCAGCACCACAGCATCAGTTAGCACCACCTCGGCCTCACTCAGCTCCACCTCAGTATCACTCAGCATCACCTCTGCACCAGTACACCACCACCTCAGCATCACTCAGCAAGACCTGAGTATCATTCAGCATCACCTGAGCATCACCTCCGCACCAGTCACCACCACCACCTCTACATCACTCAGCACCACCTCAGTCTGCTCTCGGAATCTGGCATCTGTTGATTCTCCCCTAGCGTCCGTCCGCTGCTAGTGTTATAATACAGGTACTATTTCCCAATCTTCACCCTCCTGTTGTTTATGCCCCTCCCCATAACAAAAAAAAAAAGCTATAACAAACAACTATTGGAACAGGCAGAAAGACATTGCCAGCATTGCAAGGACAAAAAAAAACTGAAGACATTTTTTATTGTAAATACTTTTTTTAATATGGTCGTTCAGTTGTACATAATGCCTTCTTGGTCATATATATGGTAACAAAAATGCTTCTGACACTTTTTTATTATAACTTTTCAACATGCTGCACACCAGTCACACTTCTCTACAGCATAGCTTAAAGACATTGGCAAAGTCAATATCTCTGGCTAAACACTTATAAGGTCCCAAAGGCGAGACCTATTGGCTATGCCAATGCTTGTTACTTTTGGTGACGTCGACTAAATTGCAGTATAGAGGCTACATGTTTACATATAATAATAAACCTACTGATATGGGAAAAGAAGACAATGTCCATCACAGTTTGGTCATCAGATAAGGGAATAAGGAGATTTATTCCAATTTTCAAACATATTATAAAGCCTTCTGTCTCTATGGACACATGTCATCACAGAATCCAAGTTGAATTTAATAAGATACATAAATACACATGTTTCGCGACACATTCGCTACTTCAGGGCTACTGAAGTACATACATAATGTTGTAAGACCAGATTTTCGTTGGTGCAACACCCCCTCCCAAAATCAAACAGGTATCAGTGCTTAGCTGATCTGGGGGAAGAAGGGGTACACACATTGATAAGAACTGAGAATGAGACTGGGACTAACAAAATCTCAACACTAATGGTGATGTCCAGTATGTCAGACAAGGTACACTTAGACAACATATCGGCTACCCTAGATGCAGGGAGAGCCATACCTCAATTGACCTTATATTCCACTTTATCCCCTACAAATGCCTTGGAACATGTACTGCAGTCCTTTTCAGAAGAGGTTAGAAATGGTTTCTCTACCTCTCAAGTGAACCAAAAGGATTTCCAGGGTGTATGTGAAGATTTGGCAAAAAAACTGGACTCCCGGACATAAAGGAACAAGGCACTTGAGGAAACTACATCAGAACTAAAAGTCATCATGGTCTCAGATAGGGAAGAAATTAATATTCAGATTTCTCAAAGTGTGGTTTAAGACGGTTGATATGGAGTACCCTGTGGGGGTGCCTGTGGGTCTCGAGGTCCGCCAGGTAGGCAACCTCCCCATTCTTCTCAACTATCACATAGGGTTTGGGGCTCGACGGGTTCCATCACCCACAATTTTTGTCCAGGCAGTAATTCCACAGGGATAGCCCTTTGGCCATACCACTGTTTAATCACCTCCTGGCTGGCCTCTAGGTTGTCAGAAGCTTGTTTCTACAACTTGGCCATCTGGCTGCTGAAGGCTAGCATGTAGTTAACTACATCCTGGGGCGGTTTCCTGGGTGCTTGCTCCTACCGTTCCTTCACCAGACTGAGAGGTCACCTTACAGGATGACCATACAGAAGCTCAAAGGGGCTACATCAAACTCCATTCTGGGGTACCTCTCTTTAAGCAAAGAGAAGGCATGGCAAGAAGAAGTCCCACTTATGCCACAGGCGTGCCCCTGATCATTCCTTTGAGAGGGTTGTTGAATCTCTCAACATGCCCATTGGTGTGTGGATGGTAGGGGGTAGAGAACTTGTAATTAACTCCACACTCCTTCCAGATTGACTGCATATAAGCAGACATGAAGTTGGTGCCCATGTCAAACATCACTTCCTTGGAAAAACGCACTCTGGTAAAAATCCCCATTAGGGCCTAAGCCACTGCAGTTGCAGTCCTCAAACCTGTTGCCAGAGGCTTTTACGGGATCCATAGGTCCCACAATGTTCTTGCCCATACTTTGAGAGGGGGTGCCAATGATAGGGAAGTGATTAAGGGGGGCTTTCAGCCTATGCCCTGTCTTCCCAATGGCTTGGCAGGTCAAGCAAGTCCTACAGAAAGTATCTGAGCAAATCTTCATCCGGGGCAAAAAAAAGTGGGGAACAAGCTTGGCAAAGGCGTTGTCCTGCCAGGGGTATCATATGAGCCAGCTCCAGTAAGAAATCCCTGTAGCATTGAGAATCGACCAGTGCCCTTGTTGCCCCATGCACAGGTACCTTAGGCTCACTAAGCAGGAGGTTTCCCTCCCAGTAAATGTGGTGATTGCCAGAGGCATCACCTGCTGCCTGGGCTTCGGCCTGTTGCCTCATGCTTTCCAGGGTTGGGCACTTCTTCTGTGCCTTGCAGAGCTCCTCCCTGGTGGGTCCCACTTTTACTTGCCATCCAGCAAAACCAGCCAGGTCAGCAAGGGAGGCAATGTCTTCCTCAGTGGGCCCTGGGGCAGCCTCCTCTGGCACCCTGTCTACCTCAGCTGGGAGACATTCAGGGGCTAGTTTCCCATGATCCTTGCCCTTCCCTCTCATGGCAGCTGTCTGGGCAAATCTTTCAGGCTCCAGACCTCCTTGACTCCCTTCCTGGGTAGCCATGGACCTGGTGGTAGCACATATCCACTCAGGCAACCCTAACATTTCCAGGTGTGACTTGAGCTCCACTTCCTTCTAGGTAGTCTGCTCAAGATCATTCCCTAACAAACAGTCCACTAGCATGGCAAGGCTCATAGCAGCTTTCAGAAGACCTCAGTCCCCCATCCCCACTCAAATGGAACAAGAGCCACTGGATAGTGACACGTACTGTTGAAAGCCACCACAACCTGGTGGAATGCATTGGGTATAACTTGATCTGGGGCCACCAGCTGACTTCTTACCATAGCCATGCTGCCTCCTGTGCCCCTCACAGCATCCGCACCTTGCCCATTGATGGTAACCCACTGCCTATACTTTACAGTATTGGAGGGCTGTTGGACTTGGCCCTTTTTGCAGGGTCATCCCAGAACTTTTGCCTTCATCCTGTATTTTCTCCGACCTATTGTTGGTGGTTTTATGACTCTGGGCACTTTATCACTGCTGATCAGGGATAAAGTGCTTGTGCTCTCTATGGTAAACTTGGTAATATTGGTCTACACCTGTTTGGCATATTTAATTTACCTATCAGTCCCTTGTACAGTGGTATCTCATATACCCAGGGCCAGTAAATTAAATGCTATTGGAGGGCTTTCAGTGCTGCTTGCGCCACCCACCAAAGTAGCCTTTCAAACCTGTCTCAGGCCTCTGCCACTGCAGGGCCTTCGTGCGCAGTTTACTGCTGCTGTGATGTGGCACATAAAGTGGGTGCCAGGTCTGTGACTCCCCTTTTGCTACATATCAGTCACCCCTAAGGTAGGCCCTAGCTAGCCCTATGGGCAGGGTGCGGTGTAGGTAAAAGGTAGGACATGTGTCTTAACTGTGTGGCATGTCCTGGTAATGACAAACAGCCTATTTGGTTTCTCACTGCTGTGAGGCGACCCTCTCATAGGGATAAATTGGGGATTCCCTGATATGTGCTTCAGTGGTAATTTCTGATCTGAGAGGGGTAGCGTGATCAAATTTGGTATGTTTGGAATAGTAGTGATAAATCCTGCTTATTGGTGAAAGCGGATTTATTAATACAATTTTAGAAATGCCACTTTTAGAAGTAGGCATTTCTGTGTGCTATGTGTATTTGGTCCTCTGCTAGGATGTGCATTGACTGTCTGGCTTTGGAGTGACAGGGGCTGGAGAGATGCAGTGGCTTCAGAGAGTCTGGATGAGTCAGCGCTAGGCTGAATAGGCTTGGTCTGCATTTGGAGTGGTGGGGGGAGTAGCACCTGCACCTGAATAGGGGTGCCTGCCTTCCACAATGATGGCTCCACCCCCCTGTGGTGTGTCTGGGGCCAGGGCTTACACTGACAGTGGAGGTTGTTGTGCACTTGCAAAGTGACCTCCAGAACTGGTTTGGACTGGGCTCAGAGCCTGTGCCAGGGGGAGAACAAAGACATATGATACTATAAGTATTGGGGCTGTGACCCCATGGGGGCTGAACTTGCTTGGAACTAAGACACTGCGTGGACTGCAGTGTACCAGGAGGAACCGGCACTTGGGACTGACCTGCTGCCTGCTGGGGGGGCTGAAAGGACTCCCCTCTGCTGGAGGACCCTGTGTACTGGCCTGCCTGTGCCCATCTCTGCCCTTGGTGAATATTGAAGAAGAAAGCTGCCTGCTCCCTGTTGGTGCCTCCAGGTGGGAGACAGACTGAGCATTTCGTATTACTGCTGGCCCTGGGAAATTGGCACAATATAGCGCGTGTAGCGCTTCCTGTGGGGCATAGGTGTGTGCTTCGAACATGGTGAACTATTCCTCATGCTTCGTGGTGTGCCCTGAAGCGGTTGGAGACCTTATAGTCTGAGGAGATGGTGTGTGTCTTCCCTGCACCTTGCCACATTGTCGGGACTTCCTGTGGCGTGCCCTGAAGGGAAAGCTGCCTGTCGGGGCGCTGCCCCGCGCCCCGCCTTGGGCCCGCGTTTGGGATATCCTGGTCGCCGGGATACCCTCGAGACCGCCGGGCAGCCGCTCCACCTACGCAGGACGCTAGGCACTGCCTAGCAACCTCGAGATGCCAGGAAGAGCGGCCGTGACGAGAATGGCCACGCCCAGTGGGACAGTGGCCCACAAGCTCGAGGGCACACTACAGTAACTCGGAGCTGCCTCACTGCACAAGATGGGAAAAGGGAATCCCTCGTGCCTCTCCCTCTGAGTGGAAGGGGCGCAGGACTCGAGGAGTCCATTACTGCCAGCTAAAGACCAGGGGGCCGATTCACAGAACTAATCTGAGATAAAATCCTAAACTTACTACTTTTGGTATTCACAGAAGGCATTTAGTAGTAGTAAAGTTAGGACTCCTAACTTTACTACTACTAAACTGAGATAAAATCCTAAACTTACTACTTTTAGTATTCACAGAAGGCATTTAGTAGTAGTAAAGTTAGGACTCCTAACTTTACTACTACTAAATGCCTTTTGTGAATACCGAAAGTCGTAAAGTTAGGATTTTGTCTCAGTTATAGTAGTAGTAAAGTTAGGAGTCCTAACTTTACTACTACTAAATGCCTTCTGTGAATACCAAAAGTAGTAAGTTTAGGATTTTATCTCAGATTAGTTCTGTGAATCGGCCCCCAGGTGAGTGCCTTTGTCGCGTATCAGCTCACCGACGAGGTCGGCTTTGGCGGCTTCCCCACACGATCGCGGTAGCTGCCGATTGTGCACGATATGGAGGTTTTTTTTCTTGGATTACTCCTGAGAACATTGCGGGGCGAGTCCAAACAGGGCCCCAAGTTCAACATTACCGCATTTCCTGTGGTAGACGGGCAGGTGGTTCAGGAACCTACGCAGGGAAGGACAGCTGCCTTTGCAGTAATGGTGGTGATATGCCTACTGTTGGCCTGAAGTTTCTAATATGTGCACAGTAAGGATGGGCTCATGACGCGTACTGTGGCAAGTGTTACTACGGTGCACTACTAATTTTGTTTTTTGTGTTTTAATTTTTTATTTAGTATTCAAACATATGAACAAGGTAGAAGGATACATACATAATAGTAGGTTACATTCACCTGGAAATTACCACCAAGCCAGAATGGTGGGCAGAACCATAAAAGATTGATAGCTAGCTCCTATGGATAGCAAACAATACTAACTTTACGGGGAGTGGGAGGAGAGGGGAAGGTGGGGAGGGGATATTAGGTAGGAGTACTAGTAAGCCTGCATGTCTCTACTATTGGTCTCCCATCGACCCTAGATGTGTGTGTCCATTGCACCGCCACGGCAAGTACCCTGCTCCCTACAGTCTCCCCTGGTTATATGAAAACTAATGTGAGTCGTTTGGTCCCCGTTCAAAACGAAAAAGCTGTTTGTAGGGGAGGGACAAGGGACTGTGAGGCCCTGATGGTAAAACGGTGATGGTGTTCCAGGGGTAGAAGAGAGGGAGAATAAATTATAGAAACTGGAGGGTTGAGGGTGCTAATTTTGTTTTGCATGATGTGTGCACTCTATCAACGCTTGATAGTACACTGCTGATGATGTATATGCGAAATGTGCTATGCTGAGTACAGTTATTATGTTCATGCCTCATGCTTTGTGCTAAGTGCAATCCTGCCAGTATTTCCTGGTGACGCTAAATGTTTATGACAGTGGGCCGATTGGCCTCATGATTTATGTAATCCCTGTAAAGTCATGACAAGTGCCTGGTGGCACAGTGTATATATGTGATGGTGTTCGAATGTGTTTTTATGCATAATATGAAGGCTATTTTTATATTACCTTGTGTGGAGTTTCTTTTGTGGTGTGCCTAGTGTGTCACTACTGTGTGAGTATGTTGCACAAACGCTTTACACATTGCCTCTGGGATAAGCCTGACTGCTCTGCCAAGCTACCAAGGTTTGAGAAGATGGCGGCCGGCTAATGTGCTCGGTCGGGAGCTCCGAGCCCTTCGGAACAGTATGAGGCCATAACAATGTAAAATTAGCACGGTAAAGGAGTGGCAGTTCTTGGATATAGCACTCGCCCTAGATAACTGCAAAAATACCCGAAGAATTGGAAAAAAAGGGGTATCGAGGTACCAATACGTGGTTTTTACGCCGTGGAACACATCGGAGCAGGCGGTTTCCGAGTTCCGAGACTGGAGATCGAGATAGTGGAGCCCGAGGGGGCGGCGACGCGTGGCAGCACAGTCTGGGCAGCCATAGTGTGGGCGGAAGCAATTACGGCGTGCCACAGCAGGAGGGCCGCTGCAAGAGTGTCGTTCCGGGGGAAAGCTCCGGTTCTGGCTGCAAAAGGAAAGGACTCAAGGTATCAGCCAAGCACCGAAGAAGGTGCGCAGAAGACATACCTGGCTGGGGAACATAGAGAAGGCTATCGAGGACAGCGAAACCACCACGAGCAAGGAGTAAGTAAGAGGGGGCGTGAGACCAGTTTTAAGATCGGGGTGAGGGGGGAATCAAAGAGTTGAGATCCCCACTGTGCACCAAGACATTGGCAGGAACAGAGCTGTACAGGGGTGGGAAAATAAAATCTGTCCCCCCCTCCACTATAACAAGCTTAGGCTTAGGTCAGGGGCAGGTGAGTGGAAATAGTTACTGCCTCAGAAGTAAGCATCTCTTTTCCAAAGCGCCTCAAGTGTTCCAGAAGGAGAAATCTAATATAGCCATTACAGCCCCAAAAAGAAAAAAAAGAAAAGCTCACGCATCAGGGCAACCACAGGCTCTTCTGTCCAGGGCAAGCCAAACAAAACTAGGAGCACCTGGCTCAAGCATTAAACAGAAAATTACTCCTTCACTAAGGTCTTATTTTAAAGTCCAGGAGAAACAAAGGGTTAGCAACACTGAGCAAAGGGGGGACCAGAAAGGAAGCTCCAGGGAAGAAGAAGGGACCTCAGAAACAATGGAAATTAACAGGTACCAGGTATTAATGACAACAGAGCATCAGGAACCAGGTTCAGAGAACCAGGCATATACCGAACCCAGATCACAACCTGTATAACAACCGGTTAACAACAAATTCAACCCCAGTTAACCAACACCGAGAAGTTAATGGAAACAATGATGATAGAGATGAGGACTAATTTTGCAACATCAGAAAAGAACCAAACGAAAATACAGGAAGCTTGCGAGGCTTTAGACCAGAAGATCAACATGCTAATGGATAGAGTCTCGTTGGTAGAGGATGCAGTGGATACACTGAACAAAAAAGTTGAGGTAAAACAAAGAAAATAAACCTGCTGAAGACAAAGGAAAATGACATCAGAGATAAAATGGAGTCGTTATAAAAAGCTTAACAATCAAACTGTTGGAAGCGATAATCCCTTGGGCCAAATCGGTTAACCTCCCGGATGACATCCAAAGATTACACCGCAACCCATTTGGGAAAGGGAAAATAAGGAAAAACCCGAGGAAAATACTAATTAATTTCAAGACATACACCCTCAAAGAGAGAATTCTAAATGAAGGCCTTAAGGCAGGTTCTTTTACAGGAGATGGCTGGTCATTCAGAATCAGATCCGACATCTCCAAAACAACTCAAGACAGGCAATGGGAACTAGGCCAGTTCATGCAGCAATTGAAATCTTTGGGCGCAACAGTTGAGATGCGCTTCCCAGCCTCACTGAGGATTATGTGGGAAAACAAGATGCACAACATAAGGGACCCAAAAGAGGTTGAGTGCTTCATAGAACGCATAAAAGAACAACAAAAAGACCACTCCTAAAACGGAGGAAAGACAATAAATAAACTCATCTGAAGAGTAAGGAGCTCTAAAGGGCAGAATCTTGCCAGAGAAAGGAAAAGGGAGGCTTCTCCAGGGAGGGGGGAGGGGTGCGGGGAGGCAAGAAAGTCACTTAGAAAAATGTCGGAAAACAAAACGAAAAAAAAGATGCACATGGTGGGGAGCATAATAGGGGAATAAAAAAGCAAAAAAAAGTCCAGTAAAAGCAATTCTGAGGAGGAAGGGTCCCCGGAGAGACCCCGGAGGAAAACCAGGGATCACATTAAAAAGGTACTGGGGGAAACGATTTGATGGCAGTTAATATCCTCTCTTGGAATATAAATGGCCTTAGAATAAAAAAATAAAGGCAAAAGATCTTGGAATACTTGAAAGTAATTGACAGCAAAATAGTAATATTGCAAGAGACACACCTTTTAAAAGAGTGGGCAGAAATAGTCAAATACCAGAAATGGGTGGATGCATATGTATGCACAAATCAAGATTGTTGTACAAAGTGAGTGGCGATCCTGTTTAAAAATTCCCTTAAAGCAAAAATTTAATCAGCAGAAGTGGATAAAAAAGGAAGATGGGCAATAGTGAAAGTTAAGATGTACAATAATTTATACACAATTGTGGGGTACTATGGACCCAATATGGATGACCCAGCACCGCTTCAAGAGGTATGCTCCTAACTTCTGACCGCTCAGTCACCCATAATAATGGGAGACGATTTTAATATAATACTAGACCCTAAAGAGGATAGACTCCCGGCCAGGAACAGTGCTAATCTACCTAAAATGAGAGAGTCGGTCGGTTTATGTATTAAAGACCTAGGGATTACAGATATCTGGAAAGAAAAAGGAGATAATACCCATAGATTCACATTTCAAAATAAAAATCTTGGTCACTCGTCTAGAATAGATTTATTTCTGATAGATAGAAGCTTAACCAATATTACTCAAAAGGTAGAACATATACCTGCCCATCTATCTGACCACTCGACAGTCTTACTGCATCTTTTGCCAAAAGCTACCCCCTCCAGTTCGAGGTGGACAGAAGACCGAGTTATCCTCACAGATCCCCTCCATATAGAAGCAGTAGCAAAAGAGACAGACCTATTCTTCCAGCTAAATAAAGAAGGGACCTCGAAACAAATTTCATGGGATGCATATAAAGCTTTTATCAGAGGGAAAATAATTAATCTTGCAGCATATACAAATAAGAACACAAGGACCCACATTAAGCAGCTGGAAAAAGAAATAAAAACTTTGGAAGAAAAATTAGCCAAAGGGAAAACCCCGCATGAAATATCCAGAATAGAAGAGTCTAAAAAGGCAAAGAAAGAGGATCTTTCAGACACATTGGAAGCAATCGTTATGAATAGATGGGAGGCAAGCAAACTCTCGCATTACGAATATGGCGAAGGATGTGGCAAGCTACTAGCTTGGAAAACAAAAACAGAGTTAACACGCAACAGGGTAGCAAAAATACAAAGAGGAGAACAGCCTATATATAGTTCAGAGGACACCAAGATTAGAAAAGCATTTGTAAATTTTTTCAATAACCTATACTCGGAAGAGACCTCAGCTACAACAGAACAGAGAAACAACTTACTGGACAAGATAACACTTCCTTCTGCGTCCCAGGAACAAAGAGTGGAGCTCAACCAAGAAATCACAAGAGAGGAAGTTGCAGAAGCAATCAAAGGCCTAAAAAAGGGGAAAGCAGCCGGCCCGACGCACTCCCAAATGAGCTATATGTAAACTTACGAGAGGTACTGGTCCCCCCCTGACGGAGCTCCTGAATGATATCTTTTTAACTAAAAGGGACCTCCCAGACTCCTGGAATGATGCAATCATCAGTATCCTATTAAAACCAGGGAAAGACCCAGACAAGTGCGAGTCCTATAGGCCCATCTCACTCTTAAATGCCGATTATAAAATTTACACACAAATATTAGCCAAGAGACTGGAAAAAGTGGCCGGATCCCTAGTACACCCAAACCAAAAAGGTTTTATGAGAGGAAGACAAATACAAGAACTAACTGATAAGCGCAATAGACGTAGCAACTTATCAATTTGTCCCCTTATCAATTATAACCTTAGACGCAGCTAAGGCATTTGATAGAGTTAGCTGGCCTTTTTTAAATACAACCCTAGTAAAATTCAACCTTGGGGATACTTTTCAAGACGCAGTAAAACGAATCTGTAAAAAACCCTCGGCGAAGGTCCTGGTCAATGATAGTCTTACAGACAGGATAACAATTAAGAGAGGTACAAGACAAGGCTGTCCTCTATCCCCGCTACTTTTTAATCTATACATCGAGCCATTAGCATGTATGCTAAGAAATAAACAAGAGATAATACCATTTAAATACCAAGGCTGGGAAAAAAAGGTAGCATTGTACGCAGACAATTTGATGGTATTTACTAGTGATCTTGCGGTCTCACTCCCAAAAATAGAAGATATCCTAGAACAATATGGGAAAGTCTCTGGCTACATGATAAACCAAACAAAATCATAAATTTTAGAGTGGAATAACGAATCTAAGAATCCGATGGTGAAAGAAAAAATAAGGTATCTTGGGGTAGACCTTATAAAAGATATAGAAAAAATAGCAAGTGTGAATTTTAACAGAATTCTCAAAGAAGTAAGGAAGCTACTCAAAGTCTGGGGAGGTCTCCCTCTGACCTTTATGGGAAAATCAAACATAATTAAAATGACAGTACTGCCAAAATTTACATATCTGTTCAGTGCCATCCCATTAGAATGCAAAGTAGAATGGATAAAAAAATTGCAAGGAGAACTTAGCAGCTTCATTTGGGCCGCAAAAGGGGTAAGAATTGCCTGGAAAAAGCTGAGAAGAAAAAAGGAAGAGGGGGGGATCGCAAGCCCTGATATTTTGGAATATTGCAGAGCCTTTCAATTCAAATACACACAAAAACTATTGGATAGATTTGATATATACCACGTACATTTGCAGGCACTAGTCAATACAGAAGGAAACCACTACCTCTACAAATTTGGGCACCCTAAATATTTAAAAAAATAAAGTTGAAGACTCTCTGGTCGGCCGCAAAACTATGGTATCAGATAAGAACTACTCTAAAAATCCTATACTATAGTGAATTCGCTCCAATATGGGACCCTCCTGGAACCCCAGAGTGTCTTAGGGACAAGTTAGCAACCCCCTTGAGGGAAGGTGGCATAACCAAATGGGGCCAACTAATAGAACACAACTCGATCATTGAATGGGAAGTCCTCATAGAGAAGACCAAAGGCACTCTGGCGAGATTTAAGTACTACCAACTAACCAGCTGGGTCAAGAGTCTTATAGAAGAAGAATTGGGGGCCAGTGGATTCGAGAAAACGTTTCAGGAAGATAGGACCAATAAAAAAGAAATCTCATGCTGGTACTGGGCCCTCATACAAGCAGGGGAAAAAGAATACGAAATTCCAAACAAGATCTGGGGGAATGAACTGCCGGAGCTGGATGTCCAACATAAATGGCAAGTATCAATGGCTACATGTTGGCGAATTGTGAAATCTGCTCCCGTGAGAAAAAAATCACCTTTTTACCATACACAGAGCGTACTGGTTACGAAAGAGTCTATCCAAGCTCAACAAACAGAGGGTGAGAAGCTGCCCAAAATGCAGGGAAGAAGGAACAGACGACCTACATAGGTTTTGGCAGTGCCCCAGCTAGAGGAATTTTGGAAAGAGGCGGGTAAGACCATATCCAAGCTGTTGGGACAACCAGTGGAGGTAAGCATAGATCTTGTTATTGTTGGGATAGGTCACCATAACTCAAATTACCCGAAACTAAACAAAGATCAGGAAAACCTCCTTTTCCTGTTAATATTGTTAGCTAGAAGGGAATATGCATTAAATGGGAGAAGAACATACCTCTAACACATAAAGAATGGCTGGCTTCTATTCGAAGGGTAAATAAACTGGATAGAAGCGGGAACACGGGTAACAAATATAAATTTTTTGAACATTTGGGAACAACACAATCAGCCAAATTGAAAATCAAGGTTTGTGTCATAACTGTCCAATGATTAGGCAATGCAATAAAATCTTCAAGCAGGGTCTTGAATGAGTAGTCAGAATGACTAGCTCCCTCCCGAAAACGATTTACGCTGGAAGCGGACACAAAGGGGCCCTATGAAAGGAAGGGGCTAGAATATCCACGCACACATTTGCGCTTACCCAGGAGAAATCCCTTTTGTCAGAATGGATGGGTCAAGGGGCCCCTGACACCTCCACCTCCAAAATATTGCACAATGAGGACAAAAATGTTTTTTTTAAAAAGCTACCAAGGGGGTGAGCAGGGGTTATCTTCACCATGTAACTCCCTTGCCCTGACTAGAGTGGTGGGTTCTGCCTGGCTTAGGTGCATGCCGTAGCCAACCAGAAACCCCATTTCTAACAAGGGCACATGGGTTTTAGGAACCACCTCAATGTCACCCAGTGACACTAAGGTAACCTCAATGAGCCCCCCCAGTTATTGGGGCAAACTCCTCCCCAAGCACTATACTTGCCAACCCTGATGTCTTACCTCCAGTTTGAGATTGTGCTCTTTTTGGGCACTTGGGATCCCTCTTATAATGCCCATACTCGAAGCACTCATAGCATTTGGGATTCTTTTGATGATTCTTTTCAGGGAAGCTCTCTTTTGGTAGCCAGATTAGGACTCAGACCATTTCCCCTGTGAACTACTTTCGGGGCCTTGAGAGAATGCCTTCTTTTTCTCCCCCTCCTTCTTCTGGTGGGAAACCTGACCACACTTTTGGGAGTCCCCACCAGATGCGTTATTAGACACTCTGATCCAGACATCTGTCTCCTCAGCGAGCTTTCTGGGGTCAGTCTGCTTCCTATCAACCAGATTTTGGTGCAGCTCTGGATAACACATATCTAGCATGTGCTCCTTCAAAATCAAGTTGTACAGCCCAGAAAAAATATCAACCTTACTGCCCCTCACCCAGACCTTGAGTGCCTTGCTTCTATGATCAAGGATCAAGGAAGTCCATCCATGTTTGTGAAGATATTTTGTGGCTGACCCTGAACCTCTGTCTATACCTCTCAGGGATCATCCCAAACGTATTGACTAGAATGGCCTTCATGGGGGTATACTGTGTTTGAATCTCTTCCTCCAGTGTCAGGAGTGTGCCCCGCCCCCGTGGCCATGTATCTACACAAGATACCTCCCAGAGCTCCTGAGGAACCTTGTGCACCCTTAGAGCCACCTCATAAGTGAAGAACAAGTTGTCAATGTCATCCCCCATAACAATACTGGGTACCTAATACTTTGGTATGCAAACTTTCCCTTCTCCAGAGTATACTGCAGGCACGCTGCCACCACTACTGCTGGACTCCACTTGCATGGCTTTAATGTTCAGCTCTCTAAGGCTTAGCTCATGGGCCATCCTCCTCCATGGTCAGCCTTTACTCCTCTGGAGCTTGCTCCTTTTCCAGCTTCACAAGCTTTTGCTCTTTCTATATTTTTGCAAGCTCTAGTTTTAGTTTCCTATCCTTCCTCCTGCCCTCACCCTCTGGGGACAGGTTCCTGGATAACACACGGATCCCTGCCATGTGAATGGACTTCCAGTTATGGCAGGATGTTCCTTATCTCTCCAACAGGTCGCATGTCCAGACCCTACTGGACTTGTTCTAACTCTTCCTCAGACCCTTCATCCTCATTATCTGTGTGGTTTTGGTGGGCCTCTGCCCTTGCTCTCAAAGCTGTTTGGAGTTCTGTTTTCATAGCACTCCCCTTTGTAAACAACCTCTTCTCTTGGCATAATCCGCTGAGCTGGGCCACGGTGTAGCTCTCTAGGTTGGCCAGCTCAAACTCCATCCTGTCAGGTGAGGTCACAGGCACAACAGAAAAAAATGGGAATAGGAAAAACATTGGAGAAATCACAAATGTCAATTAGGGAAATTTGGCATGAATTGCTCTTGATAAGGAGTTGTAGTGTACACCAAGACACTGTATGGCGCTGCACAAACACAAGTCGTAACCTCACTTTTGATCACTAATGTTAGACAGTGCCGGTGAGCTGGGTGCTGACAAAAGGGTTTTTGGTTTCTGAGAGCAGGGCCCCTCTCTGGAGCGGACACTTGGGGGGTCAGCTCAGTGTCCAGTGACTGGCTTGGTAATTGGTGGTGCAAAACACACAAGATGATGGACGGAATGTTGCACATTGGCAAACATTCACCCCCAGTCACAGATCTGGGTTTAATCCATCGTTATTTTGCTTCACCACGCCACCCCAGTTCAGACATAGCCATATGCAAATCAGTCTTGACCCTGTGCCTCATGGGAACAGTCCAGACCGAACTGCCAAGCCATGTCTTCCCTGGACCGGAATCAAGCATCCTAGGACCGGTTCGGGCTTTCAGCCCTCATCAGCCAGGATAGCTTGACTCCAGTGGCGTAGTGAGCACGGGACCCACGTCTGGGCATACCCTTCCCACTTAGGGCTGAAATGCAAAACACACAAGATGATGGACGGAATGTTGCACATTGGCAAACATTCACCCCCAGTCACAGATCTGGGTTTAATCCATCGTTATTTTGCTTCACCACGCCACCCCAGTTCAGACATAGCCATATGCAAATCAGTCTTGACCCTGTGCCTCATGGGAACAGTCCAGACCGAACTGCCAAGCCATGTCTTCCCTGGACCGAATCAAGCATCCTAGGACCGGTTTCGGGCTTTCAGCCCTCATCAGCCAGGATAGCTTGACTCCAGTGGCGTAGTGAGCACGGGACCCACTTCTGGGCATACCCTTCCCACTTAGGGCGAAAGCAAAACACACAAGATGATGGACGGAATGTTGCACATTGGCAAACATTCACCCCCAGTCACAGATCTGGGTTTAATACATCGTTATTTTGCTTCACCACGCCACCCCAGTTCAGACATAGCCATATGCAAATCAGTCTTGACCCTGTGCCTCATGGGAACAGTCCAGACCGAACTGCCAAGCCATGTCTTCCCTGGACCGGAATCACGCATCCTAGGACCGGTTTCGGGCTTTCAGCCCTCATCAGCTAGGATAGCTTGACTCCAGTGGCATAGTGAGCACGGGACCCACGTCTGGGCATACCCTTCCCACTTAGGGCGAAATGCAAAACACACAAGATGATGGACGGAATGTTGCACATTGGCAAACATTCACCCCCAGTCACAGATCTGGGTTTAATCCATCGTTATTTTGCTTCACCACGCCACCCCAGTTCAGACATAGCCATATGCAAATCAGTCTTGACCCTGTGCCTCATGGGAACAGTCCAGACCGAACTGCCAAGCCATGTCTTCCCTGGACCGGAATAAAGCATCCTAGGACCGGTTTCGGGCTTTCAGCCCTCATCAGCCAGGATAGCTTGACTCCAGTGGCGTAGTGAGCACGGGACCCACGTCTGGGCATACCCTTCCCACTTAGGGCGAAATGCAAAACACACAAGATGATGGACGGAATGTTGCACATTGGCAAACATTCACCCCCAGTCACAGATCTGGGTTTAATCCATCGTTATTTTGCTTCACCACGCCACCCCAGTTCAGACATAGCCATATGCAAATCAGTCTTGACCCTGTGCCTCATGGGAACAGTCCAGACCGAACTGCCAAGCCATGTCTTCCCTGGACCGGAATCAAGCATCCTAGGACCGGTTTCGGGCTTTCAGCCCTCATCAGCCAGGATAGCTTGACTCCAGTGGCGTAGTGAGCACGGGACCCACGTCTGGGCATACCCTTCCCACTTAGGGCGAAATGCAAAACACACAAGATGATGGACGGAATGTTGCACATTGGCTATCCTGGCTGATGACGGCTGATAGCCAGAAACCGGTCCTAGGGTGCTTGATTCCGGTCCAGGGAAGACATGGCTTGGCAGTTCGGGCTGGACTGTTCCCATGAGGCACAGGGTCAAGACTGATTTGCATATGGCCATGTCTGAACTGGGGTGGCGTGGTGAGCAAAATAACGATGGATTAAACCCAGATCTGTGACTGGGGGTGAATGTTTTGCCAATGTGCAACATTCCGTCCATCATCTTGTGTGTTTTGCTGTTCGCCCTATGTGGGAAGGGTATGCCCAGACGTGGGTCCCGTGCTCACTACGCCACTGGAGTCAAGCTATCCTGGCTGATGACGGCTGATAGCCAGAAACCGGTCCTAGGATGCTTGATTCCGGTCCAGGGAAGACATGGCTTGGCAGTTCGGGCTGGACTGTTCCCATGAGGCACAGGGTCAAGACTGATTTGCATATGGCCATGTCTGAACTGGGGTGGCGTGGTGAGCAAAATAACGATGGATTAAACCCAGATCTGTGACTGGGGGTGAATGTTTTGCCAATGTGCAACATTCCGTCCATCATCTTGTGTGTTTTGCTGTTCGCTTTATGTGGGAAGGGTATGCCCAGATGGGGGTCCCGTGCTCACTACGTCACTGGAGTCAAGCTATCCTGGCTGATGACGGCTGATAGCCAGAAACCGGTCCTAGGATGCTTGATTCCGGTCCAGGGAAGACATGGCTTGGCAGTTCGGGCTGGACTGTTCCCATGAGGCACAGGGTCAAGACTGATTTGCATATGGCCATGTCTGAACTGGGGTGGCGTGGTGAGCAAAATAATGATGGATTAAACCCAGATCTGTGACTGGGGGTGAATGTTTTGCCAATGTGCAACATTCCGTCCATCATCTTGTGTGTTTTGCTGTTCGCCCTATGTGGGAAGGGTATGCCCAGACGTGGGTCCCGTGCTCACTACGCCACTGGAGTCAAGCTATCCTGGCTGATGACGGCTGATAGCCAGAAACCGGTCCTAGGATGCTTGATTCCGGTCCAGGGAAGACATGGCTTGGCAGTTCGGGCTGGACTGTTCCCATGAGGCACAGGGTCAAGACTGATTTGCATATGGCCATGTCTGAACTGGGGTGGCGTGGTGAGCAAAATAACGATGGATTAAACCCTGATCTGTGACTGGGGGTGAATGTTTTGCCAATGTGCAACATTCCGTCCATCATCTTGTGTGTTTTGCTGTTCGCCCTATGTGGGAAGGGTATGCTCAGACGTGGGTCCCGTGCTCACTACGCCACTGGAGTCAAGCTATCCTGGCTGATGACGGCTGATAGCCCGAAACCGGTCCTAGGATGCTTGATTCCGGTCCAGGGAAGACATGGCTTGGCAGTTCGGGCTGGACTGTTCCCATGAGCCACAGGGTCAAGACTGATTTGCATATGGCCATGTCTGAACTGGGGTGGTGTGGTGAGCAAAATAACGATGGATTAAACCCAGATCTGTGACTGGGGGTGAATGTTTTGCCAATGTGCAACATTCCGTCCATCATCTTGTGTGTTTTGCTGTTCGCCCTATGTGGGAAGGGTATGCCCAGACGTGGGTCCCGTGCTCACTACGCCACTGGAGTCAAGCTATCCTGGCTGATGACGGCTGATAGCCAGAAACCGGTCCTAGGATGCTTGATTCCGGTCCAGGGAAGACATGGCTTGGCAGTTCGGGCTGGACTGTTCCCATGAGGCACAGGGTCAAGACTGATTTGCATATGGCCATGTCTGAACTGGGGTGGCGTGGTGAGCAAAATAACAATGGATTAAACCCAGATCTGTGACTGGGGGTGAATGTTTTGCCAATGTGCAACATTCCGTCCATCATCTTGTGTGTTTTGCTGTTCGCCCTATGTGGGAAGGGTATGCCCAGACGTGGGTCCCGTGCTCACTACGCCACTGGAGTCAAGCTATCCTGGCTGATGACGGCTGATAGCCAGAAACCGGTCCTAGGATGCTTGATTCCGGTCCAGGGAAGACATGGCTTGGCAGTTCGGGCTGGACTGTTCCCATGAGGCACAGGGTCAAGACTGATTTGCATATGGCCATGTCTGAACTGGGGTGGCGTGGTGAGCAAAATAACAATGGATTAAACCCAGATCTGTGACTGGGGGTGAATGTTTTGCCAATGTGCAACATTCCGTCCATCATCTTGTGTGTTTTGCTGTTCGCCCTATGTGGGAAGGGTATGCCCAGACGTGGGTCCCGTGCTCACTACGCCACTGGAGTCAAGCTATCCTGGCTGATGACGGCTGATAGCCAGAAACCGGTCCTAGGATGCTTGATTCCGGTCCAGGGAAGACATGGCTTGGCAGTTCGGGCTGGACTGTTCCCATGAGGCACAGGGTCAAGACTGATTTGCATATGGCCATGTCTGAACTGGGGTGGCGTGGTGAGCAAAATAACGATGGATTAAACCCAGATCTGTGACTGGGGGTGAATGTTTTGCCAATGTGCAACATTCCGTCCATCATCTTGTGTGTTTTGCTGTTCGCCCTATGCGGGAAGGGTATGCCCAGACGTGGGTCCCGTGCTCACTACGCCACTGGAGTCAAGCTATCCTGGCTGATGACGGCTGATAGCCAGAAACCGGTCCTAGGATGCTTGATTCCTGTCCAGGGAAGACATGGCTTGGCAGTTCGGGCTGGACTGTTCCCATGAGGCACAGGGTCAAGACTGATTTGCATATGGCCATGTCTGAACTGGGGTGGCGTGGTGAGCAAAATAACGATGGATTAAACCCAGATCTGTGACTGGGGGTGAATGTTTTGCCAATGTGCAACATTCCGTCCATCATCTTGTGTGTTTTGGTAATTGGTGGTGCCTGGGGGGATTCTTGCTGACTTGGCACCCTCCTCCCCTGTCCTCCCTTCTGAATGTGAATTTGAATGTGACTTTGACTCTCAAAAGGAGCTGCCTGGAGACCTGAGAACTAGACCTGGAGGACCTGGAGGTCTGGAATGTTATTTTTACTCCTTGTGGCCTGCCGAGGGCCTGTTAAGGGCCTTGGGTCAGGCTGGGTCTGCTCTCATTGGCCTCACCTTGTGAAGCAGACCCTTAATAGAGGGAGATATTGAGGAATGTTTTAATGTTATTTTAGCCAGGCTTTGTGGATGCTTGTAAAACAAGGGCTTATTATAATGGTTATTGTCAAGCTCTGCGAGTGGAGGGGATGTGGGCTATTGTCTTTACGGAGATGGATAGAGGAAAAACCCCTCTGGTATCAGCAGCAACTGGCTCTACCTTAGACGGGTACTTGAAAAAGGTGGTGGGCGCAATCAGCAAAGAAATAGAATTGGCAGAAAGGAGATTATCCTTAGCTCCGCCTTCACTCTCCAACTTGGACTTTACTAAGGATAAAACGGAAGAAGCTGAGAAATGCTGACTGCCAGTCCCATTATCACCTACAGTAATTATCAATAACTCTGTAAATGGTCCTCAAGTTCATGAGTTGACTGAAGTGGAGGCAGTTTGGTCACACTGCATAGGGGGAAGAGAAAAAGGGTGGAGGGCCACTACGAAATCCAAAGCACAATGCCTCGCTGCAAAAAAGAATCAACAAGATACAATCCAGGAAGCATCTACTATGCCGAATGGGGTGGAAGAAGATGGGGCATGATCTGCACATGAGGAACTATATACCCGGGTTACTCAATATATGTCTGATGTTTCTAAAGCCCATCCTTGCACGTTTGGGTCCATTGAAGACCAACTTTTAGTGTTGGCGAGCAGTATAAAAGAGAGTCATAGCTGTAATCCAAGCGGTAATTTAAGTAGAGAGATCATTGTGAATCCAGGCAACAGAAAACTGGTTCAGCAAATTGTGGGCAATGTGCATCCAGTCCCTACAACTCATATGGCCTCTTTACCTGATACCTTTGCATGCCCTAGGTCTGGTACTGTGACGCTAGGGGGTTCACAGAAAGATGGTAGTAAGAGGGTGGTAGATCGTACAGACCAGGCTTCTTCTGGGTGTAGCAACCAATATCGTGGGGAAAAATCAGCATTCATGTGCAACCAGCTAAACCACGTTCTACCTAGTGGCTAAGGGATGCATGATTGGCTGAATTTACTCCCTGATAGCTCCTCATACACGCTGATGTTAATGGGAGTGCCACCATTGCTTGAAGGTTCATATGAAGACTGTCAAAGCCTGATCAACAAATCAGTACATTGGTGTAATAGTCATGCAAGCTGTCACTTAGTCAACAGAGAAAATATCATTATGGCACGTAGAGTTGGATGGATTAGTCACACAGTGAAATCTGTGGAGGAGGATTGCGTGGTTTTAAACTTTAAAGATCCCAGATGTGTACGCTTATTGCAAACACGTCTGAGTAATTGGAGATTGGATAAGGGTAATATAAAGGCAAGGTATCTAGGATTTTTACCCCCCATAAGGCTTTATCTCTGATACTCGGTTAAGTCACGTCCAGCACTTACAGAATAGTTTTCCATCCATGGTGCCCTTTGCCCATCCAAATCAATTTGATATTCTATCAGGTTTAGCAGATAATGATTGACTTTCGGTCTCTGCTGTGTTAAAAATAGGTCAGGGTGTAGTGGTAAGGTCAGGTATGACAAGCAACCCACCACAGGAAGTCAACTTGACTGAGGGGGATAGGGAAGAGGCACCACCCACCTCCATTCTTAATTGTAGCAGTGCTGAAGGCTAGGGGGTGCACAGTTCTGGAAAGTAGGAATACCTCTTCCAGATTAGTGTCATGGAATATAGCGTAGATCCGCACAAAGTTGACTAATGAAGACTGGCTGAGCTACATGTCAGGCTATGATATATTGTGTTTACAAGAAACCTGGGTGTAAGATGATTTATTCATTAATGGACTCCGCTCCTTATGTGTTCTGGCAATTCCCTCTAAAGCAGAAAAGGCCAAGGGTGGTATAGCTGTGCTTGTAGCAGTTAAGCATGTGTCTGTAAGAGGTAAAACCATCTGTGTCTCTCCGCGATATCAACTGCTCAATATTTCGAGCCTGGGATCCGCTGACCTATTGCTTATAAATTTCTATTACAACATCTTTGACAGAGGCAATTTTCAAGTAATTGAGGATTTGCAATAAGAGATTAGTAAAGTCACAGTAAAGAGCCAGCTGTTGTGCATTTTTTGGGGTGGGGATTTTAATTGTAGTCTATGTGAATATAGTAGTCAACGTGTTTGTGGGCTCGAAGATAAGGATGGAGAGCCAATGGCCCACTTTATTCACTCTGGCCCGGGGGAAGCTTTTAATGCAATAGTGGTCGCCAATGACCTAATCCCTTTGAATCAGTGTGTGAGTGATTCAATTCCGCTCTGTCCTACTTATGTAGGGGGAGGGTGTGCCAGTACGATTGATTTTATGTTAATATAAAAAAAATCACAACTCTTGTGCAAGGTTTTAAAATCATACCAAACTGTGCAAGGGACCATAACCCTCTTATGACATTCCTTAATGTAAGTCCTGGGGCAGGACAATCTGAAGAATGTTCCATCCAGCACAATCAAAATAAGGGAATTAGGTTGAAATGGGATCGGGTAGATTCCCGAAAACTTTAGCTTAATATTTTTTCTGTTAACCAGAAACTGATAGTCAGTTGCTTGGAGCAAGACAGGGCTCCTTCAGAACTAGTACGGGACTTTGAAGCACTTTGCTCACCATTTTCTTTGGCCCTGGTAAAACGGCCCCCCAAAAAACCTACCACTGGAGCGATGGTTTAACAATAAATGCACAAAAGCCCACAAAGATTTAAAAGAGGCCTTAGACACTGTTCCCTGGGGTAAAACCCCTCAGGAACACCTACAAACCCGTGATTGAACAGTGACAAAGGGAATTGAGGAATGAGGCGTGGAATGATTAATTGTTAACAGGGTCCCTAAAGGATTAAAAAAAATACTAAGAAGTTATAAATCGTCCGATTTTCGCAGAAGACTCGTCCCACATGGATTATCTGATCCCCAGTGATGTGTGGGAGGCTCATTTCATTCGTATTTTTAACCCACTAAACAGGGCAACAGTTCCTGTGACACAGGGGGTGGAGATGATCCATAATCCAAATCAAACCTTCCAGTTAATATGTCAATTTCAGTGGAAGAGGTGGAGGTTGTCTTAAAGCTCCAGGTCCCGATGGAGTGCCTCTGGACCTTTTAAAGGGCAACCCTGTCTTGTGGGCCCCGCTTTCAACTACCATTTTTAAAGCGGCGATTATTGGCCCACTGCCTATGACATGGAAAGAGGCTGTGGTGGTCACAGTCTATAATAAAAAGGGGGACAGTAATGACCCAGCCTGCTATAGGCCAATATGACTGATTGATGTGACAGTAAAGGTCCTAGGTAGGGTTCTCTTGGCATGACTAGAGGAGTGGTTAGCCGCAAATAGGACTCTTTCAAAAACACAATATGGTTTCAGAGGGGGTATGGGCACGACTGAACAGTATCTCAACTTGTCTCTGATTGTCAGCAAGTACACGAGGTCCATGAAGAGTTCGATTCATCTGGCCTTCATGGACTTTTCGAGTGCTTTTGACACTGTCAATTGGGACAAGTTATTGGCAATGATGAGAGACATGGGTGAAGAAGAAGCTTTGGTTGTCCTTCTACATAGGTTACATGCAAATCTAACGGTCAGGGTAACATATGGTAGTAAGGGGGAAGAACACAGCAAAAAGCTCCAACTGACGGGGTCCATCAGGGCTGTATTTTAGCACCTTTTTTATTTCTCATATATACAAATCGGCTAGAAGCATTTTTATTAGAGAAGAAGTTAGATTTTCCAAGTACAGGAAAGCATTTTGCCCCACTAGTTTCATACACTGATGATATCGTCCTGCTGGCAGGACTGCTATGAGTCTCCAGAACTCTCTCAACTCTTTTACGGATCTTATGACATCACTTGATTTAAAAATTTATTTTAAGAAATCATATATCATAGTATGTGGTCCCAAATCTACAAAATCAAAAACTTTTATGATGCAGGGAAAAGATAGAAAAAGTCAAAGGATTTTCGTATTTGGGTAACCTTTTTAATTCTCAGTCGACTTGGGATTCCCTGTTGACCTTAAGAGAGCAGCAGACAGTTAGAGCCTCGGATGTGCTTTTTCAGTTTGCTGCCAAATTGGGTCAGAAACCTGTAAAATAACTATTAGTTCTCCATGAAGCAAAATGCCTATCCATCGCCACTTACAGAGCAGGAGTTTGGGGGTATAGCAGGAGCAATAAGCTTCAAGTTGTATAGGATAATTTTATCAGAAGACTATTGATGGTACCGAAAAGTGCACCCACAAACTTCTGCCACTCTGAATTAGGGCTGGATTATATAGAGGACCATGTTGGCCTTGCTCCTCTGTTATTATTATTATTTAAAGATTTGACTATCTGAAGATTTAGCCTTCTCAAGAGATATCATCAGGGACTGTCTTGCCATCTCTACTGTGAATAAACCTCCCTGGTTTCATTACCTGAAATGTACACTGCTTGAGATTGGGTTACAGAACTTTTATGAAAACCCCTAGAATATGACCTGAGAAGCCAAAGACAGCATTACAATGGCCTTTTCTTTCAGGGCTAACAATCGTCACCGGCAGTCGCAAGAACATTTTGGAATGATGTGCCCTATGGGGGATAGTCCTATGGCTAATCATTTACAATTTTATTTAGTTTTTAGTACTAACTCACAATATAGATTTTACCTGCAAGGTTTCTGTTAGACACAGTGCACTTTTTGGCAGCATTTCCACATCAAGGAGGGTGGTCAGATCAACTCATCCCATGTCCCTGTTGCAACTTGTCCAAACAAAGCACTTTGCACTTTACATTATTTCATGAACTATACTGAAAAACAAGAGCAAGATTTTGGCTGCCACTATTGAGAAAGCAAAGCCCCTGTACATATAAAAAAGGCATGAGATATTTGTGTTCATTGGCCTCCATTGACATGTGCACTGCTGTTGTTAATTTTATTAGTGGGGGCCCTCGTCATTAGAAAACGCTATGGGCAAGATTGTTAGGGCAATGATGATCTAATCCACTGTTGCACCATGTTTGAACAAGGTCTACAACTAGGGCCATTCTATACAACCCTCTTAGGGTTGTTTTTGTCCTTTTATATTCCTGTGTACATGAATAGTTTAAATGCTGGGTTTCAATCTCTGATACGAGGACCCTAATTGTTAGAAGATTTTACCAAAGCATTTTCATGAGGATTAGAATCAATGGGAGGTATTCAAAAGTGTAAAGTTCCATACTACAAAAAAATCATCCGTTCTGTATAAAGATCAAAGGAGCATAATTTTATTTTAGACATCCCATAGAGTTTTTGAACTGCACTTATTAGAAAATAATATAGAAAGTCCGGGTGACATATCGGACCCCTCAGGAGAACCTTTTCAAAGATTCTCTTGTGGAGGTTTTTGTCCTGCTTGTTCTGATCTTAGTTTTGGGTGCAGCATATTCCTAAATGATGTATTATGACTGGAGTTTTCCTTTTATTATTTTATACTGCCATTGGGATTTGTTGTATATCTCTGAATTTTTACGTATTTAACATATCTTTGTATTCTGCACTTTTATGGTTCGTCGAACCGAAATAAAGTTGACTGACTGACTGTTATAAATTGGGTTTCTGATTGGCAGAGATATGCACACTGTCCAAGCAGGAACCACAATCCTAGTCAGGGTAGGTTTAGATACACACCATAAATTAAGCTGTGCTAGCCCTCTTGTAGCTTGGCACCAAGCAGGCAGGCTTAACTTAAGAGGCAATGTGTAAAGTATTTGTGCAACACTTCAAGATATTATTTTTTAAAGATTAAAAGTGAAAAATAGCACTTAGAAGCAATAAGCGCCTGTAGGGTTATCTGGTCCTGCTGGACCAGGGCTAAGTCAAGAGTTCAAGTCGAGCCTGATGGATCATGGGCCAGATACAGGTGTCATGCACGGCCTGGTGAAAGAAGTCCCTTGATTGCAACTGAAAGATGCGGGGTGCAGTCGAGCGATGCGTTGGTGTTGATTCTGCAATCAAAGGTGATGCGTCAATTTTCTCCATGCAACAATGGCGTTGCTCCAGTTCCGGAGACAAAGCGTCAGTCCTGAGAGGCGTTGGTTCCAAAGCTGATGCAGTGGGTTTCTCTGCGCACTCGAGGGAATGCATTGATCATCTCTCTGCAGCGGCGGAGATGCAGTTGTTCCAATGCACTGGTTCTGATTGTAATGCGCTGGTTTCAAGTGTGATGCATCAGATCTGTTCCTGAAACAGCGTTGATGTGTCAATTCTGCACACGCAGCAGATGATGCATCAGTTCCACTGGAGCAAGCACCTGGATCCATTTCCAATGGACCAGGCGCAGGGGGTCAGACTTTGATATATCTGAGTCTTAAAACTGGAGGCAAGCCAGCATGCCCTTGGAGAACACTCAGGGTTCAAGTAAGTTAGTCCAGTTCTTCCTCACTAGGGCAGCTGGTAGCAGGCAGCAGGGCAGCACAGCAGGAAAGCAGTTCTTCCAGAGCAGCACTCCACAGAGAGGCAGTCCATCTAGCAGCACTGCAGTGTTTCCTCTTCGTAGAATTCTTCACATGTCCGGTAGTGTCTGGTTTGGCGAGGTCAGAGACCCTATTCCTATACCCAGTTGTGCCTTTGAAGTGGAGGTCCATTAAGATATAATGGGGTAACCCATAGAAGTCAATGGACCTGGGTACTAATTGGTATAGGAAAACAATGGTCCTAGACTTATATTAAAGCTTAGTTGTCTGAAGCATTCATAAGCAGCATACGGTACATGTATAGTTTAAATCAATAATGTACCATTAATTCATTTAAAGGGCATTCAAATATATATATCCTCAGAATCCAAAAAGGCACACACTATTGCTTTATATGTGACTCTTATTTTATTCGGTCACTTTTCATAACATATTATCATATTCAATGTTCAAGATAAAAGGTGGTTGCTCCAAGGGAGAATGTGAAGAAAGAAAGTGCTCGTGAAGTAAGATAGAATATACAAGAGGGGGATCCAATCAAGCAAAACAATGGTTCATCATTTTATATACATTACAATCTCATTAGCAAAACTGGTCGTGATTCATGATGACACCAGTTCTACATTGGGGCCTGTCCATTAGTTAATTCATGGTTGTTCTTTCTGTTCTTTTTCAAAAGTTAACAAACAATATTTGTCTGTAAGCGGGTAGGACTGGGATAATATCAAGTACAGGCCCCGAGCGGGGGAGAGTGTCGACGTTTCGACCCTAGTGCAATGAGGGCAGATTGTATCCTCTGCAAGCGGGTCTTCCTCAGGACAGAAAGGAGGGATTGGGGGAGCAACCTGAGAAGGTAAGTGAATTAACTAATTAGAAGAAAATAACTCAAGACAGGAGTTTACAATAAAATGATAATGGTGCGCCTACTCACTAATCATGGGTGATGCACAGTTAAGGTGCCGCCCCTAGGCATGGATATAAAGGTCTGTAAAAAAGGAGGATATATAAACTGTGTATTAATACTTATACCATACATGTATAGTATTCATAATAGTCAATCAGTGGACTGATCTCCACTTACCCGCAATAGAATTGCGGCTTGATATCAGCAGTTTGTCTTCAATCAATGGGTGAGAAAAATCGCCCACGGCGTCTAAAAAAACATGAAATTGAACGACAATTGAAGTCTCACTGTGGCACGGAAAGCCAAAAGAATTCTGGCTATTCTACTTGACAGGGAATTTACCTCAATGAGTCATCTTCGCACAGCCCGGGGAATCCAGCTGGTCTGCTCGAGTGGAGAGCTGCGAGTGACTCAGCGTTCTTAAAATAGGCTTTGGAAAGCGTGCACGTAGTCAGACGTGCATTGTCAGAGAGACAGATGGCCACGTAGTTACTACTGTTGTGACCGGCATAAACAACAGACTATTCCTTAAGTCAACATCGAGTATTGCACACACATTGCACTTGCGAAAATAAAACTGATAAACAATCGCTGGTAATTGTAAATCCAAAAATGAATTAAATTAAATAGGTCACATTTCCAACGTGTCATGATTTCACCGAAATACATACGGTATTAAACATGCCTTGTAGATATGATATAATCGTGCAACTAATACTGATTAGCATACATTAAAGGAGAGAAAAATTAGAGAAAAATTGCATACAACATTTATACACCGATTAAAAACATATGACAATAAAACGTTACAAGAACAATGTTGCAGTAGGTCTGGTTAATATACACAGTGATAGATGAAAAAATATATATACAGTTTTGAAGGCTAAGAAATGCCATGTTGACCTGATGCACTGTGTAAACTACTGAGAATGATAGAATTTACATACAATATTGTACATTGATAGGTACAAAACATGATCATATCCTTCGGCGATAAAACATTTGGAGGCTACAGAAACAACGTATCAGTGGCTGTTGAATATCTACAGTAACAAGTGAACATATATATACAGTGTTGTAATCACCCACAGTAAAATGCGGGGTCTAGCCATTATTCAGGGTTGCCACTTGCCTGGTAATCTCCTCATATTCGTTCAAACCCCTTGTTACAGTGTCAAAAATATGTATCCATTTGCACTCACGGATACTCAGTGTGTTCGCAAAATTACCTCCCCTTGGGTTAGGTTTAACCTGTTCAATGACCCACCACCTCAGGCTCTCAGCCGAGTGTCCGAAAGTGGCAAAATGTTCCACAAGGGGGCTCCCTGCGTCCTACAGCGTATCCTGCTGCAATGCTGCAGTATCCGTGCCTTCACTCTCTGTATGGTTTGACCTATGTACCAGAACTCACAAGGGCATGCTATAGCATAAATGACTCCCTTGGAATTACAGTTGGTATGGTTCTGCATCATGTGTGTATGGTTATTATAAGTACACTGTTGCTGTTCTCTGGTCATGGCACAGGCTTTACATTGCCCGCACTTTTAATGTCCTTTTACTGGAGGCATATTCCAGAGGGTCTGCTGATTATCCCTTGGTTTTATAGGTAATAGTGATTGAACCACATAGTCCCTCACATTCTTGCCTTTCTTGAAGGCATGCATAGGTGGTTCAATGATCCCAATCTCATCTGCCACTAGATGCCAATGTTTATTTACAATCTTCTTTATCTGGTTACTCTTGGTGCAGAATGTAGTAGCACACACAAGGCGTTCGTGTCCCTGAGTTTCTTTAGATTTTGGTTCCAAAAGGTACTCCCTATGACAAAACCATGCCCTTTTTCTGGCTTTTCTTAAAAGGTTCTTAGGGTACCCTCTGTCTAGGAGGCGTGTTATAAGGTCATCTGATTCCCTAAAATAGTCATCCTTCCGGGTACAATTCCTACGCAACCTCAGGAATTGACCAAAAGGCAAATTGTCCCTGAGGTTGCGTGGGTGATGACTGGAGTAACGTAACAAGGTATTCCTTTCACTGTCCTTCCTATACAGGGTGGTATGCAATACACCCTCATCCTCCCTAATGGAGATGTCTAGGAAGTTAATCACTTTCTTGTTAAACTCAAGGGAGAATTGGATGTCATGTGATTGGGCATTAAGCCAAAGATGGAATTCCACGAGTTGTTGTTCGTTCCTGTTCCATATCATCATGACATCATCTATGTAACGTCTCCAAAGCTCAATGCAACCCCTGTATGGGTTCCGGTCATGGAGAACATATGTGTGTTCATACTGGTCCATATAGATTATGGCCAGGTCCGGAGCAAAGCTGGCACCCATCGCCACGCCCTTGGTCTGAGCATAGAAGTCGCCCTGAAAATAGAAGAAATTCTTGGTCATGGCAATTTCTCGAAGGTTAATTAGGAATTCAGTGGGGACCTGGACTGGTCTGGGGCGTGTCTCCAGGACTCTCCTGACTCTCCTGATGGTATCTAATGTGTCCTGCTGAGGGATGTTGGTGTATAGGGACGTTATGTCCATGGTCACTAAAATTTGTTTATCTGTGTCAAACAGACGATTGTCCACCAATTTTATCGTCTGCATAGTGTCCCTCAAGTATGTCATCGTATCTTCTGCAATAGGTTTGAGGAAGACATCTATATATTTACATGTCATGATGATATGGAACGGGAACGAACAACAACTCGTGGAATTCCATCTTTGGCTTAATGCCCAATCACATGACATCCAATTCTCCCTTGAGTTTAACAAGAAAGTGATTAACTTCCTAGACATCTCCATTAGGGAGGATGAGGGTGTATTGCATACCACCCTGTATAGGAAGGACAGTGAAAGGAATACCTTGTTACGTTACTCCAGTCATCACCCACGCAACCTCGGGGACAATTTGCCTTTTGGTCAATTCCTGAGGTTGCGTAGGAATTGTACCCGGAAGGATGACTATTTTAGGGAATCGGATGACCTTATAACACGCCTCCTAGACAGAGGGTACCCTAAGAACCTTTTAAGAAAAGCCAGAAAAAGGGCATGGTTTTGTCATAGGGAGTACCTTTTGGAACCAAAATCTAAAGAAACTCAGGGACACGAACGCCTTGTGTGTGCTACTACATTCTGCACCAAGAGTAACCAGATAAAGAAGATTGTAAATAAACATTGGCATCTAGTGGCAGATGAGATTGGGATCATTGAACCACCTATGCATGCCTTCAAGAAAGGCAAGAATGTGAGGGACTATGTGGTTCAATCACTATTACCTATAAAACCAAGGGATAATCAGCAGACCCTCTGGAATATGCCTCCAGTAAAAGGACATTACAAGTGCGGGCAATGTAAAGCCTGTGCCATGACCAGAGAACAGCAACAGTGTACTTATAATAACCATACACACATGATGCAGAACCATACCAACTGTAATTCCAAGGGAGTCATTTATGCTATAGCATGCCCTTGTGAGTTCTGGTACATAGGTCAAACCATACAGAGAGTGAAGGCACGGATACTGCAGCATTGCAGCAGGATACGCTGTAGGACGCAGGGAGCCCCCCTTGTGGAACATTTTGCCACTTTCGAACACTCGGCTGAGAGCCTGAGGTGGTGGGTCATTGAACAGGTTAAACCTAACCCAAGGGAGGTAATTTTGCGAACACACTGAGTATCCGTGAGTGCAAATGGATACATATTTTTGACACTGTAACAAGGGGTTTGAACGAATATGAGGAGATTACCAGGCAAGTGGCAACCCTGAATAATGGCTAGACCCCGCATTTTACTGTGGGTGATTACAACACGGTATATATATGTTCACTTGTTACTGTAGATATTCAACAGCCACTGATACGTTGTTTCTGTAGCCTCCAAATGTTTTATCGCCGAAGGATATGATCATGTTTTGTACCTATCAATGTACAATATTGTATGTAAATTCTATCATTCTCAGTAGTTTACACAGTGCATCATGTCAACATGGCATTTCTTAGCCTTCAAAACTGTATATATATTTTTTCATCTATCACTGTGTATATTAACCAGACCTACTGCAACATTGTTCTTGTAACGTTTTATTGTCATATGTTTTTAATCGGTGTATAAATGTTGTATGCAATTTTTCTCTAATTTTTCTCTCCTTTAATGTATGCTAATCAGTATCAGTTGCACGATTATATCATATCTACAAGGCATGTTTAATACCGTATGTATTTCGGTGAAATCATGACACGTTGGAAATGTGACCTATTTAATTTAATTCATTTTTGGATTTACAATTACCAGCGATTGTTTATCAGTTTTATTTTCGCAAGTGCAATGTGTGTGCAATACTCGATGTTGACTTAAGGAATAGTCTGTTGTTTATGCCGGTCACAACAGTAGTAACTACGTGGCCATCTGTCTCTCTGACAATGCACGTCTGACTACGTGCACGCTTTCCAAAGCCTATTTTAAGAACGCTGAGTCACTCGCAGCTCTCCACTCGAGCAGACCAGCTGGATTCCCCCGGGCTGTGCGAAGATGATTCATTGAGGTAAATTCCCTGTCAAGTAGAATAGCCAGAATTCTTTTGGCTTTCCGTTCCACAGTGAGACTTCAATTGTCGTTCAATTTCATGTTTCTTTAGACGCCGTGGGCGATTTTTCTCACCCATTGATTGAAGACAAACTGCTGATATCAAGCCGCAATTCTATTGCGGGTAAGTGGAGATCAGTCCACTGATTGACTATTATGAATACTATACATGTATGGTATAAGTATTAATACACAGTTTATATATCCTCCTTTTTTACAGACCTTTATATCCATGCCTAGGGGAGGCACCTTAACTGTGCATCACCCATGATTAGTGAGTAGGCGCACCATTATCATTTTATTGTAAACTCCTGTCTTGAGTTATTTTCTTCTAATTAGTTAATTCACTTACCTTCTCAGGTTGCTCCCCCCATCCCTCCTTTCTGTCCTGAGAAAGACCCGCTTGCAGAGGATACAAACTGCCCTCATTGCACTAGGGTCGAAACGTCGACACTCTCCCCGCTCGGGGCCTGTACTTGATATTATCCCAGTCCTACCCGCTTACAGACAAATATTGTTTGTTAACTTTTGAAAAAGAACAGAAAGAACAACCATGAATTAACTAATGGACAGGCCCCAATGTAGAACTGGTGTCATCATGAATCACGACCAGTTTTGTTAATGAGATTGTAATGTATATAAAATGATGAACCATTGTTTTGCTTGATTGGATCCCCCTCTTGTATATTCTATCTTACTTCACAAACACTTTCTTTCTTCACATTCTCCCTTGGAGCAACCACCTTTTATCTTGAACATTGAATATGATAATATGTTATGAAAAGTGACCGAATAAAATAAGAGTCACATATAAAGCAATAGTGTTTGCCTTTTTTGGATTCTGAGGATATATATATTTGAATGCCCTTTAAATGAATTAATGGTACATTATTGATTTAAACTATACATGTACCGTATGCTGCTTATGAATGCTTCAGACAACTAAGCTTTATAATAAGTCTAGGACCATTGTTTTGAAGTAGAGGTGACTTCAAAGAGGGGATTTGTATAAGCTTTGGCTCTATACTCACTATAGGGGAGTATGCAGCTCTCCGTGTGGGGGTAGGACACTGCCTATTAAGGTATGTCAGCTCCTTCCATCTACCCTGCCCAGGATGACCCATCATCAGGATGTAGATGGCCACTCAGTCACACGTAACCTTCCTTTGTGTGTGGCTGTCTAGAGGGAATGCACAAAGCCTAGCTGTCCTCACCCCAGATGTGTATTGGAGACAGGCTGCAGGCACACAGATCCAAGAGCAGAGAAATGCCATCTTTCTAAAACCCCGAAACCGGTCCTAGGATGCTTGTTTTTGTCTAGGGAGGACCTGGCCTGGCAGTTCGGGCTGGACTGTTCCCATAGGGAGCAGGGCCAAGACTGATTTGCATATGGCTGGGTTCAAACTGGAATATCATGGGGAGCAAAAAAACAAAAGATTCAGGCCCAGATCTCTGTACTGAGGCAAATGTATGATATTGTTCTGCATTCTGTCCATCAATTGTTCTTTTTGCATCTTTCTAAAAGTGGCATTTCTAAAATAGTAATGATAAATTCAACTTTGCCAGCAAAGAGAATTTATCATTACAATTACAATGATATGAAACATGACAGAGCTACTACTTCTTTGACAGGAATTACTATTTATAAGTGTAATAAAGAATTCCCAATGTTAATCTAAGAGAGGAGAGGGCCTAATTTGGGTATTTTTCACACTACCAGACATGCAAAACTTAAAAGTACATGCTCTACCTTTTAAATACACAGCACCCGGCCCTATGGGCTTCCTAGGGCCTACCTTAGGGGTGTCTTCTATGTAATACAAGCATTTGCAATGCAAATTGGTCTCACATTTGTGAGAGTTAGAGGTATTGGTGATATAAATGATGTCTTTTACCCATGTGTTTTGGATTGGAGTGGATGATTGTGGTGTGTAACCCTGGGCGTAGTTCGCGTAGTAGCGCTACGCGTAGCCACGCGAAGTGCACTTCCCACTACGCGAGCTACGCGTAACTACGCGAACTGCGTAATGCACTGTGCAAAATGCTGTTCGCACTGATTGCACAGTGCCGGATGCTTGTCCGCACTGTGCAATCAGTGCAAACCGCATCTTGCACAGTGCAAGTGGTCGTTTTCTGCCGCTCGTGTAGATTTCTACTCAAGCAGCAGCTTTCTCAACGCGGACTGGTAGTTTCTCATCACGAGCGGTCGCGAGCATACGCGACCACTCGCAATGAGAAACCTGACCTCCCCGCGTTGAGAATCTCGCCGGGAGGTTTATTTTCTACGCTCGCGATCGGCAACTTGATGTTGCTGATCGCGAACGAGGAAAAAGTCTCACCGGGATGTCATTTTGCTTGCTCGCGGTCGCCAACTTGACGTTGAGGACCGCGAGCAAGCAAAAAATGACCGCTACGCGTGTTTGCACTGTGCTACGTGCAATTCGCGTAGTGCGAAGTAGCGCAAACTTCGCAAACTACGCGAGCGTAGCGTAGTACTTCGCCCAGGGTTAGTGGTGTGGAGTGGAATAATGTTGGTTGGATTGGAACTGTTAGTTGTGGAATTGTGTGGTGTGGAGTGGATATGTGGCATGGCATGCAGTGGAAATATGTGGATAGTAATTACGTGGTGTTGAGTGAACTGAAATTATGTGGAATTGAATTGTGTGTCGCAGTATAATTATCTGGAATCACATTTTGTGTTGTGGAGTTTAATTAAGTGGTGTGCTGTTGAATTTTGTGGCATGATGGGGGATTCTGTGGATTGGATTGGATGTATGTGGTGTGTTGCTTAATTGTGTTGTTGAGTTGAAATATGTGATTTGTTGTCAAGTTATGTGGTGTGGAATGGAAATTTATAGAGTTGAATTGTGTGTCGTGGAAGTGTGTGGTGTTGAGTGAAATTATGGTGATTGGTCTTATGTGGCATAGTATGGAGTGCATTTGTGTGGATTGTGTTACTAAGTTTAAAAATGATGAAACATAATTACAAAGAAAAGCGGCCTTTCATTGCGCACACATTTACAAAACTTTATAATATGCAAAGACTTGTCCAAATGTCAAAATGAAACATGCAGAGCCAATCTCCAGTGACATTTGTGTTAATAAAATGCACGGGGGCTTGAACTACGTGGGGTGCTGATTTGGTTGCTAATGGTGCTAGGGCTCTGCACATCTCTGCTTCTGAACGCATTTTGCAATGGGAATTCCACAAACCACAGTGGATGTGCAGTACCTGCTGAGCTCCCTCTAGGCATTGGCAAAGCTAATAGGTCACGGCAATGCTAGATCTATTAGCTTTGTCAATGTTAATGTGTTTCAGCATTACATGGCTAGATGGTAAGTGTTCCCCAGGCAGATGCAGCATCCACAGCTGATGCTCCATTACTCCTATGTGTAATCACGGAAATAAACACTTGCATTGGTACCACCCCATGGGGCACTTACCCTGTGAGTGGAGGTGGGGGAGACAGTGCACATGCGTCTCAAATGGAGGTGGGCAATAGGTGGTGCTGCAGGGAAGAATAAGTGCAGGACTGCTATAGAGAAGAGAGACCTGGTGCAAACTGCCATACAGAAATGACACAGGAAGAGAACTGCCATAGAGAAAAGTTGAAGGAACAGCAGCGAGGAACATGTTAGACAGATGTTATGTTTGTTGTTCTGGCAACTAAAGTATTATAAATAATTTTGCTTAGTTCAATCTGAGATTACTATCACGTGATCACAAAATATAAGCATGGCTTGGAAAAGGAGTGTACGTTTTTTATGTATGGTGTTAGTCAAGCCCTCTACAGCATACATAATGGAGCAATGTATCTTCCCATTTCAGTTGTAGCCAAGGCCTTTTTCATGTTACTAACATTTTATGTATAATCTACTTAATATAGGGCTTTCAGACAGACCTCCTTATCCATTGGTCTGTCATTCACATTTTTCCCACTCTCTACAGTATACAGCACCTGTTTACACTTAAGTCATTGGCTAACTTCACTATAAGTAGGAACATTCTGCCCTTTCAGAAGGAGCACGATAACAAAAGCTAGTTCCTTTCATTGCCATTGACTAGGCAATGTGTGTTTTTTGCGACCCAAAAATATTTTTGCTTTCAGCCATTTTCTTTTACATTAGAGTTTTGAAAATAACAAAAGAAGCATTGCCAAATCCAAAAAGCTAGTGGCCAGCGCCATACATACTGTTTTTGCCAATGATTGTTTGATTAGCCTTGTGCTATTTCTTCAGTGAACTTGAGAAACAACAGTGCCCTGAGGAGGATTCCTATTCTTACCCTGCTAAACGACATCAGAGCTGTGAAATGGTCAACACTCAGCAACTTTACCTATGCATACACACACATTTAAATATATGTACCCGATGGTAAAAGTCAAAAGCAGTCGTTAATGATACATTATGGAAAGTGCGACATTCAGCACTTGAAAGTAATTTTGAACACTGGGTGCTTGAGATCGGTGATCATATTGTGCTTTTATAATAACAAAAAGAAACATGAAACCAATGCATGGAAATTATCTCACATAAATCACCCAGGAAATGTAAACATAAAAGGGGGTTAAGCTAGGTATGTTTTCTGAGAAGATCAAAGGGGAAGTTTGCAAATGCAGAGATAAGAGGTGGCTGTGTTTCAACAGCAGGCTTTAACACTCTCAAGAAGCAAGGTCTGTAAAGTGACACTGGTGCAATAACATGGCCACACCGATGAAAGTGATGACATGATACATTTTTCTTCAGCTGAACTGCCGCCCACCCCCAGGGCCTCATTGGGATACTTGCTGTGATTGTAGGACAGTCCTGCAAAGTACAGTTTAGGACAGGCTACTGCAATTAGGGTAGATCAGAAAATGGGTGGTTTGTACAAGCATTAAACAAAGTGCACCAGAGTCTTTTTTGAGCCAGTGCAAAGTTCACGTTTACTGGTCCAAAACACATTTGACATTTGCATGCTGGAATTTTGATCCCATATTTCTGAACCTTGAAACAAAACTACAGGTCCCAAACGCAATGGTGGGGGTAAAAGGGGAGTGTATTATATGGAGTTCAATACTTACACAGTACTTTAATGGAGTACAGAAAGGAGGAGGACACAGTAGAAAAAAGAAAACTTGGCCTAGAAAGAATGGAACCTGGAAGGTTTTAGCTGAATAAAGGAGGGTAGTTGATTTATTATTTTTCTAGTTGTGTATAGCTCAAACAGGACCCGGAAGTATTGGACTGCTTTACATTAGCACCATTACATAAATTCATATTCATGTTTTTAAGCACCGGGAAGGTATTTGGCCAGAATGACAGGACGTTGAGCCGACAAAGAGACAATATTAAATACACAGTTTACATACTTGTCCCAGCCAACAGCGGCAGCAACTTATAATATATCGGGGCATATTCTCAAGGACTCATCGCCGATTTAGCGGCACTTTTCCGCCACGAAAGTGGCGATAGATTTATCACCCTATTCACAAGCCTGTGCTAACAGCCGACATCGTCAGTTTACCTGCGATAGCTGCCGCTAAAAACATCGCCAAGGCTGACAGCGACAACTAATGTTAATCATATGCAGAGTAGGCGTTCCCTTGCAAAAACTCACGATAACACCACTTCGCGATATTCACAACGACCAGCCAGATCGGCGATGCGGTCCAAAAACAGGCGATAAGGCACGTTAGCAGCAGGGACTTAAGACCTGCTTTTTCTGGTCTTAAGTAGGATGAAAACCTGCAGTATAAAGGGAGCCCAGCCCAGAGCCACATCTGAAGACCAACAGATGCCATGAAGCTACTAATCATGCAGCTTGAAGACCCAAGAGGGCCACAACACCCACCGCCACCACCCCCAGGACCATCCCCCCGGACTACCACCGAGGCAGCGCAGAACAAGACAGCTGGTCCTCCGGGGGGTTTGTGGGATTCTGGTTGGCCTCTGTAGTTGCTCCAGCTTCTTCCATGGTGCTTCTCAGTTGTTTGGGTTTTGTTTTTATTTTATTTTTTTTTGGCAGCTTTTATGGTGATTTTTCCCGCCTGACGTGGGAATGGCAAGCCTGGCGCTGCTTATCGCTGATATTTTTATCGCTGTTGGGCCCATCTCCACTTTTTTCACGTTCGGGTTTCCTTTTTTATCGGCGTCCCGGTAATTTTAACCCGGATGTTTGACGCGTTATCGGGAAACTATCGCCTGTTGCCGGCGTGTTGAGAATACGCCGTTAACACGGCATTAGTTTCCCGTGATAGACGGCGTTATGTAAAATTGCGTTAACCTAGGTTGGCGATAATTATCGCCCGTTCTTGAGAATATCCCCCATCGAGTTTTACATCTAACGGATATAATAGTGTAAACAGAGATCCTAATACTGGTTTGCCACAATTAAAAAGAACACCAGCATTTTACAACAGCCCAAAGGAAGGATGCAAGTCTGAAATAAACATGAAAATCGCTAAGCTTCTGAATATGATATAATGCTTGGACACTGTGTCTTAGGCCATATTTGCATAGGAGTGGGATCATATATTTTTCCTTTTTTGGCTATATAAAGAACAAAAGAATAAGAAGTGCATATTAGTTTGTATGGACCTGCTGTCACATATGCAAGATAGCAAAACCAAAGGGGATGATGGACGGAGTTTTGAACATTGCAAGCACTCACCCCCAGTCAAGTGATCTGGGTTTAATCCATCATCATTCTTTAGCTCACTCCGCCACCCCAGTTCAGACATGGCCATATGCAAATCAGTCTGACCCTGTGCCTCATGGGAACAGTCCAGCCCGAACTGCCAAGCCATGTCTTCCCTGGACCGGAAACAAGCATCCTGGGACCGGTTTCTGGCTTACAGCCGTCATCAGCCAGGCTATCTTGAATCCAGTGGCAAAGTGAGCAAGGGACCCACGTCTGGGCATACCCTGCCAACTTAGGGCGAACATAGCAAAACCAAAGGGGATGATGGACGGAGTGTTGAACATTGCAAGCACTCACCCCCAGTCAAGTGATCTGGGTTTAATCCATCATCATTCTTTAGCTCACTCCGCCACCCCAGTTCAGACATGGCCATATGCAAATCAGTCTGACCCTGTGCCTCATGGGAACAGTCCAGCCCGAACTGCCAAGCCATGTCTTCCCTGGACCGGAAACAAGCATCCTGGGACCGGTTTCTGGCTTACAGCCGTCATCAGCCGTCATCAGCCGTCATCTAACGCTCCGTCCATCATCCCCTTTGGTATCGTTTTGTTCGCCCTAAGTTGGCAGGGTATGCCCAGACGTGGGTCCCTTGCTCACTTTGCCACTGGATTCAAGATAGCCTGGCTGATGAGGGTTTTGAACCCGAAACCGGTCCCAGGATGCTTGTTTCCGGTCCAGGGAAGACATGGCTTGGCAGTTTGGGCTGGACTGTTCCCATGAGGCACAGGGTCAGACTGATTTGCATATGGCCATGTCTGAACTGGGGTGGTGGAGTGAGCTAAAGAATGATGATGGATTAAACCCAGATCAGTTGACTGGGGGTGAGTGTTTGATTTGCTCTAACGCTCCGTCCATCATCCCCTTTGGTATCGCTTTGTTCACCCTAAGTTGGCAGGGTATGCCCAGACGTGGGTCCCTTGCTCACTTTGCCACTGGATTCAAGATAGCCTGGCTGATGAGGGTTTTGAACCCGAAACCGGTCCCAGGATGCTTGTTTCCGGTCCAGGGATGACATGGCTTGGCAGTTCGGGCTGGACTGTTCCCATGAGGCACAGGGTCAGACTGATTTGCATATGGCCATGTCTGAACTGGGGTGGTGGATTAAACCCAGATCAGTTGACTGGGGGTGAGTGTTTGATTTGCTCTAACGCTCCGTCCATCATCCCCTTTGGTATTGCTTTGTTCGCCCTAAGTTGGCAGGGTATGCCCAGACGTGGGTCCCTTGCTCACTTTGCCACTGGATTCAAGATAGCCTGGCTGATGAGGGTTTTGAACCCGAAACCGGTCCCAGGATGCTTGTTTCCGGTCCAGGGAAGACATGGCTTGGCAGTTCGGGCTGGACTGTTCCCATGAGGCACAGGGTCAGACTGATTTGCATATGGCCATGTCTGAACTGGGGTGGTGGAGTGAGCTAAAGAATGATGATGGATTAAACCCAGATCAGTTGACTGGGGGTGAGTGTTTGATTTGCTCTAACGCTCCGTCCATCATCCCCTTTGGTATCGCTTTGTTCGCCCTAAGTTGGCAGGGTATGCCCAGACGTGGGTCCCTTGCTCACTTTGCTACTGGATTCAAGATAGCCTGGCTGATGAGGGTTTTGAACCTGAAACAGGTCCCAGGATGCTTGTTTCCGGTCCTGGGAAGACATGGCTTGGCAGTTCGGGCTGGACTGTTCCCATGAGGCACAGGGTCAGACTGATTTGCATATGGCCATGTCTGAACTGGGGTGGTGGAGTGAGCTAAAGAATGATGATGGATTAAACCCAGATCAGTTGACTGGGGGTGAGTGTTTGATTTGCTCTAACGCTCCGTCCATCATCCCCTTTGGTATCACATATGCAAGATGGCAACTGATTTATTGAGTAAATGTTTGCCGGGAAACCTATCATGAGTGGAATAAAGTTTAAGCAAAATCGAGTCAAAATAAACCGGTGTTGTGAGCTATGTACCATACCCAAATAAAAAATTGTTTTATCATATGCAAAAGGTAAAGATTGGTATGAAGTGACTGTGCTTTTTTCCCTATTTATAGCCTCTCTATCACTCTCCATTGTATTTAAGAAGAGTTCTTTAATTTTAGTCCGCAGGAGGGTGACAAAAAGATATGGGGAATCATACAATTCCCGTAAACCCAGTGAAGTCAAAGAAGTCTCTATGTAACCTAACCATGTAATTCTTGATGCAAGATCTATTTTTAAAATATTTCCTACCACTGCTTGGCTTAATCACTTCACTGATATAGGGTAAGCCCAATTAATCGTGGCAGCTAGTGTTCGAGCAGGCACTAGGGGCAGCTAATAATCTTAACAAAAAGCGTCCTCCCTGCATTGTAATTATTATAATTTCCCAATACCCCACAGTGCAGCCCCATATGTGGCAATGGCTAACATCTTAGCATTTGCGTAATTGTAAATCTTTAGCATTTCCGGAATTGGTTTGGAGCCTAATTTCTTTGAAAATCTAAAAATTGCGGCAATGCTTCCCTCTATATGGTTGGCTCTGTTTGTAATCATATCTTTCCAGTTTAATTTGCGATCAAAGAGGACACCTAAATAATTTAAATTATCAACCATTCTATTTTGTTTGCCCCTATAAAATATCTTGAGGGTTTTTTCGAGCTAGCCCCAGTAATGAGAACAAAGGTTTCTGACTCATTAACATGTAAGTCCAGGCTATTTATGAAGCATGCATACTCCTCTATGAGTCTCTGCAGAGCCACCGGGGTTCTCGCCATAAGTATGACATCGTCAGCATAGAGGAGTAATGGCAAGGGGGCCGCCTCCACATAAGGAACATCCTTTGCACTCTCCACTAATGCAGTTTCAAGGTTATTTGTGTAGAGAGCGAATAGGAGGGGGGCGAGGTTGCAACCCTGCCTTATACCCCTTTCAATATAAAAATGTTTGTGCACTTCTTGTTTCCCAAACTGCACACTGGCTGTAAGCTCCCCCATATAGTTGTCTGACAAAATTAATAATCTCGGCCTCAATACCCATACTTTCCATTATAATCCACAGCTTGCTGTGGACCACGCAGTCAAAATATGCTGAGATGTCCATAAACGTCATACAAAGTTGCCCTTGTTTAACTAAGGTATATTTGGCTGCTACCAACATTAGGTTCAGGCACCTTCTCTATAGTGCCTTTACCTTTCCTGAAGCCGTATTGTGCCTTGGAGAGGATGTGCTTTTCTCTAACCCAGTCTTCTGACCTATTTAGTAACAGACGTACCATAATTTTAGCCGTGCTGTCAATTAAGGAAATAGGCCTATAATTCTTAGGATTGGAGCCATCACCCTTTTTGAATATAGGAATAATTACTGAATGTTGGAGGCCTGGCTTTGAGTATTGAATTAAAAACATTTGTTAGTAGTGGGCCTCATAATGAGGTATTAGTTTGAAAAATATCAACTAGGACCCTATCAGGGCCCGGGGCCTTCAAGGCTTTTGACTGCTGTATGGCTAGATCTGCTTCTGTTACCTCAAATATCAGACTGGAGGGATGAACCAATGGGTGATAATCTACTCTATTGCTGGGCATATCATAACTATGAAAAGAATTTCAAAAATAATTAACCCACCTCTCTTCCTCGATATACACCTCTAGGGACGGATCCTCCTGGTCTTCAAAAAAGGCAGCGTTTGTGCTGTTTTACAGAAGCCAATATTGTCATTTCGTTCCGAAGGTTGGTGCAGGTTTTCACATGCTTCCTCTTTCAGGTTTTTCAGTCTTTCCTGTCTTGCCATTTTATATCTTGCCCACAAGGACCGTACCAGCTTAGTGTTTCTCGGGACCTCTTTTAAAGCTGTGCGCAGGTGTGATAGGGCCTTAGAACAGGCAGTATCAAACCAGCGCAACTGTGGGCACTTTCTTGCTGATAGGGCGCTTGTTAGATGCAAGTTTATACCATTCAAAATACCTTGAAAAGCACCTATCACCCATCTTGGTGTAGCCTGGTTGTCCAAACAAATCATCATCTCACACATATTGGATCTCAGAACTGAGGCGACAAGTTTTGGCACATCTACTCTGTGCCATTTTAAAATATAGCCATTATCTCTTGTAAGGGTTGATTTGGAGACTTTTCTGGTCAAACCGGAAATATCACCCCTCCAAAACAGTTCACAAATTAAGGGTGCATGGTCACTTATGTCTATGGATAGGACTTTTATGTTCTTTATTCGGGTTCTCAGATTGTCCGAATAAATAAGGTAATCTATTGTTGAACCTTTGCCTTCCCTCTTAAATGATCTATCCAAAGACCAAGTAATTAGGATTCTATTTAGGGCATTTCCTTAAGCAGTATGAATAAAATGAATACTTGGGTACCCCTCCGGGTCCGTTACACCACAAATAGGCTTATCAAATATTGGGCAACTCCTAATATTAAAGTCTCCCAGCCATATTATTTTCAGTGGATTCGAATGGGAGGTACTTAACTCATTAATTTACCCTTCAACTTCTTCTGCGACTGTTAGGAAAATAATTTGAACCCTCCCAGGAGCAAATGAAAGAAACTCACCAGACACAGCAGTTTGCTCAGAAACAGAATGGAATGTATTTATAGGTACACGTGCATGCCTGCTGATCAGCAAGGAAGAAGTCAGGTCACCAACTGGTGCTCTGAGCCTGCTTCTTCCCTGAGTGACTGGTTTCTGGGTCCTATATACATTTAGTAATGCAATGTCAGTGGAACTAGAATAAGGCACTGTGTCAGATATGGCTAACAGGGCTATGCAAGATCTGCACCATGCCAATTATAAACAGCTAGATATGGGCAGCACAGAAAGGCTGACTCGGCACTGTGCCAATTATACTACAGACCTACTGTGTAAGCAAATTGCACACCCAGATAAGCAAGCTAACATGGATTCAGGACAAGCAAAGGGACCTCTAAGGGGGTTCAGAATAGCTGTTGAAGCTTGTCCGAGCAAGGGCAGATTTGGAAGCCCTTTGGAGCTATGGGCAGCTTGTTAATGTGATATATCTAAGCATGATATCTTTGTAGTGCATACATATGAATATATATGGATATATATGGATATATATATATATATATTCACTGAAAAACCATAGGTTTTAGGGACAGTTATAGTTAGTTGGACATTGCACTCGTACAAAACCCGTGAAATTCCCCGTTATAGTTAGTTCAGCTAACTATTACTCGCGCCCCGCAATGCACTGCTGATGACGTCACATATTACATCACTCATGACATGGTCAGTGACATCACTGATGACATCACTGATGACATCATCCACGTGATAATCTGATGCACCTCAACACACCCTAATATAACCTTTGATACACCCACTCTAAATTACAGACTGCCATTCGCAAAACCATAGACACTCCAACACCAATAACTACATACCCACTCACTGATTCTTAGGTCTACACACACATCCACTCACTCACCCGTACAGTCACTCATACTTACGGGCACTCAGTACTAGGACTATCATATGCACTCATACTCCTATATAGACACTCAAACACCGCCACTCATCCATAGAGGTACTCACACACCTAGTCAGTCATGCAAATAATTAAACACACTGCCCTTTACTCACCTATACAGTTATACACACACCAGCTCACTTACTCATACAAATACTAGCACATTCTTACGCTCTCATACAATCACTGATACAAGCACACACTCATCCATACAGTCACTCTCACAATCACACACTCTTGCTTATAGCTATTTATATACTCCAACACACATATATACTGCCTTTCACATATGTAGTTACTCACACATGTACCACTGGGACATACATTCACTCACTAACACACTCTTACACACACTTACCCACTCATACAGTTTATCACAGATGCACTCTTGAAACCATCCACCCAGTGAATCACCCACTCACACATCTATGCACAGAGTCGCACACACCCCACCCACACAAACACTCAGGCACCCATACAGATACTCAGACAACCAATCAATAACTCATATAGACACTCATGTAGCTATTCACAAACCCATGCAGCCACTTACACAGCAACAGACAGACGGATACAGACATTCACCCAGTTTAGTCACTAACCCATGCATTCAGTAAGATACATTTAATCACTCACTTATAGAGTTAGTCACGCACCTACTAAATCATCCATTCAGACACTTATACACCCACTCATTCTTCAATACGCCTTTCCCTATATATATTAAAAATATTTAAACTTTACAGAAACACACAGTCACTGGATGATGTCATTTGAGATGTCATCAGTGATGTCATCAGTGATGTCACTGACCATGTCATGAGTGATGTAATATGTGACGTCATCAGCAGTGCATTGCAGGGGCACGAGTTATAGTTAGCTGAACTAACTATAACGGGGGAATTTCATGGGTTTTGTACGAGTGAAATGTCCAACTAACTATAACTGTCCCTAAAACCTATGGTTTTTCAGTGAATTTCAAAGGTTTTTAAATTCTAATTTCTAACTATAACGTGCCTGAAACCTATGGTTTTTTCAGTGAATTTCAAAGGTTTTTAAATGCTAATTCCTAACTATAACATGTCTGAAACCTATGGTTTTTTCAGTGAATTTCAAAGGTTTTGTAAATGACAATTTTTAAATGTATTAATTGTTATATTTATTTTGTTGATACTGATTTACTACATTTTTTTAAACTATTTATTTTTAGATATTTTATTTTTTAAATTACATTGTAATTACATTATACATTACATTACAAAATATACTTTCTCAGAATGAATTACTTTAGTTTAAATACTTTGCAAATAGGCAATAGACTTTTAAGTACAGTAGTTACAGTTGTTGCAATGGGCAACACAATTTCAAACACAATGCAACATTGAGCTCAATGCGAATTTCTAGATAAATGCAATTAGTTACTTTATGGATTACTTTTTCTAACCACAGGACTGGATCCTAGATTCAGTCCTGCGACATCTCCTGTAAACAGTTGAGTAAAGCGTTTTGGTTACAGTAGTGATTTTTAAGGAATATTATTGTATTTTAAAAGTTGACACAAACTTTTTCACATAGAATCAACAATGTTATCCTATGGGAGGAAATTCACTTAGCAGGTAAGTAGTGTTATCGTTACTTTTCTTACTCAGTGGTGGATCCTGGATCCAGCACTGGTGCATCTCCTGTAAACAGTTGAAAGAATGCGTTTAAGTCATACAGGCGATTTTTAAGGAATATTTGTAGTTTGTGAAAATCGACACTTTGAAACTTTTTCAGCAAAAAGCAGGCAATGATATCCTATGGAAGGAAATTCAAGTTACTGGTAAGTACGGTTAACATTACTTTTCAGGATCAGTACTGTTCTCAAAGATGCAGCACTGAGGTCTCTCCTGATAATAGGTGAGTAAATCGGAATTCGTAGTTCGGCTGATTTTAGAGGAATATTATAAAGTTCCAAAACTCCACACTTAGAAGAATTTCCAAGTGAAACCAGTCTATGTTAGCCTATGGAAGGAAATTCAAGTTACTGGTAAGTACGGTTAAAATTACTTTTCAGGATCAGTACTGGGCTCAAAGATGCAGCACTGAGGTCTCTCCTGATAACAGGTGAGTAAATTGGAATTCGTAGTTCGGCTGATTTTAGAGGAATATTTGCACAATGGAGAAGGAAGGGGGTGGGGCCTGAGGTGACATGTCTGCAAACACGCCCTGTTGCGCGTTTTAAGTTGGAGAATTAATTCCTCCTCAATCCCGAGGGTCCCTAGGGGCCAACTAGCCCACCAGATACCTCCAGTATGTGCCAGAGGCTGCGTTGCAGAGAGGTGTTCAAAGGCCACGCCCTTTTACAACACTCTGCAACGCAGCTCCGTGGCACTTACTGGAGGTACCTGGTGGGCTAGTTGGCCCCAGGGACCCTCAGGATTGAAGGGGATTTAATTCCCCATCTTAAAACGCCCCATGGTGCCTGTTTGCACACATGTCACCTGAAGCCCCGCCCTCCCTTCACCACTGTGCAAACGCACCCGTGGCGCATTTTAAGTTGGGGGATTAAGTCCCCTTGAATCCTGAGGGTCCCTGGAGTCCAACTAGCCCACCATGTACCTCCAAAAGTGCCACAGATCTGTGTTGCAGAGAGGTGTAAAAAGGGGCGTGGCCTCTGAACACCTCTCTGCAACGCAGCTCCCTGATGCATACTGGAGGTTCCTGGTGGGCTAGTTGGCCTCAGGGACCCCCAGTATTCAGGGAATTACTTCCCCTTCTTACAACGCGCCAGGGGACGCATTGCAGAGTGCTGCAGGGAGGGGGCGGGCCTCCGGCACGATGCCGTTTTTTTTTTTGCTTTATTTTTTTATGAGAGTGGGGCTGCGTGGCCCCCTTCCCTCGTCCACTTTTGTCCCCGGGGACCCCATCCCCCGGGGACTGAGGCTGTTCTTTTATTTTATTATTTTATTTTTTTTAAACGGGAAGGGGGCCGCGTGGCCCCCCTTCCCTGGGCCTCTATTGGCCCCCGGGATCCCATCCCCCGGGGCATGCTCTCTTTTTAAAAAAAATAAAAATATTTGGAGGGGGGCCACGCAGCCCCCCTCCCGGGCCACTAATGGCCCGGGGACCCCATCCCCCGGGGCCTGGCCACACGTTGGGGACCGTGGGGGGGTCCCCAATGCCCGCACGGTCCTGCTGGCTCCCCGCGTCCTGCGGGAGCCGGCATTGCTTTCCATAAGGGAGCTGCTGACATGCAGCTCCCCTTATGGAAAAGCAATCTGCTTTGCTTCATTGAAGCGAGAGCAGGTTTCCCTGCTCTCGCTTCAATGAAGCAAAGAGCTTGCAATGACAGGACGGGAGCCACGAGGCTCCCGTCCTGCCATTACAAACAGCAGTGTCCCGGGGGTAGGCACCCCGGGACACTGCAGGAGCCGGCCCTGGGGGTGGCGGTCCCCAGGGCCACCACAGGCTCCAGGAGGGGGCCGCGCGGCCCCCTCCCATGTCTTTAAAGCCCCGGGGAGGTGGTGGTCTCCGGGGCGTGTGGGGGGGCTCGAGCGCCTCCACACAGGAAATGATTTTTTTTTAAAAAAAGAAGCCCCGGGGAGGTGGTGGTCCCTGGGGCTGCGGGAGGGCCGAGTGCCCTCCCGCACCATTTTAAATTGAAAGCCCCGGGGGTTGGCGGTCCCCAGGGCTTGGGGGGCCCTTAGAGGCCCCCAGCATTATTTAAATAAACCCCGCATGCCCCCGGGACTTGGGCCACCCGGGGGCAAAATAGCATCGAAGCGCAAGAGACCGCGCTAGATTTTTTTTATCAGCGGGATCCGCGCACCCTAAGCGCATCCCGCCGATTTTTTTTTTTTTTAAATGCTTTTTCTGCCCAGGGGGTCCTTGTGGGACCCCTGAGCAGACCTAGAGGTCAGGCGTTTCTCCCCTGCCCCTTTTTGCCTTCGCGCAGTTGCGATTTTTTTTTTATCAGCGGGATCTGCGCACCCTAAGCGCATCCCGCCGATTAAAAAATAAATAAATGCTTTTTTCTGCCCAGGGGGTCCTTGTCGGACCCCCTGAGCAGACCTAGAGGGTCAGGGTGTTTCTACCCTGCCCCCTTTGTGCGTTTTGCACACTTGTTTCTGTGCCTCGGTTCTACCGAGGGACAAAATGGCTGCCAACACTTCCTGATTTGGAGTGTTGACAGCCAATTAGCATGCAGCTCGTGATCGGGAGGGTACGCGGACCCTACGCGGCCATAGATATATATGTGATTTTCCTTTTGATTTTCTCAGGAACTACTGAACGGATTTACACCATGTAACAAAAAGGGTTTTTTCTGAACCAAGAACTACCTCTTTGCCAAATTTGGTGTAATTCTGTTCAGCAGTTCGGGCTGTAGCCGTGGCTAAAGTTTCCTATGGGAAAATGAATGGGGAAAACACGTTTTGGGACCCCCCTTTTTTCTTGGCCCCCGCTTGACGAATCACCCCGAGACTTTCAGGGTAGGAGCGGACCGGAGCGGGCCATAAAGTTTGAAAATTTCGCAAAGATTCGTCAACCAACGCCAGAGTTATTTCAAATAGAATGTTGCGGATTTCCTATGGAAAATAGGTCCTAACTATAACTATCTACTGGCGACCGCCAGTAGATAATATATATATATATATTTATATATTTAGACCGTCACTGTTGAAAAAAAATAATATATATACATATCAGCCCACCAGGTATGTCCAGAAAGCGCAACAGAGCTGCGTTGCAGAGAGGTGCAAAAAGGGGCGTGGCCTCTGAACACCTCTCTGCAACGCAGCTCTCTGGCGCATACTGGAGGTATCTGGTGGGCTACTTGGCCCCTAGGGACCCTCGGGATTGAGGAGGATTTAATTCCCCATCTTAAAACACGCCACGGGGCCTGTTTGCAGACATGTCACCTGAAGCCCCGCCCCCTCCCTTCACCACTGTGCAAATATTCCTCTAAAATCAGCCGAGCTACGAATTCCGATTTACTCACCTGTTATCAGGAGAGACCTCAGTGCTGCATCTTTGAGCCCAGTACTGATCCTGAAAAGTAATTTTAACCGTACTTACCAGTAACTTCAATTTCCTTCCATAGGATATCATTGCCTGCTTTTTGCTGAAAAAGTTTCTAAGTGTCGATTTTTGAAACATACAAATATTCCTCTAAAATCAGCAGAACTACGAATTCCGATTTACTCACCTGTTATCAGGAGAGACCTCAGTGCTGCATCTTTGAGCCCAGTACTGATCCTGAAAAGTAATTCTAACCGTACTTACCAGTAACTTGAATTTCCTTCCATAGGCTAACATTGAATGGTTTCACTTGGAAATTCTTCTAAGTGTGGAGTTTTGGAACTTTATAATATTCCTCTAAAATCAGCCTGACTACGAATTGCGATTTACTCACCTGTTATCAGGAGAGACCACAGTGCTGCATCTTTGAGCCCATTACTGATCCTGAAAAGTAATTTTAACCGTACTTACCAGTAACTTGAATTTCCTTCCATAGAATATCATTGCCTGCTTTTGCTGAAAAAGTTTCTAAGTGTCGATTTTTGTAACATACAAATATTCCTCTAAAATCAGCAGAACTACGAATTCCGATTTACTCACCTGTTATCAGGAGAGACCTCAGTGCTGCATCTTTGAGCCCAGTACTGATCCTGAAAAGTAATTCTAACCGTACTTACCAGTAACTTGAATTTCCTTCCATAGGCTAACATTGACTGGTTTCACTTGGAAATTCTTCTAAGTGTGGAGTTTTGGAACTTTATAATATTCCTCTAAAATCAGCCTGACTACGAATTGCGATTTACTCACCTGTTATCAGGAGAGACCACAGTGCTGCATCTTTGAGCCCAGTACTGATCCTGAAAAGTAATTTTAACCGTACTTACCAGTAACTTGAATTTCCTTCCATAGGATATCATTGCCTGCTTTTTGCTGAAAAAGTTTCTAAGTGTCGATTTTTGTAACATACAAATATTCCTCTAAAATCAGCCGAACTACGAATTCCGATTTACTCACCTGTTATCAGGAGAGACCTCAGTGCTGCATCTTTGAGCCCAGTACTGATCCTGAAAAGTAATTCTAACCGTATTTACCAGTGAATTGTATTTCCTTCCATAGGAATCCATTGTCTGGTTTTCAGCAGAAAAGTTTCAGTGTCGATTTTCACAAACTACAAATATTCCTTAAAAATCGCCTGTATGACTTAAACGCATTCTTTCAACTGTTTACAGGAGATGCACCAGTGCTGGATCCAGGATCCACCACTGAGTAAGAAAAAGTAACGATAACACTACTTACCTGCTAAGTGAATTTCCTCCCATAGGATGAGATTGGTGATTCTATGTGAAAAAGTTTCTAAGTGTCAACTTTTAAAATACAATAATATTCCTTAAAAATCACTACTGTAACCAAAACGCTTTTACTCAACTGTTTACAGGAGATGTCCCAGGACTGAATCTAGGATCCAGTCCTGTGGTTAGAAAAAGTAATCCATAAAGTAACTAATTGCATTTAACTTGAAATTCACATTGAGCTCAATGTTGCATTGTGTTTGAAATTGTGTTGCCCATTGCAACAACTGTAACTACTGTACTTAAAAGTCTATTGCCTATTTGCAAAGTATTTAAACTAAAGTAATTCATTCTGAGAAAGTATATTTTGTAATGTAATGTATAATGTAATTACAATGTATTTTAAAAAAATAAAATATCTAAAAATAAATAGTTTAAAAAAATTTTGTAAATCAGTATCAAAAAATAAATATAACAATTAATACATTTAAAAATTGTCATTTACAAAACCTTTGAAATTCACTGAAAAAACCATAGGTTTCAGACATGTTATAGTTAGGAATTAGCATTTAACAAACCTTTGAAATTCACTGAAAAAACCATAGGTTTCAGGCACGCTATAGTTAGAAATTAGCATTTAAAAAACCTTACAAATTCACTGAAAAAACCATAGGTTTTAGGGACAGTTATAGTTAGTTGGACATTGCACTCGTACAAAACCCGTGAAATTCCCCGTTATAGTTAGTTCAGGTAACTATAACTTGCGCCCCCGCAATGCACTGCTGATGACGTCACATATTACATCACTCATGACATCGTCAGTGACATCACTGATGACATCTCAAATGACATCACTGATGACATCACTGATGACATCATCCATGTGATAATTTGATGCATCTTCTCACACCCTAATATAACTTTTGATACACCCACTGTAAATTACAGACTGCCATTGTCAAAACCATAGACACTCCAACACCAATTACTATATACACACTCACTGATTCTTAGGTCTACACACACACATCTACTCACTCACCCGTACAGCCACTCATACTTATAGTCACTCAGTACAGGACTATTATGTGCACTCATACACCTATATAAACACTCACACACCGCCACTCATCCATAGAGGTACTCACACACCTAGTCAGTCATGCAAAAAATTAAGCACACACCCATTTACTCACCTATACAGTTATACACACACCAGCTCACTTACTCATACAAATACTAGCACATTCTTACGCACTTATACAATCTCTGATACAAGCACACACTCATCCATACAGTCACTCTCACAATCACACACTCTCGCTTATAGCTATTTCTATACTCCAACACACATATATACTGCCTTTCACATATGTAGTTACTCATACATGTACCACTGGGACATACATTCACTCACTAACACACTCTTACACACACTTACCCACCCATACAGTCTATCACAGATGCACTCTTGAAACCATCCACCCAGTGAATCACCCACTCACACATCTATGCACAGATCGCACACACCCCACCCACACAAACACTCAGGCACCCATACAGATACTCAGACAACCAATCAATAACTCATATAGACACTCATGTAGCTATTCACAAACCCATGCAGCCACTTACACAGCAACAGACAGACGGATACAGACATTCACCCAGTTTAGTCACTAACCCATGCATTCAGTAAGATACGTTTAATCACTCACTTATAGAGTTAGTCACGCACCTACTAAATCATCCATTCAGACACTTATACACCCACTCATTCTTCAATACGCCTTTGCCTATATATATTAAACATATTTAAACTTTACAGAAACACACAGTCACTGGATGATGTCATCAGTGATGTCATTTGAGATGTCATCAGTGATGTCACTGACCATGTCATGAGTGATGTAATATGTGACGTCATCAGCAGTGCATTGCGGGGGCGCGAGTTATAGTTACCTGAACTAACTATAACGGGGGAATTTCACGGGTTTTGTACGAGTGCAATGTCCAACTAACTAGACCTGTCCCTAAAACCTATGGTTTTTTCAGTGAATATATATATATATATATATATAATTTTTTTCAACAGTGACATGGTCTAAATTTCCAAAGTTATTATTGTAAAGGTTTATTTTAACTAAATCCCAATCCCACAGTCTCTCATAAACCAAATAGTGGTACTAATAGGACTTTTTACAAACATTTGTAATTTTCACCTTAACAGTGTTTGCTAATAATGTTGATAAGCTTCCTTTTTCTCTACCCATTCTAGATGGTAGTACTGGGGTTTGGAATGAGCGATATCCATCCAGGGAGATAGGTCCCTCTTCCCATGTGTCCTGAAAACAGAGGATGTCGCATTTACTAATCTCAATTGACCATTCAGCATTACTTAATTTACCACTATACCCTGCAATATTCCATGAGATCAGCCTTAACTTAGTGGTCCCCTCTAGAATTTTACTTTCCTCCCTACTGGGTGATTGGTGACCTATCCTCCTACAGGCAATCTGGGCCCTTTTATCGTTGAGTGATTGAGGACCTATCCTCCTACAGGCAATCTGGGCCTTTTATTGTTGAGTGATTTGGGACCTATCCTTCTACCGGTAATCTGGGCCTTTTATCGTTGGGTGATTGGGGACCTATCCTCTGCAGGTAATCTTGGCCCTTTTATCATTGAGTCAATCACAGTCCTCTAAACTGTACAATGGAGCAAATTGGTTTGAGGTATAAATCGCTCTAAAGTTACAGGGATAACTAGATAATAGCAGGGTAGTGTAGGGATTGCAAGGGTAAAAGCCTTTAGAGATTTCCCTGTCCTGCTGGTACCTCACAGTATCTTGTAGAAATACCCTAAGGGTAGAGCAAAGATCATATTCCTCGTTGTAGGTGCTGTGGGTAATTTTCTTAGTAGCTCCCCGACTAGTCCAATGCTATTATATTGCCTACAATGCAATCTTCCTGGATCTTTTTAGGTGGGGGGCCAGCCCATTTGGTTCTCCTAGCCATAAGAAGGTGACCCTGAATATACGGCCCTACTCTCGAATATTTAGTCAACCAGTGCCGAGCTTTGGTCAATAGTTGGCCTGTTGACTGCACGTATCAAAAGGATTTCTCTTAGAAAAGCAGTAACCCACCTGACTGATAGCACTCTGTGATCTGCATGGGACACGTTCTTTGCAGCAAGCATATTAACCCTCTGCGCTACCTTACGGTGAGTCAAAACGTCCACTGGATTAAACTCTGATTTTGCTCCAGGAAGAACATTAATTACTGGAGTTATCTTGACATCTTTTTTTCTTCCCCGGAAATTGCTGGAAGAAAGGAACATGGCAGCAGGTTCCTATAAAACCAAAAGAAACTTGCAAACACTGCGCCCCCTGAAGTCAGTACCCAGTGCGGTGGCACCGGACACCCCTCTCATGTGCAGCCCTTGTGTTCTTGTGCTGCATTTATTCAATGTTGTACATTAAAATGCACATTTATAGGGGACATTCTTTCAGTAGAAGGAAACAGTTTGGCCTTGGTCCTAAACCAAGAAGGGGAGACTTCAAACTCCTCAGCCAGCAGCCAAGCACAGTACCAGATGGCGCTGATGCACAGGTCCTGGAGATGAGAGAGAGGAGAGAAAAGAACACAAGCAGCATGCACATTACAAGTGTTATTTGAAGCATTATTGCTTTGTTTTAATGGAACTGAAATACTGCGCTGTTTTTAAATAGCGGTTTAATGTTTTAAGTGCTTTAGAGTTACAGAAACATATGCTGGGCCTGTGCGTTCTCTTTGTTATCTCTCCAAAGCCAGGGAAGGGCTGCAGCAGCTCTCTCCTGTTCCCCTTTCTAGTCTCTGCCCTGGGTAGTGGAGCATGGGGTGCTCCCTCTGCCTGGCTTAGTCCTGGGGGGGCATGGGCAGGCCTGGGAAGGGGGTTTGGTCAGGCTTCCTTCAGCCAGGATCCTTCTCTTCTCTCTTGGCTGAGGCGGGGAGGAGGAGACGGGAGTATGGATGGCTGCTGCTGGCTGCGGAGCTCATATCAATGGGGGAAGGAAGGACAAGATGGAGAGAGCCAGGGTGGTTTCAAGGGACCAGTTAAAGAGGCAATGACAGTTATATCCTGTGGGGCCAGTATGTTTTTGTGCCTGTTTCTCATTTTTCCAAGGAAATATTTGTCTAAGTAAACTGTGAGTTGCATTTTTGGTGTTGTTTTTAAATGCCAGCTTGAGGGATTATGGTGATACAAACATCATGCCTGCAGTCACCAAGCAGCAGAGCACCCCTTCCAGCAATCCCGATCAGATCGGAGCACAGCATCTTTTCTAGCTATGGCCTATGCAAGAAGGAAATTAAAGAGTGCAGAGCTAAAGTCACAATACTTAATTGGTCTCCATTCCAAGCCGAGTCTGGGAGCTGCCTTCGAGATGAATAAAAAAGAATGCCAGCCACATGGCAGGAAATGGGAGGAACAAATGCTGCAATAAAATGCAAGAAGCTAGCGGCCTGAGCACTGACAGTGTAACACGAGGTGGAAAAAATAATAAAATAGTCCCCCCACGAACACATAAACACAACAAAGCGTGATGATATTGTACTTAGCCCCTGCTCCTGGGAGGATAAAGGAGGGACAAAGAGGCAGGACTGGCCACTAACAACCAAGGATTTTTAAAGGACATTGAAACAAACACATGAGAAGCAGGGGGGTGGCTTTTGGCCCACAGAGATGTATACTACAGTATACAAGAGGTCGTACGCTTATGTTCAACCTAAAAAAGGGAGTTTAAAGCTTGGCAAGGGGTTTTATATGCTAAGTTGACATGGTAGTGTAGACTGCACACACAGGCTCTGATGTGGCAGGCCTGAGACATGTTTAAATTGCAACTTGTGTGGGTGACACAATCAGTGCTGCAGGCCCACTAGCAGCATTTAATTTACAGGCCCTAGGCACATGTAGTACACTCTACTAGGGACTTAAAGATACATTAAATATGCCAGTTGTGGATAAAGTAATCAAACCATGTTTAGGGGAGAAGGAAATACAATGGTTAGCACTGATTGGCAGTGGTAAAATGCTCAGAGTCCTAAGGCCAACAAAACAAATACAGCAAAATTGGAGGCAAAAGATTTGGGGGAAGACCACCTTAACGCGGTCGTATCTAACACCCTCAAACCTGCACCACCACTTATTTTGCACAAGTTCACCTTCTTTGGTGGCTCTCAGTTCACTGATAGCCAGGACACAACCAGACTGTAAACTAAAAGATGTAAAAAATAAATAAATAAAAATGAAAAGGCAGCAGTCCTTTCGTTCTGTGCAACCAAGATATGGAACAACATCCCCGTAGCCATCAGGAATGCACCAAAACTGGTCTAATTTAGAAAGAGTTGAAGATGCACCTCTTTAAAGAACACTATATCACAGTACACTAAGAGTCTACAAACCAGCTTACCCCTATCACTTGCTCACTTTATCCTTTTCTTTGACCCTGTACAGCACTATGCTGCCTTTTGGCTAGGTTTGTGCTAAAGAAATGGCACATACACACCTGGATACCTACATATATCCATATCTGGTTCTTTTGGAACTTCCTTTAACAACCATGATTTACTGAACTGCATTTCAAGTGATCTTTTATCCCAATGAATTTAATAGTATTACAAGTAAGTTTCTCATTTCTTATTTACTGTTCTTGAATACAGCGGAAGTGTGGTATGAAGCCTCATATCAAAGCAAGTTACTATCATTGTTATTGTTTGGTAATGGAGGAGTGGGACTACAATATTTAATATGTATATGATGATGAAAGCTATCACTAAATTAAAGTCTGTTTTTGTTAACAGGTGCTATAAAAGGAGACACTCTGATTGGAATTGCCATTGCCCCATTTCTCCATCTCACTCTTCCAGGGACTGAGTTCTTTAAGGAGATAATTTTTGCTAGCACCAATGATAAATCTAACCTTGAATTACAGAAATGGCTGCAGAATGAGCCGGATGCTTTCAACTGGAATGGTGCGGCAAAAATCATTTGCGAACTTGAGGGAAAGAGGTATGAATTCTACTGTTTAATAACAATTATGCTTTGTTTTCCCTTACAAGGTCAATTATCGTTGTGCTTTAAAAAATAAAATAATTCCCAAGGGCTCTTAGGTTTGGGTACAGGTTCCAGGCATAGAAAATTGGATGTTGTTAGCCAAATAGAGGTGGATTAGAAAGGAAATGCTTCTTTGTAATAAAGCAAAACTTTCATAGCACCCAACCCCATCTATTTCCAAAGAGACATGAGCCAAAGTCTTTGTAAGGTATCCATGGCTCTTTTTCATACCACAGTTGAGCTGAAGGCATATTCATGAATAGGTGACACATTATCCAAGAGTGAGCATGCACTAACCAAACATTAAAAGATATTGAATCTAATAGTGACATCTGAATGTAGTGTGTGTCTGAGTTTATGTGTTTGTGTTAGTGAGTAGGAGAGTGAGTGAGAGAGAGAGAAATAGAGAGAGAGTATATTTTCTTTCTAAGTGGTGAGCACTGTTCCACTAGGCATATTTCTTTGGATCATGGAGTTGGTCCTTTGGAAACAATTAGAAGGGTAGGATGTATACTCTGATCAGAACACTTGCACGCTCATTGTGAAGTCTTCATATTGAACTTTAAAGATGTGCATTGTATTTTTTACATAGTTTATTGAACACGAGTGAGGTTAACCTAAAACACACAGACTTACATTTCTACAGGGAATTACAATGGTAAGCTTTTCAGTCATTAGACTATATTGCTGCCTGGACAAGACTCTGGGCCTGATTCAGATATTGGTAGATCTGGTCCTGCTGTCACTTTTCTAACAATTTCGCTGCCCACCAAGGTGTGATTTAGATCTTGATGGCACTCCTCTCATCCCTGCATGGCAGCGGTTACAAGTACTCCACTGAGCTGATGAAGTCCCAGCCACCGTATGTAGAAGTGGGCTGGCTGAACCACCGTAAGCATCAACAGACAGTTTTCTGTTGCATAAGTGGCACACCTTCGTCGAAGCAACGGGACTAGATCCACAAAGATCTAAATCAGGCCATCTGTTTTTTGCTGATATTTTAGGCATAATAATGTTGAGACAGAAATTTTATGTTTATCCAAATTCCTAAAATCTGTGTGGCAGTAGCTGGAAATTCCACTGTGCATGGCACTGGTTTTGCCCCATTTGATTCATTTCTGCCAGTCTTAAGATAATGAATGAACACTGCTTTTGTCATGTGACTACATCAGTTGCTCAGATAGTGGTAACTTTTTGTCGGCATTTGACATGGTTAATCACCAAGCTTTACTTGAGATCCTGAAGAATCACACTGGCATCATTGGCACAGTCTTGAGATGGTTTACGTACGATCTACAACATCGCTCCCATCAAATAAAAATCAACAACTGTCTCTCTGAACTTACACCAGTTCCACAAGGCTCTATTCTCTCTCCAGCCCTTTTTTATCTCTTCATGGAACTCCTCACAGATATTCTGAATTAAGCGGGTGTCAAAAACACAACTTTACTACAAAATAATATCTTACAGTGGTGACATTAGCCATTTGAATACCACACTAAACAAGATACAAACCTGGGTAAGCACCAACCACTTAAAACTGAACCCCAATAAAACTGAACTTCAACTCTTATCCCCCAAGAACAAATTTTGGCCTATCCAAGAATGGCTCGTAAATGTGGACGCACTAAACTGTTCTCTTTCACTCTCCAACTCTGTGAAGTCCCTAGGAATCATCCTCGACGAAAGCATGTCAATGAAAGAACATATGAACAACTCAGCCAAAGGGGCACTCTACACCTTAAAACATCTCAAGAAAATCAAACTGTACATCCCCCCACGATGATATAAAGACAGTAGTGCAACCACTAGTCCTCTCAAAGCTCGACTACAATAATGCCATCATCACTAAGACCTGGAGAAGTTACCTTGTGCCCCAAAAAACAACTCTTAATGCAGCCGACAGACTCCTCACAGGAACCAAAGCGTTCGAACACATCTCAACTGCTCTCAAGACTCTCAATTGGCTCCCCATAGAAGAAAGATGCATCTTCAAGCAGCTTGTATCACTCACAAAGCTCTTCACACTGCTAACCTAAGTTTTCTGGAGAGCAAGCTATCAAGAGCAAGAAGATGCCAAACACTGAGAAGCTCCAACACACTTCTCCTCATCCCTCCCAAAATAAAAAAAAAGCATCCCAGAAGCGTTCATTCTCAGGAAATGCCCCAAGGATTTGAAACTCACTTCCTAATGATCTCCGTTATAATCCCTCCTACACTGGTTTCAAACGGAACCTCAAATCTCTATTGGTGAACAGATATTTCAACCCGCTACCAACTTGATTTTTTATAGCCATTCTCCCACTACACAGATAAGGATCACTCTTTATGGTCGCTTGACCCACTCAGCATCCAAATTTGTCACTAACACCACTGATTTATATAGTTTATTTTATCCTTGACTCTAATCAACCTATAACACTGTAATGTTATTACACCCTCTGCTTATGCTACGTCAACTCTTCCAAACCTTCTTATCAATGTTTGGAACCTTTTCTCATGTCCTGTAAAGCGCTCTCATACCCTTGGATCTAGCAAGCGCTATATAAAACTCTCAAATAAATAAATACATAAGATAAACAAGCATCGCACACTGCGCAGGTCATTACTGCTAACAACATAAATAATATGTTATTCAGTTGTCTGACTATGTGGACATATGACAGTGGATAGCACAGGAAAGGAGGGTATTAGATCAGGACATGGCAAGACACACTAGGAGCTGAGGAATACAAAAGAGGGACAAGAGGAACAGAGTGAAACCTACTTGGGGGTGGGAAGTGAGGAGATCAGTTGATGTACAGGAATGAGCGACAAGATGTGCACTGAGTGCAAATGGGAAAGGCTGGCATCTCAACCTTAATCCCGCATTTCCACATAAAAAAAATGGTATGTTGCTGCAGCGGGATGCCTTAGTTTTGTCATTAGAATTGAGGGGAGGGGCACATGTGTCAGCCTTGTACGTCTTGCAGCAGACCTTCAAAGTGATAGGGCCAGTGCAGAGAGTTCCTTTAGGATTGGACTGATCCTGCCATACCTGCAAAGGCCTTTGATGACAAAGGCTGCTACAGAGAGGATAGATGCATGTAGGAAAGTGACCTTTTTTATGGTGAGTCTCACACATTTTTCTCCAGAGTTGATTGTTTTTGACACTAAAAGTGCACTGGAGCCTGCTAACCAGGCCCCATGCCAGTGCTCTCTCCCTAATAAATGATGCTTGTTGTAGGAAAGTAGGATCTGCTTCTTATGGTTACCCCCACTTTTTGCTTAATGTGATACTGTTTTTGACTAGTCTGACTGGGATCCTGCTAATCAGGACCCCAGTCTATCTGCTTTCTCCCTAAACTGTTATGTCATGTACTTAGGTACACTCCAGATTGGATACTGGGGTACCCTTGTCAGTCCCTAGTATATGGTACCCATGTACCCAGGGCATAGGTACCCCAGGAGGCCTCCCATAGGCTGAAGCATGTATTATGCCACCCATGAGAGGCCATGCAAAATGGAGCCTACAGGCCTGCCATTGCAGCCTGTGTAAGTTTGTGCATGCACCACTTACTTAAGATATAGGTTTACTATATCTAAGGGTCACTGGACTTAAAACATAGAAGTCACCCCTATAGCAGGCCTTAACTATCCTGAAGGCAGGGTGGTTCTAAGTGAGAGGGTACCACTGCATGAGCAGGACACCCCTGCAGCCTACGCAGTCCATTCTCCCAGGATTCTCCCAGCCATTTACGACATATAGAGTGGCATTATGCGACAGTGTGATGACCAACTATAAAATGGCTGAAAGTAACCCTATCTTGTTTGGTGTCAAAATTTGGGGAATCATACCCCCGCACCGGTAACCGGTGTGGGAGGTATGATTCCACTGCTTAGAAACGAGCTTCTTGAGGTCCCTGGTGTTCCCGGTACCAGCCTTCTAGCCCCGGGCAGCCCAAAATGGTTGCTGCCGACCAGAAACACATTTATGCCCTCCTGCTGCTGAGCCAAGCTCGAGCACGGGAAGGCAAAACAATAGGCATCCTGTCACAGGGAGGTGTGACCACCTCCCAGACAGGATTTAGTGAATTAGGCCAGGGTGGGTGCGCTTGTCAGCGACCAAAAGTCTGCATGAGGGGCACATTTGGTGTCCCTGTGCATAGTCCAGTTAAAACCAGTCCTGGGAGCTGTTGGCTCCTGCTCTGGCACAAAACTGGACAAAGGACACAGGAGTAATCACCCCACTGTCCTGACCCTCCCCTAGGAGGGTCCCCTGATTCTGTCCAACCCTCTCCCGTGGGTACAAAAGGGCTTACCTGGCTGTAAGAACCTAGATTTGACGTGGACCAGATTCTGAACAAGAAACCACTGAACATCGACCGTCTGGACACTCTGGACTTTGCTGGACTTCGTTTGGGCCCGACTTCGTCTCCCTCTGAGTCAAAGCATTGTCTGTGCCCATGCACCCTACAGGCTCCATGCAGGACCTGTGGAGCATCAATGACAACTGAAGATATCTCCCTTGGAGTGAAGGAGTCACTCCCCTGCAACCGCAGACACCACATCTCGACTGACCGGTCTGCTGCTCCTGATTTCCTATGGACTCCGAAGGCTCCAGCAACACAGGAGGTGGGTTTCTACGTCCCTCGAGGTCCAAGCTGCCCTCTTACCAAGTTTAGGCCAGAATCCCTTGTGGGGGCTGCAATGCCCGTACCCCTGTGCACCGTGTTCATTTTAAGTGCATATGCTTGTTGGCATTTCCAGAACAAGTGTACTGGGCTCTGAGTAGTCCCAACCTCTGGCACCATTTCCTAGAAAGAACTCTGGCCTCCTCGCACCAAGCGCTCTGTGGGCTGCTGCTTTGTGAAGAGGCTCAAGGTCTTCTTGCGACTCCTGTGCCTCCGGCCTGTGAGTCCACTTGAGGGTCAACTTTGCTTTTCCTGGGCTCCCCTGGTTGCTCCAGGCTTGCCCTGACTCCCCTGTGTTTGGTGAGTCTCCTGGACCTTGCTGGTCCGAACCGTAACCTTCCTTGACCTTCTGCGTGAGTTGCCATTGCCAAGGCTTGTTGGTGCTCCTGCCAGACACTGACCCCTCAGCACTTGACATCCTTCGTGGGAGAGCTCGCATCTGGCTCCTGGTTGTCCTTGACGTCTCCTGATCCCTGTGGCTGCAGAGTCAAGAACCCCCCTCAACGCACCTGAAGCACCCGACGTCGGTGGACATTTGTCTCCTGAGCCCCTGGTCACTCCTGAGTGACCCAGACTCTGTCCCTTCTGCTTTCAGCTACTCTTCACACAAGAATCCACCTTTGGATTCCAATGGACACTTTTCTTCCTTCCACCAGCGGCTCTTCTTCGAAGTCCTCCATTGGGTTCGACTGCGGTTTCCAACGCCACTTTAGACCTATGCATCCAGCTTCCCTGGGATAGGTAACTCTGGTACTACGGTATCCATGGGTGGGGTGGCTCTCCAACCTCCTAACTTCCACGGGGTTTCTTCAAAGTCCACTGGGAAGGGTCCTTAAACTTTAAAACTTCAACTGCGTCTTCCCTATAGAATTGTAATTTAATTTTTATTCTTTGAGATGTGAGCCCTAGCCACCTGGGTGCGAAGACAGCGGGCCAGTATTGATCCCACTTTATCTCCCCCTCATAATATTTTTGCTTTAATGCCAGCAGTAAACGCTCTGTCTTATCCGCAGCATAATCCAATCATTCCAGAGCCTTAATATTCCTGGCCAGGCCAGTTTCAACCAGCCGAGCCTCCCTGGTGCGGGCGATTGCAATGGAGGTGATGATGCCCTGAGTGGTTGCCTAAAAGGCATCCCACAGGGTGGATCTTGAGGTTTCAGGGAGAGTGTTTGCTTCAAAGTAAGCTATTATCTCATACCGTATCTTGTCCACATTGACCGGGTCGCTCAGGATATGAGGGGGAAGCTGCCTGTGGGGAGGGGAGTCTGGGACAGCGCTTCGGTACTGCAAGACCACCTCCAGATGGGCATGGTCCAAGATAGAAATGTCTAAGATGTGTGCCAACTCCAGGGTTTGCAGTAACGAGTGTGAGAGAAAGAAGTAATCGATACATGAGTATGAGTGATGGACATGAGAGAAAAAGGAATAATCTTAAGTGTCTGGGAATACGTATCGCCAGGCATTTGTAAGACTCAAGTCAGTGCAGCAGACATCGCCCCCATAACCTGGAAAGAGGGAGTGCTGCAGTCCAGATCAGGGTCCCAGACCAGGTTAAAATCCCCTCTGATGAACACATGCCCCTCATCCCATTTTAGCTGATCTTTCAGGAAGGTTCAAAGGAATGTGTCTTGTGACTGGTTGGGTGCATGCACGTTAAGTAGAGTAAGGGGCTGAGAATTGTGCTGAACTTGGATTTTAAGAAAATGGGTGGATTCTTTCTTTTCATAGGATTGCAACTCCGGCTGTTTTGGACGAGTAAGACGCCCAATATTGAGTCGGATATTTCGGGTGGGCCATGTGATGTGTGTCAGATTGTAGGAGGTGTGTTTCTTGTAAGAAAATGACATCAGGGTTGGGTATGAACAGGTAACTTCAAATCTGACCCCCTTTATTAGGGGCGTTAAGCCCCTTCACATTGAGGAATAGGAACTTAAGATGTGGTGCCTCAGCCATTATGTGGAGCAAGAGGGTCAACTGCTATAGCTGGGCAAGAGTGAGGGGGTAGCTGTCGTGGCCATAGAAGGAGATGGGCCAGAAAGCCTCGGTAATCAAGAGTGTTCTGCCAGGAGAGCATGCCCATACCGAGAAGATGTAGGACAGGGTGAGAAAAGGCGATGATGGTTGGAAGAGTGTGCCATGTTTTGCAACAAGTGGCAATTCTCCCAAAGGGCAGGACAGATAGAGAAAGGAACCCAGAGAGTCCCCATCCCCAACCCAAACCTCCCCAGGAAGAGGGTATAGGTAAAAGAAAATGGGGATACAATAACAATATTAAGAAAAGGCCAACCAGGCCTAAAAACTCTATTCAATTCCTGGAACGGCCCATTTGTCTGGACAAGGGTCATTCTGGAGAAGTCACTTTCAATGAATTGAACAGAGGGGCGTGGAGGAGAGTACTATAAATTGTCTAGTCTCTGGGCTCGCAGCCAGTGATCATCAGGGCGAAGGTGTGGCCTCATCGCTGGGCCTGATTCAATTACAGACAAATCCCACAAGCAGACAATTGCAGGGGTTGAAGAGGCAGGCTACAAACATACCAGCAGGAAGAATGTTCTGGCCTGAGGCCGGCAGGCCCTGGGTATATGCCTCCTGCGCTTGGTTCTGCTCCGTGTGTGGGAACTGGGGTGACCTTGCGCTGTGGTTGAAGCTTGATAGAGCAATGTATCAGTACAAACCTCAACCAGTGAAGACGTGGAGTGGCCATTACACAGAGGCCGCGTGGGATCGTTTTGGGGAGTGTTCCTCGTCTACAGAGCGGAGGTGTTGGATAATGTCCTGTTTGGCTTGGCAGGATGATTGTTTCTTGGTACGTGCTCTGTGTTTAGGAGGGGGCACTATGGACCATTCAGGGCATATGGTGTCTCTAGGTGAGGCATGAGGAGGAGATGGGCTGGTGTCCCTGGATGCTACTGGGAGATGCAGAAGTTTCTTTGCATCACCAAGGAGTTGAGCATCCAGCGTTTTCCCTCCCAAGTGAAGATCAAAGCAAAAAAGTGGCCCCACTAATATTTGGTGTTGAGGTCATGTCATTTTTCAGTGACCAGTTTGAAGTCTCTACGTAGTCGCAGCGTCACCGGAGCAATATTTTGGAAGACTTAAATAGGGTACCCCTTGTAGACCAGTTCTGCCTTGCCTTGCTTTGCGCAATCTGTAGGAAAGACGCCTTTTCAGTGAAAAAGTGTACTCTTGTGAGTATGTTGGGGATAAATTCAGAGCAACCCAGGGCCGAGGCAACTCAATGGACCCTGTCCAAGGCCGGTGGAGATGCGTCGTCATCACCTCTAATCATCTGGAGTAGGTCTGCCATGAATGCTGTGATGTCTGAGTCCTCGGTCCCCCTGGGGACCCCTCTAATGCGGTTGTTTCTCCTGCTTCTATTTTCTAGGTCTTCTTGCTTCAACTGAAGATTGATGTGTTGCTCTTCAAGGGCAGCCATTCTATACCATAGATTCTCCTGGTCCTCCGAGCAGGCGTCCATCGTGCATTTGAGATCGTCGACGCGTCCCCCAATCTCAGCAACATCCTGTGTATGGTCGTGGAGGCAGGCCTTGAATTCGGTTTTGGGGGAGCCAATCTCCCATTTTATTTCCTGGAGGAAGGTGTTCATGTATGCCTGTGTAAGGCGGGCCATCGTAGATTCGCCAGAGGCCATTGTTTGGGGGGGTTTGTGGCTGCCAGGGTCGGGGGTCGATTTGAGCCACAGTGAGGCAACCGCATTGTCCCTGGATGAGGCAGCTGAGGCGTCTTTGCAACTTTTGGTGTGAGGCATGGCCAGGGGAGGGCCCCTGTTACTGTGGGCGACTAGTGAAAGCCGTAGGTGAGCACTGGAGTGAGGCTGATAACTAGAATAAAGATGGCACTGCCTTGGTCCAGAGCTGTCATGGTGGGGACCCTAAGTCTTCCACTCAGAGTAGATGCTGTCATGCGCAAACAGATATTAATTTTGGGGAGCCAAGGAGCGAGTGGAAGGTAAGTCCCCCACTTATTCCAGGTCAACAGGGTCCCCTTCAGCAATGTTGGGGTCCTCCCAGTACCTGCTGGGGCATGGATTTTCGTGTGGGAGAAGGCCCTAATGAGGAGTTCAAGAGTAGGGGACCCCCAAGGCCCTGTCGATCAGTGAGTCCAAGGGGTGCACCAAGCCTCCCGTAAAGGTTGTAGCTGTGGGAAACTCAAGCCAGGCCCCAGCGGTGTTTCATCATTGCCTTGAACAATTCAAAAGAAGCTGTTGGGTTGAGGAGGACTAGCCTTGGTGAGGTCTGTGCAAGGCCAGGGTGCAAGTTTAAAGGAACCCCGAGTTTCCCCCGGGTTCCGTGAATGTATGGGCTCCCAGCAGCGGGGGAGAAAGAGAGCCCAGCAAAAGGTGTCCAAGTGGTCAACACTCCGGGTCTACAGGGGCAGGGGATGCCACCAGGACTCACAGGTGGGCCCAGGATTGTGTTCCCAGAGGGGTGGCATGGAAGAGGAGCCCGTTGTGCGATAGCACAGCTGAACACCCCTTACCTCTGTTGCAGAGCCTCTGCGACATCCGTTCAATATGGGCCAGCAGCACAGGCCTGACTCCAGGCCCGGTCCTCCAGCGTCGCCTTCCAGGTCCTCCGGGAGTGCTGCCAATGGTTGCTAAGGCAGCTCACTGGCCTTGCCATCAGCCCCAATGATAGTTTGTGATGTCGGACCAGGGCGGAGGGCCAGAGGGGCTGTCAATCCTGCGCCCCGATGCAGAACAAAAGAGCCATTGTATATGGCTGGTGGATGGGGCAAGTCTAAGTAAGTATTTCGCTGCACGGCTCCCAAGTCGGGGCAGCAAGCCCCACTGGAACTTTAGGGCACGCTGCACCGTTGCGGTAGGCCCAGAGTTGAAAGGGAGGCGGGCCAGGCCCCACAGCCTTTTCCAGGCAGGCTGGCCCTGGCCAGCACCGCAAACAGTCCATTTCCAGCCCTCGCCAACAGGGGTTCGAAGATGGGTCATTGGGGCTCCAGGCAAGACGTACCAGCAGGTCACCAGGCAGGGCGCAGTCCCGACAGCTCCCCAAGAGGAACCGCCGATGGAGGCAGAGGCCGCAAAGTGGCAGTGTGAGACAACTCAGGTCTGTGCGTCAGCGTGGGGAGGAAGGTGAAAGGAGAGCACCTTGTCCCCTCCGCAGCAGCTGAGGAAGGGCCGCTGCCAGGGGCTCAGTTCCATCAAGGGGCAACAGGCGGACCCTCTGTAGGCCTAACCTCTCAGCGTGCTTCAAGATGGCTGCTCTACCTGCAGGCACATCCTCGATCTAAGCCATCGGTCTTGTTGTTCAGTCATAGGGGCTATTTGGCTCATTCTCTTCGCAGCTAACCACGTTGTAGAAGTCAGGGGGGCCTACAGGCTGTATATCAAGCCCAGATGCTGATGGATCTGCGGTAGCGGGCTGCAGGAGAGTGGAGACACAGCAAGGCACATCTCACTCCATCAGCAGCTTGGCCACTGCCCCCAAGTTCTGCAATTTTTAAAAGAAGAATAGTTTCTGGGGAGAAAAGGTGACACACTCCCCCGGATCTAGTTGCCTCAGGGGGGGGATTAGCTGCTGGGGCTAGTAGCCGACTGGCTTCCACACCACTAGCGCCCCTAAATCTAGGCTTTAAGTGATTCTCCTCGCACCAGAACCTCAGATTTGATGAACTTGCAGCCAAAGGACAAAGAAGAGACATGGATCTGCGACTTCAAGCCCCGCACAAAGAAAAGGCGCCAAAGAATGCACCTTTGGCAATAACCCTGCAACTGCACAACTGCGACTCGTCCCGGACCAGAGACTGGTTCCAAAGGAAAGAGGAACCCCTCTGCAAGCCAAAGGCAATTCCAGAACTACCTTGGACTAGAGGTACTAGTCCCCTGCAGCCTGCAGGCAAGAACAGCACCCGGATCCAAAGAATCACTGGCCATTGGGCCAGCCAAGGAAATCGCCTAAAAGGAAATTGTCTAGTGCATTGTGGGAAATGTAGACCTGATCTCCAGTGAGTTTCAGGTGGCTAGCATTTTCTCCCGGACTTCAGGACATCGAAGTGACCAAAGGCTGAATTTACTGTTACCAAGACTTGTTGGTGACCAGCGGGGCTACTACTACCTTTATTCCAAGTTGTGCTTGAAGCACTTTCCACCCAAAACCCTTGTGGTCCCGTTGTTGAGATTTTGCATCCCCTTCCCCACCAGCACTGTCTAAGTGGCAAAGTCAGCATCTGCGGCTTCCGTTTTCAGCACCAAGGACAGCTGGGACTGTTCTGTACCTGGACCCTACGAGCCAGGTTAAATTCATCTGACCGTCCAAGCCTGGTACTGGGACCTGCCTCACCTTGACACCCAGTGGTTTCCACAGAACTCGGCCTGCAAGTGACACTTTGCCACTCGTTTATTTCCCCGTTGACCGCAACGTCAACATTTTGCTGGAGTGAAATGCACTGATTTCTTTTTCCTTTAAAAATGCATAACTCCTGTTATACTCATCTGAGGGTGTTTGTTTTGATGTCTTAAATTATATATAAATCTGCTTTATTTTTACAAATTTGTGTCAGATTTCTTTCAAGTCATGTCAATTACTTATCATCCATGTTGGTACTCTGAAATGCTTAACACATATTCCTCTAGTATAGCTTGATTGCTCTGTGCCACATTACCAGAACTTAGCTAGGCATTTATTAGTGTGAATACAAGGACCTATTTGGGTAATGTGAAGGTATTACATAGTGAAGCCTAACAGCTTCACTGCATAATTATCCACCTTCCTACAATACTCTTTTAATGGAGTAAGGTGAATCTCAGGTACATCAATCATAAAGGATTCCCTTTCACTGTGGTGAGGCAGGACTAGAACATTGTCAACTATCATCATCCCAATCATAACTGCTTCGAAGTTGTCATCCTCAATATTTATGCACTCTATCACCCTTTTCGATGTATGATAATATCAGAGAACTCCCCAGTGTGTAAAGTGCCTGGCTTTTAGGGGTTCTGTCACATGATCGAGGAAGGAGTAGCTGTGATGTATGTGTTTGTTTATTGGAACCCTAATGCATTTCTAATGCCACAGAACTCTTGAAAGCTTCACATCTATGCACTCAAGCTTGGCCCAGCTGGTACTTCTTTTCCCCAGCTTAGCCTATCAAGATTGAGTGTCATACTGAACATTGTATCCAGTACACTTATAGAGACATCATATCTAGCCTTTCTGACAATTTTAAGCACCCCCCATGTGCTCACTAGGTAACATGATATCTGGTACATCAAAATATGCATGACTCAGATGTTTGAATATTGCAGATTTGTCAGTAGTATGCACGGACACAGTGTGTTCCTAAACATATAGATCGGTTTCAGGCAGGGTCCCATAAGATGTGTTTGAAAATTGCATTTAAAGTGTTTCTCAAAGCCATTGTCATCTTGCTAATAGCACACCGAGAAAGAAAACACGGCACAAGCACGGGACATAGCGTAAAAGAGAGAGAGGTGATGAAAATATCAATATCACTCCATTGGGCATCAATGCACAGACAGAAACCATTGTACATAAACCAACGTTCTTACAGGAATCCAAGCACACACACCGACAGAAACAGAGATAATCATGCATATAAAATAACAGAAATGGAGGCACCCATATCAACAGATAAAAAACATTTACTCATTTACACAGAGCAACAACTATGCCGAAATCCCTTTACCCAGGCTAACAGACAGATGGACCGATATAAGCATTCAGGCAGCTATTTACATACAGAAAACATGCATTCAGAAAGACTTCACTAAGGTAAGTTTACACAAGTACAAGTGTAAATCAGTTCCTGAATCTAGGTGTGAATCTGTACATTTGCTATTCACCATTTCTGAGGCGAGGGCACATTTAAAATGGAGTGCAGACTTATATATCTCCATATCCTGAAATAAGGAGGTCGAGACATCTAAACCAGAACTTATGAGAGTAAAATTACTTCCAGTACCTTTTCACACAGAGGTGGAGATCTATTCCATCTGTGTGTAGAGCTCCCTATAGGAATTCTTAAAGAAAGTTAGAAAAGTTTACAATTATTTAAAAAAATATTAAAATATTTTAAGGTAAAATAAAAAGCTGAATTAATTTCAAATAGTTATTATTAACCCGAAAAAAGTTACAGCGCATTAACTCTTCAAATTAAATGGTTATTATAGAAATACCAAATTCAAATATTATTAACAAACAGCACTCTCACTAGCATTTAAATATTTAATTCATATTTGGCTAAGTTAAGTAAAAAAAAAATGTTTTTGAGTTATTTATTTACGCAATTTTAATAAATGAATACATTTGAATTTTATAAAAAATATAAAGTTTAATGCGTGTGTTTGCATATGTATTTATATATATATATATATATGGCCGTCTTTCCCTAATTTGGCACTGTTGGTGAATTTTGAATAAATTAAATTAAGATTATCCTGATGGCTTGTGATATATATATATATTACCTACTGGCGGTCGCCAGTAGGTAGTTATAGTTAGGACCTTGTTTCTATTCAAAAAGCGTTTTTTCTTTCGCTAATATCTTTGGTGCCTTTGACGAATCCTCGCGAAATTTTCAAAACTAATGGGGCACTCCGGTCAGCTCCTGTCTTGAACGTTTTGGGGTGATTCGTCAAGCGGGGGCCGAGAAAAAAGGGCGGTCCCAAAACGCATTTTCCACATGTTAATTTCCATAGGAAACTTTAGACAAGGCTACAGCCCGAACTGCTGAACGGAATTACACCCAATTTGGCAAAAAGGTAGCTCTTGGTTCAGAGAGCACCCTTTTTTTAAATGGTGTAAATCCTTGGAGTAGTTTTTTAAATATTAAAGGAAAAGGAAATTTATATATCTGGGCGGAGCCTAACCACACATCTCATCGTGAGATCTGATTGGCTGTCAGCACTTCATCCAAGAAGTGTTGGCAGCCATCTTGGGACCACTATACATGATAGCACCCCATTAAAATGCATTGTAGTGAATGGAAGGTTTTGAGGGTCAACAAAAGGAGAACGTATAAAGGGTGATAAGACTTTAGTTACATTATAAATCATTTGTTGATGTACCATACTAATTTTAGGAATTGTGGTGTGTTCTAAGGTGATTTTACCCTGTGAAAAAGCCTTCTGCTGGGATATCATGAATCATGTTTGAGAGAAAACTATTTTCTCATACTTTTCCCATAGAGGTTTGGAAGGTGATCTAGAAGCTAAAACGAGAGCATATTTTCTGTAAATTCACATTATCTTTCTCAGTCATGTGAGAATAAAGTCTGACATTCTCAGTAAAACATGCACATCCAACAAGGGCAGAGACTGTCAGTTGATTCCTTTGTGTTCTACTGCAGCTTCCCAGAGTGTTCTAAAGAACAACTAGAGCGCTAACAGTCTTACTTATGACAAACGTATGGCACACCTGAAGCCATCTTGATTGGAATAAAGTGGTAACACTTAAAACATTTAATTTAAAAAGGAACAAAATGAGGGGGTTCATTTTGCCATAGAAATTATGATTAGTGCTGCAGAAAGAAACATTTGGGCACATTTTGAGTGACTTCTCAAATCCTCTTCTATTTGATTAAAAGATTCTGACATGCAGACTGAAACATGCATTTTCAATACCAGCAGCAGACTTCCTTGGTGAGCAGTAGCTTTACTACAGTGATCTAATGAGCAACTAGAGTGCTAACATTCTGAATTTACGGCAAATGTGTGACACATCTGAATGCCTTCTTGAAGGAATCAAAGTAAAAAACTGAAAGTATTTCTTTTACTGAGGAGACTGTAGTAAATGAGGAAATTAGGAAACTTCATAACAAATAAGTCTCCCAAGATGGCCACCAGAGACAAAGAGCCCAAATGTAGCACAAATATCACCCAGATGTAGCCCACATATAGCCCAAGGACAGAATGTCTCAGAGTGTTCTAAAGAACAACTAGAGCGCTAACAGTCTTACTTATGACAAAAGTATGGCACACCTGAAGCCATCTTGATTGGAATAAACTGGTAACACTTAAAAAATGTAATTTAAAAAGGAACAAATTTAGGGGGTTCATTTTGCCATAGAAATTATTATTAGTGCTGAAGAAAGAAAAATTAGGGCACATTTTGATTGACTTCTCAAACCCTCTTCTATTTCATTAAAAAATTCTGACATGCAGACTGAAACATGCACTTTCAATACCAGCAGCAGACTTCCCTAGTGATCAGTAGCTTTACTACAGTGATCTCAATGAGCAACTAGAGTGCTAACATTCAGAATTTATAGTGAATGTGTGACACATCTGAATGCCTTCTTGATGGAATCAAAGTAAAAAACTGAAAGCATTTCCTACTGAGGAGACTGCAGTAAATGAGGAAATTAGGAAACTTCATAACAAATACATTTCCCAAAATGGCCACCAGAGACAAAAGAGCCCAAATGTAGCACAAATATCACCGAGATGTAGCCCAAGTATAGCCCAATGACAGAAGTGTGCAAAACACTTTTTTGTTGTTGTTTTTTTGCAGTTTTATATATTGCAGACTGGTCAGGTATTGAAGTGCTTTACATGAGCATTGGTTACATCACACAAGGACAAATTCATGTTGGTTGTAGACATGGGGAGATTAAGTGATTTGACCAGAATCACAGAATGTCGAGCTGAAGCCGAAATTCCAACCTGGTTCCCCAGTTGCAAAGTCTGCAGCTCTGGAAGTAATACCACATCCTTTCCCCCTAAGTGCAACATTTAATCAAGTGGTCAACTGGATAAAAAAACATAAAGATAACAAATAATTTAAAAGTGCTTTGTCGCTATTTGAAAACTCAGAAAATATGTCCTCATTTTAGTTTTTTAGAGCACTAACCATAATTTCGATGCAAATAAGACCCTCTCATTTCTATAATTTCTAAAGGAAATGCTCTAGGTATTACAGTTTTGATTACATAAAGATGATGTCAGGCGTGCCATACTTTTGTAATAAATATAGAATGTTAGCAGTCTAGTTGTTCATTAGGATACTGTTGAGAGGCAGAGGCCAGGGGCACGGACTCAGAAAATTGAAGGCAGGTAGGAGGGTGCAGAGGCAACAATTTGACTACACTGGGCAGGCAGGAAGGGCAGTAGCAGCACAACAGACTATGGAGGGCAGTGGAAAGGGGGCAGGGGGCAACAAACCAACAATGCAGGACAGGCAAGAGAGGCTGTGGCAATATAATAGACCATTGTGGGCAGAAGGAAGAGGCAGTGGTAGTACAACCATACATGCCAACAGACCCGATTCAGCCAGGAAACGCCTAATGTTTTTAAGCCCAAATGGGCTTTATTTGATCTGTCTCCTGTCTACAATCTCCTCTTTTTCAATGTAAATCAATGGGGAAAATCAATACCCCAGTTTTTTTTCAAAATTTCCCTCTTACCAAGTTCAAAATGTTAGCAAGTATGGTACATTGGATCATGGAGGGCAGGAGGAATTGGGGTAGGGACATGGACTCGGATAACAGAGGACAGGAGGGACATGGACAGGTGCACCAAACTGACCTTACAGGGCAGGCATCAGGGTTTGCAGCAGCACAATACACAACACAGGGCATGCGGGACAGGAGTGCAGCACAACAATCCATGGAAAGCAATAGGGAGGGGACAGGACCATGCACATGGACAACAGAGAACAGAGGGGAAAGAGGTAATGGCAGCTAGCTGACCATAATGGACAGACAGGAGAGAAAGCTGCAGCATAATGGACCATAAAGGGCAGGAGGTAGGGATCAGGGGCATTACAATGGAACAGACAAGCCAGGAGGGAGGGAATAGGGTCTGCACATGGAAAACAGAGGGAAGGGGCAGGGCAGGAGCAGCAAGCTGACAATGGAGGTCAGGCAGGATGGGCACTAGAAGCAAGACACACCATGGAGAGCAACAGTGAGACTATAATGGCATACACACTGACCATAGAGGGAAGGTGGGAGGGGGTCAGGGGCAGCTAGCTGACCACACAGGGAAGGTGGGAGAGGCCGTGGCAGCACAGAAGACCATGCATGGCAAGCTGGAGGGTTAGTGGCAGCAGAATGGCCATGATGGGCGAGAAGGAGGGGGCAGGTGCATGCAGAAAGGACCATGGAGGATAGAGGGAGTGGTAGGAGCTGGGCACAGACAAGAGAGTTCAGTGGAAGGGGCCTCACAACAGACCACGTGGGGCAGGCAGGGGGAGCAGTTGCAGCACAACAGACCAGGGAGGGCAGAAGGGTGTGGCAGTAAAATGGACCATGGAGGACAGGAGGAAGGGGATAGGGTCATGGAGTGTGGACAGGCATGGTGGAGGTGGCAGGGACAGGTTACAGTCATCTGACAATGCTAGGCAGGTGGGAGGGGAGTGGCAGCTCAACAGAACACTCAGAGTAGATAGGAGGGGCAGGTCCATGGAACATGGTGGTCAAAAATGATGGAGCAGGGGCATGCACACAGACATCGGAGGGCAGGGGGAAGGAGAGTAGGGGCAGCAAGCTAAGCACAGAGGCTAAGCAGGAGGTCAATGATGGGGCATAGAATTGGGCAATGGAGGACAGGAGGAGTGGACTGGCACATCATGATAAATGGAGGGCAGTGGCAGCACATCAGACCATGCATGGCAGGAGGGAGAAGGCTAGTGCATGGATTCAGACAACAGAGGATAGGGAGGAGGTGGATGGGGCAGCAAGCTAACTGTTCAGAGAAGGCGGGAAGGCCAGTGGCAGAACAACGGCCACACAGGGCTGTAATGAGGGAGCAGGGACTTGGACAAAGGATGGCAAGGAGGAGGGGAGGCAGGAGCAGCAAGCTTGGGTGGGGGCAGCAAAATGCCAGGCCAGGCCCTGATTCCAACCCCCCACCATCCATTGTGATAGGCATCTTACTTAACATTAAAAAAACCTAGAAATTCACTGAAAAAAACAGATTACAGGGACGTTATAGGTAGACTCAGATTTCACTCGCACAAAACCAGTGAAATTCAGCAGTTATAGTTGCCTGAGCTAACTATAACTTACACCCCCGCAATGCACTGCTTATGACCTCAGACATTACATCATTCATGACATGGTCAGTGACATCACTCATGACATCACTCATGACATCTCAAATGAGCTGTGAATGGAATGGAACTATAATCACTAGAACTTTATTAATGGATAGTGTGTGTATATTAACAACCCTTTTTTTTTCTTTTCTTTCGTGTAAGAACCATTATAATACGCAACGTGCCCAGATCAATATGGCCGATAGCCTTTCACTTTAAAGTAATGTGTAGTCCATTGTTTATGTTGATGTTTGCAATCCTAAGTATGTTTATTATGAACAAGTCACGTTGACGAACATACAGGTATGGCGGTCATGGGGCAAGATATGTTGAAATGACATTGTGTGCATATTAACACTTGTTTTCTTTTCTTTATTGTATCAATTCCTGAATTTTCACATCGTGACCAGGCCAATATGCGCGCTAGCTTTTTGGATTAAAGTAATATGTAGTCATTTGTTAATGTTGGCAACTGGAGGCATTTATACATTTAAATAAGGAAGCTACAATGACGTCTTGTATCGTTATCAAGGTTCGGATGAGCCGAAACGCGTGGATCGCATTTCGCATTTGAAATGTCATCAGTGATGTCATCAATGATGTCACTGATCATGTCATGAGTGATGTAATATGTGACATCATCAGCAGTGCATTGTGGGGGCGTGAGTTATATATATATTCACTGAAAAAACCATAGGTTTCAGGGACGTTATAGTTAGAAATTAGCATTTAAAAAACCTTTGAAATTCACTGAAAAAACCATAGGTTTCAGGCACGTTATAGTTAGAAATTAGCATTTTAATAACCTTAGAAATTCACTGAAAAAACCACAGGTTTCAGGGACGTTATAGTTAGTTGGACATTTCACTCGTACAAAACTAGAGAAATTTGGCCGTTACAGTTAGTTCAGCTAACTATAACTCGCGCCCCCGCAATGCACTGCTGATGATGTCACATATTACATCATTAATGACATGGCCAGTGATATCACTGATGACATCACTGATGACATCTCAAATGACATCACTGATGACATCACTGTATATATATATATATATATATATATATATATATATATATATATATATATTAATATATATATTACCTACTGGCGGTCACCAGTAGGTAGTTATAGTTAGGACCTCGTTTGTATTCAAAAAGCATTTTTTCTTTTGACAATATCTTTGGCGCCGTTTGACAAATCTTTGCGAAATTTTCAAAACTAATGGTTTGCTCAGGTCAGCTACTGTCTTGAAAGTTTCAGGGTGATTCGTTGAGCGGGGGCCGAGAAAAAAGGGGGGTCCCAAAAAGCGTTTTCTCCATGTTAATTTCCATAGGAAACTTTAGACAAATCTGCATGAAATGAATCAGGAACTCTGCTCACCCCTCATATCGTACGACGCTGCTCTCTGCTGCCCCCAATGCTGTCAACGACGCTAACGCCGCCAACGTTGGGAGCCCGTCAGGACGGGTAGCCGGAAGAAGGAAGTCGACGAGTGATCCGGACCCGGAAGCGGATTGTGCCCGAGCCAAACCAGCGTGGAACCCGCGATAGACGCTCCTTACGAGAGACCGCCCAAGGAGGTCCAGGAGGATGCGGGAGGCTTGTGGGGCAGCCCGAGTCTGCAGGGACCATCTGAGTGCCCCCGTTGCCCCCGCTGTGGTCATAACAGAAACGGGAGAGATCCGGTGGCTGCACAGGCAGCGCATGGCGAGGGCTTGGCCCCGGCCCTATCTAAGGGGCCGTAGAGGCCCTTAAAATACACGGAGAAGACTGAACCCCATATTATAACCCATGAACAAGAACGAGCGGGAGGGAAGGAATGATACTCGAACCAAGACTGTCATAATCCCCTCGGCTATTCTCTGCACTCGAGAGGCAAAATGCAGAGGAAGGGGAGACAGAGAGGATTACAGATATGGAAAACGATAATACAAGAGTCAAAGAACTGGAAGGGGAGCAAAAGAAAATTAGCTGACCCCCAGCAAGGGTGAATGACCCAGTGGAAGGGTCAATATCTAACCTAGAAATCACAGCATCGTCTAGCGTCTCAATGATAGAAGTAATGTTGATCCTACAGAAGACCTTGCAAGGCCTGTTGGAAGTCTCTGTAATGAACAATGACATTTTGAAAGATCAAAAAGAACAACTACAAATAATCGTGGGGGAGTTGAAACAAATAAAGGACCATATGCCTTCTAAAGTGAGACCGGTTATAGGAGAAGAAATACTCTTACAGATGGAGGAGGAGGAGGATGATCAGGCACATAAGGGAAAACAGAGCATGTATATATCACGATACCCGATGCTTATAAAGAAACGGGGAGAAACAACGAGATATAAACAATATATACCTAGAACAAGGAGACAGGTGAGAAGGGGTAAGAAGGGACCGGTTAGAAAACATAAGGAAAGGGAGGTTGTGATTACAGTGGAAGGATATAAGGGTCCAGCGAAAGACCTAAATAAATATCAGGAACAGAGTTTAGGAAATAAAGATATAAAACATATGGATATTAAGAGAAGAACACAAGATAAAAAATCAAAGAGAATGCCACTGAACCCCATATTATAGCCCATGAACAAGAACGAGCGGGAGGGAAGGAATGAGGAAAAAGGGGAATCTGAAAAACAAAAAAGGGAAGGATAGGGAAGGACCAGAGAGGAAATGGAGAGGGAGGTTAGGAGAAGAACTTATAAAAAAGAAAGTGAAATGGAGAATGAGTTATTATTATATCTGGAACCGGTAAATCAGAGGAATGGTGGAAAGAGAGGAAGAAAACTAATACCCTTAAATCGAACCCAATTGCTTCACACCTTCTCTAAATGTGGAGGTCTGAAAGACATAGGGACAGAAGACCTCAGACAGTTAGGTTTCACAGAAAATAGAAAGGGACAAGAAGTAACAAAGGTCTTGCTATACTTACGATTGGTAAAGGTAGCATTAATGGGCACAGAACTGGACTTACTTGAAGAAGGAATTAGATTAGTCCCAGAACAGGAAGTAAGAAATAGGGATTTAGATAAGCAACCCTTCCTAAAAAACCATGTAGGACTGGGAAGGAGGCAGATTAGATTGATTGAGAAGGCATACGGAAATAAGGAAGACCTAAAACTTACGCTGCAAATTGACGAAAGAGAGGAGCACAGAGAAGGATTCAAATTAATAAATAGATATAGGCCCTTAAGATCATTGGAGAATGACGAAAAAAGTTGGTTAGGTGAAATCGAGTAGGAGGCATGGTCGTCGCACAGCCTGGGCATACTTACTTGGAATATCAATGGTTATAATAGAATATCTAAAATAGATGACTTTAAAAAAGCAACCGAATGCTTTGAAATTGTGTGCCTACAAGAAACATGGCTGTGCGACGAAACCCCAGTGTAGATAGGGTATGTACAATTGAAAACACCAGCTAGGAGAAGTCAGTTTGGCTGTCCGGTGGGCGGACAAATAATTATGATATCAACTAAAATAGCCAAACAAGTGGTCCCTCTGAAAGTTAAATGTAAATGGTTTAAGGCCGGTAGAGTGCACCTTCTGGACCCTAACCCCGATTGAGATGGTATAACCATCGTAAATATTTATATGCAGGGAGGTGGATATAGGGAATATAAAGCAGATCTGAGCAAGTTTAAAGAGGATATCGCGGAGATCACAGATGCCTATCAGAAGGACTTGGTTTTAGAAACTTTTAGTACTAGGTGACTTTAATCACAAAATAGACCCATGTAGAGTTGACATAGGATTCAAAGAGATATTGATGGCCTACAATATAAATGTTGCCAACTTCCCTGGGGGGGGAGTTACTGCACGTGATAAAGCCTTTTGTAACTTTATGAGTTCAATGTGCTTAGTCTGTGCTAATGGAAGGATGGAGTCAGATCGGCCATGTAACCACACATTTAAGATGGGCAACCAATTGTGTCCAATAGATTACATCTTTATTCATGCATGGAATTTCGAATTAATAAGAGAGTTTGAGGTGATGAGTGTTGAAGGAAGCGATCACTTCCCACTTAGCGCTAAGATAGTCGGAGGAAATAAAAAATCAAGAGATATAATTACCCCAATACAAATGGAGTACCCCAAAAGGTTGACTACCCGTATGACGGAGGAGGGCCAGGAGAAATTGAGGTAATTTCAGCAGTGTCAAATATTAGATGACTTTCCAAGGATTGCTAACATAGGTTGGTTCGAAAATGTAATTACCCAAGCTGTCCAATGTCTAAGAGTTAAGCTAAAAGGGAAAGGGTGTAGGGGAGATAGGAATAAGAAAGGACATAAAGAGGAAAAACTGGTTCAGTGAGGAATGTAGGAAATTAAAATCAAACATAAGAAAAGGGGAAAGAAGATTGAAACTGAAGTATGATACAGATATGGTGATTAGCCTACAGGAATTAAAGAAAACATAAAAAAAGGTCATAAGAGATCATAAAAGAACAAATAAAGAGAAATGCTGGGGGAACTTATTAGAGACAATAGAAAGTAAGGATGTAAAGAAGTTCTACAAACTGGTCCAAGAGGGGTCTGGGAAGACACAGGCAATTATGAATTGCGTAGTGACGGAATATGACAGGGACCGATATCTGGGTGAAATATGTAGCACAGGAGAATGGTAAGCAACCGTGGAACAAGTAATATGGCCAGCGATGGGGGAGGATACTAGGTTGTCATTCTCAGAAAGCAATGTTAAACGCATTGTAACAAATCTAACATTGACTAGAGCAGCTGGCCCTGATAATCTCCCGGCTGTAATTATAAAGACCCAATCAGACTGGTGGGCAGAATTTTTTACAAAAATGTTTTCTGGCATTCTGGAGATGGGGAAGATGCCCCAGACTTGGGAAGGAGCGATTATAAGACCCATTCATAAACGAGGAGATGTAAAGACCCCCAAAAATATAGGTTAATTAACCTCTTGGATGTGGGAGAGAAGGTATTTTCTAAAGTAATATTAGAAAAACTTAAAGAATGGGTAGAGGATAACCAAATATTACCGCCAGAACAGGGGGGCTTCAAGAAGGGGCATTCTACAATAGACCATTGTTTCTCCCTTTGGTCCATCGTGCGGAAGTCGGTGGAGCAGGGGGGCACGTTGTTCAGCTGCTTCATTGATTTCCGGGCAGCTTTCGATCTGGTTGACCGCAACCGGTTGTGGGAGATGTTAATAAATATTGACATTCCTAGGGATCTTTTGGTTATTTTACAGGAGCTCCATAGGTACAATTGGGCACAGGTTATCCTGGACACAGATGGGACACTGTCAAAGAAGATACCAATTGAAAACGGGTTAAGACAAGGGTGCGTTTTGGCCCCTTTGCTTTTCTCTTTGTTCACAGCCGACTTACCAATTATATTATAGAAGGTATGGGGTGCTAGCCCTAAATTAGATGGGAAACATATTGCCTGCCTACTCTATGCAGACGATCTGGTAATCTTAGATCGAACAGAGATAGGTCTGCAGAGGAAGCTGATGGTGTTTAATGAGTATTGTAATCAGAAAAAACTTGTTGTAAACCTAGACAAAACCAAGGTCTTGAGCTTTGGTAGGAAAAGGAAGAAATTCAGTTGGTTTCTGGGCTCCACTAAAGTGGAAGAAGTAAATGAGTACAAATATTTAGGCAAATGGTTTGAAAGATCCTTAAAATGGGAAACTCACCTGAATGCATTAAGAATAGGAGCGCAGGCCTCAGTCAGTGGGTTGAAAAAGTGTAATAGGAATTATGGAGAAATGTCAGATAGACCCATCCTGAAGGCTTATATGGCCATGATTCCGCCTCAGTTCCAATATGGAGCCGAATACTGCATATGAGTGGTAAAAGAAGGTGGGATATTGAAGAGGGAAGATGTATAAAAAATGTATTATTCCTACCTAGATCATCTATGAAACAGGCGGTAAGAATAGAAACGGGCATGGTATCTTGGGAGGTAATGACACGTATGGCACTAATAAGATTTTGGCAATGCCTGGGAAATGGGGAGGAGCAAAAAATAGCAGAATGGTGCAAAAGGGACATTTTGCAGAGTGATTTGAAATGGGCATCAGAAGTCAGGAAAATGTTAAAGACAGTATGCGGGGAACTAGGAGTCAAACTGAACCCTCAAGATTTACAAATTGATGTTGCAAGATGAGAATTGAAGGTAATAGGGAAAGAAACATCTCGAGATCAGGATTACCAGTACCTGGTGGGGAAAAAATCGGTGGGTTTTATGTTGAAATCCTGGAAATCTGACCAACAGTTCTCGTATATAGACATACTTCCCAACCGCTACTTTAGAAACGAAGTTTTAAGATTACGAATAGGAACCAATCCTTTTCTATATGAATGATGGGATAAAAGAGGTTATGATGGATCCCGAAGAAAATTGTACCTGCAACTTAGACACGAAATGCAATATTTTGCACATATTATTAGATTCCCTCAAGGTCCTTGACACACGGAAATTGCTTTTTCGACCTATAATTTTAAAATATGGCATAAAGAACCGAGCACATGCAGCAGAATTGCTAATGGAAATTACCGAATTGGACATAGCATGTGCACTGCGGAGATTTATGCTTGAAGTCAAAAAAAGTTTTTAGTGTTTATAAAATTGGAATTTTATGAAGTTCATTTTAGGATAATAGCAATTAATTTAGAAAATGAAATAATTATTTATTGTGGTATTGTAATCCTATTGTGTATAAATGATAATGACATTCTATTGTGGAAAGATAGGAATGTTCTTTTTATTTTTTTTATGCTTAAGGACCGAAGGTCTAAATAAACATTATCTTTGACTTTACTTGACTACAGCCCGAACTGCTGAACGGAATTACACCAAATTTGGCAAAAAGGTAGGTCTTGGTTCAGAAAGCGAACTGTTTTTTTAAATGGTGTAAATCCGTTCAGTAGTTCCTGAGAAATTCAAAAAATAAAAATATCGATATCTGGTCGCGGAGGAGGATTCAGGAACTCTCCCGAGCATGAGCTTCATTTTGATTGGCTGTCAACACTCCAAACCAGGAAGTGTTGGCAGCCATCTTGTGAATCAGTAAAACCGAGTCAAAAGAAAAAAGGATAAAAAAGGATAAAAAACAAAAAAAGGGGGCAGGATAGAAACACCCTAACCCCCTAGGCCTGCTCAGGGGGTCCCACAGGGCCAAAAAAAACATTTTTAAAAATATTTTTGGCCAAATTCGCACTGGGTGCGGGAATATGTCCGAATTTATTTTTAAAAGATGAAGCGCGGGCTCATGTGCTTCGTTTCTTTAAGCCTGCGGGTGGGCCAGGTCCCAGGGGGCAATCAAAAAAATATAGTGCGGGGGCCGCACCTCCCCAGGGCTTTGCTCATAATGTGTGGGGGGACACGCTGCCCCCACGCAGCCCCAGGGACCGCCACCTCCCGGGGCTCTGATTTCCTTAACATCCACAAGCGATTTTTCATGTTGCTGCTTTAAGATGACGTGCTCACTGTGAGGAGTTGTGCAGGTATATAAATGGCATTTTTGCGGAGAAATTATTTCAGAAGAACGCTCTCAAGCAGCCGGTTCAATGAAGGATTTGTACTGTAAATCGCTCGTAGCACCGCTTGATTTAAATAGAATCAGCTGCGCGCTGGATGCTGCGTTGCTCCACGCACCCCTCCAAGGAGGCAGGTTTGCATTCGGCGCACTGTGGGGCATATTCTCAAGGACTTATCGCTGAGTTATCGGCACTTTAGCGCCGCAAAAGTGGCGATAGATTTATCGCCCTATTCTCAAGCTGGTGCAAACTGCCGATATCGCCAGTTTTCCAGCGATAGCTGCCCCAAAAAACATCGCCACGGATGAGAGCGACAACTAACGCTAATGATATGCAGAGTAGGCGTTCCCGTGCAAAAACACACGAAAACACCACTTTGCGATATTCTCAAGTACCAGCCAGATCGGCGAAGCGATCCAAAAAGAGGCGATAAGGCGCGTTAGCAGCAGGGACTTAACACCTGCTCATTACTGGTGTTAAGCTGGACGACAACCTGCAGTAGAAAGGGAGCCCAGCCCAGAGCCACATCTGAAGACCAACACATGTCATGGAGCTACTGATCATGCAGCTCCGAGACCCAAGAGGGCCACAACACCCACCGCCACCAACCCTAGGTCCCCCCCCAGACCACCTCCCCTGGACTACTACAGAGGCAGCGCAGAACAAGACAGCGGACCTTCCGAAAACGCACCAGCCTCACAGACTTAATGCCAGAGGATGTCATTGCCTACTACAGGCTCAAAAGGACAACCATCCTCCGCACCCTGACCCACATTGCCCACAGGCTGACGGTACCAACACCGCGGACAACCAACATCCCTCCGCAGACAAAGCTGCTGGCTGTCGGAGTCTCACAGCTAGCCCTATCAAAGTCCCTCACACCTGTCTTGGATGCCATCATCAGCTTGGTACCCCAGCACCTTCACTTCCCCCACACTGCGCAGGAACAGCTGGAGACCAAGCAAGGCTTCTACGCCATAGCTGGCTTCCCGCACGTGTTGGGGGCAATTGACTGCACACATGTCCTACTTGTGCCCCCTGCCGACACTGCACACAATTACTGCAACAGAAAGCACACGCATTCCATCAATGTGCAGGCAATAGTGGACCACCGGAGACTCTTCACCAACGTCGTCGCCAACTACCCAGGCAGTGTGCATGATTCCTACATCTTCCGACAGTCCATCATCAACCAGCGCTTCCAGGATGGCACCTATGGAAATGCACTGCTCGTTGGTAAGTACCAAATGAACACACCACACACCTCAACTCCACAATCATGCAACTCACAACTGTGGGAATGCACATGTTACAAAATCACATAAGACATGCCAAACAACATGCCCACCTACCAGACACGACAACACAAGTAACTGTGGTAACCGTGGCCAGCCATGTAGACAAACCCTCCACGTCTCTCTCCCCTGTCACAGGTGATCAAGGATATGTACTCTGCCCGTGGATGATGACACCCCTCCGAGACATGAACACCCAGGCCCAGAGGCAGTACAATGCAGCCCACAAACACACCAGGGGCATTGTGAAGCGCTCATTTGGCGTGTTAAAGTCACGTTTCAGGTGCCTGGACATCACAGGTGGAAGACTCCTGTACAGCCCGGAAATAGTGTGCAAGATGATCATTGCATGTTGTGTGTTGCACAACATATGTGTACGCACCAATGCCCCATGGATCCGAGTGCCAGATGCACCAGACGATGATGATGAAGATGAGGCAGGTGGACCACACCCCAGTGCAGCTGCAGCAGGATTAGCCCGAAGGAACACAATCATTAACAATTTCTTCACATGAGCACGTCACATTGTGACTGTCCTTAGCAATCATGGGACAGGACAAAATGACCACAGGCACAGCATGTGCAAATACATTCATTCCAACACACATTCCCTGTGTGCATGTCACTCCTCTGCATAAGCGCATCACTCTGACAAGTGTAAGTGCAACATTTAGTGCTAACAATCTCACAAATGGCAATTAGATGGTGGGTGTGTCACCTCTGTACAGAGAGGCTGTTTAGGGTGTCACGTATTCAAAATGCCATTTCAGGGTGTCAAAGATAGTACGTAATCCCACTCAGCAGCGTATCACATGTGTCCAAATTCATGACATAAAGGCTGTCAATTGTGACCAAGAAAAGACAACAGGGCGTCTTTTGGGGTCAAATATGTACCACCATGATGCAGAGAGTTGCACCCTGTGACTCAAGTCCCACAACATTAGCAACATGGACATGAGGGGGAATCACTGCCCCTACATTCATCCATACTTTCATACTTGATTGAACATAGACATGACCCATCTGTGTGAATTAGAATGTTTTATTCACATTCGGTGGAGTGTTGAAGCTGGAGCAGTACAGGGCCATGCAAACCCCACTTTACATTGTTGCCCCGTGGAGGGCCAGACAGAGTCCTTTAGGGATTGACAAGTTCATCGGTAGAGGAAGAGTTCAGTCCGCAGTCTGATTGCTGTGTCATTGGTAACCAAACAGAATACGGCAGTCCATATCGAGGTCCAAGGTGAGTGTCGCAGAGTGTATCGGGGGACAGTGGAAGGTGAGAGGGCAGAACCAAGCAGAAACAGGCCACATGGCGAAGATGAATGCTACAGCTTCCTTCTTACCACTAAGGCAGAATCATCCGCATCTTCGTCCTCTGATGTTACATGTGCCTCACATGTGGGTGGTGTTGTTTTGTCTGCATCACTGTGTGGCAGTGACACATCAGTGGCCGGAGGTGGATTGGCTGCAGCACTGTGTGTCACTGACACATCAGGGGGCGGAGATGTTGATGTAGAAGCAGCAGCAGCAGCATTCATCGGCGCCAGGCCTTGTGGCAGCAATGCCATGATGAGGGTCTACAGGGCATGGAAGAATCCAGCTACATCTAGCTGGTGTGCCGCCGTGGCAGCCATTCTTTCCGCCTGCACCCGCTCCATGTTCTCCATGATCCTCTGCATGTCTCCCAACTCCCGGCTGACATCGCTGGAGCCACTCTGACTAGACAGTTGACTTGTCTCAGAATCAGGACTCCAGCGATGTCAGCCATGGATCGTTGGAGAGCATGGAGCGGACTGTGGGTGTCTGTTAGGGACTGTAAGTGGTCCCTGATGGGACTTAGGCACCCACGTATGGCATCTAGTTTGGCTGCCATGAGGTCGAACCCTACCCGCACCTGATCAGCCATCTTCTCCTGGCACCCTAACACACGGCGTTGGAAGGCCATGTGTTGTTCATGGGGGTCCTGGGAGACAGCCGTGGTGGTGGGTGCTTCCTGCTGTTTGGTCTGTGCAGGGGGTGAGGTCTCCTTGATGCAGCTGGGCTGCCCTGCTCCTGGAGGTGAGGTGCCGAAGCTGTCCATGAGCTCTTGGAGGGCGTCGGGGTCGAAGGTGTGGAGGTCCTCTTCATCATCAGTGAAGAGATGTTCGGTCTGCTCTGCAGGAGGTGTTGATTCTCCCTCTACAATGTGAAGGGGAGATGCAGTTTAACATTGTGTTCACATGTATGTTGACACATTGTACAAGTTTACATACAGACTGCATGACAATGTACATTGTGTCTGTTTGGGAGGAGCTGCCTATTTGATGCGGGGCAGTGGACATTTCGACAACATCACAGATGTGTGTTTGTACTTGTACATTATCATCTCATATTTCCCTGCTATGCCAAATGTGATTGGCCAGTTTCTACACACAAGCGGCAATAGTTGTGTCCTCTGTTCTGTTGTGCACGTGTTGCAGTTTGTACCACATTGTTGTCAATGTTGATGTGCTCTGAATGTTATTTGTGTGTGCTGCATTGTGGGAGAGTCGCCCCTGCAGCTCTGATTTTGCTGCCCCTTATCCCTTTCAGGCGGTGTGCCTTTGACTTCTGTGCTTATACAGTGCTGAGATGTTGCATACTTGGGTAAATTGGGCTCATGGTGGGAGTTGGGACTCTGGGGCATGGTTTGTCCGCAGATGTGTTGTTGACGTCAGGGGTTGTTTGTGCACGTGGATGAGTCAGAGTGTGACCAGCTCCTTTACGGATGTGGTCCACACTCAGCCACCTCAGTGTCGTGGCGTGCAACATGTCATGATATATTGACTGCAGCCATGCTATTCGTCATGCAGTGTCACTTGCATTGTCAGTGTGGCTCACAGACACGCCGCTTTGCTGGGTTTGGCACATGTGCATGGGTTGGTTGTGAGATTGGTTATGTGTGGGAAGGGCCCCCTCTGGGCAGATAGTCGACGGGGGCCTACTTGCTGTTTCTAGGTGTGCTGCAGTGTGCCAAGGGGATCAGGGACATGATCCAGAGTCATTGTGGGTGTGCACTGTGCTGTACTTAATTGTGCATGTGTGACATTGTGCCCATCTCCCCCGTCCCCCCAGTCCCTTGTTATTACTCACCCTGTTGCTGTTGTGTCAGGTCATGTTGAGCAGTGTCCGGTGCCCCAACTCCTGCCACCGTCTCCACACTGATGACTGTGGACACCATTTCCTCCATCTCATCCAGCTCCTCCTGTGGTGCTGGACTCCCACCTCCAGTCTGCATTGCTGCCTTCTGGTTGTTGCAGAGTTTCTGCTTGGTTTTGCGCTTCACATCATTCCAGCGCCTCTTGAGCTCTTCCATTGTCCTCCTCAGCACTCCGACTGCATTCACCTTGTCCACGATGGTCTGCCATATTCCATTTTTTGTCGCCAATGACACAGTGGAGGTGACGAACAGTTGTTGATGGTGTTCTATCACCTCCGTTACCAGGATCCTGTTTTCCTGCGGACTGAACCGCGTCTTCCTCTTCTTCTTCTCCTTGCCCTTCCCTGACCCCGAGGTTCAAGGCGGGTCCTCCATGGGGCTTGTGGGGTTCTCGTTGTCCTCTGTACTTGCTCCGGCTACCTCCATTGTGCTTCGCAGTTGCTTTGATTTTTTTTTCTGCTTTTATAGTGATTTTTCCTGCCTGACGTGTGTGAATTGCAGGCCTGGCGCAGCTTATCACTGATTTTTTTATCGCGGTTGGGCCCATTTACATTTACATTTACATCGGGAAACTATCGCATGTTACCGCTGTGTTGAGAATAGAACGTTAACACAGCGTTATTTTCCCGCGTTAGACGGCGATATGAAAAATTGCCTTAACCTATTTTGGCGATGATTATCGCACGTTCTTGAGAATATCCCCCTGTGTACACTTTCCTACCATACACGGCCCTGGGTGTGTTTTTATAAGAGCATTCCAGCGGACAGGGCTCTTGAGAGAATAAAGCGCTGTTTAATCCCAACACCCTCATAATAATCCTTTATTAGACTACACACAAAGCGGGAGCGACAGTCTACACAACACAGGATAGCATCAGACTCCGAGAAACTGATTGGATACACTCCTTTTCTGCTACATTTAAACCATTTTTCACTTACAGTAGGAGATATAAGAGCCTTTCATTGCAGAGTCCTCTGAGGAGTAATCTCTGTGGGAGTATATTTTGGCAACTAAACGCACCTGTCAATGTTTATTAATAGCAGCCGCCTGTGATTTAATTCAATTTATTTTGGCAGCAGCGCTGAGTTCGTTCACCACCCAGAAAGCCCCACGTGCCAAACCCCTTTAAAAAAGAAATCGCTTAAAAGACCCTCCTCGGGAAGCTAGTGAGGTGTAAGTGCGGAGCGGAGTCGTGGTCACCGAATGTATGGTATTGAATTAAATTATATTGTAGGTCCCCCCACACAATATACTTCATTTATATTACATTACGCTCCACTTACAACACCAAGGTCACACGTGGCTAAGCCGTGGCGCTCTCTGGCCTGCTTGATAGATATGTGGCACTTGTCACATAATGCCCCATCAGCTGTATGATTTGCAGATTGCTGCAAAAAATATTTCAAGCTCAAAGGGATCACTAATTAAGAAAAAAACTGCAGGCATGATGTAATGCAGTGGCAAACACGTGCCGCACAGACAACATTTTCTTGCCACATAATTTAGTCAACTGTGTACCATAATTTGGCCCTGCACTGCCCAGTGGCCTAAAAAGGTAGACTGATCCTAAAAACAGGCAAAGGGAATAGCCCGCAGACCATGATTTGGTAGTTAAACAAAAAAAACACAAAAAAAACTCAGGGGCATATTACCAAGGATTTGCGATAATTATCGCAAAGCGCGCTTAGCGCTGGATTTCATCGCGGAGATAACGCGTTATTATCAACGCTTATCTCCAAGGCGATAAAAAATCCAGCGATAGCGGCGAAACCCAGCAATAGCGCGAGAAATCCAGCGATACATTCACTGCGCTAATGAAAAGCTTGCTAATAGGCAGGTGAGGACTTAACCTTACAATCCACCTCCCATTGACAAGATGGTTAAGTCAAGTTTTTATCAGGTGTTAAATTCCAGCGATAATCGCGGTTAGCACAACTTTTTTTATCGCTTCGCGGGCATTGATAATAGGGGGAAGTTGTGTTTGCGACTGTTTGCAGTTGCTTTTAGTTGGGAACGCCCACTTTGCATGTCATTAGCGATAAATATCGCTGACATGCAAAGCGGCAACAAAACGGTCGCTTTCGCCATAAAGCTGTCGCTAACAGCTGTTAGCGACTGCTTGCTAATAGGGCAATAGAAATATCGCCGCTTTTGCGGCAAAAAGTGCCGCTAAAGCGGCGATACCGCCCTTGCTAATATGTCCCTCAGTCTCTCTGGACCACTAGGCCCTGGTACCACTGCCCCTGCTGCATTATTGATGGCTACACCGCTGAGAGGTCATTCCATTGGTCCTAAATGTACCTAATCCTGATAGGTTCAAATGTAAATTAAAGACTTATTATAACATACCTCCTCCTGCGCAGAGGCCCAACATCACTTTATAGGTGGAGCTTAGAGACTACTCGTGATGTATAGCGCTCTCCATAACAGGTGAACCCACCCTTCTGTACAGGCAAAGTGCATCAAGATTATATATACGGTGATTGTGATTCTGGAATTTTGGTCGCTTTCGTTATTCCAGCAAATATTGGTTGACATGTAAGTTTGGCCCACTTTGTCCACTGGTCAACGCCCCCTCCCCCCCCAAAATCATCTATCTATACAAAAAAAGAGCAAGGAACCCTGGGTAGTGTGTGTATACACACACACATGTACATACACACACAGCTGTGCTAGTTATCGGGGGGGTCAATTTGTTCTCTATCTGTCATTTGGAAATGCGCCCTCTCTGGGAGATGTCTCTTGCACAATGCGGAAATACCCTCATCGTCACAATCCGTTTATACGATGCTGTCTTAGATAAGGGCATGTGCAGCCGGGCGAGTAATTGTTGAAATCTGCGCACGGCCGGGACAGAGAGTCTCCGATCAGGTTCCCGTGCGTGGGGGGGTGAACACAGGGCTAGTCCCTGCCACACTCACACTGCAGGCAGGGCACAGTGTCTTCATACTCTGAGCTGCAATAATTCACACATCCCAGGGGCTTCTCTTTACGGGCAGCCTGGCCCCCTAGGGGGAGATCCCTGGGGCTGAGAGAGGCCCGAAGATGACCCCCGCGTAATGTGTGGAAGACACAACTGTGGGGAAAACAGCATGACAACTCACACCTATCTTGCAACATAAAGCTACTCAGACAGGAGGGGGCATCTATTGGTGTAGGTAGGACTCAGAGAAGCTTGAAACATCTGAGAGTGTTAGCATGCCTACAGCGCCCACCATAGGTCCTCTGGGTACTTCACTAATAAGAATCATTACACAGTTGTATTTAGCGACGGGACAGACACTCTTCCATTGTTACCTTCAATGTTTGCTTTACTCCAGTCCTTCAGTAAATGTAAGTCTGAGTGGAAGTAGGGTAAAATAAGAAGCTATGTAGCGTTCACCGATATGCGGTAGGAAACCCTCCCCAACCTCTCTCATGGTCTGCACACCACGCAATAACGGCCGAATTTCTCTGGTTTTATACGAGTGAAATGTCCAACTAACTATAAAGACCCTGAAACCTGTTGTTTTTTTTCAGTGAATTTCTAAGGTTTTTTTAAATGCTAATCCCTAACTAAAAGGTCCCTGAAACCTATGGTTTTTTTCAGTGAATATATATATTTTTAGTAGCCGGTCATTAGAAATTTGACCGTTTGAGATATTTGTTTGCATTAGCACTTTAATATGTAACAACTAATATATGCTGCTATATCAACTGGTGTACCATGTGTATTCAAATGCTTTAAATTGATTTTCTAGGTTTCTTTACATGCCTGTAATGTTTAGAGATGATTTCATTGATTTCTAGTCACATCATGTTTCCACGATATTATTTGTAGAGAGGTGTAATTTCTTTTGTCATTTTTATTGGGCACTTACCCATGATCTGATGAAAATGATTTTAAACTTTATTCTGGTTGATATATGAGTGGTTTTACTAAATTGATTACATTGTTAAAAACTGTATTTTGGATGTATTTTTACCACCCTTATGAAGAGTTTTTTCATCATACTCTTTCTTAGTGTATTGGCATGATTATTTATGTATTTTAACAGTGGATTTTTGATTGTGACAATGCCATAGTCTGTTTTTTACACAACTGAGCCAGGCGAGTTTGTGTTTATAGGTGGTTGTGCACATTTTCACGTTTTTTTAAATAAAATCGTCACTAAGAGGAGACGCATCATGTGATCAAGCTCCAAGTGAGGAGCGAAATGCGTCATGGCAGGCACTGTTCCTGTGGTGATTTTGGGTTTTAATCTCCAATAAATTTGACACTGCTTCACCCACCTATGTTGTGTGGGAGTCCGTGATTTCCTGAACTGTATCGAGGTCCGTGCCTTGTGTTCCGCAGGATTGCGGACAGGACTTTCGTTTTCATATATATATATATATATATATATATATATATATATATATATATATAATCTACTGGCGGTCGCCAGTAGATAGTTATAGTTAGGACCTATTTTCCATAGGAAATCCGCGACATTCTATTTGAAATAACTCTTGCGTCGGTTGACGAATCTTCGCGAAATTTTCAAACTTTATGGCCCGCTCCGGTCCGCTCCTACCCTGAAAGTCTCAGGGTGATTCGTCAAGCGGGGGCCGAGAAAAAGGGGGGTCCCAAAACGTGTTTTCCCCATTCATTTTCCCATAGGAAACTTTAGACACGGCTACAGCCCGAACTGCTGAACGGAATTACACCAAATTTGGCAAAGAGGTAGTTCTTGGTTCAGAAAGAACCCTTTTGTTAAATGGTGTAAATCCGTTCAGTAGTTGCGGAGAAATTAAAAAAATAAGAGTCAAAAATCAATTTCCCATAGGAAACTTTATGCAAGGCTACAGCCCGAACTGCTGAACGGAATTACACCAAATTTGGCAAAGAGGTAGTTCTTGGTTCAAAAAGAACCCTTTTGTTAAATGGTGTAAATCCGTTCAGTAGTTGCTGAGAAAATCAAAAGTAAAAACACATATATATCTGGGCGGAGCCTAACCACACATGTCATCGTGAGATCTGATTGGCTGTCAGCACTTCATCCTGGAATTGCTGGCAGCCATCTTGGGACCAATATAAATGATAGTACCCCATTGAAATGCATTGTAGTGAATCGAAGATTTTGAGGGTTACCAAAAGGAGAACTATAAAGGGTGATAACAGACTTTAGTTACATTAGAATTCATTTGTTGATGGTACCATACTAATTTCAGGAATTGTGGTGTGTTCTAAGGTGATTTTACCCTGTGAAAAACCTTCTGCAGGGATATCATGAATCATGTTTGAGAGAAAACTATTTTCACATGCTTGTCCCATACAGTTTTGGAAGGTGCCCCAGAAGCTAAAATGAGAGCATATTTTCTGTAAATTCACATTATCTTTCTCAGTCATGTGAGAATGAAGTCTGACATTCTCAGTAAAACATGTACATCCAACAAGGGCAGAGACTGTCAGTTGATTCCTTTGTGTTCTACTGCAGCTTACCAGAGTGTTCTAAAGAACAACTAGAGTGCTAACAGCCTTACTTATGACAAAAGTATGGCACACCTGAAGCCATCTTGATTGGAATAAACTGGTAACACTTAAAACATTTAATTTAAAAAGGAACAAAATGATGGGGTTCATCTTGTCATAGAAATTATGGTTAGTGCTCTGGAAAGAAAAATTAGGACATGTTTCAAGTGTGATCTCAAATATCTTCCTGTTATATTTCAACAGGAGCAGCCTGTCAGTTGATGCCTTTGTGTTCTACTGCAGCTTCCCAGAGTGTTCTAAAGAACAACTAGAGTGCTAACAGCCTTACTTATGACAAAAGTATGGCACACCTGAAGCCATCTTGATTGGAATAAACTGGTAACACTTAAAACATTTAATTTAAAAAGGAACAACATGATTGGGTTCATTTTGTCATAGAAATTATGGTTAGTGCTGTAGAAAGAAAAATTAGGACATGTTTCAAGTGTGATCTCAAATATCTTCCTGTTATATTTCAACAGGAGCAGCCTGTCAGTTGATGCCTTTGTGTTCTACTGCAGCTTCCCCGAGTGTTCTAAAGAACAACTAGAGCGCTAACAGTCTTACTTATGACAAAAGTATGGCACACCTGAAGCCATCTTGATTGGAATAAACTGGTAACACTTAAAACATTTAATTTAAAAAGGAACAAAATGAGGGGGTTCATTTTGCCATAGAAATTATGGTTAGTGCTGTAGAAAGAAAAATTAGGACATGTTTTAAGTGAGATCTCAAATATCTTCCTGTTATATTTCATCAGGAGCAGCCTGTCAGTTGATGCCTTTGTGTTCTACTGCAGCTTCCCAGAGTGTTCTAAAGAACAACTAGAGTGCTAACAGCCTTACTTATGACAAAAGTATGGCACACCTGAAGCCATCTTGATTGGAATAAACTGGTAACACTTAAAACATTTAATTTAAAAAGGAACAAAATGAGGGGGTTCATTTTGCCATAGAAATTATGGTTAGTGCTGCAAAAAGAAAATTTAGTGCATGTTTTAAGTGAGATCTCAAATCCTCTTCTATTTCATTAGAAAATTCTGACATGCAGACTGAAACAATCACTTTCAATACCAGCAGTAGACTTCCAGTTAACTCCTTGGTGAGCAGTAGCTTTACTACAGTGATCTAATGAACAACTAGAGTAATAACATTCTGAATTTATGGCAAATGTGTGACACATCTGAATGCCTTCTTGATGGAATCAAAGTAAAAACTGAAAGCATTTCCTACTGAGGAGACTGCAGTAAATGAGGAAATTAGGAAACTTCATAACAAAGAAGTCTTCCAAGATGGCCACCAGTGAAAAAAGAGCCCAAATGTAGCACAAATATTACCCAGATGTAGCCCACATATAGCCCAATGACAAAAGTGTGCAAAACACTTTTTATTTTTAGTTTTTTGCAGTTTTATGTAGTGCAGACTGGTCAGGTATTGGAGCGTTGCATCTTAAAACATGACCCCCCTACACTACAAAAACACCACTGCACTACCCTAAACCCTAAAACACTACCCCAGCACGACCCCCTACACTACACAAGCACCACTGCACTAACCTAAACCCTAAAACACTACCCCCAGCATGACCCCCTACACTACACAAACACCACTGCACTACCCTAAACCCTAAAACACTACCCCCAGCACGACCCCCTACACTACACAAGCACCACTGCACTACCCTAAAACCTAAAACACTACCCCCAGCACGACCCCCTACACTACACAAACACCACTGCACTACCTTAAACCCTAAAACACTACCCCCAGCACGACACCCTACACTACCCAAACACCACTGCACTACCCTAAAACATGACCCCCTACACTACACAAACACCACTGCACTACCCTAAACCCTAAAACACTACCCCCAGCACGACCCCCTACACTACACAAGCACCACTGTACTGCCCTAAACCCTGAAACACCAGCCCCTGCACGACCCCCTACACTGCCCGAACACCACTGCACTGCCCTAAACCCTGAAACACATACCCTAGCACGACCCCCTACACTGCCCGAACACCACTGCACTCCCCTAAACCCTGAAACACCACCCCTTCACGACCCCCTACACTGCCCGAACACCACTGCACTGCCCTAAACCCTGAAACACCACCCCTGCACGATCCCCTACACTGCCCGAACACTACTGCACTGCCCTAAACCCTGAAACACCACCCCAGCACGACCCCCTACACTGCACGAACACCACTGCACTGCCCTAAACCCCGAAACACAACCCCCAGCAAGACCCCCTACACTGCCCGAACACCACTGCCCTAAACCCTGAAACACCACCCCCAGCAAGACCCCCTACACTGCCCGTACACCACTGCACTGCCCTAAACCCTGAAACACCACCCCCAGCATGACCCCCTACACTGCCCGAACACCACTGCACTGCCCTAAACCCTGAAACACCACCCCCAGCACGACCCCCTACACTGCCCGAACACCACTGCACTGCCCTAAACCATGAAACACCAGCCCCAGCACGACCCCCTACACTGCCCGAACACCACTGCACTGCCATAAACCCTGAAACACCACCCCCAGCACGACCCCCTACACTGCGCGAACACCACTGCACTGCCCTAAACCCTGAAACACCAGCCCCAGCACAACCCCGTACACTGCCCGAACACCACTGCACTGCCCTAAACCCTGAAACACCAGACCCAGCACGACCGCCTACACTGCCCGAAAACCACTGCACTGCCCTAAACCCTGAAACACCAGCCCCAGCACGACCCCCTACACTGCCCGAACACCACTGCACTACCCTAAACCCTCAAACACCAGCCCCAGCACGACCCCCTACACTGCCCGAACACCACTGCACTGCCCTAAACCCTGAAACACCACCCCCAGCACGACACCCTACACTGCCCGAACACCACTGCACTGCCCTAAACCCTGAAACACCAGCCCCAGCAAGACCCCCTACACTGCCCGAACACCACTGCACTGCCCTAGACTCTGAAACACCAGCCCCAGCAAGACCCCTACACTTCCCGAACACCACTGCACTGCCCTAAACCCTGAAACACCAGCCCCAGCATGACCCCCTACACTGCCCGAACACCACTGCACTGCCCTAAACCCTGAAACACCAGCCCCAGCACGACCACCTACACTGCCCGAACACCACTGCACTGCCCTAAACCCTGAAACACCAGCCCCAGCACAACCCCCTACACTGCCCGAACACCACTGCACTGCCCTAAACCCTGAAACACCAGCCCCAGCACGACCCCCTACACTGCCCGAACACCACTGTACTGCCCTAAACCCTGAAACACCAGCCCCAGCACGACCCCCTACACTGCCTGAACACCACTGCACTGCCCTAAACCCTGAAACACCACCCCCAGCATGACCCCCTACACTGCCCGAACACCACTGCACTGCCCTAAACCCTGAAACACCAGCCCCAGCACGACCACCTACACTGCCCAAACACCACTGCACTGCCCTAAACCCTGAAACACCAGCCCCAGCACGACCCCCTACACTGCCCGAACACCACTGCACTGCCCTAAACCCTGAAACACCAGCCCCAGCATGACCCCCTACACTGCCCGAACACCACTGCACTGCCCTAAACCCTGAAACACCACCCCCTTCACGACCCCCTACACTGCCCGAACACCACTGCACTCCCCTAAACCCTGAAACACCACCCCCAGCATGACCCCTACACTGCCCGAACACCACTGCACTGCCCTAAACCCTGAAACACTACCCCCAGCAAGACCTCCTACACTGCCCAAACACCACTGCACTGCCCTAAACCCTGAAACATCACCCCCAGCAAGACCCCCTACACTGCCCGAACACCACTGCCCTAAACCCTGAAACACCACCCCCAGCACGACCCCCTACACTGCCCGAACACCACTGCACTGCCCTAAACCCTAAAACACCACCCCCAGCACGACCCCCTACACTGCCCGAACATCACTGCACTGCCCTAAACCCTGAAACACCACCCCCTGCACGACCCCCTACACTGCCCGAACACTACTGCACTGCCCTAAACCCTGAAACACCATCCCCAGCACGACCCCCTACACTGCACGAACACCACTGCACTGCCCTAAACCCTGAAACACTACCCCCAGCAAGACCCCCTACACTGCCCGAACACCACTGCACTGCCCTAAACCCTGAAACACTACCCCCAGCAAGACCCCCTACACTGCCCGAACACCACTGCACTGCCCTAAACCCTGAAACACCACCCCCAGCAAGACCCCCTACACTGCCCGAACACCACTGCCCTAAACCCTGAAACACCACCCCCAGCAAGACCCCCTACACTGCCCGAACACCACTGCACTGCCCTAAACCCTGAAACACCAGCCCCAGCACGACCCATACACTGCCCGAACACCACTGCACTGCCCTAAACCCTGAAACACCACCCCCTGCACGACCCCCTACACTGCCCGAACACCACTGCACTGCCCTAAACCCTGAAACACCACCCCCAGCACGACTCCCTACACTGCCCGAACACCACTGCACTGCCCTAAACCCTGAAACACCACCCCCTGCACGATCCCCTACACTGCCCGAACACTACTGCACTGCCCTAAACCCTGAAACACCACCCCCAGCACGACCCCCTACACTGCACGAACACCACTGCACTGCCCTAAACCCTGAAACACCACCCCCAGCACGACACCCTACACTGCCCGAACACCACTGCACTGCCCTAAACCCTGAAACACCAGCCCCAGCAAGACCCCCTACACTGCCCGAACACCACTGCACTGCCCTAGACTCTGAAACACCAGCCCCAGCAAGACCCCCTACACTTCCCGAACACCACTGCACTGCCCTAAACCCTGAAACACCAGCCCCAGCATGACCCCCTACACTGCCCGAACACCACTGCACTGCCCTAAACCCTGAAACACCAGCCCCAGCACGACCACCTACACTGCCCGAACACCACTGCACTGCCCTAAACCCTGAAACACCAGCCCCAGCACAACCCCCTACACTGCCCGAACACCACTGCACTGCCCTAAACCCTGAAACACCAGCCCCAGCACGACCCCCTACACTGCCCGAACACCACTGTACTGCCCTAAACCCTGAAACACCAGCCCCAGCACGACCCCCTACACTGCCCGAACACCACTGCACTGCCCTAAACCCTGAAACTAACCCTGGGCGTAGTTCGCGAAGTAGCGCTACGCGAAACTACGCGAAGTGCACTTCGCACTACGCGAGCTACGCGTAGCACTACGCGAACTGCGTAGTGCGCTGTTCGCGATGATTGCACAGTGCCGGATGCTTGTCTGCACTGTGCAATCATTGAAAACGGCATCTTGCACAGTGCGAGCTGTCTTTTACTGCCGCTCGAGTCGATTTTTACTCGAGCGGCAGCTTTCAACGCGGACTGGTAGTTTCTCATCGCAAGCGGTCGCGAGCATACGCGACCACTCGCAATGAGAAACCTGACCTCCCCGCGTTGAGAATCTCGCCGGGAGGTTTATTTTCCACGCTCGCGATCGGCAACTTGATGTTGCTGATCGCGAACGAGGAAAAAGTCTCGCCGGGATAGTCATTTTGCTTGCTCGCGGTCGTCAACTTGACGTTGAGGACCGCGAGCAAGCAAAAATGACCGCTGCACTCACGCTACGCGTGTTTGCACTGTGCTACATGCAATTTGCGTAGTGCGAAGTAGCGCAAACTTCGCAAACTACGTGAGCGTAGCGTAGTGCTTTGCCCAGGGTTACCTGAAACACCACCCCCTGCAGCACCCCCTACACTGCCCGAACACCACTGCACTGCCCTAAACCCTGAAACACCACCCCCTGCACCGCCCCCTACACTGCCCGAACACCACTGCACTGCCCTAAACCCTGAAACACCACCCCCTATACTGCCCGAACACCACTGCACTGCCCTAAACCCTGAAACACCACCCCTGCACGACCCCCTACACTGCCCGAACACCACTGCACTGCCCTAAACCCTGAAACACCACCCCCAGCAAGACCCCCTACACTGCCCGAACACCACTGCCCTAAACCATGAAACACCACCCCCAGCAAGACCCCCTACACTGCCCGAACACCACTGCACTGCCCTAAACCCAGAAACACCAGCCCCAGCACGACCCATACACTGCCCGAACACCACTGCACTGCCCTAAACCCTGAAACACCACCCCCTGCATGACCCCCTACACTGCCCGAACACCACTGCACTGCCCTAAACCCTGAAACACCACCCCCAGCACGACCCCCTACACTGCCCGAACACCACTGCACTGCCCTAAACCCTGAAACACCACCCCCTGCACGATCCCCTACACTGCCCGAACACTACTGCACTGCCCTAAACCCTGAAACACCACCCCTAGCACGACCCCCTACACTGCACGAACACCACTGCACTCCCCTAAACCCCGAAACACTACCCCCAGCAAGACCCCCTACACTGCCCGAACACCACTGCCCTAAACCCTGAAACACAACCCCCAGCAAGACCCCCTACACTGCCCGTACACCACTGCACTGCCCTAAACCCTGAAACACCACCCCCAGCATGACCCCCTACACTGCCCGAACACCACTGCACTGCCCTAAACCCTGAAACACCACCCCCAGCACGACCCCCTACACTCCCCGAACACCACTGCACTGCCCTAAACCATGAAACACCAGCCCCAGCACGACCCCCTACACTGCCCGAACACCACTGCACTGCCCTAAACCCTGAAACACCACCCCCAGCACGACCCCCTACACTGCCCGAACACTACTGCACTGCCCTAAACCCTGAAACACCAGCCCCAGCACAACCCCGTACACTGCCCGAACACCACTGCACTGCCCTAAACCCTGAAACACCAGACCCAGCACGACCGCCTACACTGCCCGAAAACCACTGCACTGCCCTAAACCCTAAAACACCAGCCCCAGCACGACCCCCTACACTGCCCGAACACCACTGCACTACCCTAAACCCTCAAACACCAGCCCCAGCACGACCCCTTCCCTGCCCGAACACCACTGCACTGCCCTAAACCCTGAAACACCAGCCCCAGCAAGACCCCCTACACTGCCCGAACACCACTGCACTGCCCTAAACCCTGAAACACCACCCCCAGCAAGACCCCCTACACTGCCCGAACACCACTGCACTAAAGCCTGAAACACCACCCCCAGCAAGACCACCTACACTGGCCGAACACCACTGCACTGCCCTAAACCCTGAAACACCACCCCCTGCACAACCCCCTACACTGCCCAAACACCACTGCACTGCCCTAAACCCTGAAACACCACCCCCTGCATGACCCCCTACACTGCCCGAACACCACTGCACTGCCCTAAACCCTGAAACACCACCCCTCAGCACGACACCCTACACTGCCCGAACACCACTGCACTGCCCTAAACCATGAAACACCACACCCAGCATGACCCCCTACACTGCCCGAACACCACTGCACTGCCCTAAACCCTGAAACACCACCCCCTGCACGACCTCCTACACTGCCGGAACACCACTGCACTGCCCTAAACCCTGAAACACCACCCCCAGCACGACCCCCTACACTGCCCGAACACCACTGCACTGCCCTAAACCCTGAAACATCAACCCCAGCAAGACCCCCTACACTGCCTGAACACCACTGCCCTAAACCCTGAAACAACACCCCCTACACTTCACGAACACCACTGCACTGCCCTAAACCCTGAAACACCACCTCCAGCAAAACCCCCTACACTGCCTGAACACCATTGATCTGCCCTAAATCCTGAAACACTAGCCCCAGCATGACCCCCTACACTGCCCGAACACCACTGCCCTAAACCCTGAAACACCACCCCCAGCACGACCCCCTACACTGCCCGAACACCACTGCACTGCTCTAAACCCTGAAATACCACCCCCAGGACGACCCCCTACACTGCCCGAACACCACTGCACTGCCCTAAACCCTGAAATACCACCCCTGCATGACCCCCTACACTGCCCGAACACTACTGCACTGCCCTAAACCCTGAAACACCATCCCCAGCACGACCCCCTACACTGCACAAACACCACTGCACTGCCCTAAACCGTGAAACACTACCCCCAGCAAGACCCCCTACACTGCCCGAACACCACTGCACTGCCCTAAACCCTGAAACACTACCCCCAGCAAGACCCCCTACACTGCCCAAACACCACTGCACTGCCCTAAACCCTGAAACACCACCCCCAGCAAGACCCCCTACACTGCCCGAACACCACTGCCCAAAACCCTGACACACCACCCCCAGCAAGACCCCCTACACTGCCCGAACACCACTGCACTGCCCTAAACCCTGAAACACCAGCCCCAGCACGACCCATACACTGCCCGAACACCACTGCACTGCCCTAAACCATGAAACACCACCCCCTGCACAACCCCCTACACTGCCAGAACACCACTGCACTGCCCTAAACCCTGAAACACCACCCCCAGCACGACCCCCTACACTGCCCGAACACCACTGCACTGCCCTAAACCCTGAAACACCACCCCCTGCACGATCCCCTACACTGCCCGAACACTACTGCACTGCCCTAAACCCTGAAACACCACCCCCAGCATGACCCCCTACACTGCACGAACACCACTGCACTGCCCTAAACCCCGAAACACTACCCCCAGCAAGACCCCCTACACTGCCCGAACACCACTGCCCTAAACCCTGAAACACCACCCCCAGCAAGACCCCCTACACTGCCCGTACACCACTGCACTGCCCTAAACCCTGAAACACCACCCCCAGCATGACCCCCTACACTGCCCGAACACCACTGCACTACCCTAAACCCTGAAACACCACCCCCAGCACGACCCCCTACACTGCCCGAACACCACTGCACTGCCCTAAACCATGAAACACCAGCCCCAGCACGACCCCCTACACTGCCCGAACACCACTGCACTGCCCTAAACCCTGAAACATCAACCCCAGCAAGACCCCCTACACTGCCTGAACACCACTGCCCTAAACCCTGAAACAACACCCCCTACACTGCACGAACACCACTGCACTGCCCTAAACCCTGAAACACCACCTCCAGCAAAACCCCCTACACTGCCTGAACACCATTGCTCTGCCCTAAATCCTGAAACACTAGCCCCAGCATGACCCCATACACTGCCCGAACACCACTGCCCTAAACCCTGAAACACCACCCCCAGCACAACCCCCTACACTGCCCGAACACCACTGCACTGCCCTAAACCCTGAAACACCACCCCCAGCAAGACCCCCTACACTGCCCGAACACCACTGCACTGCCCTAAACCCTGAAACACCACCCCCTGCACGACCCCCTGTGAGAAGTTGGCCTGGCATATGCTGTCCACTAATTATAGTGGGCACCTTGCACCAGTCCAAATCGACTCTTATGGTAGGTAGGTTAAAGACAACCTTATTGAAAGCTATCCTAGTGGTAGCTGTGGAGAGCAGCCTTCAGGCTAAGTCTTGAAGGAATGTAAAGCAGCTTGTTTTACCAGTCTATAATCTCTTGAGTGACCAAATGAAAGAGCACCACACCAGGTATATATTCAAAATATATGTATTTATTACTAAACACACCCCTCTAGTCTCTTTATGAGGCTAGAGTTCGAAGTACATAGGTTATAAGATCTTAAATCACAGTAATAGCACAAATACACGTTTGGGCCCTAGGGGCCTACCAAACCATATACCAATAAAGTGGTATGTGAACCACGACTGAACTAGACACTAGGCCTAGAGCCTCTAGAAGTGCTTGGACCACAAGGAACCACCCAAGGTAGTGACACAGGGGACCCACGGGAGACGCGCGCAGTGTAAATACACAACCGCGATACGCCGTTAACTTCTATGGAGAAAGTCGGGATCGGGAAAATAGAGGAAAGGGACACTTAAAAGAGGACTAGGACAAAACCCTTTGAGATCTAGGACTTTGAAGAGTCTCTACCCACGGGAGCACCGGAGTACTCGTGTTACCTCACCCAGGGAAGCCGGGTGCATAGGTGCCTTTCGGGGTCGGGTTTCGTCGTCGATTCGAATGGCGATCTGCTGCAAAGTGCTGCTGGCGGCCAAGAGAAAAGTGTCCGGGTGGATCCAAGAGTGGATCGGAGTTCTGGTGAACCTGAAAGCAGAGGGGACAGAGTCTGGGTCACTAGCCAGTGACCAGGAAGGCCATGGACAGATGCCCACCGATGTCGAGTGCTTCAGGTGCGTTGACGGTCATCTTGACTCTTCAGCCACGAGGTCCGGGAGGCGTTGTCGGCGACCAGGAGCAGGATTCGGGCTGTTGCTCGATGTTTGTCGAGTACTGAGGTGTCGGCGACCGGATTGGACCCAACAAGCCTTGGCAACGGCAAGTCTCGAGTAAGATGTAGATCGTCAATGGTGCAGACCAGCAAGGTCTGTGGAACTCACCCAGTGAGGGTAAGTGAGGGCAGGCCTGGAGCAACCAGGATGCCAAGTAAAGAAAAGATTGGCCTTCGTTAAGGGCTACTAGCCAACGGGCTAGCGACCGCAAAGGAGCCTCATGATGCCGCACGTGGAGCTGGCTTACAGGACACTCGTAGAGTGGGGGCCAGTGATCTTCGGTGCAGGTGGTGCTGGAGGCTAGGGCTACTCGGAGCCCAAAGCACGACTTCTTGGGAGACCCAGAAGATGGTGCACTTGCAAGTGTGCTCGGTGTCCAGGGGTCACGGTCTCAAGTCACCCACGATAGCCACGGGCCTCAGCTTTGCTGGGGACTCAGGGTAGCCTCAGGGAAGTCTGAGAATCCACCTCTGGTGATGCGATGACTTCGGCGTCCGACGGGAGCTTCAGTGATGCGAACCGGACAGATGCTTCTTTGGTGCCTGCCAAGCAGGGGAGTCACTCCTTGACCCCAAGGGAGATTCTTCAGTCCTCTAATCGTGATGTAGAGCGTCGAAGGTCCAGGATTCAGTTTCAAAGTTTAGTCCAGGGATATCTAAAGTCCTAAGGACTGGGTTCCTACCTTTATTCTAAAAATAGGGGATGGACTACTCTGTGGCCCCACCTATGGGTGGGTCAGGGCAGAGGGGTGGCTACACCCCTTTCCCTTTGTCCAGTTCGCGCTAAAGCAGGGGCTGCAAGCCCCTGATCCGGTTTGAACTGGGGTATGCACAGGGACACCAAATGTGCCCCCAGTGCAGGACTTCAAAGCACCCGAAAGTGCTCCCGCCCAGCCCCAATACACATTGTCCTGTCTGGGGAGGTGGTCACACCTCCCTGGGACAGGAAACCTATTGTCCAGGCCTCCCCTGCCGGAGTTTCGTCCAGCAGCAGGAGGCCAGACTCGTGTCTGTGGCAGCAGCATCCATTTTGTGATGCCAGGGCTCTGGAAAGAAGTTACCGGACTTGTCAGAGTTAACATGCCTTTCCCTCTAGAAGGGTGGAATGCTACCCCCGCCGCCAGGATTGGCGGGGGTAGTATTCCAAGATGTTTGACAAAAAACACGACATGTTTAGGTGCAGCCATTCCATAGTTAGCATTTTACCGCGAGGATATAATGCGTTTAAGAGTATATGGTCAGGCTGCACTACAAACAGCATCAGAGATGGTCTCCGAACACTGCAGAGGGCCCCTGCTCATGCAGGGGCACCCTCTCACATAGGAACCATGCACTCTGCCTTTTGGATTGATAAGGCCTGCCTTAGGAGTGACTTATAGGTTTATATGTGTGTATGCATTTAGTGATATAGGTAACCTATACCACAGTAAGGGGTGCATGCACCACCTTACCCAGGCTGCAGTAGCAGACCTGTGGTGTCAGTTTGGATGGCCTACCAGGGGTGGCATAATACATGCTGCAGCCCCTGGCAGGCCTCTGAGGTACCTATGCCCTTGGTACATAGTATACCATATACTAGGGACTTACAAGGGCACTCCAGATCCCAATCAGTGATGTGCCTAAGGCACATGGAGACCCTTTTAAAGAGGAAACAGCTAGGCTGGGGTTCTGAATAGCAGGGCCCCAGCCAGACTAATGTCGAAAACCAGTGAGGCATCAGCAAAAGTGGGGGTACCCATGTGAAGCAGATCCTACTCTCCTACACAACCCCCCCCAAACGTAGGGACATTAAACTAACCTTGCCCAGTTAAGTCTTCATGTTCTAAGTGGAAATACCTAGAGAGTCCATCTGCATTCGCATGGTTACTCCCAGGCCTATGTTCCACTGTAAAGTCCATCCCCTGTAGGGAAATGGACCACCTAAGCAGTTTGGGGTTTTCACCCTTCATTTGTTTTAGCCCTAAGAGGGGCTTATGGTCTGTCTGAACCAGGAAGTGTGTACCAAACAAGTATGGCCTCAACTTCTTCAGAGCCCAGACCACAGCAAAGGCCTCCCTCTCTATGGCTGACCAACGTTTCTCTCTAGGGGTCAGCCTTCTGCTAATAAAAGCTACTGACTGATCCTGACCTTCTTCATTCAATTGTGACAGTACAGCCCCTACCCCCAATTCCGATGCATCAGTTTGAACAATGAACTTCTTGGAGTAATCAGGACTCTGCAGAATTGGAGCAGTGCACATGGCCTGCTTGAGGTCATCAAATGCCTTTTGACAGCTAGCTGTCCACTGAACCTTTTGGGCATTTTCTTAGAAGTTAAGTCATTCAAGGGTGTCACTATTGATCCATACCCCTTGACAAATCTCCTATAGTACCCAGTCAGGCCTAAGAAGGCTCTCACCTGAGTCTGGGTAGTGGGAGCAGTCCAGTCCATGATGGTCTGGATCTTGCTCTGCAAAGGTTGAACCTGGCCTCCACCCACAAGGTGGCCCAGGTACACAACCTGACTCTGCCCTATCTGGCACTTAGTGGCCTTGATAGTCAGGCCTGCCTTTTGCAGGGCCTGTAAAACATTCCTGAGGTGGACCAGGTGATCCTCCCAGGTGGAGCTAAAGACAGCAATATCATCTAGATAAGCTGCACTATAGGCTTCCAGTCCTGTGAGAACTGTGTTCACCAACCTCTGGAAAGTGGCAGGTGCATTTTTCAGACCAAAGGGCATTACCACAAATTGATAGTGCCCACTAGGGGTTGAAAAGGCTGTTTTGGGCTTTGCAGTATCAGCTAGTCTGATCTGCCAGTAGCCAGCTGTTAGGTCAAATGTGCTGAGATATTTGGCAGAGGCCAAAGTATCTATGAGCTCATCTGCCCTGGGTATTGGATGGGAATCAGTCCTAGTGACTGCATTGAGACCCCTGTAGTCTACACAAAACCTCATCTCTCTTTTCCCACCACTGGTGTGAGGTTTAGGTACTAGGACTACTGGACTAGCCCAAGGGCTATCTGAGGGCTCAATCACTCCCAATTCCAACATTTTCTGGACTTCAGTCCTGATACAGTCCCTGACATGGTCAGGTTGCCTATAAATCTTGTTTTTAATAGGCAGACTGTCCCCAGTGTCCACTTCATGAGTGCACCAGGTGGTCTGACTGGGTGTCAGTGAAAACATATGCCTAAACTGATTGAGGAATTGCCTGCAATCAGTTTGTTGCTGGGTAGTGAGGCTGCCTGCCAAGGCTACACCATCAACTGACCCATCGTCAGAGTTCTGTGAGAGCAGGTCAGGGAGTGGGTCACTCTCTTCCTCCTGCCCTTCATCAGTAGCCATGAGCAAGCCCATGTCTGCCCCGTCCACATATGGCTTAAGTCTGTTGACATGGAGAACCCTTTGGGGACTCCTGGGTGTTCCCAGGTCCACTAAGTAAGTGACCTCAGCCTTCTGCTCAACAATAGTGTGGGGTCCACTCCATTTGTCTTGGAGAGCTGCTGGGGCCACTGGCTCCAACACCCACACCTTCTGTCCTGGCTGGTAAACAGTCAGAACAGCCTTTTGGTCATGCCAGGCCTTTTGAAGTTCCTGGCTAGCCTCAAGGTTTTTGGTTGCCTTTTTCATGTACTCAGCCATCCTGGAGCGGAGACCAAGTACATAGTCCACTATATCTTGCTTTGGGGGCTTGAGAGGTAACTCCCATCCTTCCTTCACCAAGCACAGTGGACCCCTCACAGGGTGGCCAAACAGAAGTTCAAAAGGGCTGTAACCAACCCCCTTCTGAGGCACCTCCCTATATGCGAATAAAAGGCAGGGCAAGAGTATGTCCCATCTACGCCTAAGCTTTTCTGGGAGCCCTTTAATCATGCCCTTCAAGGTTTTGTTGAATCTCTCAACTAAACCATTGCATTGTGGGTGATAGGGTGTGGTGAACTTATAAGTCACTCCACACTCCTTCCACATTGCTTTTAAGTACCCAGACATGAAGTTTGCACCCCTGTCTGATACTACCTCCTTAGGAAAGCCCACTCTTGAGAAGATTCCCAGGGGGCCCTTGCCACCACAGGTGCTGTAGTGGTCCTGAGGGGAATAGCTTCTGGGTACCTGGTGGCATGATCCACTACCACCAGGATAAACCTGTGCCCAGAGGCTGTTTGGGGATCCATGGGACCAACAATGTCAATCCCTACCCTTTCAAAGGGCACCCCCACCACAGGTAGTGGTATCAGGGGGCCTTTGTAGTGCCACCTGCTTTGCCACTGGCTTGGCAGGTTACACAGGAGCGACAAAACTCCTTACTGTCTTCAGACATGTGGGGCCAGTGAAAGTGAGGGACAATTCTTTCCCAAGTCTTGTTCTGGCCCAGGTGTCCTGCTAGGGGAATATCATGGGCTAGGGTCAATAGGAAGCCCCTGAACTTCAAAGGTATTACCAACCTCCTGGTAGCACCAGGCTTGGGGTCTCTACTCTCTGAGTACAGGAGTCCATCATCCCAATACACTGTATGGGGACCACTAGCTTTCCCAGCAGCCTCAGCAGCAGCTTGCTGTCTGAGGGGTTCAAGGGAGGGGCAGCTCTGCTGCTCCTGGCTCAGATCTGCCCTAGAAGGTCCCCCTGTCCCCAAGAACTCAACCTGGTCAGGTTCAAGTTCCTCTGGGACAGTTCCTTCTTCAGGGCTGAGATCATCCCCCTCAAGGGACTGATCTTCCTCCTGAGCCAAGGGGAAGGCACTGCCTTAACCCTACTACTCCTCCTCTTGGAAGGCACTTGGTCCATTCTTCCAGAATCCAAGGCCTGTTCAGTGCTAGACATTTTGGCTTGTGACCTGGTCACAGCAAACACATCTGCAGGGATCCCCAGCATTTCTGCATGGGTCCTGAGCTCCACTTCTGCCCAAGCAGAAGTTTCTAAGTCATTGCCAAGCAAGCATTCGACTGGTAGGTTTGCACTTACCACAACCTTCTTAAGGCCAGTTACCCCTCCCCAGGAGAAGTTAACAACTGCCAGAGTATGGTCTGTTCTGACATTGCTAGTATTGGTCACTTGGTACATTTCACCAAGCATAACTTGCCCAGGTAGCACAAGGTCTTGTGTCACCATTGTGACACTTGCCCCTGTGTCCCTAAATGCCAAAGCCTCTCGTCCATTGATTAAAGGCTGTTGTCTGTACTTGCCCAGATTACTGGGACTCATAGAGGAGGGCACATCCATGCCTCCATCACAGACTAACACAGCCTGAGTCAGCTCTCTAACTAGGTCAGAGCCCAACTCAGTTCCCAGGGTGAACCCTACTAAACCCTTTGCTGGAGCACTTCCACCAACTGTACTAGGGGGAACAGGTGCCTTAGGGGCATTGGTGGGTGCTGGACTGGAGTCTTTGGACTTGGTGCAATCACTGGTCCAGTGGGTCTTTTGCTTACAGACCTTGCACCATGGTTTTCTTTGGCCTTTACCCTTGGTAGACTGGGAATCCCCACCAGAAGAAGATTTTTGGGGGCCTGATGAAGACTTTTGATCTTTACCCTTCTCCCCACCCTTGTCAGAGTTCTTAGCATCTTGCTTCTTGGTTTCCCCACCTTGGTTCTGTACCTTCTGCTTCACCCTGGTTCTGACCCATTTGTCTGCCTTCTTTCCCAATTCTTGGGGAGAGGTCAGATCAGAGTCAACCAGGTATTGATGCAACAGCTGATTTTGACAGTTATTAAGAATCTGCTCCCTCATTATCAGATTATACAATCCTGAGAAGTCACACACCTTACTGCCCATCAACCAGCCTTCCAGAGCCTTGGCAGAACAATCCACATAGTCTACCCAGTCTTGAGTCTGTGCTTTTTGGGTGTCTCTGAACTTCAACCTGTACTGTTCAGTGGTTAGGCCAAACCCATCAATAAAAGCACTCTTCAAGACCTTGTAATTGTCAGCATCCTCCTCTCTAACAGTGAGGAGCTTGTCTCTACCTTTGTCAGCAAAGGAGAGCCACAAGATTGCTGCCCACTGCTCCTGAGGGACCTTCTGTACTTTACAGGCCCTCTCTAAAGCAGTTATCCATTTGTGGATATCATCCCCACTCTGGTAGGGAGGGACAATCTTGCTCAGGTTCCTATGGTCATAGGACCTTTCCCTATCTCTAGGGACATGGCTGCCACCATGGGACTCTAGTCCCAACTTTCTTCTCTCTCTAAGGAGATCTAGGGATTCTCTATCTAAAGCCAATTGCTTCTTCCTGATCTCTAGTTGAGTTTCCTCATACTGGACCAGTCTCTTTCTTCTCTCATGAGAGGATTCCCTCCTGTGAGAAGAAACAGAGCTCCCTATTGAGGTGCCAGAGTGGTTAGACTCCTGAGAAGGAGACCTAGACTTTCTGAGCACACTCATAATCCTTCCTGGGGGACAAAGGTGTGGTTCTCTAGATCCTCATCTTCATCTTCCCCAGAAGGGATTGGGTTCTCCAGGTCAGGGTCATTGTCACCCTCCTGGTCAGTTTCAGAGGGGGGCTGGGGGTAGTGGTACCCCTGGCCCCTTCCTCATCTGCTGGCCCACCCTCTGCTCCTACCCCTTCAGTCTCTGAGGACTTACTAAGATCATAAGCCACCAACAACTCCTGGAGGTGTTGGGTGGTGGGACTTTGGCCTGTCCTTAATTTCCTCACGTTACACAAGGCTCTCAATTCCAAGAATGGGAGTGTGTCATACTTGGAGGGTGGAAGCTCAATGGCTTCCTGCAGGGTATCTTTGGATCCTGCTTTTAAAGACATTACTAGTGTGGTGTGGTGTATGCACTACCTACTCTAGTGTGGCCTACTAAACTCTCTTGAGTTGTAGAAAGGGTTGTGCTATCCCTTAACACACAACTCTAAGTTCAGTAGAACTTACTGTTATTCTAAGCTTAAATTATATGTACCTTAGGTACCTTTAGTGGTTTTCAGTTGATCAATTCAATTGAGATTATCTGGTAAAACAATAGCAAGCTGGAATCCCACACGCTGCACACCAATGTGAGAAGTTGGCCTGGCATATGCTGTCCACTAATTATAGTGGGCACCTTGCTCCAGTCCAAATCGACTCTTATGGTAGGTAGGTTAAAGACAACCTTATTGAAAGCTATCCTAGTGGTAGCTGTGGAGAGCAGCCTTCAGGCTAAGTCTTGAAGGAATGTAAAGCAGCTTGTTTTACCAGTCTATAATCTCTTGAGTGACCAAATGAAAGAGCACCACACCAGGTATATATTCAAAATATATGTATTTATTACTAAACACACCCCTCTAGTCTCTTTATGAGGCTAGAGTTCGAAGTACATAGGTTATAAGATCTTAAATCACAGTAATAGCACAAATACACGTTTGGGCCGTAGGGGCGTACCAAACCATATACCAATAAAGTGGTATGCGAACCACGACTGAACTAGACACTAGGCCTAGAGCCTCTAGAAGTGCTTGGACCACAAGGAACCACCCAAGGTAGTGACACAGGGGACCCACGGGAGACGCGTGCAGTGTAAATACACAACCGCGATACGCCGTTAACTTCTATGGAGAAAGTCGGGATCGGGAAAATAGAGGAAAGGGACACTTAAAAGAGGACTAGGACAAAACCCTTTGAGATCTAGGACTTTGAAGAGTCTCTACCCACGGGAGCACCGGAGTACTCGTGTTACCTCACCCAGGGAAGCCGGGTGCATAGGTGCCTTTCGGGGTCGGGTTTCGTCGTCGATTCGAATGGCGATCTGCTGCAAAGTGCTGCTGGCGGCCAAGAGAAAAGTGTCCGGGTGGATCCAAGAGTGGATCAGAGTTCTGGTGAACCTGAAAGCAGAGGGGACAGAGTCTGGGTCACTAGCCAGTGACCAGGAAGGCGATGGACAGATGCCCACCGATGTCGAGTGCTTCAGGTGCATTGATGGTCGTCTTGACTCTTCAGCCACGAGGTCTGAGAGGCGTTGTCGGCAACCAGGAGCAGGATTCGGGCTGGTGCTCGATGTCTGTCGAGTGCTGAGGTGTCGGCGACCGTATTGGACCCAACAAGCCTTAGCAACAGCAAGTCTCGAGTAAGATGTAGATCGTCGATGGTGCAGATCAGCAAGGTCTGTGGAACTCACCCAGCGAAGGTAAGTGAGGGCAGGCCTGGAGCAACCAGGATGCCAAGTAAAGAAAAGATTGGCCTTCGTTAAGGGCTACTAGCCAACGGGCTAGCAACCGCGAAGGAGCCTCGTGACGCCGCACGTGGAGCTGGCTTACAGGACACTCGTGGAGTGGGGGCCAGTGATCTTCGGTGCAGGTGGTGCTGGAGGCTAGGGCTACTCGGAGCCCAGAGCACGACTTCTTGGGAGACCCAGAAGATGGTGCACTTGCAAGTGTGCTCGGTGTCCAGGGGTCACGGTCTCAAGTCACCCACGATAGCCACGGGCCTCAGCTTTGCTGGGGACTCAGGGTAGCCTCGGGGAAGTCTGAGAATCCACCTCTGGTGATGCGATGACTTTGGCGTCCGACGGGAGCTTCAGTGATGCGAACCGGACAGATGCTTCTTTGGTGCCTGCCAAGCAGGGGAGTCACTCCTTGACCCCAAGGGAGATTCTTCAGTCCTCTAATCGTGATGTAGAGCGTCGAAGGTCCAGGATTCAGTTTCAAAGTTTAGTCCAGGGATATCTAAAGTCCTAAGGACTGGGTTCCTACCTTTATTCTAAAAATAGGGGATGGACTACTCTGTGGCCCCACCTATGGGTGGGTCAGGGCAGAGGGGTGGCTACACCCCTTTCCCTTTGTCCAGTTCGCGCCAAAGCAGGGGCTGCAAGCCCCTGATCCGGTTTGAACTGGGGTATGCACAGGGACACCAAATGTGCCCCCAGTGCAGGACTTCAAAGCACCCGAAAGTGCTCCCGCCCAGCCCCAATACACATTGTCCTGTCTGGGGAGGTGGTCACACCTCCCTGGGACAGGAAACCTATTGTCCAGGCCTCCCCTGCCGGAGTTTCGTCCAGCAGCAGGAGGCCAGACTCGTGTCTGTGGCAGCAGCATCCATTTTGTGATGCCAGGGCTCTGGAAAGAAGTTACCGGACTTGTCAGAGTTAACATGCCTTTCCCTCTAGAAGGGTGGAATGCTACCCCCGCCACCAGGATTGGCGGGGGGGGTAGTATTTCAAGATGTTTGACACCAAACACGACATGTTTAGGTGCAGCCATTCCATAGTTAGCATTTTACCGCGAGGATATAATGCGTTTAAGAGTATATGGTCAGGCTGCATTACAAACAGCATCAGAGATGGTCTCCGAACGCTGCAGAGGGGCCCTGCTCATGCAGGGGCACCCTCTCACATAGGAACCATGCACTCTGCCTTTTGGATTGATAAGGCCTGCCTTAGGAGTGACTTATAGGTTTATATGTGTGTATGCATTTAGTGATATAGGTAACCTATACCACAGTAAGGGGTGCATGCACCACCTTACCCAGGCTGCAGTAGCAGACCTGTGGTGTCAGTTTGGATTGCCTACCAGGGGTGGCATAATACATGCTGCAGCCCCTGGCAGGCCTCTGAGGTACCTATGCCCTTGGTACATAGTATACCATATACTAGGGACTTACAAGGGCACTCCAGATCCCAATCAGTGATGTGCCTAAGGCACATGGAGACCCTTTTAAAGAGGAAACAGCTAGGCTGGGGTTCTGAATAGCAGGGCCCCAGCCAGACTAATGTCGAAAACCAGTGAAGCATCAGCAAAAAGTGGGGGTACCCATGTGAAGCAGATCCTACTCTCCTACACCCCCTACACTGCCCGAACACCACTGCACTGCCCTAAACCCTGAAACACCAGCCCCAGCAAGACCCCCTACACTGCCCGAACACCACTGCACTGCCCTAAACCCTGAAACACTACCCCCAGCAAGACCCCCTACACTGCCCGAACACCACTGCACTGCCCTAAACCCTGAAACACCACCCCCAGCAAGACCCCTACACTGCCCGAACACCACTGCCCTAAACCCTGAAACACCACCCCCAGCAAGACCCCCTACACTGCCCGAACACCACTGCACTGCCCTAAACCCTGAAACACCAGCCCCAGCATGACCCATACACTGCCCGAACACCACTGCCCTAAACCCTGAAACACTACCCCCTGCACGACCCCCTACACTGCCCGAACACCACTGCACTGCCCTAAACCCTGAAACACCACCCCCAGCACGACCCCCTACACTGCCCGAACACCACTGCACTGCCCTAAACCCTGAAACACCACCCCCTGCACGATCCCCTACACTGCCCGAACACTACTGCACTGCCCTAAACCCTGAAACACCACCCCCAGCACAACCCCCTACACTGCACGAACACCACTGCACTGCCCTAAACCCTGAAACACTACCCCCAGCAAGACCCCCTACACTGCCCGAACACCACTGCCCTAAACCCTGACACACCACCCCCAGCAAGACCCCCTACACTGCCCGTACACCACTGCACTGCCCTAAACCCTGAAACACCACCCCCAGCATGACCCCCTACACTGCCCGACCACCACTGCACTGCCCTAAACCCTGAAACACCACCCCCAGCACGACCCCCTACACTGCCCGAACACCACTGCACTGCCCTAAACCATGAAACACCAGCCCCAGCACGACCCCCTACACTGCCCGAACACAACTGCACTGCCCTAAACCCTGATACACCACCCCCAGCACGACCCCTTACACTGCCCGAACACCACTGCACTGCCCTAAACCCTGAAACAACAGCCCCAGCACAACCCCGAACACTGCCCGAACACCACTGCACTGCCCTAAACCCTGAAACACCAGACCCAGCACGACCGCCTACACTGCCCGAAAACCACTGCACTGCCCTAAACCCTGAAACACCAGCCCCAGCACGACCCCCTACACTGCCCGAACACCACTGCACTACCCTAAACCCTCAAACACCAGCCCCAGCACGACCCCCTACACTGCCCGAACACCACTGCACTGCCCTAAACCCTGAAACACAACCCCCAGCACGACCCCCTACACTGCCCGAACACCACTGCACTGCCCTAAACCCTGAAACACCAGCCCCAGCAAGACCCCCTACACTGCCCGAACACCACTGCACTGCCCTAGACTCTGAAACACCAGCCCCAGCAAGACTCCCTACACTGCCCGAACACCACTGCACTGCCCTAAACCCTGAAACACCAGCCCCAGCATGACCCCCTACACTGCCCGAACACCACTGCACTGCCCTAAACCCTGAAACACCAGCCCCAGCACGACCACCTACACTGCCCGAACACCACTGCACTGCCCTAAACCCTGAAACACCAGCCCCAGCACAACCCCCTACACTGCCCGAACACCACTGCACTGCCCTAAACCCTGAAACACCAGCCCCAGCACGACCCCCTACACTGCCCGAACACCACTGTACTGCCCTAAACCCTGAAACACAAGCCCCAGCACGACCCCCTACACTGCCCGAACACCACTGCACTGCCCTAAACCCTGAAACACCACCCCCTGCACGACCCCCTACATTGCCCGAACACCACTGCACTGCCCTAAACCATGAAACTAACCCTGGGCGTAGTCCGCGAAGTAGCGCTACGCGAAACTACGCGAAGTGCACTTCGCACTTCGCGAGCTACGCGTAGCACTACGCGAACTGCGTAGTGCGCTGTTCGCGATGATTGCACAGTGCCGGATGCTTGTCTGCACTGTGCAATCATTGAAAACGGCATCTTGCACAGTGCGAGCTGTCTTTTACTGCTGCTCGAGTAGATTTTTACTCGAGCGGCAGCTTTCTCAACGCGGACTGGTAGTTTCTCATCGCGAGCGGTCGCGAGCATACGCGACCACTCGCAATGAGAAACCTGACCTCCCCGCGTTGAGAATCTCGCCGGGAGGTTTATTTTCCACGCTCGCGATCGGCAACTTGATGTTGCTGATCGCGAACGAGGAAAAAGTCTCGCCGGGATGTCATTTTGCTTGCTCGCGGTCGCCAACTTGACGTTGAGGACCGCGATCAAGCAAAAAATGACCGCTGCACTACGCTACGCGTGTTTGCACTGTGCTACGTGCAATTCGCGTAGTGCGAAGTAGCGCAAACTTCGCAAACTACGCGAGCGTAGCGTAGTGCTTTGCCCAGGGTTACCTGAAACACCACCCCCTGCAGCACCCCCTACACTGCCCGAACACCACTGCACTGCCCTAAACCCTGAAACACCACCCCCTGCACCGCCCCTACACTGCCCGAACACCACTGCACTGCCCTAAACCCTGAAACACCACCCCCTACACTGCCCGAACACCACTGCACTGCCCTAAACCCTGAAACACCACCCCTGCATGACCCCCTACACTGCCCGAACACCACTGCACTGCCCTAAACCCTGAAACACCACCCCAGCAAGACCCCCTACACTGCCCTAACACCACTGCCCTAAACCCTGAAACACCACCCCCAGCAAGACCCCCTACACTGCCCGAACACCACTGCACTGCCCTAAACCCTGAAACACCAGCCCCAGCACGACCCATACACTGCCCGAACACTACTGCACTGCCCTAAACCCTGAAACACCACCCCCTGCACGACCCCCTACACTGCCCGAACACCACTGCACTGCCCTAAACCCTGAAACACCACCCCCAGCACGACCCCCTACACTGCCCGAACACCACTGCACTGCCCTAAACCCTGAAACACCACCCCCTGCATGATCCCCTACACTGCCCGAACACTACTGCACTGCCCTAAACCCTGAAACACCACTCCCAGCACGACCCACTACACTGCACGAACACCACTGCCCTAAACCCTGAAACACCACCCCCAGCATGACCCCCTACACTGCCCGAACACCACTGCACTGCCCTAAACCCTGAAACACCACCCCCAGCACGACCCCCTACACTCCCCGAACACCTCTGCACTGCCCTAAACCATGAAACACCAGCCCCAGCACGACCCCCTACACTGCCCGAACACCACTGCACTGCCCTAAACCCTGAAACACCACCCCCAGCACGACCCCCTACACTGCCCGAACACCACTGCACTGCCCTAAACCCTGAAACACCAGCCCCAGCACGACCCCGTACACTGCCCGAACACCACTGCACTGCCCTAAACCCTGAAACACCAGACCCAGCACGACCGCCTACACTGCCCGAAAACCACTGCACTGCCCTAAACCCTGAAACACCAGCCCCAGCACGACCCCCTACACTGCCCGAACACCACTGCACAACCCTAAACCCTCAAACACCAGCCCCAGCACGACCCCCTACACTGCCCGAACACCACTGCACTGCCCTAAACCCTGAAACACCAGCCCCAGCAAGACCCCCTACACTGCCCGAACACCACTGCACTGCCCTAAACCCTGAAACACCACCCCCAGCAAGACCACCTACACTGGCCGAACACCACTGCACTGCCCTAAACCCTGAAACACCACCCCCTGCACAACCCCCTACTCTGCCCAAACACCACTGCACTGCCCTAAACCCTGAAACACCACCCCATGCATGACCCCCTACACTGCCCGAACACCACTGCACTGCCCTAAACCCTGAAACACCACCCCTCAGCACGACACCCTACACTGCCCGAACACCACTGCACTGCCCTAAACCCTGAAACACCACCCCCAGCATGACCCCCTACACTGCCCGAACACCACTGCACTGCCCTAAACCCTGAAACACCACCCCCTGCACGACCTCCTACACTGCCGGAACACCACTGCACTGCCCTAAACCCTGAAACACCACCCCCAGCACGACCCCCTACACTGCCCGAACACCACTGCACTGCCCTAAACACTGAAACATCAACCCCAGCAAGACCCCCTACACTGCCTGAACACCACTGCCCTAAACCCTGAAACAACACCCCCTACACTGCACGAACACCACTGCACTGCCCTAAACCCTGAAACACCACCTCCAGCAAAACCCCTACACTGCCTGAACACCATTGCTCTGCCCTAAATCCTGAAATACTAGCCCCAGCATGACCCCCTACACTGCCCAAACACCACTGCACTGCCCTAAACCCTGAAACACCACCCCCAGCACGACCCCCTACACTGCCCGAACACCACTGCACTGCCCTAAACCCTGAAACACCAGCCCCAGCAAGACCCCCTACACTGCCCGAACACCACTGCACTACCCTAAACCCTCAAACACCAGCCCCAGCACGACCCCCTACACTGCCCGAACACCACTGCACTGCCCTAAACCCTGAAACACCAGCCCCAGCAAGACCCCCTACACTGCCCGAACACCACTGCACTGCCCTAAACCCTGAAACACCACCCCCAGCAAGACCCCCTACACTGCCCGAACACCACTGTACTAAAGCCTGAAACACCACCCCCAGCAAGACCACCTACACTGGCCGAACACCACTGCACTGCCCTAAACCCTGAAACACTACCCCCTGCACAACCCCCTACTCTGCCCAAACACCACTGCACTGCCCTAAACCCTGAAACACCACCCCCTGCATGACCCCCTACACTGCCCGAACACCACTGCACTGCCCTAAACCCTGAAACACCACCCCTCAGCACGACACCCTACACTGCCCGAACACCACTGCACTGCCCTAAACCCTGAAACACCACCCCCAGCATGACCCCCTACACTGCCCGAACACCACTGCACTGCCCTAAACCCTGAAACACCACCCCCTGCACGACCTCCTACACTGCCGGAACACCACTGCACTGCCCTAAACCCTGAAACACCACCCCCAGCACGACCCCCTACACTGCCCGAACACCACTGCACTGCCCTAAACCCTGAAACATCAACCCCAGCAAGACCCCCTACACTGCCTGAACACCACTGCCCTAAACCCTGAAACAACACCCCCTACACTGCACGAACACCACTGCACTGCCCTAAACCCTGAAACACCACCTCCAGCAAAACCCCCTACACTGCCTGAACACCATTGCTCTGCCCTAAATCCTGAAATACTAGCCCCAGCATGACCCCCTACACTGCCCAAACACCACTGCACTGCCCTAAACCCAGAAACACCACCCCCAGCACGACCCCCTACACTGCCCGAACACCACTGCACTGCCCTAAACCCTGAAACACCAGCCCCAGCAAGACCCCCTACACTGCCCGAACACCACTACACTGCCCTAGACTCTGAAACACCAGCCCCAGCAAGACCCCCTACACTGCCCGAACACCACTGCACTGCCCTAAACCCTGAAACACCAGCCCCAGCATGACCCCCTACACTGCCCGAACACCACTGCACTGCCCTAAACCCTGAAACACCAGCCCCAGCACGACCACCTACACTGCCCGAACACCACTGCACTGCCCTAAACCCTGAAACACCAGCCACAGCACGACCCCCTACACTGCCCGAACACCACTGCACTGCCCTAAACCCTGAAACACCAGCCCCAGCACGACCCCCTACACTGCCCGAACACCACTGTACTGCCCTAAACCCTGAAACACCAGCCCCAGCACGACCCCCTACACTGCCCGAACACCACTGCACTGCCCTAAACCCTGAAACACCACCCCCTGCACGACCCCCTACATTGCCCGAACACCACTGCACTGCCCTAAACCCTGAAACACCACCCCTGCAGCACCCCCTACACTGCCCGAACACCACTGCACTGCCCTAAACCCTGAAACACCACCCCCTGCACCGCCCCCTACACCGCCCGAACACCACTGCACTGCCCTAAACCCTGAAACACCACCCCCTACACTGCCCGAACACCACTGCACTGCCCTAAACCCTGAAACACCACCCCCAGCATTACCCCCTACACTGCCCAAACACCACTGCACTGCCCTAAACCCTAGAACACTACCCCCAGCATGACCCCCTACACTACCCGAACACCACTGCACTACCCTAAACCCTAAAATCCTACCCCCAGCACAACCCCCTACACTACCCGAACACGACTGCACTGCCCTAAACCCTCAAACACTCCCCCAGCACGACCCCCTACACTACCCGAACACCACTGCACTGCCCTAAACCCTAAAACACTCCCCCAGCACGACCCCCTACACTACCCGAACACCACTGCACTGCCCTAAACCCTAAAACACTCCCCCAGCATGACCCCCTACACTACCCAAACACCACTGCACTGCCCTAAACCCTAAAACACTACCCCCGCATGACCCCCTACACTACCCAAACACCAATGCACTACCCTAATCCCTAAAACACTACCCCCCGCATGACCCCCTACACTACCCTAAACCCTAAAACACTCCCCCCAGCATGACCCCTTACACTACCCAAACACCACTGCACTGCCCTAAACCCTAAAACACTACCCCCGCACGACTCCCTACACTACCCAAAGACCACTGCACAACCCTAAACCCTAAAACACGACCACCTACACTACACAAACACCACTGCACTACCCTAAACCCTAAAACACTACCCCCTACACTACACAAACACCACTGCACTACCCTAAACCCTAAAACACTACCCCCAGCACGACCCCCTACACTACCCAAACACCACTGCACTACCCTAAACCCTAAAACACTCCCCCCAGCACGACTCCCTACACTACCCAAACACCACTGCACTACCCTAAACCCTAAATCTACCCCCAGCATGACCCCCTACACTACCCAAATACCACTGCACTACCCTAAACCCTAAAACACTACTGCACAATGTGTTACAGGCGTTGCAACGCAGGCCTGTGGTGCTTACTGGAAGTACCTAGTGGGCTAGTTGGGCCCCAGGGACCCTCAGGATTCAAGGTGACCTAATCCCCCAACTTAAAACGCACCACGGGGCGCGTTTGCACAGTGGTGAAGGGAGGGGCGGGGCCTCAGGTGACATGTGCGCAAACACGCCCTGTGGTGCGTTTTAAGTTGGGGAATTAATTCCCTTTGAATCTTGAGGGACCCTGGGGCCAACTAGCTCACCAGGTACCTTCAGTAAGCACAACAGAGTTGCGTTGCAGAGAGGTGAAAAAAGGTGTGTGGCCTCGGAACGCCTCTCTGCAACTCAGCTCTGTGGTCCTAACTGTAGGTACCTGGGGGCTAGTTGGGCCCTAGGGACCCTCAGAATTCAAGGGGACTTAATCCCGCAACTTAAAACGCGCCACGGGGTGCGTTTGCACACATGTCACCTCAGGCCCCCCTCCCTTCACCACTGTGCAAACGCGCCCTGTAGCGCGTTTTAAGAGGTAGTTTTAATCCCCTGCCCTATTATGTACTAGGGACTTGCAGAGGAGGTCATGCTAATCACAGGGGTACCCCAACGCATAGTGTTCCCTAGTGTATGTAGGTGTTTTCACTGTATTCTAAGTGTCTTTTAGCATAGCACTGGCTCTGGTTAGACAGAGTCAGTTACCACCAGTACCCGTCTGAAAAAGTTGTGGGCACAGGATGATTTTGCAACAAGGCCTCTTTCTGCTCCTCTGTTGGTTCTTTCTGCACATCTTTTGCTTCTTTCTGTGCGTTTTTTCTTCTTTCTTCACATGTCCTACCTCTGTAGGCATAGTTAGAAACTAGCATTTAAAAAAACCTTTGAAATTCACTTAAAAAATCATAGGTTTCAGGCACTGTAGGAGAGTAGGATCTGCTTCACATGGGTACCCCCACTTTTTGCTGATGCTTCACTGTTTTTCGACATTAGTCTGGCTGGGGCCCTGCTAATCAGAACCCCAGCCTAGCTGCTTCCTCTCTAAAATGGTTTCCATGTGCCTTAGGCACATCACTGATTGGGATCTGGAGTGCCCTTATAAGTCCCTAGTATATGGTATACTATGTACCAAGGGCATAGGTACCTCAGAGGCCTGCCAGGGGCTGCAGCATGTATTATGCCACCCCTGGAAGGCCATCCAAACTGACACCACAGGTCTGCTACTGCAGCCTGGGTAAGGAGGTGCATGCACTCCTTACTGTGATATAGGTTACCTATATCACTAAATACATACACACATATAAACCTATAAGTCACTCCTAAGGCAGGCCTTATCAATCCTAAAGGCATAGTGCATGGTTCCTATGTGAGAGGGTGCCCCTGCATGACCAGGGCCCCTCTGCAGCGTTCGGAGACCCTCTCTGATGCTGTTTGTAGTGCCGCCTGACCATATACTCTTAAGCGCATTATAACCTCGCGGTAAAATGCTAACTTTGGAATGGCTGCACCTAAACATGTCGTGTTTGGTGTCAAACATCTTGGAATACTACCCCCCGCCAATCCTGGTGGCGGGGGTAGCATTCCACCCTTCTAGAGGGAAAGACATGTTAACTCTGACTAGTCCGGTAACTTCTTTCCAGAGCCCTGGCATCACAAAATGGATGCTGCTGCCACAGACACGAGTCTGGCCTCCTGCTGCTGGACGAAACTCCGGCAGGGGAGGCCTGGACAATAGGTTTCCTGTCCCAGGGAGGTGTGACCACCTCCCCAGACAGGATAATGTGTATTGGGGCTGGGCGGGAGCACTTTCGGGTGCTTTGAAGTCCTGCACTGGGGGCACATTTGGTGTCCCTGTGCATACCCCAGTTCAAACCGGATCAGGGGCTTGCAGCCCCTGCGTTGGCACGAACTGGACAAAGGGAAAGGGGTGTAGCCACCCCTCTGCCCTCACCCACCCATAGGTGGGGCCACAGAGTAGTCCAACCCCTATCTTTAGTATAAAGGTAGGAACCCAGTCCTTAGGACTTTAGATTATACCTGGACGAAACTCTGAAACTGAATCCTGGACCTTCGACACTCTACTCACGATTAGAGGACAGAAGAATCTCCCTTGGGGTCAAGGAGTGACTCCCCTGCTTGGCAGGCACCCAAGAAGCATCTGTCCGGTTCGCATTTCTGAAGCTCCCGTCGGACGCCGAAGTCATCGCATCACCAGAGGTGGATTCTCAGACTTCCCCGAGGCTACCCTGAGTCCCCAGCAAAGCTGAGGCCCGTGGCTATCGTGGGTGACTTGAGACCGTGACCTCTGGACACCGAGCACATTTGCAAGTGCATCCTCTTCTGGGTCTCCCAAGAAGTCGTGCTTTGGGTTCCGAGTAGCCCTAGCCTCCAGCACCACCTGCACCGAAGATCACTGGCCCCCACTCTACGAGTGTCCTGTAAGCCAGCTCCACGTGCGGCGTCATGAGGCTCCTTCGCGGTCGCTAGCCCGTTGGCTAGTAGCCCTTAACGAAGGCCAATCCTTTTCTTACTTGGCATCCTGGTTGCTCCAGGCCTGCCCTCACTTACCCTTGCTGGGTGAGTTCCACAGACCTTGCTGGTCTGCACCATCGACGATCTACATCTTCACCAAGACTTGCCGTTGCCAAGGCTTGTTGGGTCCAATCCGGTCGCCGACACCTCAGCACTTGACAAACATCGTGTACCAGCCTGAATCCTGCTTCTGGTCGCCGACAACGCCTCCTGGACCTCGTGGCTGAAGAGTCAAGACGACCGTCAACGCACCTGAAGCACTCGACATCGGTGGGCATCTGTCCATCGCCTTCCTGGTCACTGGCTAGTGACCCAGACTCTGTCCCCTCTGCTTTCAGGTTCTTCAGAACTCCGATCCACTCTTGGATCCACCCGGACACTTTTCTCTTGGCCGCCAGCAGCACTTTGCAGCAGATCGCCATTCGAATCGACGACGAAACCCGACCCCGAAAGGCACCTATGCACCCGGCTTCCCTGGGTGAGGTAACACGAGTACTCCGGTGCTCCCGTGGGTAGAGACTCTTCAAAGTCCTAGATCTCAAAGGGTTTTGTCCTAGTCCTCTTTTAAGTGTCCCTTTTCTCTAATTTCCCGATCCCGACTTTCTCCATAGAAGTTAACGGCGTATCGCGGTTGTGTATTTACACTGCACGCGTCTCCCGTGGGTCCCCTGTGTCACTACCTTGGGTGGTTCCTTGTGGTCCAAGCACTTCTAGAGGCTCTAGGCCTAGTGTCTAGTTCAGTCGTGGTTCGCATACCACTTTATTGGTATATGGTTTGGTACGCCCCTAGGGCCCAAACGTGTATTTGTGCTATTACTGTGTTTAAATATCTTCTAACTTATGTATTTCGAACTCTAGCCTCATAAAGAGACTAGAGGGGTGTGTTTAGCAATAAATACATATATTTTGAATATATACCTGGTGTGTTGCTCTTTCATTTGATCACTCAAGAGATTATAGACTGGTAAAACAAGCTGCTTTACATTCCTTCAAGACTTAGCCTGAAGGCTGCTCTCCATAGCTACCACTAGGATAGCTTTCAATAAGGTTGTCTTTAACCTATCTCCAATAAGGGGTTGTTTGGACTGGTGCAAGGTGCCCACTATAATTAGTGGACAGCATATGCCAGGCCAACTTCTCACATTGGTGTGCAGCGTGTGGGATTCCAGCTTGCTATTGTTTTACCAGATAATCTCAATTGAATTGATCAACTGAAAACCACTAAAGGTACCTAAGGTACATATAATTTAAGCTTAGAATACAGTAAGTTCTACTGAACTTAGAGTTGTGTGTTAAGGGATAGCACAACCCTTTCTACAACTCAAGAGAGTTTAGTAGGCCACACTAGAGTAGGTAGTGCATACACCACACCACACTAGTAATGTCTTTAAGGGCAGGATCCAGAGAATCCTTGCAGGAAGCCATTGAGCTTCCACCCTCCAAGTATGATACACTCCCATTCTTGGAATTGAGAGCTTTATGTAACTTGAGGAAATTAAGGACAGGCCAAAGCCCCACCACCCAACACCTCAAGGAGTTGTTGGTGGCTTATGACCTTAGTAAGCCCTTGGGGACTGAAGGGGTAGGAGCTGAGGGTGGGGCAGAAGATGAGGAAGGGACCAGGGGTACCACTACCCCCAGCCCCCCCTCTGAAACTGGCCAGGAGGGTGACAATGACCCTGACCTGGATAACCCAATCCCTCCTGTGGAAGATGATGAGGATGATCAGGATGATCCCCACTTTGTCCCCCCAGGAAGGATTAAGAGTGTGCCCAGGAAGTCTAGATCTCCTTCTCAGGAGTCTAACCACTCTGGCACCTCCATAGGGAGCTCTATCTCCTCTCACAGGAGGGAATCCTCTCATGAGAGAAGAGACAGGCTGGTCCAGTATGAGGAAACTCAGCTGGAGATCAGAAAAAAGCAATTGGCTTTAGATAGGGAATCCCTAGATCTCCTTAGAGAGAGAAGAAAGTTGGGACTAGAGTCCCATGGTGGCAGCCATGTCCCTAGAGACAGGGAAAGGTCCTATGACCATAGGAACCTGAGCAAGATTGTCCCTCCCTACCAGAGTGGGGATGATATCCACAAATGGATAACTGCATTGGAGAGGGCCTGTAAGGTACAGAAGGTCCCTCAGGAGCAGTGGGCAGCAATCTTGTGGCTCTCCTTTGCTGACAAAGGTAGAGATAAGCTCCTCACTGTTAGAGAGGAGGATGCTGATAATTACAAGGTCTTGAAGAGTGCTCTTATTGATGGGTTTGGCCTAACCACTGAACAGTACAGGTTGAAGTTCAGAGACACCCAAAAAGCACAGACTCAAGACTGGGTAGACTATGTGGATTGTTCTGCCAAGGCTCTGGAAGGCTGGTTGATGGGCAGTAAGGTGTGTGACTTCTCAGGATTGTACAATCTGATAATGAGGGAGCAGATTCTTAATAACTGTCAAAATCAGCTGTTGCATCAATACCTGGTAGACTCTGATCTGACCTCTCCCCAAGAATTGGGAAAGAAGGCAGACAAATGGGTCAGGACCAGGGTGAAGCAGAAGGTACAGAACCAAGGTGGGGAAACCAAGAAGCAAGATGCTAAGAACTCTGACAAGGGTGGGGAGAAGGGTAAAGATCAAAAGTCTTCATCAGGCCCCCAAAAATCTTCTTCTGGTGGGGATTCACAATCTACCAAAGGGAAAGGCCAAAGAAAACCATGGTGCAAGGTCTGTAAGCAAAAGACCCACTGGACCAGTGATTGCACCAAGTCCAAAGACTCCAGTCCAGCACCCACCAATGCCCCTAAGGCACCTGTTCCCCCTAGTACAGTTGGTGGGAGTGCTCCAGCCAAGGGTTTAGTAGGGTTCACCCTGGGAACTGAGTTGGGCTCTGACCTAGTCAGAGAACTGACTCAGGCTGTGTTAGTCTGTGATGGAGGCATGGATGTGACCTCCACTGTGAGTCCCAGTAATCTGGGCAAGTACAGACAACAGCCTTTAATTAATGGTCGTGAGGCTTTGGCATTTAGGGACACATGGGCAAGTGTCACAATGGTGACACAAGACCTTGTGCTTCCTGGGCAAGTTATGCTTGGTGAGATGTACCAAGTGACCAATGCTAGCAATGTCAGAACAGACCATACTCTGGCAGTTGTTAACTTCTCCTGGGGAGAGGTAACTGGCCTTAAGAAGGTTGTGGTAAGTGCAAACCTACCAGTCGAATGCTTGCTTGGCAATGACTTAGAGACTTCTGCTTGGGCAGAAGTGGAGCTCAGGACCCATGCAGAAATGCTGGGGATCCCTGCAGATGTGTTTGCTGTGACCAGGTCACAAGCCAAAATGTCTAAAACTGAACAGGCCTTGGATTCTGGAAGAATGGACCAAGTGCCTTCCAAGAGGAGGAGTAGTAGGGTTAAGGCAGTGCCTTCCCCTTGGCTCAGGAGGAAGATCAGTCCCTTGAGAGGGATGATCTCAGCCCTGAAGAAGGAACTGTCCCAGAGGAACTGGAACCTGACCAGGTTGAGTTCTTGGGGACAGGGGGACCTTCTAGGGCAGATCTGAGCCAGGAGCAGCAGAGCTGCCCCTCCCTTGAACCCCTCAGACAGCAAGCTGCTGCTGAGGCTGCTGGGAAAGCTAGTGGTCCCCATACAGTGTATTGGGATGATGGACTCCTGTACTCAGAGAGTAGAGACCCCAAGCCTGGTGCTACCAGGAGGTTGGTTATACCTCTGAAGTTCAGGGGCTTCCTATTGACCCTAGCCCATGATATTCCCTTAGCAGGTCACCTGGGCCAGAACAAGACTTGGGACAGAATTGTCCCTCACTTTCACTGGCCCCACATGTCTGAAGACAGTAAGGAGTTTTGTCGCTCCTGTGTAACCTGCCAAGCCAGTGGCAAGGCAGGTGGCACTACAAAGGCCCCCTGATACCACTACCTGTGGTGGGGGTGCCCTTTGAGAGGGTAGGGATTGACATTGTTGGTCCCATGGATCCCCAAACAGCATCTGGGCACAGATTTATTCTGGTGGTAGTGGATCATGCCACCAGGTATCCAGAGGCTATACCCCTTAGGACCACTACAGCACCTGTGGTGGCAAGGGCCCTCCTGGGAATTTTCTCAAGAGTGGGCTTTCCTAAGGAGGTAGTATCAGACAGGGGTGCTAACTTCATGTCTGGGTACTTAAAGGCAATGTGGAAGGAGTGTGGAGTGACTTATAAGTTCACCACACCCTATCACCCACAATGCAATGGTTTAGTTGAGAGATTCAACAAAACCTTAAAGGGCATGATTAAAGGGCTCCCAGAAAAGCTTAGGCGTAGATGGGACATACTCTTGCCCTGCCTTTTATTCGCATATAGGGAGGTGCCTCAGGAGGGGGTTGGTTACAGCCCTTTTGAACTTCTGTTTGGCCACCCTGTGAGGGGTCCACTGTGCTTGGTGAAGGAAGGATGGGAGTTACCTCTCAAGCCCCCAAAGCAAGATATAGTGGACTATGTACTTGGTCTCCGCTCCAGGATGGCTGAGTATATGAAAAAGGCAACCAAAAACCTTGAGGCTAGCCAGGAACTTCAAAAAGCCTGGCATGACCAAAAGGCTGTTCTAACTGTTTACCAGCCAGGACAGAAGGTGTGGGTGTTGGAGCCAGTGGCCCCAGCAGCTCTCCAAGACAAATGGAGTGGACCCCACACTATTGTTGAACAGAAGGGTGAGGTCACTTATTTGGTAGACCTAGGAACACCCAGGAGTCCCCACAGGGTTCTCCATGTCAACAGACTAAAACCATATGTGGACAGGGCAGACATGGGCTTGCTCATGGCTACTGATGAAGGGCAGGAGGAAGAGAGTGACCCACTCCCTGACCTGCTCTCACAGAACCCTGACGATGGGTCAGTTGATGGTGTAGCCTTGGCAGGCAGCCTCACTACCCAGCAACAAACTGATTGCAGGCAAGTTCTCAATCAGTTTAGACATATGTTTTCACTGACACCCAGTCAGACTACCTGGTGCACTCATGAAGTGGACACTGGGGACAGTCTGCCTATTAAAAACAAGATTTATAGGCAACCTGACCATGTCAGGGACTGTATCAGGACTGAAGTCCAGAAAATGTTGGATTTGGGAGTTATTGAACCCTCAGTTTGCCCTTGGGCTAGTCCAGTGGTCCTTGTACCAAAACCTCACACCAGTGGTGGAAAAAGAGAGATGAGGTTTTGTGTGGACTACAGGGGTCTCAATGCAGTCACTAGGACTGATGCCCATCCAATACCAAGGGCAGATGAGCTCATAGATACTTTGGCCTCAGCCAAATATCTCAGCACATTTGACTTGACAGCTGGCTACTGGCAGATCAGACTAGCTGATGATGCAAAGCCAAAAACAGCCTTCTCAACCCCTAGTGGGCATTATCAATTTTTGGTGATGCCTTTGGTCTGAAGAATGCACCTGCCACTTTCCAGAGGTTGGTGAATACAGTTCTCACAGGTCTGGAAGCCTATAGTGCAGCTTATCTAGATGATATTGCTGTCTTTAGCTCCACCTGCTAGGATCACCTGGTCCACCTCAGGAATGTTTTACAGGCCCTGCAAAAAGCAGGCCTGACTATCAAGGCCACTAAGTGCCAGATAGGGCAGAGTCAGGTTGTGTACCTGGGCCACCTTGTGGGTGGAGGCCAGGTTCAACCTTTGCAGAGCAAGATCCAGACCATCATGGACTGGACTGCTCCCATTACCCAGACTCAGGTGAGAGCCTTCTTAGGCCTGACTGGGTACTATAGGAGATTTGTCAAGGGGTATGGATCAATAGTGACACCCCTGAATGACTTAACTTCTAAGAAAATGCCCAAAAGGTTCAGTGGACAGTTTGCTGTCAAAAGGCATTTGATGACCTGAAGCAGGCCATGTGCACTGCTCCCATTCTGCAGAGTCCTGATTACTCCAAGAAGTTCATTGTTCAAACTGATGCATCTGAATTGGGGGTAGGGGCTGTACTGTCACAATTGAATGAAGAAGGTCAGGATCAGCCAGTAGCTTTTATTAGCAGAAGGCTGACCCCTAGAGAGAAACGTTGGTCAGCCATAGAGAGGGAGGCCTTTGCTGTGGTCTGGGCTCTGAAGAAGTTGAGGCCATACTTGTTTGGTACACACTTCCTGGTTCAGACAGACCATAAGCCCCTCTTATGGCTCAAACAAATGAAGGGTGAAAACCCCAAACTGCTTAGGTGGTCCATTTCCCTACAGGGGATGGACTTTACAGTGGAACATAGACCTGGGAGTAACCATGCGAATGCAGATGGACTCTCTAGGTATTTCCACTTAGAACATGAAGACTTAACTGGGCAAGGTTAGTTTAATGTCCCTACGTTTGGGGGGGTTGTGTAGGAGAGTAGGATCTGCTTCACATGGGTACCCCCACTTTTTGCTGATGCTTCACTGTTTTTCGACATTAGTCTGGCTGGGGCCCTGCTAATAAGAACCCCAGCCTAGCTGCTTCCTCTCTAAAATGGTTTCCATGTGCCTTAGGCACATCACTGATTGGGATCTGGAGTGCCCTTATAAGTCCCTAGTATATGGTATACTATGTACCAAGGGCATAGGTACCTCAGAGGCCTGCCAGGGGCTGCAGCATGTATTATGCCACCCCTGGAAGGCCATCCAAACTGACACCACAGGTCTGCTACTGCAGCCTGGGTAAGGAGGTGCATGCACCCCTTACTGTGATATAGGTTACCTATATCACTAAATACATACACACATATAAACCTATAAGTCACTCCTAAGGCAGTCCTTATCAATCCTAAAGGCAGAGTGCATGGTTCCTATGTGAGAGAAATGAATGAAATGAATGAATGAAATGAAATGAAAACAAGATTTATAAAGCGCCTGGTTACCCAAGGGCATCCCCGTGCTAAAGAGAGGGTGCCCCTGCATGAGCAGGACCCCTCTGCAGCGTTCGGAGACCCTCTCTGATGCTGTTTGTAGTGCCGCCTGACCATATACTCTTAAGCGCATTATAACCTCGCGGTAAAATGCTAACTTTGGAATGGCTGCACCTAAACATGTCGTGTTTGGTGTCAAACATCTTGGAATACTACCCCCCGCCAATCCTGGCGGCGGGGGTAGCATTCCACCCTTCTAGAGGGAAAGACATGTTAACTCTGACTAGTCCGGTAACTTCTTTCCAGAGCCCTGGCATCACAAAATGGATGCTGCTGCCACAGACACGAGTCTGGCCTCCTGCTGCTGGACGAAACTCCGGCAGGGGAGGCCTGGACAATAGGTTTCCTGTCCCAGGGAGGTGTGACCACCTCCCCAGACAGGATAATGTGTATTGGGGCTGGGCGGGAGCACTTTCGGGTGCTTTGAAGTCCTGCACTGGGGGCACATTTGGTGTCCCTGTGCATACCCCAGTTCAAACCGGATCAGGGGCTTGCAGCCCCTGCATTGGCGCGAACTGGACAAAGGGAAAGGGGTGTAGCCACCCCTCTGCCCTCACCCACCCATAAGGTGGGGCCACAGAGTAGTCCAACCCCTATCTTTAGTATAAAGGTAGGAACCCAGTCCTTAGGACTTTAGATTATACCTGGATGAAACTCTGAAACGAATCCTGGACCTTCGACGCTCTACTCACGATTAGAGGACAGAAGAATCTCCCTTGGGGTCAAGGAGTGACTCCCCTGCTTGGCAGGCACCAAAGAAGCATCTGTCCGGTTCGCATTTCTGAAGCTCCCGTCGGACGCCGAAGTCATCGCATCACCAGAGGTGGATTCTCAGACTTCCCCGAGGCTACCCTGAGTCCCTAGCAAACCTGAGGCCTGTGGCTATCGTGGGTGACTTGAGACCGTGACCTCTGGACAACAAGCACATTTGCAAGTCCATCCTCTTCTGGGTCTCCCAAGAAGTCGTGCTTTGGGCTCCGAGTAGCCCTAGCCTCCAGCACCACCTGCACCGAAGATCACTGGCCCCCACTCCACGAGTGTCCTGTAAGCCAGCTCCACGTGCGGCGTCATGAGGCTCCTTCGCGGTCGCTAGCCCATTGGCTAGTAGCCCTTAACGAAGGCCAATCCTTTTCTTACTTGGCATCCTGGTTATTCCAGGCCTCCCCTCACTTACCCCCGCTGGGTGAGTTCCACAGACCTTGCTGGTCTGCACCATCGACGATCTACATCTTCACTGAGACTTGCCGTTGCCAAGGCTTGTTGGGTCCAATCTGGTCGCCGACACCTCAGCACTCGACAAACATCGTGTGTCAGCCCGAATCCTGCTCCTGGTCGCCGACAACGCCTCCTGGACCTCGTGGCTGAAGAGTCAAGACGACCGTCAACGCACCTGAAGCACTCGACATCGGTGGGCATCTGTCCATCGCCTTCCTGGTCACTGGCTAGTGACCCAGACTCTGTCCCCTCTGCTTTCAGATTCTTCAGAACTCCGATCCACTCTTGGATCCACCCGGACACTTTTCTCTTGGCCGCCAGCAGCACTTTGCAGCAGATCGCCATTCGAATCGACGACGAAACCCGACCCCGAAAGGCACCTATGCACCCGGCTTCCCTGGGTGAGGTAACACGAGTACTCTGGTGCTCCCGTGGGTAGAGACTCTTCAAAGTCCTAGATCTCAAAGGGTTTTGTCCTAGTCCTCTTTTAAGTGTCCCTTTTCTCTAATTTCCCAATCCCGACTTTCTCCATAGAAGTTAACGGCGTATCGCGGTTGTGTATTTACACTGCACGCGTCTCCCGTGGGTCCCCTGTGTCACTACCTTGGGTGGTTCCTTGTGGTCCAAGCACTTCTAGAGGCTCTAGGCCTAGTGTCTAGTTCAGTCGTGGTTCGCAAACCACTTTATTGGTATATGGTTTGGTACGCCCCTAGGGCCCAAACGTGTATTTGTGCTATTACTGTGTTTAAATATCTTCTAACTTATGTACTTTGAACTCTAGCCTCATAAAGAGACTAGAGGGGTGTGTTTAGCAATAAATACATATATTTTGAATATATACCTGGTGTGGTGCTCTTTCATTTGATCACTCAAGAGATTATAGACTGGTAAAACAAGCTGCTTTACATTCCTTCAAGACTTAGCCTGAAGGCTGCTCTCCATAGCTACCACTAGGATAGCTTTCAATAAGGTTGTCTTTAACCTATCTCCAATAAGGGGTTGTTTGGACTGGTGCAAGGTGCCCACTATAATTAGTGGACAGCATATGCCAGGCCAACTTCTCACAGGCACGTTATAGTTAGAAATTAGCATTTAAAAAACCTTTGAAATTCACTGAAAAAACCATAGGTTTCAGACACGTTATAGTTAGAAATTAGCATTTAAAAAACCTTTGAAATTCACTGAAAAAACCATAGGTTTTAGGGACAGTTATAGTTAGTTGGACATTTCACTCGTACAAAACCATAGAAATTCCCCCGTTATAGTTAGTTCAGCTAACTATAACTCGCGCTCCGCAATGCACTGCTGATGACGTCACATATTACATCACTCATGACATGGTCAGTGACATCACTGATGACATCACTGATGACATCTCAAATGACATCACTGATGACATCATCCATGTGATAATTTCATGCATCTTCTCACACCCTAATATAACTTTTGATACACCCACTCTAAATTACAGACTGCCATTCTCAAAACCATAGACACTCCAACACCAAAAACTACATACCCACTCACTGATTCTTAGGTCTACACACACATCCACTCACTCACCCGTACAGTCACTCATACTTAGTCACTCAGTACAGGACTATCATATGCACTCATACACCTATATAAACACTCACACACCGCCACTCATCCATAGAGGTACTCACACACCTAGTCAGTCATGCAAAAACTTAATCACACACCCATTTACTCACCTATACAGTTATACACACACCAGCTCACTTACTCATACAAATACTAGCACATTCTTACGCTCTTATACAATCACTGATACAAGTACACACTCATCCATACAGCCACTCTCACAATCACACACTCTCACTTATAGCCATGTATATACTCCAACACACATATATACTGACTTTCACATATGTAGTTACTCACACATGTACCACTGAGATATACATTCAATCACTAACACACCCATACACACACTCACCCACCCATACAGTCCATCACAGATGCACTCTTGAAACCATGCACCCAGTGAATCACCAACTCACACTTCTATGCACAGAGTCACACACACCCCACCCACACAAACACTCAGGCACCCATACAGATACTCAGACAATCAATCAATAACCCATGTAGACACTCATGTATCTATTCAGAAAGCCATGCAGCCGCTTACAAACCAACAGACAGACGGATACAGACATTCACACAGTTTAGTCACTAACCCATGCATTCAGTAAGATACATTTAATCACTCACTTGTAGAGTCAGTCACTCACGTACTAAATCATCCATTTAGACACTTATACACCCACTCATTCTTCAATACGCCTTCTCTATATATATTAAACATATTTAAACTTTACAGAAACACACAGTCACTGGATGATGTCATCAGTGATGTCATTTGATATGTCATCAGTGATGTCATCAGTGATGTCACTGACCATGTCATGAGTGATGTAATATGTGACGTCATCAGCAGTGCATTGCGGGGCGCAAGTTATAGTTAGCTGAACTAACTATAACGGGGGAATTTCTATGGTTTTGTACGAGTGAAATGTCCAACTAACTATAACTGTCCCTAAAACCTATGGTTTTTCAGTGAATATATATATATTCACTGAAAAAACCATAGGTTTTAGGGACAGTTATAGTTAGTTGGACATTGCACTCGTACAAAACCCATGAAATTCCCCTGTTATAGTTAGTTCAGCTAACTATAACTCGCGCCCCGCAATGCACTGCTGATGACGTCACATATTACATCACTCATGACATGGTCAGTGACATCACTGATGACATCACTGATGACATCTCAAATGACATCACTGATGACATCACTGATGACATCATCCAGTGACTGTGTGTTTCTGTAAAGTTTAAATACGTTTAATATATATAGGGAAAGGCGTATTGAAGAATGAGTGGGTGTATAAGTGTCTGAATGGATGATTTAGTACGTGAGTGACTGACTCTACAAGTGAGTGATTAAACGTATCTTACTGAATGCATGGGTTAGTGACTAAACTGTGTGAATGTCTGTATCCGTCTGTTTGTTGGTGTGTAAGTGGATGCATGGATTTGCGAATAGCTACATGAGTGTCTATATGCGTTATTGATTGGTTCTCTGAGTATCTGTATGGCTGCCTGAGTGTTTGTGTGGGTGGGGTGTGTGTGACTCTATACATAGATGTGTGAGTGGGTGATTCACTGGGTGCATGATTTCAAGAGTGCATCTGTGATGGACTGCTTGGGTGGGTGAGTGTGTGTATGGGTGTGTTAGTGAGTGAATGTATATCTCAGTGGTACATGTGCGAGTAACTACATATGTAAAAGGCAGTATATATGTGTGTTAGAGTATTTAAATGGCTATAAGTGAGAGTGTGTTATTGTGAGAGTGGCTGTATGGATGCGTGTGTGCTTGTATCAGTTATTGTATAAGAGCGTAAGAATGTGCTAGTATTTGTATGAGTAAGTGAGCTGGTGTGTGTATAACTGTATAGGTGAGTAAATGGGTGTGTGATTAATTTTTTGCATGACTGACTAGGTGTGTGAGTACCTCTATGGATGAGTGGCGGTGTGTTAGTGTTTATATAGGTGTATGAGTGCATATGATAGTCCTGTACTGAGTGACTGTAAGTATGAGTGACTGTACAGGTGAGTGAGTGGATGTGTGTGTAGACCTAAGAATCAGTGAGTGGGTATGTAGTTTTTGGTGTTGGAGTGTCTATGGTTTTGAGAATGTCAGTCTGTAATTTAGAGTGGGTGTATCAAAAGTTATATTAGGGTGTGAGAAGATGCATGAAATTATCACATGGATGATGTCATCAGTGATGTCATTTGAGATGTCATCAGTGATGTCATCAGTGATGTCACTGACCATGTCATGAGTGATGTAATATGTGACGTCATCAGCAGTGCATTGCGGGCGCGAGTTATAGTTAGCTGAACTAACTATAACAGGGGAATTTCATGGGTTTTGTACGAGTGCAATGTCCAACTAACTATAACTGTCCCTAAAACCTATGGTTTTTTCAGTGAATTTCAAAGGTTTTTTAAATGCTAATTTCTAACTATAACGGGTCTGAAACCTATGGTTTTTTCAGTGAATTTCAAAGGTTTTTTAAATGCTAATTTCTAACTATAACGTGCCTGAAACCTATGGTTTTTTCAGTGAATTTCAAAGGTTTTTTAAATGCTAATTTCTAACTATAACGTGCCTGAAACCTATGGTTTTTTCAGTGAATTTCAAAGATTTTTTAAATGCTAATTTCTAACTATAACGTGCCTGAAACCTATGATTTTTTAAGTGAATTTCAAAGGTTTTTTAAATGCTAGTTTCTAACTATGCCAACAGAGGTAGGACATGTGAAGAAAGAAGAAAAAACGCACAGAAAGAAGCAAAAGATGTGCAGAAAGAACCAACAGAGGAGCAGAAAGAGGCCTTGTTGCAAACTCATCCTGTGCCCACAACTTTTTCAGACGGGTACTGGTGGTAACTGACTCTGACTAACCAGAGCCAGTGCGCGTTTGCACAGTGGTGAAGGGAGGGGGCCTGAGGTGACATGTGTGCAAACACGCCCCGTGGCGCGTTTTAAGTTGCGGGATTAAGTCCCCTTGAATCCTGAGGGTCCCTGGGGCCCAACTAGCCCCCCAGGTACCTACAGTTAGGACCACAGAGCTGAGTTGCAGAGAGGCGTTCCGAGGCCACGCACCTTTTTTCACCTCTCTGCAACGCAACTCTGTTGTGCTTACTGAAGGTACCTGGTGGGCTAGTTGGCCCCCAGGATTCAAAGGGAATTAACTCCCCAACTTAAAACGCACCACAGGGCGTGTTTGCGCACATGTCACCTGAGGCCCCGCCCCTCCCTTCACCACTGTGCAAACGCGCCCCGTGGCGCGTTTTAAGTTGGGGGATTAGGTCACCTTGAATCCTGAGAGTCCCTGGGGCCCAACTAGCCCACCAGGTACTTCCAGTAAGCACCACAGGTCTGCGTTGCAACGCCTGTAACAAATTGTGCAGTTGTGTTTAGGTAGTGAAGAGGGTCGTGCTGGGGGTAGTGTTTTAGGGTTTAGGGTAGTGCAGTGGTGTTTGTGTAGTGTAGGGGTTCATGCTGGGGGTAGATTTAGGGTTTAGGGTAGTGCAGTGGTGTTTGGGTAGTGTAGGGAGTCGTGCTGGGGGGAGTGTTTTAGGGTTTAGGGTAGTACAGTGGTGTTTGGGCAGTGTAGAGGGTCGTGCTGGGGTTAGTGTTTTAGGGTTTTAGGGTTTAGGGTAGTGCAGTGGTGTTTGGGTAGTGTAGGGGGTACTGCTGGGGGTAGTGTTTTAGGGTTTAGGGTAGTGCAGTGGTGTTTGGGTAGCGTAGGGGATACTGCTGGGGGTAGTGTTTTATGGTTTAGGGTAGTGCAGTGGTGTTTGGGTAGTGTAGGGGTTCGTGCTGGGGTAGTTTTTTAGGGTTTAGGGTAGTGCAGTGGTGTTTGTGTAGTGTAGGAGGTCGTGTTTTAGGGTTTAGGGTAGTGCAGTGGTCTTTGGGTAGTGTAGGGAGTCGTGCGGGGTATTGTTTTAGAGTTTAGGGTAGTGCAGTGGTCTTTGGGTAGTGTAGGGGGTTGTGCGGGGGGTAGTGTTTTAGGGATTAGGGTAGTGCATTGGTATTTGGGTAGTGTAGGGGGTCATGCGGGGGGTAGTGTTTTAGGGTTTAGGGCAGTGCAGTGGTGTTTAGGTAGTGTAGGGGGTCGTGCTGGGGGAGTGTTTTAGGGTTTAGGGCAGTGCAGTGGTGTTCGGGTAGTGTAGGGGTCGTGCTGGGGGAGTGTTTTAGGGTTTAGGGCAGTGCAGTCGTGTTCGGGTAGTGTAGGGGGTCGTGCTGGGGAGAGTATTTTAGGGTTTAGGGTAGTGCAGTGGTGTTCGGGTAGTGTAGGGGGTCATGCTGGGGGTAGTGTTCTAGGGTTTAGGGCAGTGCAGTGGTGTTCGGGCAGTGTAGGGGGTCGTGCTGGGGGTGGTGTTTTAGGGTTTAGGGCAGTGCAGTGGTGTTCGGGCAGTGTAGGGGGTCGTGCTGGGGGTAGTGTTTCAGGGTTTAGGGCAGTGCAGTGGTGTTCGGGCAGTGTAGGGGGTCGTGCAGGGGGTGGTGTTTCAGGGTTTAGGGCAGTGCAGTGGTGTTCGGGCAGTGTAGGGGGTCGTGCAGGGGTGGTGTTTCAGGGTTTAGGGCAGTGGTGTTCGGGCAGTGTAGGGGGTCATGCTGGGGGTGGTGTTTCAGGGTTTGGGGCAGTGCAGTGGTGTTCGAGCAGTAAAGGGGGTCATGCTGGGGGTGGTGTTTCAGGGTTTAGGGCAGTGCAGTGGTGTTCGGGCAGTGTAGGGGGCGGTGCAGGGGGTGGTGTTTCAGGGTTTAGGGCAGTGCAGTGGTGTTCGGGCAGTGTAGGGGGTGGTGTTTCAGGGTTTAGGGCAGTGCAGTGGTGTTCGGGCAGTGTAGGGGGTCGTGCAGGGGGTGGTGTTTCAGGGTTTAGGGCAGTGCAGTGGTGTTCGGGCAGTGTAGGGGGCGGTGCAGGGGGTGGTGTTTCAGGGTTTAGGGCAGTACAGTGGTGTTCGGGCATTGTAGGGGGTGGTGCTGGGGCTGGTGTTTCAGGGTTTAGGGCAGTGCAGTGGTGTTCGGGCAGTGTAGGGGGTCGTGCTGGGGCTGGTGTTTCAGGGTTTAGGGCAGTGCAGTGGTGTTCGGGCAGTGTAGGGGGTCGTGCTGGGGCTGGTGTTTCAGGGTTTAGGGCAGTGCAGTGGTGTTCGGGCAGTGTAGGGGGTCGTGCTGGGGCTGGTGTTTCAGGGTTTAGGGCAGTGCAGTGGTGTTCGGGCAGTGTAGGGGGTCTTGCTGGGGCTGGTGTTTCAGAGTCTAGGGCAATGCAGTGGTGTTCGGGCAGTGTAGGGGGTCATGCTGGGGCTGGTGTTTCAGGGTTTTGGGCAGAGCAGTGGTGTTCGGCAGTGTAGGGGGTCGTGCTGGGGGTGGTGTTTCAGGGTTTAGGGCAGTGCAGTGGTGTTCGGGCAGTGTAGGGGGTCTTGCTGGGGGTGGTGTTTCAGGGTTTAGGGCAGTGCAGTGGTGTTCGGGCAGTGTAGGGGGTCTTGCTGGGGGTGGTGTTTCAGGGTTTAGGGCAGTGGTGTTCGGGCAGTGTACGGGGTCTTGCTGGGGGTGATGTTTCAGGGTTTAGGGCAGTGCAGTGGTGTTCGGGCAGTGTAGGGGGTCTTGCTGGGGGTAGTGTTTCAGGGTTTAGGGTGGTGCAGTGGTGTTCATGCAGTATAGGGGGTCGTGCTGGGGGTGGTGTTTCAGGGTTTAGGGCAGTGCAGTAGTGTTCGGGCAGTGTAGGGGGTCATGCAGGGGGGTGTTTCAGGGTTTAGGGCAGTGCAGTGGTGTTCTGGCAGTGTAGGGGGTCATGCTGGGGGTGGGGTTTCAGGGTTTAGGGCAGTACAGTGGTGTTCGGGCAGTGTAGGGGGTCATGCAGGGGGTGGTGTTTCAGGGTTTAGGGCAGTGCAGTGGTGTTCGGGCAGTGTAGGGGGTCATGCTGGGGCTGGTGTTTCAGGGTTTAGGGCAGTGCAGTGGTGTTCGGGCAGTGTAGGGGGTCTTGCTGGGGGTGGTGTTTCAGGGTTTAGGGCAGTGGTGTTCGGGCAGTGTAGGGGGTCTTCCTGGGGGTGATGTTTCAGGGTTTAGGGCAGTGCAGTGGTGTTCGGGCAGTGTAGTGGGTCTTGCTGGGGGTAGTGTTTCAGGGTTTAGGGCAGTGCAGTGGTGTTCGTGCAGTATAGGGGGTCGTGCTGGGGATGGTGTTTCTGGGTTTAGGGCAGTGCAGTAGTGTTCGAGCAGTGTAGGGGGTTGTGCAGGGGGTGGTGTTTCAGGGTTTAGGGCAGTGCAGTGGTGTTCGGGCAGTGTAGGGGGTCGCGCTGGGGGTGGTGTTTCAGGGTTTAGGGCAGTGCAGTGGTGTTCGGGCAGTGTAGGGGGTCATGCACAGGGTGGTGTTTCAGGGTTTAGGGCAGTGCAGTGGTGTTCGGGCAATGTAGGGTGTTGTGCTGGGGCTGGTGTTTCAGGGTTCAGGGCAGTGCAGTGGTGTTCAGGCAGTGTAGGGGGTCGTGCTGAGGCTGGTGTTTCACGGTTTAGGGCAGTGCAGTGGTGTTCGGGCAGTGTAGGGGGTCATGCTGGGGCTGGTGTTTCAGGGTTTAGGGCAGTGCAGTGGTGTTCGGGCAGTGTAGGCGGTCATGCTGGGGCTGGTGTTTCAGGGTTTAGGACAGTGCAGTGGTGTTCGGCCAGTGTAGGGGGTCGTGCTGGGGCTGGTGTTTCAAGGTTTAGGGCAGTGCAGTGGTGCTCGGGCAGTGTAGGGGGTCGTGCTGGGGGTGATGTTTCAGGGTTTAGGGTAGTGCAGTGGTGTTCGGGCAGTGTAGGGGGTCGTGCAGGGGCTGGTGTTTCAAGGTTTAGGGCAGTGCAGTGGTGTTCGGGCAGTGTAGGGGGTCGTGCTGGGGCTGGTGTTTCAGGGTTTTGGGCAGAGCAGTGGTGTTCGGGCAGTGTAGGGGGTCATGCTGGGGGTAGTGTTTCAGGGTTTAGGGCAGTGCAGTGGTGTTCGGGCAGTGTAGGGGGTCGTGCTGGTGGTGGTGTTTCAGGGTTTAGGTCAGTGGTGTTCGGGCAGTGTAGGGGGTCTTGCTGGGGGTGATGTTTCAGGGTTTAGGGCAGTGCAGTGGTGTTCGGGCAGTGTAGGGGGTCTTGCTGGGGGTAGTGTTTCAGGGTTTAGGGCAGTGCAGTGGTGTTCGGGCAGTGTAGGGGGTCATGCTGGGGGTGGTGTTTCAGGGTTTAGGGCAGTGCAGTGGTGTTCGGGCAGTGTAGGGGGTCGTGAAGGGGGTGGTGTTTCAGGGTTTAGGCAGTGCAGTGGTATTCAGGCAGTGTAGGGGGTCGTGCTAGGGGTGGTGTTTCAGGGTTTAGGGCAGTGCAGTGGTGTTGGGGCAGTGTAGGGGGTCATGCAGGGCCTGGTGTTTCAGGGTTTAGGGCAGTGCAGTGGTGTTCGGGCAGCGTAGGGGGTCGTGCTGGGGGTAGTGTTTTAGGGTTTAGGGTAGTGCAGTGGTGCTTGTGTAGTGTAGGGGGTCGTGCTGGGGGTAGTGTTTTAGGGTTTAGGGTAGTGCAGTGGTGTTTGTGTAGTGTAGGGGGTCATGTTTTAGGGTAGTGCAGTGGTGTTTGGGTAGTGTAGGGGGTCGTGCTGGGGGTAGTGTTTTAGGATTTAGGTTAGTGCAGTGGTGTTTGGGTAGTGTAGGGGGTCGTGCTGGGGGTAGTGTTTTAGGGTTTAGGGTAGTGCAGTGGTGTTTGTGTAGTGTAGGGGGTCGTGCTGGGGGTAGTGTTTTACGGTTTAGGGTAGTGCAGTGGTGCTTGTGTAGTGTAGGGGGTCGTGCTGGGGGTAGTGTTTTAAGGTTTAGGGTAGTGCAGTGGTGCTTGTGTAGTGTAGGGGGTCATGTTTTAGGGTAGTGCAGTGGTGTTTGGGTAGTGTAGGGGGTCGTGCTGGTGGTAGTGTTTTAGGATTTAGGTTAGTGCAGTGGTGTTTGGGTAGTGTAGGGGGTCGTGCTGGGGGTAGTGTTTTAGGGTTTAGGATAGTGCAGTGGTGCTTGTGTAGTGTAGGGGTCGTGCTGGGGGTAGTGTTTTAGGGTTTAAGGTAGTGCAGTGGTGTTTTTGTAGTGTAGGGGGTCATGTTTTAAGATGCAATGCTCCAATACCTGACCAGTCTGCACTACATAAAACTGCAAAAAACTAAAAATAAAAAGTGTTTTGCACACTTTTGTCATTGGGCTATATGTGGGCTACATCTGGGTAATATTTGTGCTACATTTGGGCTCTTTTTTCACTGGTGGCCATCTTGGAAGACTTCTTTGTTATGAAGTTTCCTAATTTCTTCATTTACTGCAGTCTCCTCAGTAGGAAATGCTTTCAGTTTTTTACTTTGATTCCATCAAGAAGGCATTCAGATGTGTCTCACATCTGCCATAAATTCAGAATGTTAGCACTCTAGTTGCTCATTAGATCACTGGAGTAAAGCTACTGCTCACCAGGGAGTTAACTGGTGGTCTGCTGCTGGTATTGAAAGTGATTGTTTCAGTCTGCATGTCAGAATTTTCTAATGAAATAGAAGAGGATTTGAGATCTCACATAAAACATGCCCTAATTTTTCTTTCTGCAGCACTAACCATAATTTCTATTTCAAAAAGAACCCCTCATTTTGTTCCTTTTTAAATTAAATGTTTTAAGTGTTACCGGTTTATTCCAATCAAGATGGCTTCAGGTGTGCCATACTTTTGTCATAAGTAAGGCTGTTAGCGCTCTAGTTGTTCTTTAGAACACTCTGGGAAGCTGCAGTAGAACACAAAGGCATCAACTGGCAGGCTGCTCCTGTTGAAATATAACAGGAAGATATTTGAGATCACACTTGAAATATGTCCTAATTTTTCTTTATACAGCACTAACCATAATTTCTATGACAAAATGAACCCCATCATTTTGTTCCTTTTTAAATTAAATGTTTTAAGTGTTACCAGTTTATTCCAATCAAGATGGCTTCAGGTGTGCCATACTTTTGTCATAAGTAAGGCTGTTAGCACTCTAGTTGTTCTTTAGAACACTCTGGGAAGCTGCAGTAGAACACAAAGGCATCAACTGGCAGGCTGCTCCTGTTGAAATATAACAGGAAGATATTTGAGATCACACTTGAAACATGTCCTAATTTTTCTTTCTGCAGCACTAACAATAATTTCTATGACAAAATGAACCCCATCATTTTGTTCCTTTTTAAATTAAATTGTTTAAGTGTTACCAGTTTATTCCAATCAAGATGGCTTCAGGTGTGCCATACTTTTGTCATAAGTAAGGCTGTTAGCGCTCTAGTTGTTCTTTAGAACACTCTGGGAAGCTGCAGTAGAACACAAAGGAATCAACTGACAGTCTCTGCCCTTGCTGGATGTACATGTTTTACTGAGAATGTCGGACTTCATTCTCACATGAGTGAGAAAGATAATGTGAATTTACAGAAAATATGCTCTCATTTTAGCTTCTGGAGCACCTTCCAAACCTCCATGGGACAAGCATGAGAAAATAGTGTTCTCTCAAACATGATTCATGATATCCCAGCAGAAGGTTTTTCACATGGTAAAATCACCTTAGAATACACCACAATTCCTAAAATTAGTATGGTACCATCAACAAATAAATTCTAATGTAACTAAAGCCTGTTATCACCCTTTATAGTTCTCCTTTTGGTGACCCTCAAAATCTTCTATTCACTACAATGCATTTCAATGAGGTACTATCATTTATATTGGTCCCAAGATGGCTGCCAGCAATTCCAGGATGAAGTGCTGACAGCCAATCAGATCTCACGATGACATGTGTGGTTAGGCTCCGCCCAGATATATATGTGACTTTACTTTTGATTTTCTCAGGAACTACTGAACGGATTTACACCATTTAAGCAAAAGGCACGACACTGAACCAAGGGCTACCTCTTTGCCAAATTTGGTGTAATTCCATTCAGCAGTTCGGGCTGTAGCTGCGACTAAAGGTTCCTATGGAAAAATGAATGGGGAAAACGCGTTTTGGGACCCAGTAGATAGTTATAGTTAAAACCTATTATCCATAGGAAATCCGCGACATTCTATTTGAAATAACGTTGGCGCCGGTTAACGAATCTTCGCGAAAGTTTCCAAATTGTTGGGGCGCTCCGGTCCGCTCCTATCCTGAAAGTCTCGGGGTGATACGTCAAGCGGGGGCCGAGAAAAAAGGGGGTCCCAAAACGTGTTTTCCCCATTCATTTTTCCATAGGAACCTTTAGTCGCAGCTACAGCCCGAACTGCTGAACGGAATTACACCAAATTTGGCAAAGAGGTAGCCCTTGGTTCAGTGTCGTGCCTTTTGCTTAAATGGTGTAAATCCGTTCAGTAGTTCCTGAGAAAATCAAAAGTAAAGTCACATATATATCTGGGCGGAGCCTAACCACACATGTCATCGTGAGATCTGATTGGCTGTCAGCACTTCATCCTGGAATTTCTGGCAGCCATCTTGGGACCAATATAAATGATAGTACCTCATTGAAATGCATTGTAGTGAATAGAAGATTTTGAGGGTCACCAAAAGGCGAACTATAAAGGGTGATAACAGGCTTTAGTTACATTAGAATTTATTTGTTGACGGTACCATACTAATTTTAGGAATTGTGGTGTATTCCAAGGTGATTTTACCATGTGAAAAACCTTCTGCTGGGATATCATGAATCATGTTTGAGAGAACACTATTTTCTCATGCTTGTCCCATGGAGGTTTGGAAGGTGCTCCAGAAGCTAAAATGAGAGCATATTTTCTGTAAATTCACATTATCTTTCTCACTCATGTGAGAATGAAGTCTGACATTCTCAGTAAAACATGTACATCCAACAAGGGCAGAGACTGTCAGTTGATTCCTTTGTGTTCTACTGCAGCTTCCCAGAGTGTTCTAAAGAACAACTAGAGTGCTAACAGCCTTACTTATGACAAAAGTATGGCACACCTGAAGCCATCTTGATTGGAATAAACTGGTAACACTTAAAACATTTAATTTAAAAAGGAACAAAATGATGGGGTTCATTTTGTCATAGAAATTATGGTTAGTGCTGTAGAAAGAAAAATTAGGACATATTTCAAGTGTGATCTCAAATATCTTCCTGTTATATTTCAACAGGAGCAGCCTGCCAGTTGATGCCTTTGTGTTCTACTGCAGCTTCCCAGAGTGTTCTAAAGAACAACTAGAGCGCTAACAGCCTTACTTATGACAAAAGTATGGCACACCTGAAGCCATCTTGATTGGAATAAACCGGTAACACTTAAAACATTTAATTTAAAAAGGAACAAAATGAGGGGTTCTTTTTAAATAGAAATTATGGTTAGTGCTGCAGAAAGAAAAATTAGGGCATGTTTTAAGTGAGATCTCAAATCCTCTTCTATTTCATTAGAAAATTCTGACATGCAGACTGAAACAATCACTTTCAATACCAGCAGCAGACTACCAGTTAACTCCCTGGTGAGCAGTAGCTTTACTCCAGTGATCTAATGAGCAACTAGAGTGCTAACATTCTGAATTTATTGCAGATGTGAGACACATCTGAATGCCTTCTTGATGGAATCAAAGTAAAAAACTGAAAGCATTTCCTACTGAGGAGACTGCAGTAAATGAAGAAATTAGGAAACTTCATAACAAAGAAGTTTTCCAAGATGGCCACCAGTGAAAAAAGAGCCCAAATGTAGCACAAATATTACCCAGATGTAGCCCACATATAGCCCAATGACAAAAGTGTGCAAAACACTTTTTATTTTTAGTTTTTTTGCAGTTTTATGTAGTGCAGACTGGTCAGGTATTGGAGCATTGCATCTTAAAACATGACCCCTACACTACAAAAACACCACTGCACTACCTTAAACCCTAAAACACTACCCCCAGCACGACCCCCTACACTACACAAGCACCACTGCACTATCCTAAACCCTAAAACACTACCCCCAGCACGACCCCCTACACTACCCAAACACCACTGCACTAACCTAAATCCTAAAACAATACCACCAGCACGACACCCTACACTACCCAAACACCACTGCACTACCCTAAAACATGACCCCCTACACTACACAAACACCACTGCACTACCCTAAACCCTAAAACACTACCCCCAGCACGACCCCCTACACTACACAAGCACCACTGCACTACCCTAAACCCTAAAACACTACCCCCAGCACGACCCCCTACACTACACAAACACCACTGCACTACCCTAAACCCTAAAACACTACCCCCAGCACGACCCCCTACACTACCCAAACACCACTGCACTAACCTAAATCCTAAAACACTACCCCCAGCATGACCCCCTACACTACCCAAACACCACTGCACTACCCTAAAACATGACCCCTACACTACACAAACACCACTGCACTACCCTAAACCCTAAAACACTACCCCCAGCACGACCCCCTACACTACACAAGCACCACTGCACTACCCTAAACCCTAAAACACTACCCCCAGCACGACCCCCTACACTACACAAACACCACTGCACTACCCTAAACCCTAAAACACTACCCCCAGCACGACCCTCTACACTACCCAAACACCACTGCACTAACCTAAATCCTAAAACACTACCCCCAGCATGACCCCCTACACTACCCAAACAACACTGCACTACCCTAAAACATGACCCCCTACACTACACAAACACCACTGCACTACCCTAAACCCTAAAACACTACCCCCAGCACGACCACCTACACTACACAAGCACCACTGCACTACCCTAAACCCTAAAACACTACCCCCAGCACGACCCCCTACACTGCCCGAACACCACTGCACTGCCCTAAACCCTGAAACACCACCCCCTTCACGGCCCCTACACTGCCCGAACACCACTGCACTGCCCTAAACCCTGAAACATCACCCCCAGCACAACCCCCTACACTGCCTGAGCACCATTGCTCTGCCCTAAACCCTGAAACACCAGCCCCAGCACGACCCCCTACACTGCCCGAACACCACTGCACTGCCCTAAACCTTGAAACACCAGCCCCAGCACGACCCCCTACACTGCCCGAACACCACTGCACTGCCCTAAACCCTGAAACACCAGCCCCAGGCAGACCCCCTACAATGCCCGAACACCACTGCATTGCCCTAGACTCTGAAACACCAGCCCCAGCAAGACCCCCTACACTGCCCGAACACCACTGCACTGCCCTAAACCCTGAAACACCAGCCCCAGCACGACCCCCTACACTGCCCGAACACCACTGCACTGCCCTAAACCCTGAAACACCAGCCCCAGCACCACCCCCTACACTGCCCGAACACCACTGCACTGCCCTAAACCCTGAAACACCAGCCCCAGCATGACCCCCTTTACTGCTCGAACACCACTGCACTGCCCCAAACCCTGAAACACCACCCCCAGCATGACCCCCTACACTGCCCGAACACCACTGCCCTAAACCCTAAAACACCACCCCTGCATGACCCCCTACACTGCCCGAACACCACTGCACTGCCCTAAACCCTGAAACACCACCCCTGAACGACCCACTACACTGCCTGAACACCACTGCACTGCCCTAAACCCTGAAACACCACCCCCAGCATGACCCCCTACACTGCCCGAACACCACTGCACTACCCTAAACCCTAAAACACCACCCCCAGCACGACCCCCTACACTGCCCGAACACCACTGCACTGCCCTAAACCCTAGAACACTACCCCCAGCATGACCCCCTACACTACCCGAACACCACTGCACTACCCTAAACCCTAAAATACTCCCCGCAGCACGACCCCCTACACTACCCGAACACGACTGCACTGCCCTAAACCCTAAAACACTCCCCCAGCACGACCCCCTACACTACCCAAACACCACTGCACTGCCCTAAACCCTAAAACACTCCCCCAGCACGACCCCCTACACTACCCAAACACCACTGCACTACCCTAAACCCTAAAACACTAACCCCAGTACGACCCCCTACACTACCCAAACACCACTGTACTACCCTAAACCCTAAAACACTCCCCCAGGACGACTCCCTACACTACCCAAACACCACTGCACTACCCTAAACCCTAAATCTACCCCCAGCATGACCCCCTACACTACACAAACACCACTGCACTACCCTAAACCCTAAATCTACCCCCAGCATGACCCCCTACACTACACAAACACCACTGCACTACCCTAAACCCTAAATCTAACCCCAGCATGACCCCCTACACTACACAAACACCACTGCACTACCCTAAACCCTAAAACACTACCCCCAGCACGACCCTCTTCACTACCTAAACACAACTGCACAATTTGTTACAGGCGTTGCAACGCAGGCCTGTGGTGCTTACTGGAAGTACCTGGTGGGCTAGTTGGGCCCCAGGGACTCTCAGGATTCAAGGTGACCTAATCCCCCAACTTAAAACGCGCCACGGGGCGCGTTTGCACAGTGGTGAAGGGAGGGGGCGGGGCCTCAGGTGACATGTGCGCAAACACGCCCTGTGGTGCGTTTTAAATTGGGGAGTTAATTCCCTTTGAATCCTGGGGGCCAACTAGCCCACCAGGTACCTTCAGTAAGCACAACAGAGTTGCGTTGCAGAGAGGTGAAAAAAGGTGCGTGGCCTCGGAACGCCTCTCTGCAACTCAGCTCTGTGGTCCTAACTGTAGGTACCTGGGGGGCTAGTTGGGCCCCAGGGACCCTCAGGATTCAAGGGGACTTAATCCCGCAACTTAAAACGCGCCATGGGGCGCGTTTGCACACATGTCACCTCAGGCCCCTCCCTTCACCACTGTGCAAACGCGCACTGGCTCTGGTTAGTCAGAGTCAGTTACCACCAGTACCCGTCTGAAAAAGTTGTGGGCACAGGATGATTTTGCAACAAGGCCTCTTTCTGCTCCTCTGTTGGTTCTTTCTGCACATCTTTTGCTTCTTTCTGTGCGTTTTTTCTTCTTTCTTCACATGTCCTACCTCTGTTGGCATAGTTAGAAACTAGCATTTAAAAACCTTTGAAATTCACTTAAAAAATCATAGGTTTCAGGCACGTTATAGTTAGAAATTAGCATTTAAAAACCTTTGAAATTCACAGAAAAAAACCATAGGTTTCAGGCACGTTATAGTTAGAAATTAGCATTTAAAAAACCTTTGAAATTCACTGAAAAAACCATAGGTTTCAGGCACGTTATAGTTAGAAATTAGCATTTAAAAAACCTTTGAAATTCACTGAAAAAACCATAGGTTTCAGACACGTTATAGTTAGAAATTAGCATTTAAAAAACCTTTGAAATTCACTGAAAAAACCATAGGTTTTAGGGACAGTTATAGTTAGTTGGACATTGCACTCGTACAAAACCCGTGAAATTCCCCTGTTATAGTTAGTTCAGCTAACTATAACTCGCGCCCCGCAATGCACTGCTGATGACGTCACATATTACATCACTCATGACATGGTCAGTGACATCACTGATGACATCACTGATGACATCTCAAATGACATCACTGATGACATCATCCATGTGATAATTTCATGCATCTTCTCACACCCTAATATAACTTTTGATACACCCACTCTAAATTACAGACTGCCATTCTCAAAACCATATACACTCCAATACCAAAAACTACATACCCACTCACTGATTCTTAGGTCTACACACACATCCACTCACTCACCTGTACAGTCACTCAGTACAGGACTATCATATGCACTCATACACCTATATAAACACTCACACACCGCCACTCATCCATAGAGGTACTCACACACCTAGTCAGTCATGCAAAAAATTAATCACACACCCATTTACTCACCTATACAGTTATACACACACCAGCTCACTTACTCATACAAATACTAGCACATTCTTACGCTCTTATACAATAACTGATACAAGCACACACGCATCCATACAGCCACTCTCACAATAACACACTCTCACTTATAGCCATTTAAATACTCTAACACACATATATACTGCCTTTTACATATGTAGTTACTTGCACATGTACCACTGAGATATACATTCACTCACTAACACACCCATACACACACTCACCCACCCAAGCAGTCCATCACAGATGCACTCTTGAAATCATGCACCCAGTGAATCACCCACTCACACATCTATGTATAGAGTCACACACACCCCACCCACACAAACACTCAGGCAGCCATACAGATACTCAGAGAACCAATCAATAACCCATATAGACACTCATGTAGCTATTCGCAAATCCATGCATCCACTTACACACCAACAAACAGACGGATACAGACATTCACACAGTTTAGTCACTAACCCATGCATTCAGTAAGATACGTTTAATCACTCACTTGTAGAGTCAGTCACTCACGTACTAAATCATCCATTCAGACACTTATACACCCACTCATTCTTCAATACACCTTTCCCTATATATATTAAACATATTTAAACTTTACAGAAACACACAGTCACTGGATGATGTCATCAGTGATGTCATCAGTGATGTCATCAGTGATGTCACTGACCATGTCATGAGTGATGTAATATGTGACGTCATCAGCAGTGCATTGCGGGGGCGCGAGTTATAGTTAGCTGAACTAACTATAACAGGGGAATTTCACGGGTTTTGTACGAGTGCAATGTCCAACTAACTATAACTGTCCCTAAAACCTATGGTTTTTTCAGTGAATATATATATATATATACCTACTGGCGGTCGCCAGTAGGTAGTTATAGTTACAACCTAGTTTCCCTAGGAAAAGCATTTTTTGATTTGCTAATAACTTTGGCGTCGTTTGACAAATCTTTATGAAATTTTGCAAAAAGTTGCACTTTTTAGGTTAGCTACTATCTTGAAAGTTTGGGGGTGATCTGTCAAGCAGGGGTTGAGAAAAAAGGGGGATCCCAAAACGCGTTTTCTCCATGTTAATTTCCATAGTAAATTTTGCGACGAGCTACAGCCCGAACTGCTGAACGGAATTACCTCAAATTTGGCAGAAAGGTAGAGCTTGGTTCAGAAAGCGACCTTTTTTTTAAATGGGGTAAATCCGTTCAGTAGTTTTTGAGAAATACAAAAAATATGAGTCAAAAAATCAATTTCCCATACGAAACTTTGTGCAAGGCTACAGCCGAAACTACTGAACGGAATTACCCCAAATTTGGCAAAAAGGCAGTGCTTGCCTCAGAAAGTGACCTTTTGTAAAATGGTGTAAATCCGTTCAGTGATTGCTGATAAATAAGAAAAATAAAAGTTTCGATATCTAGGCGGAGCCTAAGTCCCGTGCACGAGCTTCACTGTGATTGGCTGCGAACACTCCAAACCAGGAAGTGTTGGTAGCCATCTTGTGGCTCGGTAGAAGCGAGTCACTAGAAAATAGAGAAACAAAGGTATAAAACAAGAGAAGGGGGCAGGGTAGAAACACTGTGACCCCCTAGGCCTGCTCAGGGGGTCCCAAAAAAGCATTTTTATAAAAATAAAAAAAAACGGCGCAATTCGCGCTGGGGTCACGGGTTCCCGCGTTTTATTTTAATGAGGTCCCCGGGTGGGCTATGTCCCATGGGCATTTCTTAAAAAATAATAGCTGGGGGTCGCTGGGGCTGCGGGGGCCCGCTGGGGTCCCCGCAGCCCTGGGGCTTCACTCATGTTGGGAGGGGGGTTGCACGGCCCCTCTCCTGGAGCCCTCCATGTGCTTATAACTTTGGCGTCGTTTGACGAATCTTTACGAAATTTTCAAAAAGGTTTCTCTTTTTTGATCAGCTCCTATCTTGAAAGTTTGGGGGTGATTGGTCAAGGGGGGCTGAGAAAAAAGGGAGTCCCAAAATGTGTTTTCTCAATGCATTTTCCATAGGAAACTTTAGACAAGGCTACAGGTCAAACTGCTGAACGGAATTATGCCAAATTTGTGAGGGAGAAATGTTGTGGTCCAGAAAGCGTGCTTTTGTTGAAATGGTGTAAATCCGTTCAGTAGTTTTTGAGAAATATCAAATTTTACAGATATCGATATTTGAGAATTCTGACATCTGATTGGCTGAGGGTTACGAGCTCGCGGCTCATTGGCTGTGAACGGTTGAAACTAGGAAGTGTTGGCAGCCATTTTGTGACTTAGTCCGCCAGCTCGCATCTCTCCGTGTAGAAGCCATTGGGTGTGTAGTTTTACCTCTGTGAGGCAACACTGGCATCTATGTCTGTGTAAGATACTCCTTTCACACTGTCTCTCCCCACATCACAAGGTCGCGGCTATGCCTTTAGAAGCCAGTCCGTTGGCTCGGAGCTATGTGAGTCAGTCTGTAAGCACGACCCTCTACACGACCCAAACACCACTGCACTACCTAACTAAACACTAAACCACTACTACCAGCACGACCCTCTACACTACAGAAACACCACTGCACTACCTTAAACCCTAAAACACTACCCCCAGCACGACCCCCTACACTACAGAAAAACCACTGCACTACCCTAAACCCTAAAACACTACCCCAGCACGACCCCCTACACTACCCAAACACCACTGCACTACGTAACTAAACACTAAACCACTACTGCCAGCACGACCCCCTACACTGCAGAAACGCCACTGCACTACCTTAAACCCTAAAACACTACCCCCAGCATGACCCCCTAAACTACAGAAACACCACTGCACTACGCTCAACCATAAAACGTTACCCCCAGCACGACCCTCTACACTACCCAAACACCACTGCACTACCCTAAACCCTAAAACACTACTCACAGCAGGACCCCCTACACTACGTAAAGACCACTACCCTACCCTAAACCCTAAATGTACCCCCAGCACCACCCTCTACACTACACAAACACCACTGCACTACCGTAAACCCTAAAACACTACCCGCAGCAGGACCCCCTACACTACACAAACACCACTGCCCTACCCTAAACCATAAAACACTACCAGTCCATTGGCTCACAGTTCTGCGTTTGCGAGCCGACGGCCCGTAGCTCTCTGTGTGCGAGCCGAGCCCACGGGCCGTTGCTCTCCCTTTGCGAGGCTGCCGATGGCCCGCAGGTCTCCCTGTGCTAGCCGGATCGCAGTTGTCAGTCTGCGAACCGATATTGGGAATATAAGGCGGCTCTAAAAAGAGCCTTTGTGTTTATTAGTTGGAGCTACATATAAGTGCGGATGCACAGCTTCAGGTTATTCAGAAAAACTCGATTTCCCTGATCTGTGAAGTGTACTCCATCACTTCTGTATATATCAGCCATATCATAACGTATGTTGTTGTTGTAGATCGACCCCATTCTATGGTCTCTGAGGTATGCAGACACAGCTTTGTTGACATTCTTCCTAGATTTTTCAATCTGAGGACAAAATTTGTTTGACCATTTCCACTTCTGTCTTTGGCATATATTGGAATATACAAAGACAGTTTGAGGCAAAAGCAACATCAATTGTCTAAAGGTGTCCTTCATTAGCATTTCCAAACCTACCCCAGTCTAGGTCATTTCCACCACAGTGCACAATCATGAGGACAATGAGTTGGAGATACAAACAGGTTTTAACCAAAGGGAGTAATTGGTGCCACTTCAATCCTCTCTGTCCAAACCATTTAATGTCCACGGGGCATATTATCAAGAAACGGCGTTAAAATTATCGCCGCTTTAGCGGCAGAAAACTGCCGCTAAAGCGGCGATAATGGGCTTGATAATATGCCCTTGAGAATTCCAATAGAAGCCCATGTTCTGGTGTCAACATGGGCTTCTATTGGAATCCTCAAGGGCATATTATCAAGCCCATTATCGCCGCTTTAGCGGCAGTTTTCTGCCACTAAAGCGGCGATAATTATAACGCCGTTCTTGATAATATGCCCCAAAATTTTGTAAACGTAGGTCTAAGTCAATACGTCTCTGTTCTGCATACCTCTTGCACCAGAAAACATAGCTATGTCCTACGATCCACACTAGCATTTTGAAGGTGTAGCTGGAAGATATGGATAGATGTCTGTAGCTCATGCAGTCCGTTCGTAGAATAAGAGATATGTTTAAAGATGGGGAACTACTTCTTTTTCTCATACAAAACGATAACTGATTGGGAGATGAAAAACATTGTTTACTAAAAAGTAGGGTGCATATTAGTTTGTCGAAAAGCATCTTTGTCATTGGCAAATAAAAAGTAGTTTCAACGTAGAGTTCATATGATAGGATAAAATTTGGTCAGTTCAACCACACCTGCTACTTGCATTTGGAAGGCACTGTTCAAACTTAAAACAATGGTGAACTTTTAACCTGCACGTGCCCTTAAATGTTCGAGAAAATGTTGCAAAAAAATATCGTTAGGTTTGAAAAAATGATGAACTTTTAACCTGCACGTGTCGTAGAATGTTCTAGAAAGTTTGTTGATAGAATACGTTGAACCTCTCACCTGTATGTGTTCTTAAATTTTTTAAAAACTGTTTATATGGAAAGTTCAAAAATAACCAATAGAGAGAAGTTTTGCAATTTGAAAAAATAAAGGAACTATTCTGATTTGTTCTTTACATGTATTTATGTGTGGAGCAACAGGGAAATTGTGCCATTACTGGTTCCATTCTTGATGAGAGCGGTGCATTACATGTACTGTGTGACAAAGAAAGAATTGCAAATTTGGCAGGGAGAAAGGTCTTGGTGCAAAAGCGCGGTTTTGTGGAAATGGTGTAAATCCGTTCAGTAGTTGTTGAGATATTAAAGGAAAAAAAGATATATATATCTGGACTGTGCCTAACTCCCGAGCACGAGCTTGCCTCTGATTGGCTGCTAACAATTCAAACCAGGAAGTGTTAGCAGCCATCTTGTGCCTCGCATCGAGTGAAAATATAAAAGAAAGGTCCCGGGGGCAATTTAATATACCGGCGCTCTGTCTGTGCGAGATACCGCTTTCACGCTGCGTCTCCCTACATCAGCAGGTAACGCACCCTTTTCCACCATCAACAGCATACCTCCAACAACATACTTGGGCTCGCAAGTCTGCCTCTGTGAACCACTTGTCGGCTCACAGCTTTTCGAGTGCGAGTTCTCGGGCCCGCAGTTGTATCTGTGAAGCCAATACTGGAAATATACCGGAGGTGTCTCTCTGCGAGATACGCTCTTCACGCTCCCTCTCCCCACATCAGTGTTCCGCAGCTATCCCAGGGGAAGCTGATGGCCCGCACCTTTCCCTATACTAGTCGGCCCGCAGGTGTTCCTCTGCGAGCTGGCCCGCAGCTCTTCCTCTGCGAACTGACGGGCCGCGGTTCTCCCTCTATGAGCCTGCTAGTCAGCTCGCAGTTCTTCATCTACGAGCCAGACCGCCGGCTCTTAAGTCTCTGAGAACAGATGTAATGGAGGCAACGATCATGCAGGTCGGACACCCAACACTGCTCCGACATCCCCCAGTAGGAGCTCCTTGTCCGCCATCTCCCCTCACCCCAACCCCCACAAACAAATGTGACAGTCACGTAAGGTTGGACAAATAAGAATCTTAGTCATGTATGGATTTACATATAAAACATTTTATTAAAACAAAACAACAACAAATAAAACTATGTCTAGCCATGTCGTGTCATCGCTGGACCATTTGTGAATCACAGCCTGTAAAACAAAAAGAAAGATAAGATGGTGCATCATGCGTCCAGCAAAGGAGAAAGAGAAAGAGTGAGGGAGAAAGAGAGAAACAAAGAAAGAGTGAGAGAGAGAGGAAGTCAAAGAAATAGAGAAAGAGTGAGAGAGAGAAAGAGAAAAATAGTGTGAGAGAGGAAGAGAGAGAGAGAAAGAGTGAGAGAGAGGAAGAGAGAGAGAAAGAGTGAGAGAGAGGTCGAGAGAGAGGAAGAGTGAGAGAGAGGAGAGAAAAAGTGAGAGAGAGGAAGACAGACAAAGACAGAGAAAGAGTGAGAGATAGAGAAAGAGTAAGATACAAGGAAAAGAAAGAGAGAGAAACAGTGTGAGAGAGGTAGAGAGAAAGAGAGAGAGAAAGAAAGAATGAGAGAGAGGAACAGACATAGAAAGAGAGAAAGTGTGAGAGAGAGAAAGGAAGAGATGGAGAGGGAGTGTTGACACTGGAGAAAATCTTCGCAGCTTACCTTTGTGCCTCCGGTGTGTCTCCAACCATGTGCCGGGACATAGTGCACCCTTAAGTTTAGTGATCTGAAAGATAGTACAGAATTAGTAATTGCAGAGTACATACAACTGCACACGCCTAATTATCTGTTTCGGCAATGTGCACTCAGGCTGCTGCAGCCCATCCACTCCCACTGCTCTGAGGTGTCTGTGCGCTCTTGTGCACCCAGGCTGCTGCACACTATCCACTCCCACCACCCAGAGGTGACTGCCCGCTGCTGCGGAAAGAAGTATCTCTGCTCACATTCTGCCACTGGCATGTGTGTAAGAGGGTGCACCACGTGCTGAATCAACTTTGTCAGGCGTTGTCAGGATGGCCACGCATCATCGCAGTTTGTACAAGCGTTCAGCTGTGGTGGTGTGGGGGGGGACGTCGATTCGTGAATCACAGCCTGTTAGATAAAAAGCAAGATAGGATTGTGCGTCATTCGTCCATCAAAGGAGAGAGAAAGAGAGAGAAAGAAAGAGTGAGAGGAAGACAGAGAGAAAACGAAAGATGGAGTGAGAGGAAGACAGAGAGAAAGAGAGAAACAGTGGGAGTGACAGGAAGAGAGAGAGAAAAAGAAAGACAGAGTGAGAGGAAGACAGAGAGAAAGAGTGAGAGAGGTGAAGAGAGAGAGAAACAGTGAGAGACAGAAAGAGAGAGAAAGAGTGAGAGAGAGGAAGAGAGAGAGAAAGAGTGAGAGAGAGGAAGAGAGAGAGAGCAAGAGTGAGAGAAAGGAAGAGAGAGAGAGAAAGAGTGAGAGTGAGGAAGAGAGAAAGTGTGAGAGAGAGGAAGACAGAGAGAAAGAGTGAGATACAAGGAAGAGAGAAAGAGAGAAACAGTGTGAGAGAGAGGAAGAGAGAGAGAAACAGTGTGAGAGAGAGGAAGAAAGAGTGAGAGAGGAAGAGAGAGAAAGAAAGAATGAGAGAGAGAGGAAGAGACAGAGAAAGAGAGAAAGAGTGTGAGAGAGAGAAAGGAAGAGATAGAGAGTGCGAGAAAGAGAAAGAGTGTGAGTGACAGAAAGGAAGAGATGGAGAGGGAGAGTTAGTGTTGACACTGTGGAGAAAATCCTCACAGCTCACCTTTCTGTCACCGGTGTGTCTCCAACCACGTGCCGGGATATAGGGCAGCCCTCAAGCTTAGTCATCTGAAACACAAAAATGGAATCAGTAATGGATGAGTACATACAACTGCGTATGCCTAAATCTCTGTCCCACCTTTGTGTATCCAGGCTAGTGTACCCCATCCACTTCCACTGCCCAGAGGTGTCTACCCGCTGCTGTACACCCAGGCTGCTGCACTCGATCCACTCCCACTGCCCAGAGGTGTATGACAGCCGCTGCGCACCAAGGCTGCTGCACCCCATGCACTCCCACTACCCAGAGGTGACTGCGTGCCGCTGCGCACCCAGGCTGCTGCACCCCATCCACTCCCACTGCCCAGAGGTGACTGCCCGCCACTGCGCAAACAAGCCTCTCTCCTCACCTTACACCACTGGCGTGTGTCGAAGAGGGTCCACCACGTGCCGAAGAAACCTCCTCACCCGTTGTGTACACGCGGAGAGCGGAGCTCTCAATTCAGGTTGAGTGTTGATTGCAGGATGGCCACGTTTCATCGCAGGCCTGCAAGACAAAAAGCAAGATAAGATTGTGCGTCATGCGTCCATCAAAGGAGAGAGAAAGAGAGATAGAGAGAGAAAGAAAGAGTGAGAGGAAGACAGAGAGAAAAAGAAAGAAAGAGTCAGAGGAATACAGAGAGAAAGAGAGAAACAGTGAGAGTGAGAGGAAGAGAGAGAGAAAAAGAAAGTAAGAGTGAGAGGAAGACAAAGAGAAAGAGAGAAAGAGTGAGAGAAGAAGAGCGAGAGAAAGAGTGTGAAGGAGAGAAAGGAAGAGATGAAGAGGGACAGTGAGTGCTGTGTCTCCAACCACGTGCCGGGACCTAGTGGAGCCCTCAAGCTCCCACATCTAAACATAGTACAGAATTAGTAATGGGAGAGTATATACGACTGCGTATGCCTAAATCGCTGTGCCGCCTTTGTGTATCCACTCCCGCCGCCCAGACGTATTTGCCCACCGCTGCGCACCCAGGCCTCACTCCTCACCTTTTCGCGGACAGGGCACCCTCCGCATCATGCAGTCCCGCTCCGCAGGCCAACAGGTCTCACATTTGGTGCTGCGTCTTGATTTTGCCATGGCAGAGGACATACTAGTGCACCTATCATCTTCACAGGTTGCACACCCGCTCAGTCCTTGCGGTGCCACTAACTCAGTGAACAGTGAGGCCACGCACGTGGTGGTAGGCCTCCCTGTTCGGTGGCTCAGGCCTACACTGCGGTCCAGCAGGGCACACAAAACCTGAGCTGTCCAGACTGCCGGGACGGGCCATCACCGCAGGCTGTACACCCGCTCAGCAGTTACGGTACCCGTACCTCAGTGGACCGAAAGTCACCGTCCCATGCCGGTGTGCCTGTGCCGGCCGCAGTGCATCCGGTGCGAGCAACTCTGAAATGGCGTCGAGCACGTGCGCTCGGTATTTTTTATTGGCAGGGTCACGTGTCCTGTGACGCCTGTGCTGGATGGGTGTGGTGTAGGTGTATACTAGCCGTGAGGGAGTGGCTGGGGCGTACTGACAACTAGGGTGTGACCAGCAGATCACTGCAATGAAAATGTGGGCCATGTAACGTTGTTGTCCTTCCCTGTAAGCGTAAGCAGAGTGGGCTGGCCTGGCGTATGCCAGTCCTGCATGAGGCTGTGAAGAATGACTCCGGAGCTAAGGGCGTGGCTCCATCGTGAGCTGTTTGAGGAATCAACTGATGCGGCACTGTTGCCAGATTGGGCTAGATCACGCACAATTCGGCTATATTTTTCCCGGTTGTGCGGTAAAATTTTGGTTTGTGCTAGTTGCCAGATTATAAATATATATACAGCGCTCCAGCAAACTAGTATGTTAAAGCGCTTTATTAGACAAATATTTACTTGGCAGCCTGCTGCAACATCAATTCCAATCCATTCACCGCCTGCTTGACGATGTCCCTGCCCCTCCTTCCTTAAAGTAGCAATATTGGGCTAGTTTGGGCTACTTTTTAGTTTTCTTTGGGCTAGAGAATGCTTAAAAAATCTTGCAACACTGGCATGTGTGTGTTCATGTTGTAGTGTTGCCGTCACCCGGGTCGCAAGCGTCAATGTGTCACTCTGTGAGCCAAGTCCCTGAACATGGCCAACATGGAAGGTACGGGGAATCACTGACCCTACATTCATCCATAGTTCCACACAAGAAAGATGGTGGACATGACACATCTGTGTGGGTGTGAATGTTTATTGCACATTCAGTGGAATATTGCAGCTGTAGCAATACTGGGCCATGCAAAATCCAAATTTCAGTTTTTGGGACATGGAGGGCAGCCAATTAGAGACAAGCTCGTTGTTGGAGTTAGGGTGCGCCAACATATGTACTAATGCAATCACTCCGCCAATCCCCACACACTTATAAATTCACTATACACTCTCCTTGCAGTACTCTAATCATCCAGTCTCTACGTACGTACTTGTACAATGACCGAGACAAAGTTACATAACCAAAGTTTTCTCCCACTGTCAAAGGTAAGTTGGTTGCATACGCTGTCCAGAGCACAATGTAATGTGGTAGGGTCTAGGGGCAGCATGTTGAATACATAATGAACACACGGACACAGATAGATAGTGGAACTGGGTACAGGCACGTGCACTCGACTCCTTTTTATTACCAGGGTCACATGTCCAATGACGTCTGTGCTGGATGCGTGTGGGGTGAGTGTAAGCCAGCCCTCCGGGAATGGTTGGTGCTGGTAACAAGTACATCAGTAATCATCAGATCACACACAGAGATTCAATCATAAAGGGTCCATGACTTGTGCTACACTAAGCTAGGGGCACCAGATCTGAAATCATACACAAAAGATTCTGTCATAAAGGGTCCATCAGTTGTGGTGGACTGAGGTAGGAGCATCAGAAGCATTACGCGTGTGCACAGCTAGTGGTGATGCGTTGTCCGGGAGGGCCGCACTGGTAGCAATGTCTGTTGCCTACTGGACTGCGTCATCTGCAATCGCAACTCCATCTGAATTGTAAGCCCTGGTGTCCGCAGTGTAGATCGAAGGCAGTAGTCAGCACAGACATCGAGGAAAGCTTTTTGTCACTTCCTCTTGAGAAAATTCAACAACATAAAGTACAATTCTCTGTCCAATTAATAAATCAAGGCTGAATTTGAATGGTGAGCTCTGCTGACCGCAGTGTAGATCGAAGGCAGTAGTCAGCACAGACATCGAGGAATGCTTTTTGTGACTTCCTCTTGAGACAATCCAACTACATAAAGTACAGTTCACTCTGCAATAAATAAATCAAAACTGAATTCGAATTATGGGCTCTGCTATCCCCAGTGTAGACTGCCATTCAGTGTTCCTTTGGACTTGCAAGATGAATTTGGTCATTGTACTAAAGCTATAATTGATATCAAAAAAGTTCTTGAAGTAAGGATACTAAAAGGATATTATGTAGGTTTAAGGGTATGTGGCGATGACTTATGGTGCAGTGAGCTAGTGGCACCTGAAGCACTCAGCGTGTGCACATCCTGCGATGATGCGTGGTCCGTGTGGGCCGCATTGGTAGCAATGTGTTTTGTTTAATGAATCCTGCCTTAATAAGGCCACGTGGCGTTTACTTGTGGTGCACTGAGTTAGTGGTACCTCTGGCGCTCAGTGTGTACGCAGCCTGCGATGATGCGTGGTCCGGGCGGGCCGCACTGGGAGCAATGTGTCTTGCCTACTGGACAGTGTCATCGGCAATCGCGACTCAATCTGAATTGTGAGCCCTGCTGTCCGCAGTGTAGATCGAAGGCAGTAGTCTGTACAGAGATAACTGTGCAGTGCTGTGCCGCTGTGTTCGCAGGGGTCTAGTGTCGAGGAGGCCCGCGGTCATGGTGGCAGCCATGTGGCAGGGTGAGGGTCGCCGTTCTGGCAGATGCGTTGGCTTTCACACAAGTGAACCACGCCCAGAACCCCGGCCTATTTATTCACACTTCTACACTGGAGTGGCGTATGTTGGACCAGCCCACTGCGCTTCCGCTTACAGGGGGCGACAACACAGGTTCATGACCGAGATCTTCCCCACTGCCTGAGGTAACATGGTTGCGTCCACTGTCCACAACACTACAAGCACCAGCTTGTTTTTGGATCGCACAGCAGATAGGTTTAATGAACATTATAATTAGAAATTAGCATTTAAAAAACCTTTGAAATTCACTGAAAAAACCATAGGTTTCAGGGACGTTATAGTTACAAATTATCATGTTAAAAACCTTTGAAATTCACTGAAAAAACCATAGGTTTCAGGGACGTTATAGTTACTTGCACATTTCACTCGTACAAAACCATAGAAATTCGGCTGTTATAGTTAGTTGAGCTAGCTATAACTCACGCCCCCACAATGCACTGTTGATGACGTCACATATTACATCATTTATGACATGGTCAGTGACATCACTGATGACATCACTGATGACATCTCAAATGACATCACTGATGACATCTCTGATGACATCATCCAGTGACTGTGTGTTTCTGTAAAGTTTAAATATGTTTTATAAATATATTGGCCAAGGTATATTGTAGAATGAGTGGCTGTATAAGTGTGTGGATGGAGGATTTAGTAGGTGTGTGACTGACTGTATAAGTGAGTGATTAAATGTCTCTTACTGAACTCATGGGTTAGTGACTAAACTGTGTGAATGTCTGTATCAGTCTGTCTATTGCTGTGTAAGCTGCTGCATTGGTTGATGAGTAGCTACATGAGTGTCTATATGGGTTATTGATTGGTTGCCTGAGTATTTTTATGGGCGCCTGAGTGTGTGTATGAGTGGGTGGGAGGTGTGTGACTTTGTGCATAGATGTGTGAGTTCTTTATTCACTGGGTGTATGGGTTCAAGAGTGCTTGTGGAAACAGCTGTATGGGTGGGTGAGTGTGTGTATGGGTGTGTTGGTGCGTGAATGGATATCTCAGTTAACCCTGGGCGTAGGACTACGCTACGCTCACGTAGTTTGCGTAGTTTGCGCAACTACGCGCTATGCGAATTGCACGTAGCACAGTGCAAAAACGCGTAGCGGGCATTTTTTGCTTGCTCGCGGTCCTCAACGTCAAGTTGGCGACCGCGAGCGAGCAAAATAACATCCCGGCGAGACTTTTTCCTCATAAATAAACCTCCCGGCGAGATTCTCAACGCGGGGAGGTCAGGTTTCTCATTGCGAGTGGTCGCGTATGCTTGCGACCGCTCGCGATGAGAAACTACCAATCCGCGTTGAGAAAGCTGCCGCTCGAGTACAAATCTACTCGAGCGGCAGAAAACGACCACTTGCACTGTGCAAGATGCGGTTTGCAATGATTGCACAGTGCGGACAAGCATCCAGCACTGTGCAATCAGTGCGAACAGCATTTTGCACAGTGCACTACGCAGTTTGCGTAGCTACGCGTAGCGCTACTACGCGAACTACGCCCAGGCTTAATCTCAGTGCTACATGTCCAAGTACTTACATATGTAAAACGCAGTGCATGAGAGAGTTGGAGTATATAAATGACTATACGTGAGCGTCAGTGATTGTGAGAGTGCTGTATGGATGAGTGTGTACTTGTATCAGTTATTGTATAAGAGAGTAAGTATATGTTAATATCACTATGAATAAGTGAGGTTGTGTGTGTATAACTGTATAGCTGAGTAAATAGAAGTGTGATTGATTCTTTGCATGACTGACTACATGTGTGAGTAACTCTGGATGAGTGGCGGTGTGTAAGTGTTTGTATAGGTGTATGAGTGCCTATAATAGTGTTGTATTGATGAGTCAATGCATGTATGAGTGACTTTATGGGTGAATGAGTGGATGTGTGTGTAGACCTAGGAATCAGTGCGTGCGTATGTAGTAACTGGCATTGGTGTCTGTATTGTTTCGAAAATGGTAGTCTGTATTTTAGAATGGGTGTATCAAAGGTTTTATTAAGGTATGAGGAGGTGCATCAGATTTTCACGTGGATGATGTCATCAGTGATGTCATCAATGATGTCATTTAAGATGTCATCAGTGATGTCATCAGTGATGTCACTGACCATGTCATGAATGATGTAATATGTGACGTCATCAGCAGTGCATTGTGGGGGCGTGAGTTATAGTTAGCTCAACTAACTATAACAGCCGAATTTCTATGGTTTTCTACGAGTGAAATGTGCAAGTAACTATAACGTCCCTGAAACCCATCCCCCGGGTCATTGCCACCTTTTTAAAAAAAAAAAATTCATGGAGGGGGGCTGCGTTGCCCCCCTCCTCAGGCCTCCTTAGGCCCCGGGGACCCCATCCCCCGGGGCCGGCCTTTGCATTTTTTGTTTTTTTTAATTACATTTTGGGGAGGGGAGCCGCGTGGCCCCCCTCCTGAGCCACTAATGGCCCCGGGGACCCCATCCCCCGGGGCTTGGCCACTCGTTGGGAACCGTGGATGGTTCCCCAATCCCCGCACGGTCCCGCCGGCTCCCCGCGTCTTGCGGGAGCCGGCATTGCTTTTCCATAAGGGGAGCTGCTAACATGCAGCTCCCCTTATGGAAAAGCAATTCTGCTTTGCTTCATTGAAGCGAGAGCAGGTTTCCCTGCTCTGGCTTCAATGAAGCAAAGCAGTTTGCAATCACAGGACGGGAGCCGCGAGGCTCCCGTCCTGTGATTGCAAACAGCAGTGTCCCGGGGGTAGGCACCCCGGGACACTGCAGGAGCCGGCCCTGGGGGGTGGCGGTCCCTAGGGCCACCACAGGCTCCAGGAGGGGGGCCGCGCGGCCCCACTCCCATCCTGTGCACAGCCCCGGGGAGGTGGTGGTCCCCGGGCTGCTCAGGGGGTCCTTGTAGGACCCCCTGAGCATGCCTAGGGGGGTCAGGGTGTTTCTACCCTGCCCGCTTTTTGCGTTTTGCGCGATTGTTTTTACTGTTTTCTTGTGACTCGTTCTACCGAGTCACAAGATGGCTGCCAACACTTCCTGGTTTGGAGTGTTGACAGCCAATTAGCATACAGCTGGTCATCGGGAGGGTGCGCGGACCCTCCGCGGCCATAGATATATATTTGTTTTTACTTTTGATTTTCTCAGCAACTACTGAACGGATTTACACCATTAAAAAAAAGGGTTCTTTCTGAACCAAGAACTACCTCTTTGCCAAATTTGGTGTAATTCCGTTCAGCAGTTCGGGCTGTAGCCGTGGCTAAAGTTTCCTATGGGAAAATGAATGGGGAAAACACGTTTTGGGACCCCCTTTTTTCTCGGCCCCCGCTTGACAAATCACCCCCAGACTTTCAGGATAGGAGCGGACCGGAGCGGGCCACAAAGTTTGAAAATTTCGCGAAGATTTGTCAACCGACGCAAGAGTTATTTCAAATAGAATGTTGTGGATTTCCTATGGAAAATAGGTCCTAACTATAACTATCTACTGGCGACCGCCAGTAGATAATATATATATATATAGATAAGAGTCAAAAAATCAATTTCCCATAGGAAACTTTAGACACGGCTACAGCCCGAACTGCTGAACGGAATTACACCAAATTTGGCAAAGAGGTAGTTCTTGGTTCAGAAAGAACCCTTTTGTTAAATGGTGTAAATCCGTTCAGTAGTTGCTGAGAAAATCAAAAGTAAAAGTACATATATATCTATGGGCACGGAGGATTCGCGCACCCTGAGCGCACCCTGCGCGCACCGTCCCGATCACGAGCTGCATGCTAATTGGCTGTCAGCTGGCTGTCAACATTCCGATTCAGGAAATGTTGGCAGCCATTTTGTCCCTCGGTAGAACCGAGGGACAGAAACAAGTGCGCAAAGCGCACAAAGGGGGCAGGGTAGAAACACCCTGACCCCTAGGTCTGCTCAGGGGGTCCCACAAGGACCCCCTGGGCAAAAAAAAATAAAAACATTTTTTTAAAAATCGGCAGGATGCGCTCAGGGTATATTCACTGAAAAAACCATAGGTTTCAGGCACGTTATAGTTAGAAATTAGCATTTAAAAAACCTTACAAATTCACTGAAAAAACCATAGGTTTTAGGGACAGGTATAGTTAGTTGGACATTGCACTCGTACAAAACCTGTGAAATTCCCCCGTTATAGTTAGTTCAGCTAACTATAACTCGCGCCCCGCAATGCACTGCTGATGACGTCACATATTACATCACTCATGACATGGTCAGTGACATCACTGATGACATCACTGATGACATCTCAAATGACATCACTGATGACATCATCCAGTGAGTGTGTGTTTCTGTAAAGTTTAAAAATGTTTAATATATATAGGGAAAGGCGTATTGAAGAATGAGTGGGTGTATAAGTGTCTGAATGGATGATTTAGTAGGTGCGTGACTGACTCTATAAGTGAGTGATTAAACGTATCTTACTGAATGCATGGGTTAGTGACTAAACTGGGTGAATGTCTGTATTCGTCTGTCTGTTGGTGTGTAAGTGGCTGCATGGGTTTGTGAATAGCTACATGAGTGTCTATACGAGTTATTGATTGGTTGTCTGAGAATCTGTATGGGTGCCTGATTGTTTGTGTGGGTGGGGTGTGTGCGACTCTGTGCATAGATGTGTGAGTGGGTGATTCACTGGGTGGATGGTTTCAAGAGTGCATCTGTGATAGACTGTATGGGTGGGTAAGTGTGTGTAAGAGTGTGTTAGTGAGTGAATGTATGTCCCAGTGGTACATGTGTGAGTAACTACATATGTGAAAGGCAGTATATATGTGTGTTGGAGTATATAAATAGCTATAAGCGAGAGTGTGTGATTGTGAGAGTGACTGTATGGATGAGTGTGTGCTTGTATCAGTGATTGTATAAGAGCATAAGAATGTGCAAGTATTTGTATGAGTAAGTGAGCTGGTGTGTGTATAACTGTATAGGTGAGTAAATGGCAGTGTGTTTAATTATTTGCATGACTGAGTAGGTGTGTGAGTACCTCTATGGATGAGTGGCGGTGTTTGAGTGTCTATATAGGAGTATGAGTGCATATGATAGTCCTGTACTGAGTGACCGTAAGTATGAGTGACTGTACGGGTGAGTGAGTGGATGTGTGTGTAGACCTAAGAATCAGTGAGTGGGTATGTAGTTATTGGTGTTGGAGTGTCTATGGTTTTGCGAATGGCAGTCTGTAATTTAGAGTGGGTGTATCAAAGGTTATATTAGGGTGTGAGGAGGTGCATCAGATTATCACGTGGATGATGTCATCAGTGATGTCATCAGTGATGTCATTTGAGATGTCATCAGTGATGTCATCAGTGATGTCACTGACCATGTCATGAGTGATGTAATATGTGACGTCATCAGCAGTGCATTGCGGGGCGCGAGTTATAGTTAGCTGAACTAACTATAACGGGGAATTTCACGGGTTTTGTACGAGTGCAATGTCCAACTAACTATAACTGTCCCTAAAACCTATGGTTTTTTCAGTGAATTTGTAAGGTTTTTTAAATGCTAATTTCTAACTATAACGTGCCTGAAACCTATGGTTTTTTCAGTGAATATATATATATATATATATATATAAATATATATATTACCTACTGGCGGTCGCCAGTAGGTATAGTTAGGACCACGTTTCCATAGGAAAAGCAATTTTTGATGTGCTTTTAACTTTGGCGTCGTTTGACGAATCTTTACGAAATTTTCCAAAAAGTTCCTCTTTTCAGGTCAGCTGCTATCCTAAAAGTTTGGGGGGGATTCGTCAAGGGGGGGCTAAGAAAAAAGGGGGGTCCCAAAACGTGTTTTCTCCATGCAATTTCCATAGGAAGCTTTAGACAAGGCTGCAGGTCAAACTGCTGAACGGAATTATGCCAAATTTGGCACAGAGAAAGGTCTTGGTCCAGAAAGCACGCTTTTGTTTAAATCGGGTAAATCCATTCAGTAGTTTTAGAGAAATATCAAATTTTCCAGATATCGATATTTAAGAATTCTGACATCTGATTGGCTGAAGCGTTACGAGCACGAGCTTGCCGCTGATTGGCTGCGAACTGTTGAAACTAAGAAGTGTTGGCAGCCATTTTGTGATTCAGTCCGTCAGCTCACAACTCTCCCTCTACAAGGCATCAGGTCCGTAGTTCTACCTCTGCGAGGCAACACTAAAAATATACCGCAGCTGTCTGTGCGAGATACCCCTTTCACGGTCCCTCTCCCCACATCAGCAGCTCGCGGCTATGCCTTTAGAAGCAAGTCTGTCGGCTCGCAGCTCTGCGACTGTGAGTCATTTTGTGACTCAGTCCGTCAGCTCGCATCTCTCCCTCTAAAAGGCATCGGATCCGTAATTCTACCTCTGTGAGGCAATACTGAAAATATCCCGCTGGTCTGTCTGTGCGAGATACTCCTTTTACGCTCCCTCTCCCCACATCATCAGCTCGCAGCTATGCCTTTAGAAGCCAGTACGTCGGCTCGCAGCTCTGTGTCTGTGAGCCGTGGGGCCCGCAGCTCTACCTCTGTGAGCCACCTCATTAGCTCATAGCTGTGTCTGTGCTAGCAGGCCCGTCGGCACATTACTCTCCCTCTGCGAGTTAGCCCATCGGGTTGCAGCGCGGAGGGCTCGCAGCTGTATCTCTGCGAGCCAGCCCATTAACTGATAGCTTTGTGTCTGATATTTATTTTATTTACAATTTATTTATTTGCTAGCAGGCGTGTTGGCCCGTTGGTCTCCCTCTGCGAGTCAGGCCACAGCTCTCCCTCTGCGAGCAGGTACGGTGCTGTGCTTTTGCGAGCCAACGGCTCGTAGGTCTCCCTCTGCGAGCTGAGCCCACGGGCCGCAGCTCTTCCTCTGCGAGCCTGCCCGACGGCCCGCAGGTGTCCCTCTGCTAGCCGAATCACAGCTGACACTCTGCGAGCCGAAATTGGGAATATAAGGCGGCTCTAAAAAAAGCTCTTCTGTTTATTAGTTGGAGCTACATGTAAGTGCGAATGCACAGCTTCAGGTTAATCAGAAAAATTCGGTTTCCCTCATCTGTGAAGTGTACTCCATCACTTCTGTAGATATCAGTGATATCAAAACTTATGCTGTTGTTGTAAATCGACCCCATTCTATGGTCTCTGAAGTATGCAGACACAGCTTTGTTGACATTCTTCCTAGATTTTTCAATCTTATGACAAAATTGGTTTGACCATTTCCACTTCTGTCTTTGGCATATATTGGAATATGCAAAGACAGTTTGAGGCAAAAGTAACATCAATTGTCCAAAGGTGTCCTTCATAAGCATTTCCAAATCTACCCAGTCAATGTGCCTAGGTCGTTACCACCACAGTGCACAATCATGAGATCAGGGTGTTGGAGATGCAAACAGGTTTTAACCAAAGGGAGCAATTGGTACCACTTCAATCCTCTCTGTGCAAACCATTTAATGTACACATTTTGTAAACCTAGGTCTAAGTCAATACGTCTCTGTTCTGCATACCTCTTGCACCAGAAAACATAGCTATGTCCTACAATCTACACTAGCATTTTGAAGGTATGGCTAGAAGATATGGATAAATGTCTGTAGCTCATGCAGTCCGTTCGTAGAATAAGAGATATGTTTAAACATGGGGAACTACTTTTTTTTACATACAAAACGTTAATGGATTGGGAGATGAAATGTATTGTGTCCTAAAAAGTAGGGTGTATATTAGTTTTGATGAAAAGCATCTTTGTGATTGGGTAATAAAAAAGCAGTTTATACGTGGAGTACATATTATACGATGAAATTTGCTCAGCTCAACCACACCTGTTAATTGTATTTGGAAGGTGCAGTTCAAACTTGAAAGAATGGTGAACTTTTGACCTCCACGTGCCATTACATTTTGGAGAAAAAGTTGCAAAAAAAAATATCGGTAGGTTTAAAAAAATGATGAACTTTTAACCTGCACGTGTCGTAAAATGTTCTAGAAAGTGTTGATACAACACCTTGAACTTTTCACCTGTATGTGTCCTTAACAAAACAGTTTATATGGAAAGTTCAAAAATAAGCAATAAAGAGAGGTTTTGCAATCTAAAAAAATAAGGAACTATTCTGATTTGTTCTTTACATGGATTTATGTGTAGAGCAACAGGGAAATTGTGCCATTACTGGTTCCATTCTTGATGAAAGCGGTGCATTACATGTACTGTGTGACAAGAAAAGAATTGCATGCGTTTGTGACATTTGAAATCTGCATACCAACTAGGAAGATAAATTAGAAATTAAGAAGGTGTGTTATGTGCGGGGTGTATCCCTTTGGCAAGCTCCGCCTCTGTGAGCCAGACATTGTTTTTGCATAGGTGCTGGACGACATCTGATGCAGCCCCATCACCTACACAGTCTGATGTGTCAGGGATACACAGCCATGCAGCCATCACCCCGCCACACACACCGGACACAGAACCCATATGAGGGGAGTTTTGTACCACATTGCCTTCATTGCTGATGTTCTGTGATTGATATGTGTGTGGGCTGCATTGTGGGGGAATTGCCTGTGCACGGATGGCGATGCACACACACATTTTGGTATGTGGAGCCAGGTGCCCATGCGGCCTTGCGCTGCTTGTGCTATCTCACTCCGTCTGTCTCCCTCGCTCTCTCCCGCCCTGTCATAGCAAACTTGTGAAAGCGATGGGTGCGCGGCTCTCAGCGCGGCACTCAAGTACTTCTTAAGTCTTTCGAACACCGAGGGGTATATTCTCAAGGACATGTCGCTGAGTTAACGGCACTTTTTCGCAACCAAAATGGTGATAAATTTAACGCACCATTCACAAGCTGGAGCAAACAGCCCATATCACCAGTTTACCAGTGATAGCAGCCTCAAAAAGCATTGTCACGGATGAGTCCGGCAAATAGTGCTAATGAGATGTAGAGTAGGTGTTCTCGTGCAAAAAGCAGCGAACACATCACTTCGCAAGTGTCTCAACCACCAGCAAGATCGTCTAAGAGAGTACAAAACAGGCAATAAGGTGCGTTAGTAGCAGAAAGTTTACACCTGCTCTGAGCTGGTGTAAAGTCGGACTACAACCTGCAATATGAAAGGGAGCCCACGCAGAGCCATACGTGAATGACAACAGATGCAATGGAGCCAACGATCATGCAGCTCGGACACCCAACACTGCTCCGACACCCCCTCCACCAGCCCCTTGTCCGCCATTCCCCCTCAGCTCCCCCCCACACAAACAAATGTGACAGCAATGTTAGGAAATCTGGAACGTAACAAATTGGCTGATGTCGCACAATTATAGTAAAGAAGATGCATGTGAGGTTGGACAAATAAGAATCTCAGTCATCTATGGATTTACATATAAAACAATTTATTTCAACAAAACAACAAAATAAAAGTAGGTACAGGTATGGCGTGTCATCCCTCAACAATTTGTGAATCACAGCCTGCAAGACAAAAAGAAAGATAAGATTGTGCGTCATGCGTCCATGAAAGGAGAGAGAGAGAGAAAGAGTGAGAGAGAGGAAGAGACAGAGAAAGAAAGAGTGAGACAGAGAGGAAGACAGAGAAAGAAAGAGTGAGAGAGAGAGGAAGCGATAGAGAAAGAGAGAAAGAGTGAGATACAAGGAAGTAAGAGAGAAAGAGAGAAACAATGTGAGAGAGAGGTAGAGAGAGAGAGAAAGAGTGAGACAGAGAGGAAGAGAGAGAAAGAAAGAATGAGAGAGAGAGGAAGAGACATAGAAAGAGAGAAAGAGTGTGAGAGAGAGAAAGGAAGAGATACAGAGTGAGAGAGAGAGAAAGAGTGTGAGTGACAGAAAGGAAGAGATGGAGAGGGAGAGTGAGTGTTGACACTGTGGAGAAAATCCTTACAGCTCACCTTTCTGCCACTGGTGTGTCTCCAACCACGTGCCGGGACATATTGGAGTCTTCAAGTTTAGTCATCTGAAACATAGTATAGAATCAGTAATGGCAGAGTACATACAACTGCACACGCCTAATTCTCTGTTTTGCCCCTGCGCACCCAGGCTGCTGCACCCCATCGACTCCCGCTGCCCAGAGGTGTCTGCCCACCTCTGCGCACCTAGGCTGCTGTATCCCATCCACTCCCACTGCCCAGAGGTGTCTGCCCGCTGCTGTGTACCCAGGCTGGAGCACTCCTTCCAGTCCCACTGCCCGGAGGTGACTGCCCGTTCCTGCGCACCCAGAGTGCTGCATCCCATCCCCTCCCACTGCCTAGAGGTGTCTGCCCGCTCCTGTGCACCCAGGCTGCTGCACCCCATCCACTTCCATTGCTCGGAGGTGTCTGTCCGCTCTTGTGCACCCAGGGTGCTGCACACTATCCACTCGCACCGCTCAGAGGTGACTGCTCGCTGCTGCGGAAACAAGGCTCTCTGCTCACCTTCCGCCACCAGCATGTGTCTAAGAGGGTCCACCATGTTCTGAAGCAACCTCCTCAGGCGCAAGTTGCGTACACGTGGTCAAGCCGAGTTCACAATTCAGAGCGGGTGTTGATTGCAGGATGGCCACGCATCATCACAGGCTGCACACGCGCTCAGCTCTGGTGGCACTAACCCAGTGGAACTGAAGTCATCGCCTCGTGGCGGGAGGTCCGTGTCGGCGGCGGGGGGGTCGTCAATCTGTGAATCACAGCCTGCTAGACAAAAAGCAAGATAAGATTGTGCGTCATGCATCCATCAAAGGAGAGAGGGAGAGGAAGAGAGAGAGAAATAAAGAAAGAGTGAGAGGTAGACAGAGAGAAAGAGTGAGAGAGAGATGACGAGAGAGAGAAACAGTGAGAGAGAGAGAGAGAGAAACAGTGTGATAAAGAGGAAGAGAGAAACAGGAAAAGTGAGAGAGAGAGAAAGAGAGAGAGAGGTAGAGAGAGAAAAAGAAAAAAACAGTGTGAGAGAGAGGAAGAGATAGAGTGAGAGAGAGAGGAAGGGAGAGAGAAAGAGTGTGAGGGAGAGAAAGGAAGAGATGGAGAGGGACAGTGAGTGCCGACACTGTGGACAAAACCCTCACAGCTCACCTCTCCGTCACCGGTGTGTCTCCAACCACGTGCCGGAACATAGTGGAGCCCTCAAGCTTACTCATCTGAATTGTAGTATGGAATCAGTAATGGCAGAGTACATACAACTGCACACGCCTAATTCTCTGTCCTGCCTTTGTGCATCCAGGCTGCTGCACCCCATCCACTTCCACTGCCCAGAGGTGTCTGCTCACCGCTGCGCACCCAGGCTGCTGCACCCCATCCAATTCCACTGCCCAGAGGTGTCTGCCCGCTGCTGCACACCCAGGCTGCTGCACCCCATCCACTCCCACTGCCCAGAGGTGACTGTCTGCCGCTGTGCACCCAGGCTGCTGTACCCCATCCACTCCCACTGTCCAGAGGTGACTGCCTGCTGCTGCGCTAACAAGCCTCTCTGCTCACCTTTCACAACCTGCGTGTAGAAAAGAGGGCCTACCACGTGCCGCTGCAAGGCCCAAGCCCTGGGCCCGCGGACACCGCACCCTGCATGTCATGCAGCCCTGCTCCGCAGGCCACCAGGTCTCACATTTGGTGCTGGGTCTTGATTTCACCATGGCAGAGGACATACCAGTGCACTGGGCTTTTCATCGCAGGCTGCACACCCGCTCAGCCCTTGCGGTGCCACTAACTCTGTGACCAGCGAGGCGACGCCACGTGGTGGTAGGCCTGTGCTGTCTGATGGCTCAGGCCTAGACTGCGGTCCAGCAGGGCACACAAAACCTGAGCTGTCCAGACCGCCAGGACGGGCCATCACCGCAGGCTGCACACCCGCTCAGCAGTTACGGTACCCGTACCTCAGTGGACCGAAAGTCACCGTCCCGTGCCGGTGTGCCTGTGCCGGCCGCAGTGTATCCGGTGCGAGCAACTCTGAAATGGCGTCGAGCACGTGCGCCCGGTCTTTTTTATTGGCAGGGTCACGTGTCTTGTGACGCATGTGCTGGATGGGTGTGGTGTGGGTGTATACTAGCCGTGAGGGAGTGGCTGTGGCGTACTGACAACTAGGGTGTGACCAGCAGACCACTGCAATGAAAATCTAGGCCATGTAGCGTTGTTGTCCTTCCCTGTAAGCGTAAGCGGAGTGGGCTGGCCTGGCGTATGCCAGTCCTGCGTGAGGCTGTGAAGAATGACTCCGGAGCTATGGGTGTGGCTTCGTCCTGGGCTGTATGAGGAATCAACTGATGCGGGTGTCCCTGTTGTAGTGCTGACGTCACCCGGGTCGCAAGCGCCAATGTGACACTCTGTGAGCCAAGTCCCACAACATGGTCAACATGGAAGGTACGGGGAATCACTGACCCTACATTCATCCATAGTTCCACACATGAAAGATGGTGGACATTACACATCTGTGTGGATATGAATGTTTATTGCACATTCAGTGGAGTGTTGCAGCTGTAGCAATACAGGGCCATGGAAAGTTTAAGTTTCAGTTTTTGGCACATGGAGGGCAGCCAATTAGAGCCAAGCTTGTGTTCGGGGTTAGGCTGCGCCAATATACGTACTTATAGAATTACTCCGCCAATCCCCAAGCACTTATATATTCACTATACACTCTCCTTGCAGTACTCTAATGATCCAGTCTCTACGTACGTACTTGTACAATGACCGAGAGAAAGTTGCATATCAGAAGTTTTCCCCACTGCCAGAGGTAACATGGTTGCATACGCTGTCCACAGCACAATGTAATGTGGTAGGGCCCAGGGGCGGCATCTTGCATACATAATGAACACACGGACACAGATAGATAGTGGAACTGGGTACGGGCACGTGAGCTTGACTTATTTTTATTACCAGGGTCACATGTCCAGTGGCGTCTGTGCTGGATGCGTGTGGGGTGAGTGTAAGCCAGCCCTCCGGGAATGGTTGGTGCTGGCAACAAGTACAACAGTAATCATTGGATCAGACACATAGATTCAATCATAAAGGGTCGATGATTTGTGCTGCACTAAGGTAGGGGCAACAGATGTGAAATAATACACACAAGATTGTATCGTAAAGGGTCCATGACTTGTGGTACACTGAGGTAGGGGCAGCAGATGTGAAATTATACACAAAACATTGTATCATAAAGGGTCCATGAGTTGTGCTGCACTGAGATAGGGGCATCAGAAACATTCAGCGTGTGCGCAGCCAGCGATGATGCATGGTGTGGGCGAGCCGCACTGGGAGCAATGTCTGTTGCCTACTGGACTGAGTCATCTGCAATCGCGACTTGATGTGAATTGTGAGCCCTGCTATCCGCAGTGTAGATCGAAGGCAGTAGTCAGCACAGACATCGAAGAATGCTTTTAGTCACTTCCTGTTTACAAAATTCGAGGACATAGAGTACAATTATGTCTGCAATAAATAAATCAAGACTGAATTCAAATTGTGAGCTCTGCTAACCGCAGTGTAGGTGTATGGAACAAAAGATGAAACATTTATGGAACTGTCGAAATATGTAGGTATACACTGTCGAAATATGTAGGTTTCAGGGACGTTATAGTTAGTTGACTACTGGACTCTGAAATTAATGAATGAAGACTGAATTTGAATTGTGAGCCCTGCTGAGTACAGTCTAGACCGGAGGCAGCGGTCAGGAAGGGACTACAGCCACGTGGCGTTGACTTGAGCTGCATACAGTTAGTGCTAGGTGTGGCGCTCAGCGTGTGCACAGCCAGCGATGATGCAATGTCTCTTGCCTACTGGACTGCGTCATCTGCAATCGTGACTCAATCTGAATTGTGAGCCCTGCTGACCGCAGTGTAGGCCAGAGGCAGTGGTCAGGAAGAGTCCACAGCCACGTGGCGTTCACTTGAGCTGCATAGAGTTAGTGGTAGGTGTGGCACTCAGCATGTGCGCAGCCAGCGATGATGTAATGTGTCTTGCCTACTGGACTGCGTCATCTGCAATCGCGATTCGATCTGAATTGTGAGCCCTGCTGACCGCAGTGTAGATCGAAGGCAGTAGTCACCACAGACATCAAGGAATGCTTTTTGTCACTTCCTCTTGACAAAATTCGAGGACATAGAGTACAATTCTGTCTGCAATTAATAGATCAAGACTCAATTTGAATTGTGAGCTCTGCTGTACGCAGTGTAGACTGCCATTCAGTGTTCCTTTGGACTTGCAAGATAAAGTTGGTCATTGTACCAAAGCTATAACTGATATTAAACAAGTTCTTGAAGCAAGGATACTAAAAGGATATTATGTAGGTTTTAGGGATGTAATAGTTAGTTGCCTACTGGACTCTGCAATTAATGAATCAAGAGTCAATTTTAAATGTGAGACCTGATGACCGCAGTGTAGGCCGGAGGCAGCGGTCAGCAAGGGCCCACAGCCACGTGGCATTGAGTTGAGCTGTACAGTTAGTGTCACCTGAAGCAACCAGCATGTGTGGAGCCTGCGATGATGCGTGGTCCAGGCGGGCCGCACTGGTAGCAATGTCTTTTGCCTAATGAATTCTGTCTTAATAAGTCCACGTGGCGTTGACTTGTGGTGCACTGAGTTAGTGGCACCTGAAGCACTCAGCGTGTGCGCAGCCTGCAATGATGTGTGGTCCGGCTGGGCCACACTGGTAGCAATGTCTTTTGTTTAATGAATTCTGCCTTAATAAGGCTACGTGGCGATGACTTGTGGTGCACTGAGTTAGTGGCACCTGAAGCACTCAGCGTGTGCGCAGCCTGCGATGATGCGTGGTCCGGGCGGGCCGCACTGGGAGCAATGTCTTTTGCCTACTGGACTGCGTCATCTGCAATCGGGACTCGATCTGAATTGTGAGCCCTGCAGTCCGCAGTGTAGATCGAAGGCAGTAGTCTGTACAGACATAAGTCTGTGGTGCTCTGCTGCTGGGTTTGCAGGGGGCCTGTGTCGAGGAGGCCGGTGGTCACGGCGGGGGCCTCGTGGCAGGGTGAGGGCTGCCGCCCTGGCAGACGCTTTGGCCTTCCCACAAGTGAACCACGCCCAGAGCCCCAGCCTATTTTATCATACTCCTACGCTGGAGTGGGGTATGTTGGACCAGCCCACTCTGCTTCCGCTTCCAGGGGGGACAACACAGCTACATGACCAAGATCTTCCCCACTGCCTGAGGTAACATGGTTGCATCTATTGTCCACAACACTACAAGCACCAGCAGTATATGTCCACATGGAGAGGTTTGTGCTCTGCATAGTGAGGTCTGTCCACCACATCACCGCTACACTTGGTATTGTGTGCATTTTTATTGATGGGTGACTTGCGTCCTTCACACATACTTGGTTGCCACATCTCCCAACATTCAGCTATTGTGTGGCTGAGGGACCATGCCGTTTTTGGAGGGTCCACTGTCCTGTTCTGCGCTACCTCGGTGGCAGTAGGGAGGGGGGTGGTCCGGGGGGAGGTCCTGAGGGTGGTGGCAGTGGGTGTTGTGGCCTTCTTGGGTGTCGGAGCTGCATGGTCAGTAGCTCTATGATATGTGTTGGTCTTTAGATGTGGTTATGGGCTGGGCTCCCTTTCACACTGTAGGTAGTCGTCCTGCTTTACACCAGTAAAAGGCAGATGTTAAATTCTTACTGCTAACGCAGCTTATCCCCTGTTTTTGGATCGCACCCCAGATTTGGCTGCTCGTTGAAAATATCGGGAAGTGGTGCTTTCGTGTTATTTTTGCACGGGAACGCCAACTCTGCATACTATTAGCGTTAGTTGTCGCTCTCATTTGGGGCGAATTTGTTTGCGGAAGTTATTGTTGGAAAACTGCCGATATCGGCTGTTTTCACTAGGTTGAGAATGGAATGATAATTTAAAATCACTGAAAAAACCATAGGTTTAATGAACATTATAATTAGAAATTAGCATTTAAAAAACGTTTGAAATTCACTGAAAAAACCATAGGTTTCAGGCACGTTATAGTTAGAAATTAGCATTTAAAAACCTTAGAAATTCACCGAAAAAACAATAGGTTTCAGGGACGTTATAGTTAGAAATTAGCATTTAAAAACCTTTGAAATTCACTGAAAAAACCATAGGTTTCAGGGACGTTATAGTTAGGTGGACATTTCACTCGTACAAAACCATAGAAATTCCACTGTTATAGTTAGTTCAGTTAACTACAACTCGCGCCCCCGCAATGCACTGCTCATGACATCACATATTACATCATTCATGGCATGGTCAGTGACATCACTGATGACATCACTGATGACATCTTAAATGACATCACTGATGACATCACTGATGACATCACCCCCGTGATAATCTGATGCACCTCATCACACCCTAATATAACCTTTAATACACCCACTGTAAAATACACACTACCATTTTCGAAACCATCCACACACCAATACCAGTTACTACATACTCACTGACTGATTCCTAGGTCTGCACACACATCCACTCATTCACCTATACAATCACTTATACATGCAGTCACTTATCAATACAACACTATCATATGCACTCATACACCTATTCAGACACTCACACACCGCCACTCATCCATGGAGTTACTCACACACCTAGTCAGTCATGCAAAAAATCAATCACACTCCCATTTACTCACCTAAACAGTTATACACACACCACCTCACTAATTCATACAGACAGTAACGCATAGTTACTCTCTTATGTAATCACTGAAACAAGTACAGACTCATCCATACATGCCACTCTCACAATCACTCAGTCTCACATATAGTTATTTATATACACCATTACTCACATATACTTTTTTTTTACATATGTAGTTACTCACATATGTACCACTGAGACATCCATTCCCTCACGAACACACCCATACACACACTTACCCCCATACAGCCCTTCACAGATGCATTCTTGAACCCATACACCCAGTGAATCACCTACTCACACATCTATGCACAGTCACACACCTCCAACCCACCCACACACACACTCAGTCCCCCATACAAATACTCAAGCAAACAATAAATAACCCATATAGACACTAATGTAGCTACTGACCAACCCATGTAGCAGCTTACACAACAACAGACAGACTGATACAGACATTCACACAGTTTAGTCACTAACCCATGCATTCAGTAAGACATGTTTAATCAGTCACTTATACAATCAGTTACATACCTCCTAAATCCTCCATACAGACACTTATACACCCACTCATTCTTCAATACACCTTGCCATATATATAAAACATATTTAAACTTTACAGAAACACACAGTCACTGGATGATGTCATCAGTGATGTCATTTGAGATGTCATCAGTAATGTCATCAGTGATGTCACTGACCATGCCATGAATGATGTAATATGTGATGTCATGAGCAGTGCATTGCGGGGTCGTGAGTTATAGTTAACTGAACTAACTATAATGGTGGAATTTCTATGGTTTTGTACGAGTGAAATGTCCACCTAACTATAACGTCCCTGACACCTATGGTTTTTTCAGTGAATATATATGTATATATATCTCCATCCAATAGCTGTTCCACCTTTCCCAAACAGCATGCCACGGACACAATCGTTATGCAAGCGGTTGTTTTGATTTTTCCAGCAACCCAACGCATTTCGAGGCCACACACCTCTTGTTTACTCGTGAACAAGAGGCGTGTGGCCTCGAAACGCATTGGTTTGCTGGAAAAATAAAAACAACCGCTTGCATAACGATTGTGTCTGTGGCATGCTGTTTGGGAAAGGTGGAACAGCTATTGGATTGAGAGTTAGGGGTTCGCCACCCCGCCACGGAACGCCGCCATCAAGAGAACCGGGTAAGGCGAACGCGCTTTTGCTTTGTGGTGGGATATATATATATATATAGGAAAACATACAAACAGTGCATCAAAATGACTATGATTTTCAAAGTGACTAACCTGAAAATCTGGACCATTTTTAGACAGAACTGTAAAAATCAATGAAAAAAAAAAGCATTTTAATGGTGCATTATATATTTATTTTAGAAATGCTTGGACGGAGAAGCAAATTGCGTTGCGGCAAAAGATCAAGCAAGTTCTCAAATGCGACGTGACCAAAAGTAATCCCTTTTCTCCAATCATGTTGCCCCAGGCTGACTGTCTGCTGCTACCACATTACATCGACTTAGGTATATCAGACAAGAAGAGTTTCTGCAGCGTTCTGAAAAATATTTCATCACTGTTGAAAGTCGGAGGGCATCTCGTAATCATGATGGGCCTCGACACAACATTTTACATGGTCAACAACTTCAAGTTTCCGCATGTATGCATGAACGAGGATGATCTAAGGAAATCTCTCACTGATATTGGTTATGTCATTGTGGAGCAGCACATTGTTAAAAGGAAAGTTGAATATTTGTTTGACCTAACAGATTATAGTCACCTAGTAGTTATAAGTGCACGCAAAGAAAAATAAATGTAGGCTTATCTGCACTGAAAATTGTATACACCTAAATGTAACTTCTGTGTGAAAAGTGTGCATTCGGGCTTGAAATCACAAATTCTGAGTCACACAGTCAAATTTTAGGATTTTCCTCCCTTAAGCAAATATCAAAGGTTTGCCCGTTTAGCTTAGCGCCCAACTATTTACATTTCTTTTTGCCTACGTGTCTCTTGGTGAATTTAAATTACCATACTTTTGCCATTTAGGGTCAGCGTACAAAGTCATTTCAGCAAATTGAAAAATCACAGGGCTTGAAACTGTAAAATGGCCGTTTATTATGAAATCCATTTTGCGAACCTTAAAAGCCTTTTTAAATCCCAAAATGAGACCCATTCCGAATAGTAATTTGGTGGGGAAGTGAACCTCAAAGGGGGTGGTAAATGATTCGAAAAGGATAATTTCTCCTATTGGGACAACTTCACCTTTGCAAATCCCGTCCGACTGAGAGCTATGTTTAAACAGTTTGTAAATCCAGGCTTTAAAATTGTTTTGTCTTCTGAATCTTTGTACGCAATAATCGTACCACTAAAGCTGTTTTTCTACAAGCCATTAATATAAACCATTGTTCTTAATCTTCATCAAAGCTAGAAAAATAATTCCTCACTGACCAAAATCTCTCCATCTTCTTTAGAAAGTGAAATCCTATCTTTACAGCTCAAGCGGACAGAGAGGTAAATTGAGAGAAATTTTAAACATTCCTAATTAGTCCTTTCCCATTGTTCCTATGTTTGGTCTCAATCTCAGCACTGGTAGGTCTAGAAATCAGTTCTCTCCCTCCACCATATTGTCGAATCCCACTTCCAAGGTCCTCTATTCACTGACTACTTATCTTTTTATTTGCTTATCCTAGAGCAAAGGATCTATAGCGTTGGGTTCGTTACCATATCAGTTTTGTCACATAAATCAAGTTAGCGTTTGAAGGACAGAGACTCAGTCACAAATGCGGCAGGTGTCTGGTCCGCCATATTGCAAGTGTACATTGCAAATTACCAATACAAAATTAATTGCATATTTAATCTTGCTATTAGCATTATTAGTTATTATTAGTTAGTCTTTCTGAAATGTATTCATTTTTGTATTCTTTGTTCCAGCTTACTTATCTTCTATGTTGTCATCAATTAAACAAGTAGGTTGTAAAGGAATGTCCTGTGGCCTTCTTATAATTTGTGCTTTTGCAACTTTAAATGTTGTTCTCCATTTCAATAAATATTTTCTTAGATTACCAACATATTTTCAACTCGTCATTTTCGGTCATGTGCATATGTTTATTTGGAATTTATATAGAGCTATAAATAGTTAAAAGGCAACAGAGTGCTATTCTATACTTCCCTGAAAAGTTTGAAAAATATTGCCTAGTATCCGTGGGGCATATTAGCAAGACCCACGTTAAAATTATCGCCGTTTTAGCGGCAGGAAACTGCAGCTAAAACGGTGATAATGGGCTTGCTAATATGCGTTATGGAATTCCAATAGAAGCCCAGGTTAGATGTCCTGCACATCTAACCTGGGCTTCTATTGGAATTCTATAACGCATATTAGCAAGCCCATTATCGCCGTTTTAGCGGCAGTTTCCTGCCGCTAAAACGGCGATAATTTTAACGTGGGTCTTGCTAATATGCCCCCGTGTTCTTTGAAGGAGGACTCAGAGAAAGTGTGAAAGCTGGTAGTCCGCTCCTCGGTATCTGCACCTGCTCTGCGGTGTTCCATACTGCTGCTACTGTTTTATCTTACTGTGTGCCCTTATTTTCCTCTGTATTGCTCGCTTTAGTTTTTACTTAACGTTGTGCCACTGTACCCCTGTTCCCCTCTGCCCCCCACCCGTTCTGCTCTCCCGCTTTCCTGCCGCTGCGTCCCCTGCGGCCCTGCCCCCCGATCGCCGATTGGTCCCACTCTCACCTCCCAGCTGCTCCTCCCTCCCACCTCACCCTCTTATGGCGGCCGCTGAGCAGCCGCGCAGCGGATGCGCTCAGCGGATGCGTGCAGCGGGTGCGCCGCTGGGGCGCCGAAGGCGCGTCTAAGGCAAGCCCGTCTGCGCCCGTCCATGACTGGACTGCGCCCAGCGCCAGACCCCCTGGCCCCGCGAACGCACCAACACCCGATGCCACTACGACGCCAGCACCCTCCACGCACTCAATGCCGGCCGTTCCCACACCTGCGTCTGGGCCACCCCGAAGCAGACCCACGGACCCTTCTCCTGCCGGAACTGCTGCTACACCAGCCTCCAAACCACCACCACGCCCACCGGGGCAGGTCGCAACAGCCTCCGTTGCCTTCTCAACACCCGCTCCGCCCGCAAACACGCCATCGAACTCTGGGACCTACTCGACTCCACCTCACCAGACGTCGCCTTCCTGATGGAGACCTGGATGAACCCCTCCTCGGCACCTGACATCGCCATAGCCATCCCTGACGGCTACAAGATCACCCGCAGGGACCGCACCAACGGCACAGGAGGAGGAATCGCCATCGTCCACAGAAACACCCTCAAAATCTCGACCAGCACCGACGACACGCTTATCACCGCCGAACACCTGCACTTCCAGATCCACACCGACCCCAACACCACCCTCAGAGGAACCCTCATCTACAGACCACCTGGCCCCCCGCCGCAGTTCAGCGACTTCATCGCCGACCTCGTCAGCACGCACGCCCTTGCATCCACAGACTACATCCTCCTCGGAGACCTGAACTTCCACCTCGAGAACACCAAGGACAGCAACTCCACCACCCTGCTCGACAACCTTGTCAACCTCGGACTCAAACAGCTCGTCACGACTCCCACCCACTCCGCCGGACACACGCTTGACCCTATCTTCTCAGCCAGCAACCACGTCACCTTCAGCCACACCACCGAACTTCACTGGACCGACCACCGCTGCGTCCACTTCACCTTCGAGAAACCCACAACGCACCACCTCACACAACGGGCCCCCCACCGCAGCTGGAGCAAAGTCACTGAAGACCAGCTAGTCACCACCCTCGCCAGAAACCCACCAACAGACACCACCAACACTGACTCAGCCACCCTCAACCTCAGGCAATGGTTAGACGACTGCGCCAACATTCTCGCCCCGATCAAGAAACCCTCGAACAGACACACCGACAGAAAAGCCATCTGCTTCACCGCCCACCTCCAGGCATCCAAGCAGGCCTGCCATAGGCTCGAGAAGAAGTGGCACCATGAACAAACACCAGACAGCAACACAGCTTACAAGAGCGCCATCCACAGACACCACCAACTCATCCGAACCGCCAAAAGGACCTCCTTCAAAGAACGCATTGACAACAACGCACACAACAGCAAAGAGCTCTTCAACATCGTGAAGGAACTCTCCAACCCCAGCTCCAACTCCAACGACATCCCGCCATCACAAGACCTCTGCGACTCCCTAGCCACCTTCTTCCACCGCAAGATCACAGACATCCACGACAGCTTCAGCAACCAGGCCCCCGACAGACACAGACACCTCAGACTCACCGCCCCCCAGCCTCATCGATATCGACCCCCTGCGGTCCTGGATCCACGTCAACGATGAAGACACCGTCAAAACCATGAACACCATCCACTCCGGCTCACCATCCAACCTCTGCCCGCACCACATCTTCAACAAAGCAAGCTCCACCATCGCACCCCATCTCCGCAAAATCATCAACAGGTCCTTCGAGACCGCCACCTTCCCGGAGAGCTGGAAACATGCCGAGATCAACGCCCTACTCAAGAAACCCAAAGCTGACCCCAAGGACCTCAAGAACTTCTGGCCCATCTCCCTCCTCCCGTTCCCGGCGAAAGTCATCGAGAAGATCATCAACAAACAACTGACCTCCTTCCTTGAAAAGAACAACTGCCTGGACTCATCCCAATCCGGATTCCGCAGCAACCACAGCACCGAAACAGCCCTCATCGCCGCAACCGACGACATCAGGGCCATGAAGGACAACGGAGAAACCGCAGCCCTCATCCTCCTTGATCTCTTGGCCGCCTTCGACACTGTCTGCCACCACACCCTCCGCACACGCCTCCACAATGCAGGGATCTGCGAGAGAGCACTGGACTGGACCACCTCCTTCCTCACCGGCAGAACCCAGAGTGTCTGCCTCCCCCCTTTCCGCTCTAAAGACACCAAGATCATCTGCAGCGTACCCCAAGGTTCGTCCCTCAGCCCGACACTCTTCAACATCTACATGGCAACGCTCGCTAACATCACCATATCACACGACCTCAACATCGTCTCATATGCCGACGATACCCAGCTGATCCTCTCCCTCACCAAGGCCCCCACCACCGCCAAATCTAACCTCCACGAAGGAAGGCCATCGCCGAATGGATGACGCTCAGCCACCTGAAACTGAACTCGGACAAGACGGAGGTCCTCATCATCGGATCCACCCCCTCCGCCTGGGACGACTCATGGTGGCTGACCGTACTGGGAGCTGCACCGACACCCACTAACCACGCACGCAACCTGGGAGTCATCCTGGACTCCGCACTGTCAATGACCCAGCAAGTGAACGCCGTCTCCTCATCCTGCTTCAACACCCTCCGCAAGATCTACAGATGGATCCCCACCGGTACCAGAAGGACGGTCACCCAGGCCCTCGTCAGCAGCAGACTGGACTACGGCAATGCTCTCTACGCAGGAACATCAGCCAAACTCCAGAAACGTCTACAACGCATACAGAACGCCTCAGCACACCTCATCCTCGACATCCCCCGCCACAGCCACATCACAGCCCAACTGAAAGACCTACACTGGCTCCCCATCAACAAGAGGATCACCTTCAAGCTCCTCACCCACGCTCACAAAGCTCTCCACAACACCGGACCAGCGTACCTCAACGAACAACTCACCTTCTACACCCCGACCCGCCAGCTTCGCTCCGTTGACCTCGCCCTCGCCACCGTCCCTTGCATCCGTCGAGCGACCGCCGGCGGGAGATCATTCTCTCACCTCGCCGCAAAAACCTGGAACACCCTCCCCATCCGCCTACGACAGACCCAGGACCTGCTGGCCTTCAGGAGACTCCTCAAGACCTGGCTGTTCGAGCAGTAGCAGCACCCCCCCCTTAGCGCCTTGAGACCCTCACGGGTGAGTTGTACACTCTACAAATGTATTGATTGATTGATTGATTGATGAGCGAAAGAGTGGGAAATGAAGAGAAAATAAGAGAGAGAAAAAAGAGACAAAGGAGAAAGCAAAGGTGTCCTTGAAAAGCGACAGACAGAAAAGAGAGAAGGTGGTAGGTAGAGTAATCCTTAGGGAAGAATGTGTGACGTCGCTTGTAATCAAGTGCTGTTTTTGAATTGTGCCGTTTTTGCTTAAAATATATGTGGCATCAATGTTATGATTTTTTCTAATTTCTGTGGTTTCAATTGTTTCCTTTAGACAGTGCTCAATTTGAGCCGCTGGTTTCAGTGGGGGACACTGGCACCTACTTTTGAGGACCAGCACTTATTTTTCCACCTCAGATATTCCCCAAATGCAAAAGAGGGAAAAACACACAAATCAGAAAGACGGAGGAAGACAAAGAAGGAAAAAACGTCACAAAGGGAGAAAGCAGGAAAGTGCAAGACTCAGATAAAGCCGGATGTAGTCAATTAAAGAGGCCGACGTTTAATTACATTGGCCACGGACATCTGAGTAGGAGCTTTGGCACCGGCTCTCTTTAATTTACAAATCAAACACTGCCTGTATTTGGAATCTCATTGCTGGACTGTGATTTCCATAATGGAGTTATTCAATAGATGGGTTCCCAAATGGCTGGTTAACAATACTTATAAAGTGGTCTAGACGTGTCTAAATTGTAAAGTTGAAGTAGCTTGGAATTGGCAAAGGCAATCTGGCTAAGTGAAGACAGCATTAATTAAGAGCCGATTTTAGTGCTCAATTTGTAGTTATCTCCTGATAGTTATTTATATGCAAATGAATAACCTATTTAACCAATGCTGAGTGTCAGTTTCCTGTAAAACACACTACAGGTGGTTTAAATGCCAAAAGGAGAGTAGTTGGTTGTGATTTGAAGGAGTTGGTTGTACTGTAACAGTTCCAATCCTGGTGTTCTGTTCCAAAATCTTAAAGATGAGAGAGACGACCTATGAAACTGTCCTGCAAATATGGGTTGGTGGATCACAATGGTAGATCACGTTCCGACACACCTGCAAATCCAATCCATTTCACATTTGAATCAGAACCAATTATCAAAAATACATTTGTTTTATATACGTTAAGGGATAAGACATATGTTGATTTAATCATTTATGATCATAAGGTGATTGTTTCCCACCAAATTGTCTTTTGAAAGAAAAAAAGTAGAAGAGGAATGGTACTCATTGCCGGGCTGTATAATGTAAGAGCCATTATAATAAATATTCTGAGTCGTTAACTGCAAGCCTGGGGGTGTTGTGGCTAGGCCGGCGAAGATGGCAGACTCTTGAGGCTCTCGCTCTGCGCTTCCTTCATTATCCAGCTCTGGAATACTGTTGCACCACCTGCAGTAGGATCCTGTCCCTGTGGGGTTCGGGGGGACTCTGGGGCTTGTGGTGTGGTGCTACAGAGCCTGCTGATGACACGCAGGGAGATCTGTGCTCGGTTGGGCCCCGAGAACTAGGCCTGTGCCAGGAGGCCCAGCGCTGGGACCCCAGAGAGCTGTGCATTGCAGACATTAGGGGGCAGATTTACAAGAAAGTGACTCATCTGTAGAGATGCGTCACTTTCCCTGCACCACTCTGAAAAACCCTTGCGCCACCATGGATGTGCCGTATTTATAATACGGTGCACCATGGCGCAAGGATTGACAGATGCGTCAGAAATTCTGACGCATCTGTTGGGGCAAAAGTCACGCATTGCTGGAGTTGTGTCGCAAGCACGACGCAACTCCAGCAATGCATTTTGAGGCCTATTCTCACAACACTGCGTCACTCTTTACGCCTGCTTCAAGCAGGCATAAGGTTTTGACGCAGTGGCGTCCTAAAATTGACGCAGTGAAATCTTGTAGATTTCACCGCGTCACTCCTATGAGGCTTTTTTGCGTGGGAACGCCCACCCTGCATACATCATACCTAACGCAGGTATAATGTGAAGCAGGGCTTTACAACGTGACGCATCTCCCTAGATGGGTCACGTTGTAAATGGGCTGCATTTTTACGCCGCTGCTGCGTCTCAAAAAGTGACGCAACGGAGGCGCAAACATGACGCAAGGGGCTTGTAAATCTGACCCTAGGAGTGAAACAGAAAGCCCCTGGGGGGAAATCTGAGCATCTGGGCTCTACCAAAAGCAAACAAAATCACCCCTGGGGATTGGACGGAGACGGTGTACCCTGTGCCAGAACACATATGGACAAGGGCCAAGACCTGAGTGAGATGCCATCTTCCATCCCTGAACAGGGTGTCCCCCTGACTGCTGCTAGGCTTTCCCCTGGGCTCGGCCGTGAAGGAGGTGCCGCTTGTTGAAGGAATCATGCCCTTGGGCGCCCTGAAGTGGGCTCCAGTCCCAGTGAGGGAACACTGCTACGTGAAGCGGCGTTTAGACAGCAGTCTTTGTGGCTGTCCGAGGCCCCCGCAGGGGGCACACTAAAGAGGGCAGTCCTCTAGTACCATCGGGGCACCCCACACCCCCTTAGGGGCAGAGACTCAGGGAGGAGTCCCCCCCGCCTTGTGGCGGCGCGCTAGGCGAGCGTCACTTCCTGGGCGCGAGGACAGGGGGAGGGGTATTTAGGCCTCCCCCACCATCTGATCGTCCTCTTTCGCGCGCCGGACACGCTGTCTAGTGGGTCACTACCCTTGTCGCCGTTCTTCACACCGTCGGGTCGCTCCCTTGGTCGGGTCCGGGAGCTCTTGGCGCGGTGAGTCCTTAGCAATCCCCCACCCCCTCCTTTTAATGGCGAGTGCGACCACCACCCGGCCATCGCCAGGGTTGGGGGCCCACATGGAGGGAGAGGGGGCAACGCTCCCTGTATGGATCCCCCCCGCCCCCCGCGGGGGCAGGTAGCTCGGCCAGAGGGGTGTATAAGGCAGATTTAGTTAGTGGATGGCCCTCTCGCACAGAGGCCGCGCGGCCTGGGGTGACCTGCGCCTGACGTCCAGCCTATGTTGGGTAGCACTGGGTGCAGGCGGGCTTGGCGACGTGAGGTGGCACCTTCATGTTGCGTCCGGTATATTGGGTGTCAGCTGTTCCCCGGTATGCAGGCTGCGTGTTTTCATTAGTATGAGGGTTGATGGCTGTTCGATCCCTGGGGTAGACGCTACATACCGTGCTTGCTGTTACATGTTCAGGTGCTTTGAACGGCCCTGGATATGCTTTGGTGCTGTTCCGCTATACAGACGGCTGCCGCATGTGAGGTAGCGGGCTGCTTCCGTGCTCCTAGGTGCTTCATTGTAATTGGCTGACTCCAAACGGTTATATAGCGCAGACTCCCGTATCGGGGTTCTTGGCGCGATACAGTCGATGGTGTTAGGGCACGCGGGCCAGGTGATGTCTTAATGTATAACCTGCGCTGGCACCGGCCCGAGCTGGGTACCCCTCTCCTCCCCCACACCCCAACTCGTTCAAACCGCGCCTGGCTTTGTGGTGGGATGTCAATAGTTGAACCCTGATTGTAGTAAAGAGTGCAGTCGCAATTGTGGTGTTAATAATGACCACGGTTATGCCACCACTGTGGTGCGCAGGTTGTATACCTTACAGACGAAAGTGTGCTCAGCCTGGCACCCGCTGATGGCCCATAATCCCTGGTGCTGCGCATGGACCAATTAAGCTACCCATGGGCACATGGCTCACTCTGCTGCTGGCTCAAGGCCATAACAGTGTGGTCTAATGTGAACAGGCACAACGCATGGATACACGCTTACTGTTTAGCCCGTGTATACATTCTGGGGAATCTGATGTCCAACCTTGGGCTGCGGGAGGCCTGACCGGACAATTGACACTCTCACAGTAGCTCGCCTGGTGTTTGATGGGCCGTCTCCGTCGTATTCAGTCCACTTCAGTAAGAAATATGTGAATGACTTGGATGACACTGGCTCGTTTTTAAATAACCAGAGGTTTTAAATGGGCTTTGGTAAATCATAAGTAAGACAATCTCTTTTAGTCTGCAATAGATCACCCTAAAGGGTGGCGCAGAATTATTGGCCTGCGGAGATTTATGAGTGTTCCAGTGCGGAATGTGGAAAGCCATGGGCCCCGGGCGCCGTTTGAATACTTGAGCACACACCCCTATGGAGTGTGACAAATGCCTTCTAGTCCAGAGAATTGAAGTGACTAATGTGTCCCGTCGCGGAGAAGAGACCTTTCAATTCATGCTTATCTACAGAATATTTCATGTTAAACATTCATGCAGTAAATGTTGGTGTGTTCTAGTGTTCAATATCGCTAGTCAGCAAGGACCGGGCGGGGCCCCACCCACGTCCCAATACAGAGATTTGGTCCAATAGCTCTGTGGATGGAGCACCTGCTGCGTGTCCTCTCCAAAACATTCGCGAGGTGCTCCCTAGGCGCTCTGGAGCTGGGGGACAAGTGCCCGCCCCCTCGCAGTTATGCGGGGGCGGTGCCGCGTGACAGAGCGTTTTAGGGGTAAGGGGCCCACAGCCCACGTGGCCGCAGGCGGGGGCGCTACAGCGTGCGAACACATTGCGACACAGGTTAAGGTTCACGGATAGCATGTAGGACCGGCTCCTCGCCGGGTGAGGAGAATGTTCAGAAATCGTGGTAAAGAGAGTTTACAAAGGAGCTCTTACACCACTGATCATTCAGGTATACTCAAGGGTGCAGTGAGGTGTTTAGGCCACCGGATGGCACTGTCCCTCGGTTTTGCGATTGTTCTCGCCTCGCCAGAGTCTTGGCATTACCACTTAATGGGTTTTTCTCCTGCATTTCATCAAGAGGCATACCTCGGGCCTAGAATCAAGTGGTAGTTGTAGGAAGAAGGGTATGGATAGTTAATCTGGTTTGGCAGGTTTAATGTATACAGTTAAGGTGATAGCACAGCAACACTGGTTCATTAGAATGCAAGAGTCGGCAGTGGATGTAGCTTGGCGCAGTGGCAGTATCGCGGCCGCTGTGGTCTCCCTAGGTGGGGGTCTGCATCCTTAAGCTGCTCTCCCGAACCTCCCACGAATCTCTAGGAGTTTTTGGTAGATGATTGTACCGGGGATATTGACTTTGCTGGTAGGGTAACCGAGCGCCACCGGCGGCGTAGCTGGGGCCTGCTGTTTTTGGCCGGGTGGGACAAAATGGGGCCCGCCTCTCGCGGGAAGTGCAACTGCGGGTGGTGGGTGGCAGTGCTCAGTGGGTATGGTCGATGCATTTATGATCGCAAGCGCTTTCTTTCTGGGGTCAGACTCTGGTGCAAACGCTGTGTGTGCCTGTTTATGCACAAAGCCCTGGTTAAACGGTAAGCACTTACACTAAGGTATTTGAAGTCACGTATGTGACTACGCTCCCAATTGAAGAGGGGGTCTAGAATTTCCGCACCAGCGCTCGCGGTTGTATTCGGCAGCCCCCACCCCCTTTTTCCACAAAGGGTCCACAGGTTCAAAATATAGTTTGCTCTCACACGTAACGGGCCGATTGGCTCAGGGATTACAAGGGGTTGATAACAACAATGTTGCAAGTTCGATCACATTACGGGTCGTTACTGGACGGGGACGTAGACACATTTTACTGGCTAGGCAATACTTTTAAGGCGGTCTCGATGCTTTTGCAGCGCCTGATGTTTAAGGTTATGTTGAATCTGTTTTATCATGTTTTCACAGAAAGCACGGAGCCCACCGCGGGTCAGCTTGTATGCATTCAGGCCACTAGAGGGCATTGCTACATGGTTCCCGAGCTAATTTGCCGACGAAGAAGTATCACAAGTTGTTTTACAGGGAAGAGCAAGTCCGTTGACCAGGACATTGGCAGGGCAGGTCACAGCTATTCCCTAGTCTCACCCTGGCACTAGTATCAAAGCAGCTACCCCAATTTTATTATGATAATGGAAAGCCAGAGTAATTTTGTGCCAGATGGGTTAACCTACACCCTCCAAGGTAATGCCGCGTTATGCTTTCATAATTTAGTGGTTCAGTGTGCCCTGGCACGGTCGGTAGGTCGTACACCTGCAGAGCAGAGGCGAAGTCACCCGCAGCGGGTGCCACGGGCCACATTCAAGTCAAGGGTTCAGATCCCTGAAGCATGGGCTATGGCACCTTTCATGGACCGGGCAAATCCAACTGGTTTACCCTTTAATTATCAGCAGTCTGTACCCTCGTATCGGGGATCATCCAGCCTAGGGGGCACATTTGGGCTTAGTCACCCCAACATGAGATGCACAAACTGGCACACAGTGCGTTAGGGTTTGTTTCACACAGAACTGGGAGAGTCTCATGGGGCACACTTACTACCCATGCAGTGTGTTTTGGCTGGTTTGTTTCAACTTTCCATAGGGAAGAGATAGGTGGGGTACCTAATTGCCCACAGCATGGCACATTAAGGTGGGCGCAAACCGGGCTGTTACCCATTAAATGTTTTATAATGAATGTTTGGAGCACCTGCAGCAGTGAGGGATGCTTCCTGAGTGCCTAGGACTTGAGGGTTGGTAGCACTCCCCTCCCCCAGGCACAGGGCTTTCGGCAGAATGGGCACAGGCTCGAGCAGGTCATAGGGGGATTCATGCGCAGTGCCTGTAGAATGTCACATACCATTAAGGGCATGTTACCACCAAAGTTGTCACATAGGTTTTGGGGGACAAACTGGGTTGGAGCAATAAGTTAAGGCACAAATAGTGAGGATACATATTGTTCCCCTCCTGTTCCCACTGTATTGTCTTCTCTCTGGTATATTAGCAGAAGTTTGAGAGGGCTAGACTTCACCTAGGGTGGTGACTGGCTTAATTCGATGGGCAAATCCAAAATGTTTCAGGGTTACTAACGTGCGAAATTTTCAGCTGCCTGTGCATAGTTTTATTCAGATACACAGTATTATTAATTTAAATAATCACTGCATTGACTAGTGCGACCAGCGGACGTGCACGCACCAAGGCATTTCGCAGCGGTGAGTGTTGCTATGCTATGCTGTAAGGATATAAAGGTTAAATACGACTGCCAGGTCCCACTGGGGTGTCAGCCAATTGTCCACTTACGGGTTTAAAGGTGATTTCAAAGGGCACAGGAGGGGTCATGGCAAAGAAAAACCCAAACCGATTCAGCCTTTGGGTCTGATGGTGGTTTGACTTCATGGTCTTAGGATCTAACCCCGATGTGTTCAATTAAACCTTGCTTCCTTATGTGGTTGGGAAAATGAATACCGGTAAGCGGGGTAAGAAATATCTCTGATTCAGCAGCAGCATGCTTACGGGAACATTTGCACTTCAAAAATACACAAGCGTCATGCCCCAACAAGCGCCATACACAGATAACTGGGAAAAGAAGTAAGGGAGGCTTGAGAATTGCATTGGCACATCTTGTCAGGAGTGATAGTCAAGGTATGTCAGTTCAGCCAGGCAATGTTAACACCCATCCGCACCAAGCCCATGTTTAAGTTGATCTTGGGCCGCATAGACACAGCCCAGTATTAGGCCCCTGTGGTTGTCAGCGTCGTGAATTACTAAATTCAACTGAACAGGAGGCGTGACTGGGGCTTACACTAGCAGGAGTTTGGGAGTACAAGACTCCACCTAAGGGGGTGGCTGGCTGAAGTTGATGGACTAGTCCATTGTTTCACAGCAGCTGCACATGGGAGAGTACCAACTACCTGTGCATAGTTCAGTCAGCAACAAAGCTGCCTGGGAAGTCTGGGTGCAGTGACAACAGATTAAACTAAATAGGCAACAGTCTGGCAGGAAGGAGGGATGCTGAATTGATTGCCCACGTAGCAGTGTGACCATGGCACAAAAGATGGAGGGTGACTCAAGGGACACAGGTGGTGTGACGGCAACGCAAGACTGTCAGCGTATGCTGGGTAGGAGGTTCCGTATCACCAACCAGAAGGGTGCTAGGTGGGATAACCAGTAGATATGTTTAAGAATTATATAGATGCTGGTCAGGAGAGGCTGGGCACAGGTATTACACTTCTTGCGAGGCATTGTTAACAACCCATCCACACCAAACCCATTGCTTAGGTTCCTGGGCCGCACACACACAGCCCGGTATTAGGCACCGGCGGTTGTAGGCTAGGAGGCCAGGCAATGTAGCACAACCAATGCTAAGGACCTCTCTCCCCCACCAGACCGCCTGAGAAGGTGAGGGCAGTGGGATGGGCAATGTTGGGGTATTTTACTTGCCCATGCAGGGGCAGAAGGGTACATTGCAGGAAGCTGCGTAAATAGAGTGGGGGCAAGACCTATAGACGATGTGCACTGGTAACCACGAGACGTGGGTTAAGATCGCAATCTCGCAGCAACAGGTAAGACAGGTGGCTTGCGTCAGTTGGTTAGGCCAGAAGGTGTGCCGTGGCACCAAAGCGTCTAGAAAGATAGGGTTGGAGCACCATCACTGACAATTCCAGAGCACACCGCACCCGATTCCAGTGGGTGAAGGCAATATGCTCAGGTGCGGCTTGATCTTGTGGAGGGCAATGTCCTGGGATAACAAATCCATCCGTCAATCCAAGTAGGGCAGTTAGCGATACATAGTATCAGCGAGTGGGTAACATACAGCGGTTATTCAGCGACATCATACCCCGGCGGCACGCGCGCTCACAAAAACACAGAGCTTCAACCAGAAGGGTGCCAAGTGGCAAAAACCAGTAAATAGGTTTAATATATGTGTGTATCTGGCCTTACAGCTGAGTGGAGCCAGTCTCATTTAGAGGTACGCCCAGGTGAAAATTGTGTACGTCATAATGTTCGCATGACCAATGCGGTTTGTGGTATCTCCAAGCGGATCCACTGAAGGTGTACTGCAGCTAAACAGTAAACTGGGGACCTGGGATTCCGACACTTTTGGGGGATTCCGCAGCAACCACAGCACCGAAACAGCCCTCATCGCCGCAACCGACGACATCAGGGCCATGAAGGACAACGGAGAAACCGCAGCCCTCATCCTCCTTGATCTCTTGGCTGCCTTCGACACTGTCTGCCACCACACCCTCCGCACACGCCTCCACAATGCAGGGATCTGCGAGAGAGCACTGGACTGGACCACCTCCTTCCTCACCGGCAGAACCCAGAGTGTCTGCCTCCCCCCTTTCCGCTCTAAAGACACCAAGATCATCTGCGGCGTACCCCAAGGTTCGTCCCTCAGCCCGACACTCTTCAACATCTACATGGCAGCGCTCGCTAACATCACCATATCACACGACCTCAACATCGTCTCATATGCCGACGATACCCAGCTGATCCTCTCCTCACCAAGGCCCCCACCACCGCCAAATCTAACCTCCACGAAGGAAGGCCATCGCCGAATGGATGACGCTCAGCCACCTGAAACTGAACTCGGACAAGACGGAGGTCCTCATCATCGGATCCACCCCTCCGCCTGGGACGACTCATGGTGGCTGACCGTACTGGGAGCTGCACCGACACCCACTAACCCACGCACGCAACCTGGGAGTCATCCTGGACTCCGCACTGTCAATGACCCAGCAAGTGAACGCCGTCTCCTCATCCTGCTTCAACACCCTCCGCAAGATCTACAGATGGATCCCCACCGGTACCAGAAGGACGGTCACCCAGGCCCTCGTCAGCAGCAGACTGGACTACGGCAATGCTCTCTACGCAGGAACATCAGCCAAACTCCAGAAACGTCTACAACGCATACAGAACGCCTCAGCACACCTCATCCTCGACATCCCCCGCCACAGCCACATCACAGCCCAACTGAAAGACCTACACTGGCTCCCCGTCAACAAGAGGATCACCTTCAAGCTCCTCACCCACGCTCACAAAGCTCTCCACAACACCGGACCAGCGTACCTCAATGAACAACTCACCTTCTACACCCCAACCCGCCAGCTTCGCTCCGTTGACCTCGCCCTCGCCACCGTCCCTTGCATCCGTCGAGCGACCGCCGGCGGGAGATCATTCTCTCACCTCGCCGCAAAAACCTGGAACACCCTCCCCATCCGCCTACGACAGACCCAGGACCTGCTGGCCTTCAGGAGACTCCTCAAGACCTGGCTGTTCGAGCAGTAGCAGCACCCCCCTTAGCGCCTTGAGACCCTCACGGGTGAGTTGTACACTCTACAAATGTATTGATTGATTGATTGATTGATGAGCGAAAGAGTGGGAAATGAAGAGAAAATAAGAGAGAGAAAAAGAGACAAAGGAGAAAGCAAAGGTGTCCTTGAAAAGCGACAGACAGAAAAAGAGAGAAGGTGGTAGGTAGAGTAATCCTTAGGGAAGAATGTGTGACGTCGCTTGTAATCAAGTGCTGTTTTTGAATTGTGCCGTTTTTGCTTAAAATATATGTGGCATCAATGTTATGATTTTTTCTAATTTCTGTGGTTTCAATTGTTTCCTTTAGACAGTGCTCAATTTGAGCCGCTGGTTTCAGTGGGGGACACTGGCACCTACTTTTGAGGACCAGCACTTATTTTTCCACCTCAGATATTCCCCAAATGCAAAAGAGGGAAAAACACACAAATCAGAAAGACGGAGGAAGACAAAGAAGGCAAAAACGTCACAAAGGGAGAAAGCAGGAAAGTGCAAGACTCAGATAAAGCCGGATGTAGTCAATTAAAGAGGCCGACGTTTAATTACATTGGCCACGGACATCTGAGTAGGAGCTTTGGCACCGGCTCTCTTTAATTTACAAATCAAACACTGCCTGTATTTGGAATCTCATTGCTGGACTGTGATTTCCATAATGGAGTTATTCAATAGATGGGTTCCCAAATGGCTGGTTAACAATACTTATAAAGTGGTCTAGACGTGTCTAAATTGTAAAGTTGAAGTAGCTTGGAATTGGCAAAGGCAATCTGGCTAAGTGAAGACAGCATTAATTAAGAGCCGATTTTAGTGCTCAATTTGTAGTTATCTCCTGATAGTTATTTATATGCAAATGAATAACCTATTTAACCAATGCTGAGTGTCAGTTTCCTGTAAAACACACTACAGGTGGTTTAAATGCCAAAAGGAGAGTAGTTGGTTGTGATTTGAAGGAGTTGGTTGTACTGTAACAGTTCCAATCCTGGTGTTCTGTTCCAAAATCTTAAAGATGAGAGAGACGACCTATGAAACTGTCCTGCAAATATGGGTTGGTGGATCACAATGGTAGATCACGTTCCGACACACCTGCAAATCCAATCCATTTCACATTTGAATCAGAACCAATTATCAAAAATACATTTGTTTTATATACGTTAAGGGATAAGACATATGTTGATTTAATCATTTATGATCATAAGGTGATTGTTTCCCACCAAATTGTCTTTTGAAAGAAAAAAGTAGAAGAGGAATGGTACTCATTGCCGGGCTGTATAATGTAAGAGCCATTATAATAAATATTCTGAGTCGTTAACTGCAAGCCTGGGGGTGTTGTGGCTTGGCCGGCGAAGATGGCAGACTCTTGAGGCTCTCGCTCTGCCCTTCCTTCATTATCCAGCTCTGGAATACTGTTGCACCACCTGCAGTAGGATCCTGTCCCTGTGGGGTTCGGGGGGACTCTGGGGCTTGTGGTGTGGTGCTACAGAGCCTGCTGATGACACGCAGGGAGATCTGTGCTCGGTTGGGCCCCGAGAACTAGGCCTGTGCCAGGAGGCCCAGCGCTGGGACCCCAGAGAGCTGTGCATTGCAGACATTAGGGGGCAGATTTACAAGAAAGTGACTCATCTGTAGAGATGCGTCACTTTCCCTGCACCACTCTGAAAAACCCTTGCGCCACCATGGATGTGCCGTATTTATAATACGGTGCACCATGGCGCAGGATTGACAGATGCGTCAGAAATTCTGACGCATCTGTTGGGGCAAAGTCACGCATTGCTGGAGTTGTGTCGCAAGCACGACGCAACTCCAGCAATGCATTTTGAGGCCTATTCTCACAACACTGCGTCACTCTTTACGCCTGCTTCAAGCAGGCATAAGGTTTTGAAGCAGTGGCGTCCTAAAATTGATGCAGTGAAATCTTGTAGATTTCACCGCGTCACTCCTATGAGGTTTTTTTGCGTAGGAACGCCCACCCTGCATACATCATACCTAACGCAGGTATAATGTGAAGCAGGGCTTTACAACGTGATGCATCTCCCTAGATGGGTCACGTTGTAAATGGGCTGCATTTTTACGCCGCTGCTGCGTCTCAAAAAGTGACGCAACGGAGGCGCAAACATGACGCAAGGGGCTTGTAAATCTGACCCTAGGAGTGAAACAGAAAGCCCCTGGGGGGAAATCTGAGCATCTGGGCTCTACCAAAAGCAAACAAAATCACCCCTGGGGATTGGACGGAGACGGTGTACCCTGTGCCAGAACACATATGGACAAGGGCCAAGACCTGAGTGAGATGCCATCTTCCATCCCTGAACAGGGTGTCCCCCTGACTGCTGCTAGGCTTTCCCTGGGCTCGGCCGTGAAGGAGGTGCCGCTTGTTGAAGGAATCATGCCCCTGGGCGCCTGAAGTGGGCTCCAGTCCCAGTGAGGGAACACTGCTACGTGAAGCGGCGTTTAGACAGCAGTCTTTGTGGCTGTCCGAGGCCCCCGCAGGGGGCACACTAAAGAGGGCAGTCCTCTAGTACCATCGGGGCACCCCACACCCCTTAGGGGCAGAGACTCAGGGAGGAGTCCCCCCGCCTTGTGGCGGCGCGCTAGGCGAGCGTCACTTCCTGGGCGCGAGGACAGGGGGAGGGGTATTTAGGCCTCCCCCACCATCTGATCGTCCTCTTTCGCGCGCCGGACACGCTGTCTAGTGGGTCACTACCCTTGTCGCCGTTCTTCACGCCGTCGGGTCGCTCCCTTGGTCGGGTCCGGGAGCTCTTGGCGCGGTGAGTCCTTAGCAATCCCCCACCCCCCTCCTTTTAATGGCGAGTGCGACCACCACCCGGCCATCGCCAGGGTTGGGGGCCCTGTATGGATCCCCTCCGCCCCCCGCGGGGGCAGGTAGCTCGGCCAGAGGGGTGTATAAGGCAGATTTAGTTAGTGGATGGCCCTCTCGCACAGAGGCCGCGCGGCCTGGGGTGACCTGCGCCTGACGTCCAGCCTATGTTGGGTAGCACTGGGTGCAGGCGGGCTTGGCGACGTGAGGTGGCGCCTTCATGTTGCGTCCGGTATATTGGGTGTCAGCTGTTCCCCGGTATGCAGGCTGCGTGTTTTCATTAGTATGAGGGTTGATGGCTGTTCGATCCCTGGGTAGACGCTACATACCGTGCTTGCTGTTACATGTTCAGGTGCTTTGAACGGCCCTGGATATGCTTTGGTGCTGTTCCGCTATACAGACGGCTGCCGCATGTGAGGTAGCGGGCTGCTTCCGTGCTCCTAGGTGCTTCATTGTAATTGGCTGACTCCAAACGGTTATATAGCGCAGACTCCCGTATCGGGGTTCTTGGCGCGATACAGTCGATGGTGTTAGGGCACGCGGGCCAGGTGATGTCTTAATGTATAACCTGCGCTGGCACCGGCCCGAGCTGGGTACCCCTCTCCTCCCCCACACCCCAACTCGTTCAAACCGCGCCTGGCTTTGTGGTGGGATGTCAATAGTTGAACCCTGATTGTAGTAAAGAGTGCAGTCGCAATTGTGGTGTTAATAATGACCACGGTTATGCCACCACTGTGGTGCGCAGGTTGTATACCTTACAGACGAAAGTGTGCTCAGCCTGGCACCCGCTGATGGCCCATAATCCCTGGTGCTGCGCATGGACCAATTAAGCTACCCATGGGCACATGGCTCACTCTGCTGCCGGCTCAAGGCCATAACAGTGTGGTCTAATGTGAACAGGCACAACGCATGGATACACGCTTACTGTTTAGCCCGTGTATACATTCTGGGGAATCTGATGTCCAACCTTGGGCTGCGGGAGGCCTGACCGGACAATTGACACTCTCACAGTAGCTCGCCTGGTGTTTGATGGGCCGTCTCCGTCGTATTCAGTCCACTTCAGTAAGAAATATGTGAATGACTTGGATGACACTGGCTCGTTTTTAAATAACCAGAGGTTTTAAATGGGCTTTGGTAAATCATAAGTAAGACAATCTCTTTTAGTCTGCAATAGATCACCCTAAAGGGTGGCGCAGAATTATTGGCCTGCGGAGATTTATGAGTGTTCCAGTGCGGAATGTGGAAAGCCATGGGCCCCGGGCGCCGTTTGAATACTTGAGCACACACCCCTATGGAGTGTGACAAATGCCTTCTAGTCCAGAGAATTGAAGTGACTAATGTGTCCCGTCGCGGAGAAGAGACCTTTCAATTCATGCTTATCTACAGAATATTTCATGTTAAACATTCATGCAGTAAATGTTGGTGTGTTCTAGTGTTCAATATCGCTAGTCAGCAAGGACCGGGCGGGGCCCCACCCACGTCCCAATACAGAGATTTGGTCCAATAGCTCTGTGGATGGAGCACCTGCTGCGGTGTCCTCTCCAAAACATTCGCGAGGTGCTCCCTAGGCGCTCTGGAGCTGGGGGACAAGTGCCCACCCCCCCTTGCAGTTATGCGGGGGCGGTGCCGCGTGACAGAGCGTTTTAGGGGTAAGGGGCCCACCGCCCACGTGGCCGCAGGCGGGGGCGCTACAGCGTGCGAACACATTGCGACACAGGTTAAGGTTCACGGATAGCATGTAGGACCGGCTCCTCGCCGGGTGAGGAGAATGTTCAGAAATCGTGGTAAAGAGAGTTTACAAAGGAGCTCTTACACCACTGATCATTCAGGTATACTCAAGGGTGCAGTGAGGTGTTTAGGCCACCGGATGGCACTGTCCCTCGGTTTTGCGATTGTTCTCTCCTCGCCAGAGTCTTGGCATTACCACTTAATGGGTTTTTCTCCTGCATTTCATCAAGAGGCATACCTCGGGCCTAGAATCAAGTGGTAGTTGTAGGAAGAAGGGTATGGATAGTTAATCTGGTTTGGCAGGTTTAATGTATACAGTTAAGGTGATAGCACAGCAACACTGGTTCATTAGAATGCAAGAGTCGGCAGTGGATGTAGCTTGGCGCAGTGGCAGTATCGCGGCCACTGTGGTCTCCCTAGGTGGGGGTCTGCATCCTTAAGCTGCTCTCCCGAACCTCCCACGAATCTCTAGGAGTTTTTGGTAGATGATTGTACCGGGGATATTGACTTTGCTGGTAGGGTAACCGAGCGCCACCGGCGGCGTAGCTGGGGCCTGCTGTTTTTGGCCGGGTGGGACAAAATGGGGCCGCCTCTCGCGGGAAGTGCAACTGCGGGTGGTGGGTGGCAGTGCTCAGTGGGTATGGTCGATGCATTTATGATCGCAAGCACTTTCTTTCTGGGGTCAGACTCTGGTGCAAACGCTGTGTGTGCCTGTTTATGCACAAAGCCCTGGTTAAACGGTAAGCACTTACACTAAGGTATTTGAAGTCACGTATGTGACTACGCTCCCAATTGAAGAGGGGGGGTCTAGAATTTCCGGCACCAGCGCTCGCGGTTGTATTCGGCAGCCCCCACCCCCCCTTTTTCCACAAAGGGTCCACAGGTTCAAAATATAGTTTGCTCTCACACGTAACGGGCCGATTGGCTCAGGGATTACAAGGGGTTGATAACAACAATGTTGCAAGTTCGATCACATTACGGGTCGTTACTGGACGGGGACGTAGACACATTTTACTGGCTAGGCAATACTTTTAAGGCGGTCTCGATGCTTTTGCAGCGCCTGATGTTTAAGGTTATGTTGAATCTGTTTTATCATGTTTTCACAGAAAGCACGGAGCCCACCGCGGGTCAGCTTGTATGCATTCAGGCCACTAGAGGGCATTGCTACATGGTTCCCGAGCTAATTTGCCGACGAAGACGTATCACAAGTTGTTTTACAGGGAAGAGCAAGTCCGTTGACCAGGACATTGGCAGGGCAGGTCACAGCTATTCCCTAGTCTCACCCTGGCACTAGTATCAAAGCAGCTACCCCAATTTTATTATGATAATGGAAAGCCAGAGTAATTTTGTGCCAGATGGGTTAACCTACACCCTCCAAGGTAATGCCGCGTTATGCTTTCATAATTTAGTGGTTCAGTGTGCCCTGGCACGGTCGGTAGGTCGTACACCTGCAGAGCAGAGGCGAAGTCACCTGCAGCGGGTGCCACGGGCCACATTCAAGTCAAGGGTTCAGATCCCTGAAGCATGGGCTATGGCACCTTTCATGGACCGGGCAAATCCAACTGGTTTACCCTTTAATTATCAGCAGTCTGTACCCTCGTATCGGGGATCATCCAGCCTAGGGGGCACATTTGGGCTTAGTCACCCCAACATGAGATGCACAAACTGGCACACAGTGCGTTAGGGTTTGTTTCACACAGAACTGGGAGAGTCTCATGGGGCACACTTACTACCCATGCAGTGTGTTTTGGCTGGTTTGTTTCAACTTTCCATAGGGAAGAGATAGGTGGGGTACCTAATTGCCCACAGCATGGCACATTAAGGTGGGCACAAACCGGGCTGTTACCCATTAAATGTTTTATAATGAATGTTTGGAGCACCTGCAGCAGTGAGGGATGCTTCCTGAGTGCCTAGGACTTGAGGGTTGGTAGCACTCCCTCCCCCAGGCACAGGGCTTTCGGCAGAATGGGCACAGGCTCGAGCAGGTCATAGGGGGATTCATGCGCAGTGCCTGTAGAATGTCACATACCATTAAGGGCATGTTACCACCAAAGTTGTCACATAGGTTTTGGGGGACAAACTGGGTTGGAGCAATAAGTTAAGGCACAAATAGTGAGGATACATATTGTTCCCCTCCTGTTCCCACTGTATTGTCTTCTCTCTGGTATATTAGCAGAAGTTTGAGAGGGCTAGACTTCACCTAGGGTGGTGACTGGCTTAATTCGATGGGCAAATCCAAAATGTTTCAGGGTTACTAACGTGCGAAATTTTCAGCTGCCTGTGCATAGTTTTATTCAGATACACAGTATTATTAATTTAAATAATCACTGCATTGACTAGTGCGACCAGCGGACGTGCACGCACCAAGGCATTTCGCAGCGGTGAGTGTTGCTATGCTATGCTGTAAGGATATAAAGGTTAAATACGACTGCCAGGTCCCACTGGGGTGTCAGCCAATTGTCCACTTACGGGTTTAAAGGTGATTTCAAAGGGCACAGGAGGGGTCATGGCAAAGAAAAACCCAAACCGATTCAGCCTTTGGGTCTGATGGTGGTTTGACTTCATGGTCTTAGGATCTAACCCCGATGTGTTCAATTAAACCTTGCTTCCTTATGTGGTTGGGAAAATGAATACCGGTAAGCGGGGTAAGAAATATCTCTGATTCAGCAGCAGCATGCTTACGGGAACATTTGCACTTCAAAAATACACAAGCGTCATGCCCCAACAAGCGCCATACACAGATAACTGGGAAAAGAAGTAAGGGAGGCTTGAGAATTGCATTGGCACATCTTGTCAGGAGTGATAGTCAAGGTATGTCAGTTCAGCCAGGCAATGTTAACACCCATCCGCACCAAGCCCATTTTTAAGTTGATCTTGGGCCGCATAGACACAGCCCAGTATTAGGCCCCTGTGGTTGTCAGCGTCGTGAATTACTAAATTCAACTGAACAGGAGGCGTGACTGGGGCTTACACTAGCAGGAGTTTGGGAGTACAAGACTCCACCTAAGGGGGTGGCTGGCTGAAGTTGATGGACTAGTCCATTGTTTCACAGCAGCTGCACGTGGGAGAGTGCCAACTACCTGTGCATAGTTCAGTCAGCAACAAAGCTGCCTGGGAAGTCTGGGTGCAGTGACAACAGATTAAACTAAATAGGCAACAGTCTGGCAGGAAGGAGGGATGCTGAATTGATTGCCCACGTAGCAGTGTGACCATGGCACAAAAGATGGAGGGTGACTCAAGGGACACAGGTGGTGTGACGGCAACGCAAGACTGTCAGCGTATGCTGGGTAGGAGGTTCCGTATCACCAACCAGAAGGGTGCTAGGTGGGATAACCAGTAGATATGTTTAAGAATTATATAGATGCTGGTCAGGAGAGGCTGGGCACAGGTATTACACTTCTTGCGAGGCATTGTTAACAACCCATCCACACCAAACCCATTGCTTAGGTTCCTGGGCCGCACACACACAGCCCGGTATTAGGCACCGGCGGTTGTAGGCTAGGAGGCCAGGCAATGTAGCACAACCAATGCTAAGGACCTCTCTCCCCCACCAGACCGCCTGAGAAGGCGAGGGCAGTGGGATGGGCAATGTTGGGGTATTTTACTTGCCCATGCAGGGGCAGAAGGGTACATTGCAGGAAGCTGCGTAAATAGAGTGGGGGCAAGACCTATAGACGATGTGCACTGGTAACCACGAGACGTGGGTTAAGATCGCAATCTCGCAGCAACAGGTAAGACAGGTGGCTTGCGTCAGTTGGTTAGGCCAGAAGGTGTGCCGTGGCACCAAAGCGTCTAGAAAGATAGGGTTGGAGCACCATCACTGACAATTCCAGAGCACACCGCACCCGATTCCAGTGGGTGAAGGCAATATGCTCAGGTGCGGCTTGATCTTGTGGAGGGCAATGTCCTGGGATAACAAATCCATCCGTCAATCCAAGTAGGGCAGTTAGCGATACATAGTATCAGCGAGTGGGTAACATACAGCGGTTATTCAGCGACATCATACCCCGGCGGCACGCGCGCTTCACAAAAACACAGAGCTTCAACCAGAAGGGTGCCAAGTGGCAAAAACCAGTAAATAGGTTTAATATATGTGTGTATCTGGCCTTACAGCTGAGTGGAGCCAGTCTCATTTAGAGGTACGCCCAGGTGAAAATTGTGTACGTCATAATGTTCGCATGACCAATGCGGTTTGTGGTATCTCCAAGCGGATCCACTGAAGGTGTACTGCAGCTAAACAGTAAACTGGGGACCTGGGATTCCGACACTTTTGGGGGTTTGTAGCATCCAGGGTCAGAGATGGACAGTAGGTACTGTGCATCTGTGATCCGACGGCAGTTAAGCGGGGTGCGCTGCGTAAGTTGTCACTGCACGAAAGGGTGAGGTGTCTCTAACAGTGGGCACAAGACATATATTGTTTCAAACCAGATTTGACACCAGTAAGGTGTTCACCAGGGTTTAGCAATCAAAGGGTTTGTGCAAGCGTCTGGTCATTAGGGCGAAGTGAGTGCACCCCAGAAACAAGGGTAGGTGACATGTTCCTGCAGTTAAGCTCATATGCCCCGCCCGGTTAGCTAGATTAGCCTTGCTGGGTGGGGACGCTGTTAGCCAACATAGTGTGCTGCCGTCCCAGGAAATGGGGAAACAAGGTGTCAAGCACAAAAGGCTACTATGTAATAGAGCATTTGGCACGTCCAGTGTTCAACAAAAATTAAAATTTAACGGAGCAGGTAAGCTGGGGGGTTCCACCACTGAGGGAGCTGAGCGGGCCAAATTCCCATAAGGAATAAGGGATGCACGGCAAGGGCAGGATGGCACCCTTGCTCATTTTCACATACTTCTAGTTATGAATACTCCTGTGCGTCATGATTTAGAAAGCAAAGGGACTGTTCAAATGTTAAGGATAATCCTTCTCGCCCTAATAGCCAAAGTAGGCAGGCGGGTTGTGGAAATGGTCACCTAACAAGTGGGCTGCTGTCCCATAGATGGGGGACACAGGTGCTCAGGCACACACGGTGCTAGAAGGATGGCAGCTAGGTAAGAGCAGCAAATAGATGGGGCAATGTGAGCCATGGTGTCTGAAACCGTCCCGCACAGAGTTGGCACGGGGCTGAGTCTTGTGATGCAGTGGAACTTTCCCGCATGGGGTGAATAGTTATTGGCACAAGTTCACAGGCTAAAAGGGCCTTTTGTTTAATCAGACACTAGCTGATCCAGGCTAACGTCAAGGGCATTGTGATATGGATCGGGTTCATCTATCACCAGTAGGGATGGATCTCTTTCTTCTAGACTTGCAGGAGGCTCTAGAGTTGAGAGGTTGCAGGCAAGACGATAGCTGTTTTGGTGGGGAACTCTAGCGGCGACGGTGGCCACCTCCAGAGCTGTGGCGGAGTTACAGGGCGATCTGGAAGCAAAGGGGTACAGAAGGGTACCTCTGTGCGGCACCATAGAGGGTGCCAGAGCCAAATCCCAGGAGCCTCATGGGAGGTTCCTGGAAAACCGTGTCGGTGCCCCCTTAGTCCTTCGGGCGGTTGTGGGCCTGAACAACCGGGGGTTTGCTATGCTACGCTCCGCCCTGAAAGGGGCGTGAGTAATAAGGGTCCATGTGTCACGTGATCCGGGAAGAGGATCACCAGAAGGGGCAGCACAGATGGGGTTCGCCCCAGTGCTGCTTGGCTCATCAGGCGGGCAGGCGACCCAGATGGTTGCCTGCCCTTGGATCGCCCGTAAGATAACCCACCTTATTACATAACGGTGTATGTAATAAACCTGCAGCAATTTTACCCAAACACAAATGTGTGGTGTGTTTTATTTATTAGCATGCATGCTACGTTCGAGGAGTGGGGAAGGTTGCCAATGGTGGTACTATGCAGCTGGAGATCGCATGGCAGCAAGGAGGCCCCAGGCCTGGTGCATTGCTGCTCATTCTGTTGGACGAAGCAAGAAGGATTACTGGACGAGCACAGGACCCAGTGGCAAAATATGTCCTGCCCCCACACAGAGGTGCCCACCTGTGATGACCTCTTGGGGCACCATTTGGGTGCAGTGATGGAGCGGATTGCCCATGAGGTAAGATTAGGGTCCTGTGACCATGGTGACTCTTTGCTGAGACAGTCTTGTGGAAGGAGGTGGCTGCTGGCCCTGGAGGGGGACCAGGAGTTAGAGCCGGGGTGCCGTGCTGAAGAGATGGGCCCCCTCACCTGGCACCCTTGGAGTGCGGGTGCGCGCTGCTGCAGTTATTCCAGGCACAGTTTGGCACTCAAAGCTTGCTGTGGGGAGGCCTACTGTCCAGCACTAATGTACTATTGTTGGGTTCAGCTGCTGCATTTGGATTGGAACAACTCACTGGGTTGGAGACCCACCCTTCTGTCTGGTCTCAGCGGGGATTTCACTGAGTGAATTGACTGTTGGTGGCCCTGTGTAGCACTAAGTGGCATCAAGACAATGCGCAGGACTAGGCCAAAGGATGGTGGTTTATCTGCAGAGACCCAGGGGGTGTCCTGCATGGAGGGGTCCACTACGGAGTCTAGCCTAGCTCACCTGGCACCTGCCCTGCAGCTCACATTGGACAGAATACTGACTGCTATAGCGGACTCCAAACTTGCACCCCAGCATCAGATTGGTGGGGTGGCAACAGAGCTGGGTCTCCTCAGGGTTAAGGCTACTGATGCAATTGTAAGCAAACTCCAAACAGCACAATGCTCCTTGCAACAGAAAATGACTGATCTAACTGAGCGAATGAGGATTTTGGAGCAAAAAGCTAAAGATGCAGAAGGGCACAACCGGCAAACCAATGGTCAAATTGGGGGGTTTGCTGGAGGGGACGGAGGGCAGCGACAAGCTTGCATACCTGGAACAATGGATTAAAATGGAAGTGGTGCACACTGAGCATTCTCCTTTCTTTGCATTAGAATGGGCACACTGGACCCCTGCGAAGCTCCGGGCCCTGGGGCAGCCATGGAGGCCGGTAGAGGCCAAGTTGCGGCATTACAGACTGCGATACTCTGCTTCAGAAAGCATGTGTGGATGGCTCTTTTCACATTGAGAATGCAGCAGTGACTATGTTTCTGGACTTTCCTGCAGCTGTGCTGGCTAAAAGGGCATTCTAGATGGAACTGAAACAAGGTCTACAGGATAGAGGGGTGCAATGCTCCATCTTATTCCCTGCAGAACTGCGAGTGATGCTTAACAGTACCCCACCTCTTCCTGAACCCTTTAACTGCATGGGAGTGGTTTTAGAGGTACCAGGCTGCAGGCCCAAGTGTGGGGGAAGTGACAGGAAGGCACCAACAACGACTTTGAGTGCAAAGGGTACGTTGCAAACCAACACGTCTTGAGCATGTGAGAAAGCTGACAAGAACACAGATGGATGAGGTCAGGGCAGCAGCATTGGGGGCAGTGACTGGGATCACCGGTTGGGTATCTGCTTTCTCCGACGATGGCACATGCTCTGATGACCACTCTGAGGGGTCTGCTTCCGATGCCATGACTGCCAGTAAGCAGAGCATGCCTCAAGTGAATCGGCAGACAGCAGAATGCTTGATTTGATATTGAGGTGTCATCTGGCTGAAATAGTTCATAGTGGAGGGGTGCTGTGACTGGTTTTGTACATTAATGTGCTATTCTGGCTGAGTGTCTGCTAGCAGTACCTGGTAGGCGGGCTGCACGGGATGAACTCTGGGGAGGGACAGAGGCTTTTGGTGCACTGACTCAACAGCAAATACCCACCAGATGCCAATTGAGGAGTGACTTTCTGTGACTCTTGTGACTGTGGGGTGCGGGTCTCTGGTGAGCTATTTATGCTGCAGAGTTTCGCTTTGTCATTACTGAGGGTGCAGGTGGCCTAAGGTGGCATGTGCCAGGGCTACCTACTCCAATTGGTACCACTGCTGAAAGATTTGCCTCTGTTGTCTTCCTCAGGAACACAAGTTGCAGCACTGGTAATGCAAAGGTTAGTGTAGGCCATAGCTGCTTGCTCCACGTTTTTGTTGATCAGAGTCCACACTTGTATGTCCACCTCAACTGGGCCTTTTAAGAACCTGACACACCACTCCAACAAGATCTCATATGAACCCATGGCCCACACAAAACAGGTCCAATCAAGAGGAACACTGACATGTTTACCTGGTTGTTTTGACTTGTAAAGTAGAATTCATATATCTATCAATCAATCAGGATTTATAAAGCGCAGCTAATCACCCAATAGGGTATCTAGGCGCTTGGAGACCCCAGAGGCTTGTTTGAACAACCAGGTCTTGAGGGCCATTCGGAATTCCGGAAGTGAAGTGATGGTCCAGAGGTGCATGGGGAGGCTGTCCCAGATATTTGCTGAGATGTGGGAGAAGGAGTGTCCTCCACTTATGCTTTGGTAGATGCAGGGAGCATGGAAAAGTGAAAGAGAGGTAGAGCATAGTCTTTTTGAAGGTTGGTGGAAGGGCGGGCGGTGGTTAATGTAGGTGGGTCCTTGTGTACATGGATCAGCGGCTTGAATTGGCATGTCTTCTGTAAGGGGAGCCAGGTCAGCTTTCTGAGGTAGAGTGTGATGTGGGTTCATCAGGGAAGGCCGAGGATGAGTCTGGCTGCAGTGTTCTATATGGTTTGAAGTCTCTGTAGAAGGTGTGCAGCGATTCCTATGTAGAGGGCATTGCCATACTTCAATAGGCTGGTGATGAGGGCTTGTGTCACAGTGAGTCTCGTGTGTAGGGGTACCCACTTGATCTTACGTAGCATGCACAGAGTGAGAAAGCAGGCTGAGGAGACTGCGTTGATCTGTGATTTCATGGTTAGCTTGTTGTCAATGATGATTCTGAGGTTTCTGGCATGGTTGGAGGGAGTGGGTGCATGTCGTAGGTCTGATGGCCACTAGGCGTTGTTCCATGTGTTGCTGCTGTTGCCAACGATCAGTACTTCCGCCTTGTTTGTGTCCAGCTTTAGGCAGTTGTTCTTCATCCAGTCGGCGACATTTGTCATGCATCTGTGGAATTTGGGTCTGGTTGTGGTGGGGTCATCGGTGAGCGAGAGGATGAGTTGGGTGTCGTCTGCATAGGAAATTATGTTGAGACCATGGGATCTGACGATGTTGAACAGCGGGGTCATGTATTCATTGAAGTGCATGGGGCTGAGGGATGAGCCCTGGGGGACATCGCAGAAGATCTCCTTGGGTTCAGAGGTGAAAGGTGGGAGGTGGATCATCTGGGTTCTTTCGGTGAGGAAGGAGGTGATCCTTCTGAGCTCATCCCCTGGGATGCTGATGTGGTAGAGTCTTTCAATCAGTGTGTGGTGGGATACAGTGTCGAAGTCTTCACCCCACCCAGATGGGCTTCCGTGCCCACCATAGAATGGAAGCAGCATTTCTGGTGGTCACAGAGGAGCTCAAAGCTGTACTTGATAATGGAGGCTCAGCCGCTATCTTACTACTGGATCTAAGCGCAGCATTTGACACCGTGGAGCATGCTATTTTAAAAGACAGACTTCGGGAAGTGGGATTTCAGGATATAGCTTTAGATTGGATCACTTTGTATCTGGAAAACAGATCTTATCAAGTCATGGACAAAGACTGCCTCTCAGACAGCTTGCCAACTATTTGTGGTGTCCCACAGGGATCGTCACTGAGCCCCACGCTGTTCAATATATATGTCCGTCAGCTTGCCACTATAGTGCAGGAAGTTGACTTATTGGTGGTCTCCTATGCTGATGACACCCAGTTGGTTGTCTCTCTGATAAGTGGTCCTAATCTAGGATATCAACAATTGGCATCCTGCTTAGATCAATTGCACCTCTGAATGTCGAATTGCCATCCAAAGCTAAATGGTGCCAAGACCGAATTAATTATACTAGGAAACCAGGCCATACATAGACCTCTGAATAGCTGGCCAGATGATATGGGCACAACCCCTGATTCCAAACCTGCGATAAAAAATGTGGGAGTCTGGTTGGATAGTTCCCTAGCAAAGGACCACCAAGCAAATAAATTGTCTGGCATCTGCTTCTTGCTACTCAGAATGATCAGGAAGATACTGGTATTTATCTCAGACCATCTAAGGAAAACAATTATTCAATCCCTCATGGTCTCCCGTCTGGATTATGGCAACTCTCTTTATGTAGGTGTGCCCAATTATGTAATAAAGAGACTTCAGACCGTGCAAAATGCAGCAGCAAGGCTCCTTCTAAAGGTTCCTAGCTACGTTTCCACAAGAGAATCCCTCAAACAGCTGCATTGGCTCCCAATCGAGGCAAGGATTAAGTTTAAATCTCTTTGTATTGCTCACAGGGCCATAAATAACAAGGGTCCAGAGAGTTGGTAACTACTTATGTTTCAACTAGATCCCTGAGATCCTCGCATCTAAATCTCTTCAGTACAACCAGGGTAAAAAGGATGAGATGGGGAGGAAGATCATTTGCACACTTGGTACCGAAGTTGTGGAACGACCACCCAGCCAGCCTCAGAGCACTGCAAAATTAACTTTCCTTAAGGAAGAAACTCAAGACCTGGCTGTTTCCCCTTTAATGCACCAGGGGGCTTAATTCTCAGCACAGCACTCACCAGTGCAGGGAAGCCCTCAGGTAGCCATGCGCTTTACAAAACACAAACATAAACATAAGGCTGCCGAGAGGTCGAGGAGAATCAAAGCTGCTGTTTCTCCTTGGTTTTTGGATGTTGTCTGTGGCTGTGATCAGGGCAGTTTCAGTGCTGTGATTGCTGTGGAAGCCGGGTTAGGAGGCGTCAAGTAGCTGCTTCTGCTCCAGGTGTGTCATGAGTTGATTGTTGATGATCTTTTCCAGTACCTTCGCTGGGAATGGGAGCAGGGAGACTGGCTGCTAGTTTTTGAGTTTGCTTGGGTCGGAGGAAGGTTTTTTGAGTAGTGGTCTGACTTAAGCGTATTTCCAGGGGTCGGGAAATGTTGCAGTGGTGATAGAGGTGTTGAGTAGGATGGTGAGCTCCTGGCCAATGCTTTGGTTTCCGAGTTTCAAGATGTGGTGCAGGCAAGTGTCTGTGGGAGCACCCAAGGGCAGTCGCGGCAGGCATTAATCACAGGTGGGGGGTTCGCACAGAAGGGTTGCGTAGGCATGCAGCCTACACAGAGAAAAGGCAGAGTGTGCATGACTGGTTTGGTTGGCCCCTGAGGGCCGACCAAACAGTCAGCACCCTCAGCAGTAGGCAAGCCACTCATCCCCTGCCCTAGAGCAGACCCGCCCACCTGCCCACCCCAACCAAACCCTTCTGCTTTCTTGCAGTCCGAAAATCAGAAACATAAAATGGTAGTTTTACCATTTTATGTTTCTGCTTCTCGCACTGCGAGAAAGCAGTGGGGTGACGCTCCTCCTCCCTAATGGAGGAGCCGTCCCAGCCCAAGTGGATGGATTTCACAGTGGAGGTGGTGTCCTGGGTGGAGAAGATGTTCCAGGGGGTCAGTGCGTTGTTAATTTCGGTTACGGTGGTGGCATATCTGTCGAGGAAGTCCGTAGGTGTGGGTTGGGGTTCGAAGTTTCTATATATGGTTGAGATCTTGTCATGGAAGAAGTGTGCAAGGTTGTCGCACAGCTCCTGTGAGGGTGTGATGTTGTTTTCACTGGCAGCCAGGTTGGAGAATTCCTAAACAATTTTGAAAAGTCTCTTGGTGTTGTTAGCACTGGTTTTGATGCGTGCGGCAATGGCTGTCTTCATACCCTTGAAAAGGCTTCAAATTGCTCAGATTTTCAATGGGATTCCCTTTTGAAGTGCATAGGTATCAGAAACAGTTTGGTCTTGGTATTGAGTGAGGTGCAAGAGATTTTTAGACATTCTTCAAACATGATACAGAATACATTGCTGTGCGTAAGCTGGAAGTGATGCTGAGAATGTGAGTTGTTTCAAGCAATAATTAACCTACAGTACAGAGTTCAGAACAATTTAGCTAGAAACCATGTAGTATTACATCATATGGTAGTGGGTGGGAAAATAAATCAGAGGCATACAAAACACAAATACAAATCAAGGAAGTATTGTCACCATATCAGCAACAAAACATGCAATGCTAAAGATAAGTCTTAGAAGTTCTGAGATTGTGGTAGCATTGCTGAAACCATAACGTTTTAGAACTCCTCCACTACATGTAATGAGCACACTTAAAAAGTAAAGAGATTAACACAAAATTCTTCAAGACTGAGTGGTCTGTGGCTAGTGAGGTAAAATATATATATATTTTTTAAACTGTTTTTATTTAGATTTTTAGATAGTAACATACAGTAAGTAAAACTGTGGATACACAATACATATTGGATATTTCTCATTATCAAGTGGTGAGGAATAAAAATTATTGCGCTGTGTTCCCTGAAAGAGAGCATGGGGTTAGATTCAAGTTTCATACATTCATGATTGAAAAAAGGACATACATGGGTTATCTACTTCCGTCGACAATGGGTCAGAGACAACAATTTTCAGGATTCCTTCCCCGACCTCCCCTTTATCAAATCTGATGTCTCCTCCTCGTCTTCTATTTCCAAGCCATAGTACTCTATCCATGGTGTCCAGATCTTTCAGAATTTTCTGGGGCATCCCCTCGCTTTGTATGTTATTTTTTCCACTACAATGTATAGGTCTAGGCACACTCTCCATTCCTTGAGCGTAAGAAGTTGGTGGACACCCCAGTATTTAGCTATGCCTCTCTTGGCTACAACCAGCCCCAAATTGGCAAGCGTGAGTTTATTACGTGGCAGGTCTACCTCTGTAGAAATTCCCAGTAGGACATATATAGCTTCCAACTCAAGTTGAGCTTCCAGTATATTGTTAAGATCCCTCAGTACCTTGATACAGTATGTTTTGATCAGGCTGCACTCCCATAGGGGATGTGCCGCGTTCTGTGTGGCATCTAAGACACTCTGGGGTGTCTGCTCTCCCCATATTGTGTAGTCTGGGTCGGTCAAAATAAATCCTGTGTAGGATTTTGTATTGAATCAATCGTAGTCTCTGTTTTATTGCCAGTTCGCGTGGGTGCATGAGGGCAGCTTCCCAGTCAATGTCTTCCATTGGACCTGTGGTGAGCCCCCATTTGGCTCAAAGTGGACCTAGCTTGTCGGGCATGTTATTAATCAATGTCTTGTACGTCAGCGAGATAGCCTTGGTAGGAATCTCCTCCTGCAATAATCTGCCCTCTAGAGGGGAATATTCCGGCAGTGTTGCAGTTTCTAGTCCCTCCGCCCGCCATGCATGTCGCAGTCTAAGATAAGCATAAGTTTGGGTGTCGTGTAGTTGGTATGTGGCTTGAAGTGTGCTGAATGGTGCCAGAGTGCCTTTCTCCATGACATCCCCCAGTTTGGAGACCCCTATCAGATCCCACTGTCTAAAGCCTCTCAGCTTTCTGATCTCAGTTAGTCTCGTTCCTTCCCACAGAGGGGTTTCCCTCGTAGGCTTCATGTCCCATTTCATGGTCTTTTCCGCATTTTTCCACGCTTCCAGTACCCTTTGAGTGGCTGGCAAAAGGCAACTACTACCCTTGCCTCCATAGATATAGTGCAAATGGGAATGATTTCGGAATTGGAGGTGCTCCAGTGCATACGTGGGATGATCCCGTGTGGCATGGATCCATTCATTAATTACAATGAGATGGGCCGCTCTATAGTAGGCTCTAATATCAGGGAGGGCCAAGCCCCCATTATGTGGGTTCCGCTGTAGCATCTGTAGCGCTATTCGTGGATGGGCTCCATCCCACAGAAGCAAACGTAACTCGTTGTTTAGGGTTGTGAAAACGGTTTCCGGTATTTTACAGTAGGTGTTCTGTAACACGTAAAGTAGTTGCGGGAGTGGGACCATCTTGTACATGGCAGCCCTACCCATGATCGTCAATGGGAGTTTCCTCCACCTCTTGACATCTTCCTGAAAGTTTAAGAGGACTTGTTTGATGTTGTGTTCCAAGCTGGTGGCCACCTCAGTGGTGATATAGAGCCCAAGATAAGTGAACCCCTCCTTTGAGATCCGTAGGCAGCTCAGGTAGATCTGGGGCTCCGCAACGCCTCCCACTGGCTATAAGGTGGATTTACTCCAGTTAATCTTATAGCCAGAGTTATGGCCATAGTCTTCAAATATTTGCAGAATTTTGGGGAGTGTCTCAGTTGGTTCCGTAACATACAATAGAATATCGTCCGCACATAGGGATATGCATTCCTCTTCTAGGAGACGGGACTCATCCCCAAAACCACTGAGTCACTGATAGGATCTAATGACACACGCCAATGGCTCCAGTATTAGGGCAAACTGTAAGGGAGACAGGGGACATCCTTGCCTAGTACCCCTCTGAACAGGCCAGCTCGTCGACATGACCCCATTGACCCGGACTTTCGCCTCAGGGGCATTATATAGAAGTGCCAACCATTCACGGTACACTGGACCACATCCAAATTTCTCCAAAGTACATCTCATGAAGGGCCAGTGTACAGTATCGAACACCTTTTCGGCGTCAAGTGAGAGGAGCACATGGGGGCTATCTCTACTCTGGACTGTGTCCATCCAGTTAGCCAATCGTCTTAGGTTAAAACGTGTGGCTCGCTTCGGCATAAAACCTGATTGGTCTTTATGTATTAGGGGGGTAATATTTGCCAGGAGACGCGTCGCCAGAATAGTGGCCAATATTTTCGTTTCAATATTGAGCAGTGATATGGACCCGCAGTCCCCTGGAGGTTTCCCTGTTTTGTGAATCACCACTACTGTTGCCGTTCGGAGATCTTTGGGGAGAATCCCTTCATCTTTCGACACTTTGAACATGTTTAATAGATACAGGGCCAGCAGACTACTGTTTAGTTTTAAAAATTCCACCAGTAGCCCGTTAGGGCCCGGGGTTTTCCCCGACTTTTGCCAGCCAATAGCCTCCGTCACTTCTTTGAGTGTCAAATCCTCATCCAGCCTATCCCTCTCCTCCTGGGAGAGCGAGGGAGTCTCAATTACTTCTAAATACTGAATTATTTGTGCTTCGCTCACCTGTGTTTTGGCTTCATAGAGTTCCGCATAGTATCGGGCAAAAGCCCCCGCTATATCTTTGGGCGTGGTGTGTGTGTGACCTTGTTCCTGTATGGATGCCACCCATCTCGTCTCCAATTCTTTCCTACTCAACCATGCGAGCAGCTTGCCCGCCCTGTCTCCTGTTTCGTATAGTCGGTGTTGAACGGCTAACTGGCGAGCCATCACCTCTTGCGTGACTCGCGCCTGATATTCTATTTTTGTTATTTCTATTTGGCGAAGGGTGAGGCTATTTATGGTGGAGGTACCGCTGTTCTCCAAACTTAACAGCTTACATTCTAGGGCCTCTATCTCCTGGGTTTCTTGTCATTTTTTGTGGGCAATGATATTTTGCGCCCTATCTCGAATTACTGCCTTAAATGCCTCCCATAAGGTGACCGCTGACTGGACTGATCCTTCATTTTCCTTAAAATATAGCTCAGAGTCTACCCGGAGTTCCTTGGCCACAACCCTATCTTGCAGGGGCCATGAGCTCAGTCTCCAGTGGACTTCCATATCTCTACATCTTTCTCCCACCGTTAATAAAAGCGGCGAGTGGTCTGAAATACCTCTAGCCAGATATTCCACCTTATCTGCATTCCCAATCTCACCCGCTGGGATGAAGAGGTAATCCAGTCAAGAAAACACCCTGTGGGCCCCAGAGAAATAGGAATAGGCTCGTGTGGTTGGATGATGGCGTCACCACAGGTCAGTCAATCCAAGGGTAGCCTGAAATGTTGCTAGTTGTGTGGGCCCATATGTCCCGGGGTGTAACTGGGTTCAGTCTAGAGAGGGTTCAAGCACATCTTTGAAGTCCCCTCCTAGAATGTGTGTGGCGGGCTCTGAATGTAGTAGGAGCTCAGTCAATTTGTCTAATGTACGTTGTTGCAGTCATGGGGGAGCGTAAACACTGATGAGTAAAAGTTTCTTACGATTCCAAGTCCCCTGCACTGCCACGTATGTCCCGCCCGGGTCTACCCATTGTTTCGTAACACGAAAGGGGGGTGATTTTTTAACGAGAATCGCCACCCCTCTAGAGCCTTTGGTAAAACCCGCATGTACCAGGGTGGTATATTGACCTCTCTCCAGGAAGGAGCAGCGCGAGCCCATCAAATGCGTCTCTTGTAAGAAGACTAAATCAGGTTTAAGTCTCTTAAGATAGCTAGCTACTAATCCTCGTTTTACTTTATTCCCTAACCCATTGACATTCCATTTCATTACTGTGTATCTACCCTCGGCCATTGTGAGAAAACCAATGAATCATCCCATTTCCAGCCCTCTCCAGGAGCACAAACATTATCCCTCATTCCCATCTCAATCTTGGTATCCATGTGAGCTAAGTAAGAAAAACAATCCCCCTCCCCTGTATCAAACTCGTCCCGTAACAGTTGGCGGTTCCCAACTTGCCCCCACCCTACACTCTTCCGTTACCCACACCACCCCCCAACTCGTCAACATGACAACTATGGCACGGGTAATCTACCAAGAGGTCTGCAACCCACCCTCCCCCTTAGTTAAAAAAATTATTCAATTACACAGTATAATCTTACACTGTATTTCCCTCTATCGGGCCAAAGGTCTGCAATGTCTAAAAGGCCTTGGTATTGTCTTACTGTCTTTAGGTGGCCATCCGGCCCCTGCATCTCAGTCCTCTTCGCCGTTACTGAGTTGCTGTTGCCGTTGGATACTTGCTTCCACCAGGATTGGGTCCGGAGCCTCCAGCCGCTGAATGCTCTCAAGCAGTGGATGCTCACTATCTGCATCCACCGAATCTTCTCTGTCCGACTGTTCCATGGTAACATATTCACTCGACCTTCGCAAGGTCTGCGCGGCTGGCCCAAGAGTCGTGTCATCCTCTGAATCTGAAATTTGTGGCCTGCCCTCCCCGTGCTTCAAGGATCTCATCGGTGTTCTGATGGTGGATTTCTGTACCTTCAACACTCGCCTCTGTTGCTTCTCTTTGGGTCTTTCCTGACTTGGACCCAGCCGCTTATCTTCCTGGAGGTCTTTGGCCTGGGACAATCTACGCCCTAACGAGGGCCGTTCCTCAATCCAGTACCATGCTTCCTCCGGGGACTGAAAGAACTGTGTGGTACCCTGGAAAATAACTTTAAGCTTTGCAGGGAATAATAGCATGTATTGAATCCCAAGTGCTCTGAGCTTCGACTTGATTGGATCAAAGGTACGTCTTTGTTTTTGCACATTACGTGAGTAATCCGGGAATACCATTACTCGTGTATTTTTGTATTTGATCTCTCCTTTTCTCCGCAGCTCCCACAGTATTAAATCCCGATCTTGAAAGTTTAAGAAACGGGCAATCAAGGGGCGAGGAGGGGCCCCCGGTGGTGGGCGGACATTTGGCATCCGATGTGACCTCTCAATAACAAAGCATGTTGAAAACTGTGGGGAGGGCTTCCTTCAGAAAGGTCAGGAGGAACTGGCCCGGGTCTGCTCGCTCTGCATCTTCCGGAAAGCCAATAAATCGAAGATTATTCCTGCGGGCCCTATTTTCAGCGTCATCAACCCTCCAGGCCACCTCTTTCATTGAAGCCAGAAGACCTGTCACATCTTTGCGCATGGTACGGGAGGTATCTTCTTCTCCAGAGATACGGTGTTCAGCTTCAGTGACTCTTTCTGAGACTTTTCTTAGGTCGTGGCATAGCAATGTGACCTTGGAACGTATCTCTGCCATCTTCCCCTCCAGGCTCTCCCTGGATGCGTGGATCGCTTGTAATATGGCCGCTTTGTCTGGGAGAGGGGGAGTGCCTCCCTCCGCCCCTATCGACTTGGGGAGCACCTTAGAGAACCAAACCAGCTTCCCCTGCCTCGACAACTTAGGCTCCTTATCTCTAGCCATTGTAAGCGAACCAGCGTCAGGTTGTGGACAGGCGTTTTCCCCCAGCGACACTATCAGAGGCCGCAGCCCACCAGTCCACGGGCCGCCCGACCTCCAGACGCAGGAGTAGTACCCAAATCACAGGAGAGGGGGATCGCGCACCAACTCTTTTCTTTTGTTTTGTTTGTTTGGTGCTCCAAAGCAGGGACAGGATCAGGTCCGGTGAGGTCTCTAGGCGAGGTGGGTAACTGCCTTGAGATGGGCACTCTAACCCGCAAGAGTAGGTCCTTCGTGTTTCATGAAGTGCCGGACTTATGCACCACCAACTATGGCCACTTTGGAGGTCAACCCTGAAGGACTATGACCGGCACCCAGATGAACCAGTGTACTCTATGCCATCTCAGCCGGACTGTGGTTTTTGCTGTTGTACACCACCAGGGCCGTTGTCTGGACCGCATTCCCAACTCTCACCCCAGTGGCCCACACTTCATAGGCAGAAACTCGGTGAGGGAGGGAGAAAAGGAGTCTGACTCCGGGCCCTCCGAGTTATGGATTGTTACACTGTGCCCCTGGGCCCACTCTGCACCCTCAGTCCGGTAGCCCCCGGCCTACACCGTCGCAGCACCTGGGGATATTCCTGAAGACCAACAAGGGTCGGACCAGTCGTCTCTCGTAATCTCTGCTACAGCCGCTGGTACCTGGAGAAGGGCGCAGGCTCTCAGTCAGATGTTGTCGCGGCTTGCGACTGCCAGCCCAAGTCGCCTCCGGTGCCGCTGTCTGAATGCGGAAAGCCAGTCCGTCATCCGCGGTTCTCATCCGGCCAGCCCACTCCACCTCAGGGCGACTGGGTCGGTGCCTCCTTTGGGCGGACTCACACCACTCTGCGCCGCACATTCGGGAGGGCGCAATCCACCCCCCGCATCGAGCCGGCACCTCGGTGGTCAGCAAGAGCGCGTTCACCCTCTGCTTCACTGTATGGGCCACTCGTCACATCACAGCCCCTCCGTGGAGTTGGTGCGTCCCATCGATCCGCTCCGGCTGGGCGCCATCTTGGAAGACGCCGCACGGACTACGGTCAGGATTTGAGGAGGCTCCTATTTTGTCGGGAATCCACCGCTACCTCTACATAGGGCACGTTTCATCTTCAGCATAGCCTCCGATCACTATTGATACGTTTTCCCGGCGTCAAGAGGCAGGAACAAGGACAGGATTCGATCGGGACCGGAGGAGCTGACGAGAAACGCCGCTACTCGGCCATGTTGCTCAGTAAGGTAAAATATTAAACATTTATTAAGCATAACACAAAGATGTAGGTGATTCCACAATATTGTTGCCACTTAGATGCAGGGCCAATACATGTTTCTTCAAAAATCCACGTTTAGGATTATGTTGTACAAAGGTAGCACATTCCTTTCCTTTAAACCACGCTTCGCTTCATAATACTTGCCAGGAAATCGAGGGACACAAAAAGCTTGCTCAAAGTTTTATTTTTAAGCAGATGTTTTTGTATCAGTCACATGGTGTTAGATAAACCTCCCTCCTCTTTAAGGACAGGAATACATTGTTTGAATACTTAAAGGAACTATCAGTATTTTCCTTCTTTGTCATTGCTTAAGGAAAACAAAATACAGGGGTGCTCATTCACAACCTGAGCCTGCTCAAAATAAAATATAACTCTTTCAGGTAGCCCTTTCCATTTAGTGAATTGTTTTCAGCCAAAGGGCTGATTGAATATAGGACACATAGGAATGACTTTATTGCTGCTATCCATGATCACTTTATTGTGGCACCAGCTGTGCTCCAAAGAGAGAGATACAATTTTTCACACTGGTCCTGTTTTCCACAACATGTTCTGTGCACTGGAAGAGAGAAGGCCGTGCGCAGATTACAGGGAACCATGCGTCAGGCTACTAATCAAAATGAAGCAATGTCTGAAGGCATCAAACTGGGCATTCACAGTGTGATAACGGTACCACACACGGTAACATTTCACCACAACACATTCTACATTTTTATTTAGGGAAATGCGTATTGCAAAATATGGAAAAACAACAATTGATGGACAGAATGCAGAACAATGTCATACATTCACCCCAGTACAGAGATCTGGGCCTAAATCCATCGTTTTTTTGCTCACCATGCCATTCCAGTTTGAACCCAGCCATATGCAAATCAGTCTTGACCCTGTGCCCAATGGGAACAGTCCAGCCCGAACTGCCAGGCCAGGTCCTCCCTGAACTGGAAACAAGCATCCTAGCAGATGCGTGTGGCAATGAAACAGCCAATCAGATGATCAAGTATGAACAGGAATAATATAAACTGAAATGAACGTTTTGACACCGAGTAAAATCTAAGTCATAACATTCCCTGTTCTGCGTCCCTGTTAGAAATGGGCATCTGGAGCCTGAAACCAGAACGACATCTGCGGCAGTGAAGAGGATAACAAAATCATTCAGCAAATTTGTTCAAGTGGTGGGCTCCTTCCAATAAGATAAAAAAAGCAAGATGGATATTCTGCACTTAGTAGCTTGGGAGCAAATTGAATGATCTTGTGATAATTGCAAACCATCAAGAAAACTTCTTGTCTGGAGGGTATGAGCTCTGTCGAGATGAAGGCATGATTACACAGGGTGAAGTATAATGTTAAAACAGCAAAGCCGTAAGGAGGTTTTAAATTATCTGAATTACTGTAAAACAGGCATCTTTATTGGTTCACCAGTTGATGAAGCAGATGTATGTGGAAGTTAATACTAGACAACTGGTACTTTAGTTGGTGTCATTAAGATTTTGACAGCAAGAACCCTTTGCTATCATTGGTAGTTAGGATGAGAAGCTTAAAGTGGAAGTGACATACTGGCATTGAAACAAAAATATTAAGAAAACTGTGTTCCATGAATGCGCGGATGCCCCTTTAATGCCATGGTGGAGCTGGAGAAGACACTGCATGAAGAGACAATTCCAGGCTAATGCTAGGAAATGTAAACAGGAATGGCCTCAGATCAAAACTATCAGATCAACGACGATTTTCTGTCAACAGACTCATGAAGAGGATCTTCGAACTGAGCGTAAAGTATGCAAGGTCTTAATGTTTGTTGTAAGATATTCTACATGGAAATAATATTGTCAGACAAACTATGGCTTTAGGTTGTGAACAAATCAATAAATTACAAATAAACACATTAGTAAATAAAGCAGAGGTAGAAGAGATAGAGAAAAGAGAAAAGACATGCATACATTGGTAAATGCATATCTTGTAATTCTGACTTCACATTTCACAAAAAACTAAACTTGTATTCTTCTCCTGGCTCTTGATTGCTGTAATTTCACAACATACCAGACTGTCTTTATTTTGTTCCTAATGAAGTCGTCATCTTGTTAGTATATATGAAGTGAGGTGTATTTATAACTGCACTACCATTCGTCATGCTGGTATGTGACTGAAAGAGCGTAAACATTTCCTTTAGAATTTAGCATCACTAATGACAAACTTGCCTTGAGCTTCAGAACCTGTAAAGACACTTGTGAAAATCACAGATGAGGAAATAAGCCATTGCTGCGAAGGATTGGCTGATGTGCATACAGTTCCTCAACAAGGTGCAGCTGCTACACAAGATCTGTATGGTAAACAGTGCGACAACCTCGATCTTAGAGATGATGTTGTAAGATTTGGTTGAAACCAAGATGGAAAGGCCCATTCCAAGTGATCCTGGCCACAAGGACTGCTGTGAAGTGTGGTGGCCTTCCAAACTGGGTGCATGCGTTCCATGCTCATAGGGTCCTGTACCCCTTGATAAAACAGCTCCTCTTCCAGAAGAGATGCCAGCAGTGGTTGCAAGGCCGTGGGAGATGGTCAGTCAAGCTGTAGGGGAACAAACTGAGTCTGAAGCAGCACTAAAGCAAACCGAGGTGGGACTAGAAAAGCAAGAAGTGGAACCTGGCTCAGATGAAACTGGTATCGAAATGGTGAATGAGCCAGGTCCAGCCTCTGATGAAGTAACTAGTGCTATGGGCCCACGAGTGGAGGTGGAAGAAAGCTGGCTAAAGGGGAATCAAAAAAGTCTGCAGTGGTCCCCTGGAAAAACATTTGCACCTATAGCTGAAACATCTGCATCAGAACAAAGTGAAGACAAAGGTGGAAGGCTTGGGTTGAGAAAGTCCAAAAGATCGTTGGTGCTCTGTCGGATTTATTCAGCATCTGAATGGTCATATTGCATGGACAAAGCACTGAACGTCACATTGGATGAACTTTGTGATGCAGGATTTGAACTATATAAGCCACCCTAGTTTCAAGCTTGAGAAAAAAAAGAACTGAGAAAAGCTGAAACAATGACTGAGTACTATTAAAAGCCGAAAAGAAAACAATTATTGATCAATGAAAAAAAAGAACTATCCTGTTAAACCTTTATTGTCTATTTAGAAATCTGAACTGCTGAAAACTAACCGTTCTAAGAAGATACTTACAGAACTCTGCACTGAACTTTTGAGCTTGTCTATATATGATCTGATTACAGACAAAACATTTGTTGCCTTAGAAATAGACGTAGAATTGTTTTGTGCTCAATTTCTGCAATAATACTGATATTGATCATACTAGTTTTAGTGGGGTTAATTTACATACCAGAGAGAAATTAGGTCCACTAATGAAATTACCATGTCTTCACACACCAAAGATGAGTTGCAATATTTTGGGTAGAGAAAAAATATATTGATTCAACTAATGCTATTAGTGCTCTTTAATGATTTCACATGCGGAATGAACTTGGTGTGATGATTTGCAAATCCTCAAAGATGTGATGATTTGAATCATCAGAGGGAGGAATGAAAGAGCATAAATTTTTCCTCTAGAAATAAGTATCACTAATGACAAACCTGTCTTGTGCCTCAGAAATGAAACTGTATTTAAAATGTGACACACACACATTTGGTGCTGCAAAGTGTGAACAAGAGGATTTGATACTCACAGGCTTTAGTCAGACGCTTTCTACTTAATAAATTGTGTAACCCATCTACAAGTAATTTATAGCTTGACTTAAATGTGTTTAGTTTAGATTTTGTCCTCACTATGGAAATGTGATTTTAACCTGCAAAAATGTTAAATGTGCATTAGTGGAATATCCATTGTATTAGAATTAACATGACATTTTATAATGTAGAAACATAGAAATAGCTTGTAATTTAGCTCTTGCTCTGAAAGCTACAGTTGACCTTCAAGATAAGCAAAATAATTTCTCTGTCGGTGTGAAAGGGAGAACGCTGGCATAACTTACAGCTTGTAACCTCAAGCATTATCTATTTAGTTGCTGGTAAAAAAAAGCCCCTGTTAATTCTTTGCTTTAGAGAGAATAGAAAACACACATATTTTAAAAGTGCATTACCATGTTATGTTTAATGTTTCTTGCTTAATTAATAAATGTTTTTGAAGCTAATGTTATGTGTTTAGTTAAAAATAAATGTTTCTTTAAAGGAAGATTAGGAGATGAAGTTATATTAAATTAGAAGCAGAATATGTCTTGGGAAGGATCTTAACCTGTCTGAAAAGCTGACGTAAGCAGTCTGCCAAGGGGTGGAGGTGTACTTTTGAAAAATGCTGCACTCCAGTTGCATGCAGAACGAAATCATGCTACATGCTTTGTAACATTACTTTCTGATATAAACATGTTCCTAGTTTAGGAGTTTCAGAACCCTTTCAGAACCCTTGCAGACAGATTTAGGGATGGGAGGCTACAGAGGAATTTTAGACTTTGATGTAGAACTTAAGGGAGCAGAGCAGATGTGATTTGCAGGTGCAGGGAAGGAGAGGGCAGACTTTGATGGAGAGCAGAACTGAGGCAGACAAAGGCAGATTAAATGCAAGCCTTGTTCCATTCTGACTTTTATTAAACTCACCAAGCTTTATGCTTTGACTAACTGGCTTTGCCAAGGCTTATTTGCTCCATGCTTTATTCCCCTTTATGGGAGATTCTGCAATTATTAATTATTGATTTAGCTTCTAGCTAATCTCACTCTTGCTTCTATTCTTGTACTCTTAATGAGTTCTGAATGGCGTCATTTTTGCTTCATTTTTTTAGAATAGGGATTCTTTCCTTTATGGAACGCGCTGTATGCAATTTATGATATGCTCTGTACTAACTTAATTTTTCTGTTATCATTTGTGTAACCTGATTGATATCTGACTAAGGAATGAAGATTGGAAAATAAATCCCTTTAAAACTACTCCCAACTCTCATTACTGGCTAAAATGTTTATTTGCATTTGATTATTTGCGCATGTTTATAAAGGAGCTCCTCTGGTCAAAATACAGTGGCCAAGATCCATCGCCTTGAGTGCAAACAAGGGTAATGGTAATTAAAGGTAATGGTGCCTCATTTTCTAAATTTCCAAAGAGAGATTACCCTGAGATTTCCACACTATCATGACTTAATTGAGTATTGCAGTTACATGTGTAAACTAATATAAACCAATTTTGTTTGCTTTCAGAGATCCTTATGTTCTATTGGTATGTCTTTCTACTTTTTGCTTTCAGTGTCTTGAAGCTGTGCTTATGTAAACATTTAACCCCTATAATACTATTTACAGCCATGCCATTTTGTTTTCAATTTCCATCCATCCATCCGTCCATCCATCCATCCATCCATCCATCCAGCTATCCATCCATTCATCCATCCACCTGACTGTCTGTCTACCAGTCTGTCTGTCTTTGCAACTCTATCTACTAGCAATAAAAAATGAAAGATTTACAAAACATTACAAAAAAGCATTATCAAAGGCAAGAGGTTGACAGCCAACGCCAGACCTATTGGCTTTGTCAAGACTTGTTTATGTCGCTCCTCAAAAACAATGAATCTGCGTCTGTTTCCTCATTTGAATTAAATATTTTGTAATCAGATGTGAGGCATGTGAGCTCGCATAAACTAGTAGATAAGGAGAAAGAGCAAAGTCAAACAGCTGAATTACAAAGTGGCATAAAACCGTGTCTGCCAGAAGCTTTCTAGGAGCTTGTGTCCTGGGGCACACAGCTCTGACTGTTTCACTCTTGTGAGTAAGTGCAATTAATCACTGCGTTTACAAGTAAGTGCATCATATTGCATTGTTTGTCTTGTGATGTGCATATATACACTAAATATGTTCAGAATATTAAAGTGGTAGGATGTCTATTTTTTTCCTTTTCTTTTTTGTTGTTTACCTTGTTATAGAACCCTGAAGATGCAGTTGCATGCCTCGAGACGTGCTGGCTGTTTCAGAGAGCATTCAAAAGATGTACACCTTCAATCAAAAAAATTTGAAACAAATGTTTATTTCTGTTACATAATACTTTATTTTCTAATCTAAAACTTATCTGATGTAAAATAATTAGAAATTTATGTTGTAATATATGGTATTGAAGAGCCACATTTATGTTCTAGAATGAATGTATTCATAGATAAATATGTAATGAAACTGTAAAAAGACCTTGAATAATCAGTGATATTTATTATATGTCCCTTCCCAGTATAGATCCCAGTAAAAGCCTGTGAATCAGCATGTCATTCTATATTTGGTCGGACGGAAGGAGGAGATTTGGCCTAACAACCAGAGCTGCTGAACTTGGACCTGGGGGAACCAGGTCGAGTCCTGGCCTCAGCTCAACATCCTATGATTCTGGGCAAATCGCTTAATGTCCTCTTGAGAAAAATACAACAAGCACAGGCATAGCCAAATAGGTATCATTTTGGCTACCAGCTTTGGCAAAAAAAAATTGTTTTGTCATTTTGTTTGCAAAATGTATTGTTCAGAATGCTGCTGGAGCCTAATTAAATCTAAAGAAAAACATTTGCTATATGCAGAGGTGTTTTTCTGGTCTTGAAAAAGTACACATCACCATGGTATACCCAGCACTGAAGGGAACTACCTAGTGTGTCGATGTGCTCCTTGTTAAAAGGCAGTATGCTGTAACACATAGTAGGCTGAAGTGGCCTGACATTAATGCAAGTTGGAGTGGGTTGAAGAAAAATGTGAAAGACACAATCACATAGTAATAGATGAAGTCTGGCTGAAAACCCCTATAAGTAACTATGTTAGTAAAATCAAAAGGTCTAAGCTAACACAGACCTAAAACAGCTATCAGACTGTCATTAGCAAATAGCCTCACCTTTGAGACGGAGGGCAAGAATAAAATAGACGAAAGGAAGGAAAAAAAAGAAGGAAGGCAGACAAAGAAGGAAGGAAGGCAGACATAAAAGGAAGGAAGAAGCTCAAAAAAGGGAGGAAGGGAAAGAAGAAAAAAGGGAAGGAAGACAGACAGGAAGAAATGAGTGAAGAAGGCAAAATGAAGAAAGAAAAAATGAGAGAAAGAAAGAAGGAAGGAAAGGAAGAAAGATGGCAAGAACGACAAAGAAAGAAAGAAGGAAAGAAGGCAAAAAGAAAGAAGGCAAATTGAAAGAAAGAAGGGATGAAAAGAAAAGGCAAAAAAACAAAAAGACAGAAGAAATAAAAGAAAGGAAGAATGAAAGAAAGAAAGAAAACAGTAAAAAAAGAATGAAAACATGGACGAAGGCAATACGAAAGCACAAAGGAATGAAGGTAAAAAAGAAAGAAAGAATGAAAAAATCAAAAAACAAAGAAGGAAAAAAGCAAGAAGGCTAAGAAGACAACAAAGAAAAAAGTAGGAAAAAAGTAAAGAAGGCAAGAAATAAAGGTGCAGAAAAGGAAAGACACAAGAAACGAAAAAGAGAAGAAGGCAAGAAAGAAAGGCAAGCAAGAAACAAAAATGGAAAGAAGGCAAAAAGAAGGAAAGAAAGAAAGAATGGAAGAAGGAAAGAAAACATGAAAGTCTGATAAAAGAATGAAAGAAGGAAATGAAAGAAGACAAAAGAGAAAAAATAGAAAGAATGAATTAAGGAAAAAGGAAAGAAGGAGAGAAAGAAGGAAAGAAGAAAGAAGTAATGAATGTAGAAAAATGAAATGAAGGGAAAAACATAAAGAAAAGAAAGAGAGAAAGTATGAAAGAGGAATAGAAGGCAAAAAAAGAAAGAAAAGAAAGGAAGAAGGAAAGATGTAAAGCAAAAATTATAAGGCAAAAAAGAAAGAAAGGACAAAAGAAAGAAGGAGAGAAAAAAGGAAAAGCAAAACAAAAAGAAGGAATTAAATAAAGAATAAAGAAGAAAAGAAAGAAAGAAGAAAAGAGGGGAAAGGAAGACAAAAAAGAAATTCAGGAGAGCAGGAAAGAAAGAAAGAAAGATAGAAAGAAAGAAAGAAAGAAGAAAGAAAGAAAGAGGGCTCACACTATAAATTATTGAATACCAGACCTTAAAATTGGGGGAATTAATCTAATCTGGTGCTCATATAAAGCGCTCTAACTCACTTTGTAAAGTTTACGCTATTTGAAACTGCAAATACTTTATGGTTTAAATTTATGCCCTGTTGACTTTTCAATTGAAGGCTAGTAGACCCTCTGCCGTGTCCCCTTCTCATAAAATGTCTGCCTTGGGTACGTAGAGCAAATTGATCTGGATTTTTACCTTCATCCTGGCATTGTGGGTTTTGCATAATCTTGGGTATTTACAGGCAAGTTCTGCTGTTGTAATTCTCCTTTCAGTACATTCTGACTTGATTTAATTTGATTTATTATTTATAGAGCGCAAGCGTTTACCCAGGGCGTCTTGGCACTACTTGTGATAGGTAACTGGAACCAGGAATTACAGCAGAGAGTGGTCCTACCTGAAAAGCCAGGTTTTTAAGTCTTTCCTGAAACTGAGTAGGGAGGTGGGCATTTTTAACTCCAGGGGCATGCGGTTCCAGTTTTGGGCCATACAAAGGACAATGCTCCAGCCACCGCAAGTGGCTAATCTGTGAGTGGGGATTACCAAGTCCTTAGCAGAACTGGAACAAAGGGTCCTTCCTGGATGGTACTATCTGAACCTGTCTTTGAGACAGCCAGGGCCAATGCCTTAGAGTACCTTATAGGCTGTGCAGAGTCCCTTAAAGATTATCTACATTCTTACAGACAGCCAATGCAAACTATTGATGGCTGAAGAGGCTGACGCATATCTGGGGACCTTCATCAGCATACGAGCTGCTGAGTTTTGAAAAATTTGCAATTTGTTCAAAGATTGTTTGGGCAAATTGTGATATAGCCCATTGCAGTAGTCTATTCTGGTTAGCACTAGTGCAATAATAATGGTCTTTAGAATGTCAAAGGGTAATAAGTGAATTTTCTTCACCATATTCAAGGAAAAGGAGGTGGAAGATATGACTTTGTTCACCTATTCTTTATATTTCAGCCGGTCGTTGATCATAACCCCTTCTGCACCGGTTTTGGGAGAGTACCTAGTTCCTTTGGCCACCACTTGTGGGACCAAAAAGTCAGATTGTTGCCAAACAAGATGACTTCAGTCTTTGAGGGTTAAGTTTTAGACAATTTTGATCCGTCCAAAGGCCTTCTGCACCGGTTTTGGGAGAGTACCTAGTTCCTTTGGCCACCACTTATGGGACCAAAAAGTCAGATTGTTGCCAAACAAGATGACTTCAGTCTTTGAGGGTTAAGTTTTAGACAATTTTGATCTGTCCAAAGGCCTAATGCACTCATGCAGCTGCTGAAGGTTTTACTCATGTTGGTGCCCTTATAGAGAACCATGATCTGGGTGTCGTCGGCATAAGACACCAACAACAAACTGAATTTGTTGATTATTGCTGCCAAGGGGGTGACGTAGAGGTTGAGCAATGTTGGGCTCAATGATGAGCCCAGAGAAACTCCACAAGGCAGTGTGAAGGGTTCTGAGGTGAAATTTTAAAAGAGTCCGATTGTGTCTGGTGTGTCAGGAAAGATCTCAAAAGGTTGAGGGCTGCACCGTGGAACCCCAAGTTCTGTAATCGATCAATAAAATGGTCATGATTGACCGTGTCAAACGCCGCACAAAGATCCAACAGTATAAGGGCAGCATTACCCCCCTTTATCCACTGTGGATCCAATCTCTTCAGTAGCCACCATGAGAGCAGACTCTGTGCTGAACCCATTGCGTAAGCCACACTGTGTGTCATCAAGTAGAGTACTGTGTTCCATAAAGGTCGCAGCTGAGAGTTCATGGTTTTCTCAGCCAGTTTTGCAGGGAAAGGGAGTCTTGAAATAGGGTGGTAGTTGTTTAAGTCCTGCTCACTCTGGTTTGGTTTCTTTAGCAGTGGGAGTACTGAAGCAGCATTCATTTCTTTGGGAACATACCTGAACTGAACATGGTATTAAACATTTTGGTCAAAAATGGGGCTACTAACTCAGGAACTAAATGGAAGATATCGGGTGTGCAGGGGTCAATTGGAGAACCTGATTTTGGCTTGGGGATATCCTGAATGACTTGATCTACCATTAATGTGACAAACTAAGTAAAGGTGGGCTTATTTAAGAGCCCTGCATTGTCCTCATTGCTATTATGGCGAGAAGTGAGAAGAAACAAGATGGCTGCCGGGTAGGAGCTCAACTTGGGAATTCCCGGGTTGGGGATATCCAAATCGGTAGATTTCCCCTATTTACCCGACTTCCACCACCCTACCTACCTACATCGAACGCCTCTTGTTTCCGGATCTACATTCTCGTAGTGGCATACCTGCTTGTACGACCGCCCGGGCTCCGAGATCCCCTGCCTCGACTGCCTCGCCGCCCTTCGGCAGCATTGAGCCCTCAGACTCGGATGATCGGCGACTCCACCTGGCGGATTGAACCTCTGTCCCTTCACCATCTGACACACTTCTCCCTTGCGGGACTGTTTCCTTCCCCGAGGTATGCATGCATCGTCTTGCCTTCCGTCCTCTACATCGAAGACGCCTTACGGTTCTGGAGTGGTAACCCCGGGTCCCCTCCTGGTTGGGGCCATTCGAGCTGCCACCTGAGCTCTGGGGCCCGAATCCCCCTCAACGCCGATGCTTGGAGCGCTACCACGGTGATCTTTTCGCAGCTTGTTGGAGGGCGCTGACTTGGGCAGAATCACCACCGAGGTCCTGTCAGATGAAGAAACGCAAAGTTTAATAATGGCGGTTGACAAGAGACTTCTACAACCAACTCAATAAGTACAGGATCATCAACCTAACTACCCGCCGGAGTGCCCGTCCTGTAAGGTTTCTTCAGGCACTATTTCCCGACAAGGCAAGTTAACCTTTGTTGCCTGACTCAGTGTTGCTTTTGAAACTTTCGGCGTTCATGTCATCATAGCCGCCTGACCCTAAGATGGCGACTGAAGTCTACGGAACGCGCTCTACCTTTCCCTCGCAGAACGCTCTCTTCACTATGTGGCCCCTTGACCCCCTGATTTTGCTACTGTACGGTTGTGCTGGAGAGGGAGGGGCACTCGAGCACGACTGGCAGCTCCCCCCGAGATCCTCAGCGGACGCGCTTCAGAGGCGGTGAGTGGGGGAACAGAAAATAGCCACACTCGATCCCAATGGGGTTTAGAGGACCTGCTGGCGCCAAAAGAGCCCTGCATTGTCCTCATTGCTATTATGGCCCTTAACCGTACTAGTGGTGAATCTGTTAAAGATTACTTCTACTTTCTGCTGAAAGAAGCTTGCCAAAGAATCGCAAAATGCCTGACTACCTTCCACTGAATGATGAGTGGGTCTGATTGTTTAGTGTCGGCCTGAAAAAGCACCTTAGTTGAATTATTGGCTGTCTTAATTTGTTCGATAAAGAACACTGCTTTTACCTCTATGGTTTTGTTCTGCAAATAAAACCTTCTGTACCTTTTGTCCCAGTCTCAGCTTGCTATCACACATTTAGCCTACCCTAGTTCACATCCTACACCTCTCTCAATATATCCTCTACCTCCATTCCTCACTCATCCCAAACACCATATCTCTACTATGATCCCCAAAATAACCCTTTCTAGACTCTTCCCTCCTCTAACACCCCTTGCATCATCTCATACCTCTTTTACTATTCAGATCTCCCAAACAAACCTTTCTAAACCCTTCCCTCTGACTCTTCCCCCTCTACCTCCCCTTTACTCTTCCCAAACCTCCTCCTGCTGCTAGGAACTCCATTAGAAAAGGAAAAAAAGACTTTTTCAACCCTTCCCTCTTCTATCTCTCCACTATTCCTTTTCAATCAAAATAACAGACTAACATGCCCACCGCTTAACTTAATTTCATATTCCCTTAGACTAATTCCCCACTAATCCTGTTTGGGTTCTGGAGTAGTGTGCTACCCACCGAAAAGCACTTGAACACCTCATCAAGGGTAGCAAGTGCTATATAAATGAAACCCTTCAGTCTTATGTCCTTCCACTATCTTTTTTCAATCCAAATAACAGACTAACATGTCCGCTACTATATACTAATTCACTACAAATCCGTTTTGGGTTCTGGAGTAGCGTGCTACTTGACAAAAAGTGCTTCAACACCTCATCAGGGGTAGCAAGCGCTTTATAAATGCAAACCCTTCGCTCTTCTATCTCTTCACTATCCTTTTCAATCCAAATAACAGACTAATATATCCACCACTCAAATTAATTTGATATCTCACTATACTAAGTCACCACTAATCCTTTTTTGGTTCTGGAGTAGCGTGCTACTCGCCGACAAAACGCTTTGACGCCTCATCAGGGGTAGTAAACGTTATATAAATACAATAACATGCAATTATATTAATGTCAATGGCACTGATGTATGATCTAACATGTTTATTAGTTAATTGTTAGTAATTAAGTTATTTGAGACTCCATGGTCTTCCCAGTTGCTGGTTGGAGATCAGAATCTGATAGATTCTCGAATAAGAACATTGGACATGAGAGGAAAAACTATAACCTCTTGCCACGGTGCAAGGCCAATCACGCATTTATGATACCTATATCCACCAAAACATTCAGAAATTCTTCAAATTGTACTTTTCTTGAGCCTATGCTACCACAAACGTACCTAGTTTACAGAGAGAACGTTCCGCGAAAACCAATTCCACAACTGTACTCTGCACATTTAGGAGGAATTCATCTTTGCTCTCATTCAGGCCCTAATTTGCAACTGTCATCAGTAGATCATGTCGGAACATTCCCTTCACCACTGTTAAAAGCTGCTTTCTTTGTCTATTACTGTACCATGGGGCATATTCTCAAGAAGCTATCGCTGAGTTAACGGCACTTTATCGCAGCCAATGTTGCGATAAATACATCGCACCATTCACAAGCTGGTGTTAACAGCCCCTAACACCAGTCAACCCGCGATATTAGCCGCCGAAAGCATTGCCACAGATGACCCCAGCAACTATCGCTAATGAGATGCAGAGTAGGCGTTCCCGTGCAAAAAGCCACGTCAACACCACACTGCAACATTCACAACAACCAGGCAGATCGACGATAAGGCCACAAAACATGCGATATGGCGCGTTAGCAGCAGGAAACTAACACCTGCTCTGACCTGGTGTAAAGTCGGTCGTCAGCCGGCACCAAAAAAGGGGGCCCAGCCCACAGCCACACCTGAAGGACAACAGATGCCATGGAGCTACTCATCATGCAGCTTGGAGCCCCAACAGGGTCACAACACCCACCGCCACCACCCCCCGGCCCGCCACCACCCACCGGACCCTCCCCGCACCACCCCCCCGGACCACCACAGAGGCAGCGCAGACACAGACCGCGGACCTTCATAAAACGCACCAGCCTCACAGACATGACACCAGACTATGTCATTGCCCACTACAGGCTCAAAAGGACAACCATCCTCTGCATCCTGAACATCATTGGCCACAGGCTGACCGTACCAACACAGCGGACAACCAACATCCCTCCGCAGACAAAGCTGCTGGCTGTGCTGCATCTGTTGGCCTCTGGGACATTCCAACCAACAACCGCCAGAGTCGGAGGAGTCTCACAGCCAGCCCTATCAAAGTTCCTCACACCTCTCTTGGATGCCATCATCAGCTTGGTACCGCAGTACCTATACTTCCCCCACACTGCGCAGGAACAGCTGGAGACCAAGCAAGGATTCTATGCCATAGCTGGATTCCCGCACGTGTTGGGGGCAATAGACTGCACACATGTCCTACTTGTGCCCCCTTCCGACACTGCACACAATTACCGCAACAGAAAGCACACGCATTCCATTAATTGTGCAGGCAATAGTGGACCACCGGGGACTCTTCACCAATATCGTCGCCAACTACCCAGGCAGTGTGCATGATTCATACATCTTCCGACAGTCCATCATCAACCGGCGCTTCCAGGATGGCACCTACGGAAATGCAGTGCTCATTGGTAAGTACCAAATGAACACACCACACACCTCAACTCCACAATCATACATCTCACAATCCTGGAAATGCACACGTCACAACCCACATACAACATTCCAAACAACATGCCCACCCACCAGACACGACAGCACAACTCACCATGGGAACCAGGATTAGCCATGTACATGAGCCATCAACGGCATGGCACCTCAGCCACACATCAGCAGAATGTGGGAAGAGGAGGGAACCAGGCATGTGCGAAGGAGGCGCTGTAACTGATGAATGGGACTGCACACAATGCCAAGTGTGGTGAGGATGTGTCGGACACACTGCAGTATGCAGACCACACACATATCCATGTCCACATACACCGCTGGTGTGTGGTGTAATGGACAGTGGACGCAACCATGTCACCCCAGCCAGTGGGGGAGACCAAGGAAACGTAGCTTGTCACATCCCCCCCTGCAGCGTGAGAGGAGTGGGCTGGCCTGGCGTACGCCAGGTCAGCATAAGGGTATGAATAAAAAGCATGTAGCCCTGGGCGTGGACCTCTTCCGGAATGCCCAACGTCCCTGCCAGGGCGGTGCCTCTCGCCCCGCCACGAGGCCTACACTATGAGCGGTGTTGCCTGGGATCCTGTGCATCTGCTGCACCACGGACCGCTGGTCCCCGGAGCCGGCATGCCCACCCCTGTGCATCCAGGCATCACTGCTCACCTGCCGACACCAGCGTGTGTCAAAGCGGGCCCACCATGTGCCGGTGCCTGCTCCAAGCCCGAGGACTCCGACCATGGTAGACTCCTCGGAACATCACGTCCACCGCGTCACAGGCCCGCGGACCTCCATTCCCGTTGACGTACTCCACCAGCATGCACAGCGGACAAGTAGGTCACACATATGGAACTGAGTCTTGATCACACCATGGCAGAGAACATGTTTGAAGTCTGAGTACATGTCACCATACTCCCTCCGATGTGGTGCCATCAAGTCTGTGCATAGGACTCCTACCAAACGTGTCTGTGGGCCCTTGCTGACTCCAGGCTTGGGCCTGCACTGCGGTCCTGCAGGCCTCACACCAATCCAATGCAGTCTGTCACAGGCAGGATACGGCCTCCTCTCCGGCTGCACACCTGCTCAGCTCTGGTGCCACAACCTATGTCACCGACAAAAGTAAAAAAAATGCCATTCCAACATCATGTGTGAGAGATCCAGGAGGAGATGGCTGGACGGCGGTTGGCCCGCGCTGACCGCTGCCTCCGGCCGACACTGCGCCCAACTAGGTCGCACTTTTGGAACTGAGTATTTATTTCTTCATGGTAGTGTTCATGTCACAGTATGCAAGGAGAGGAGTAGGAGGAAGACGCCCTTCGGTCCGGAGGAGAAAAGGTTTACCTTTATGGAGGTTATGGGACACTACCAATGACTGCACTGGTGCCACTGACTCTGTGCAGCGCATGCCTACCACACGTGGCTGTGGGTCCCTGCTGACCGCTGCCTCCGGCACACACTGCGGTGGAGTAGGGCACACGATTTGAACTGAGTCTTGCTCTGTACATAGCAGAGTCCATGTCATTGTACAGGCCTCATCGCAGTCTGCATCCCCTTCCAGCTCTGGCGCCACTGAAATCCATTGGCAATCTCTGTCTGGACGTCGGTGGCGTCTGAGCCCATGGGCTGGAGGCTGTCTTCATCTACATGTAGCTGATACTGACAAGCTGCAAAAGTGGGGTCTGTAGCATTCAACTCCGCCATCTGCCTGTTCCTGCTTGCTTCTGCCCTCTGCATCATGCCCTGGAAGGGCACCTGCCACTGTCCTCCGCAACCCTCTGCGTAAGTCCCCTTGGACATCTACGAGTACATGCTCAGCTCGCGTGTCACTACCTCAGTGCACCGCAAGTCACCGTCCCGTGGCGGTGTGCATCCGGGGACACATACTCTGTGCTGCTCAAGTCAGGGACCCATGATGTACGTACCTTGTACTGCTGATTGTCTGCTCACTGTTGTTGTCTTTGTCAGCACCAACCAACCCCTGAGTGGTGGCTTACACTACCCAACACCCATCCAGCACAGGCGTCACTGGAGATGTGAGCCTGGCAATGAAAGGGTCCGGGCGCACGTGCCCGTGGCCAGTCCCACGAACTCACTCTGTGTGTCTGTGTTGTTGTTGTGTATGCATGGGGGACCGGGGTCATTCCACATGACATTGTGCTGTGTACAGCGTGCGCATCCATGTCACTGCAAGCAGTGGTGTAGACCTGGGACATGAAACCGTGTCGTACCTCCCTGTGAGCGTAGGTGGGTGGACTGGCATACGTCAGTACTGCATAGGGCTGTGGCTACACCACACGTGGATCTGGGTGTGGTGCAGTGTAGGCCTTGCCAGGGATATGGCTGATGCATGTGTCTCAGTTGTAGTGGCTGCGCCACCAGTCCCGCAATCGGCAATGCTGCCATGTGGCATGCCCCCGGTGTGCATGCGCTGCCACAGGGGTACATGGGGGAGGGCATGCCAGCACGGGGTCGGGGATCACGCATGCCAACTGTTGTGTGTGTCGCTATTGTCTCTGCATGAGCCAAAGATGTACCCTCAACTGCATGTCAGGTTCAGCCAGGCAGGTGCTCTACATCTGTGCCAACCCTGTCCTTGCAATGGGCCGACACACACGTGGCGGCCACATTCTGCGCAGCATCATCACTGTGTCGTAGCCAGGCTTGTTGACATGCGCAGACAGGCATGATAATGGTGTGCCGCAGGGGTGCATGTGACGCAATTGCCATGGGCACAATAGTGAATGTGCTCGGGGTGTGGTGCAGCAGTGAGGCTACGTACTACACAGTGATGCCGCTCATTAGCAACACGCAGTGCATGTCATGCGGGTATCACTAACTCACACATATCACACATCAATGAAACAGTGGGCCTGCCAACACATCATGCAGTATGTAGTCTTGACTCATGTCTCTCTGCACTGTCACAGATGACCAAGAATATGCACTCTGCACTTGGATGATGACACCCCTCCGGGCCCCGAACACACAGCCCCAGAGGCAGTACAATTTGGCCCACAGACGCACCAGGGGCATCGTGGAGCGCACATTTGGCGTGTTGAAGTCACGTTTCAGGTTCCTGGACGTCACAGGTGGAAGGCTCCTGTACAGCCCAGGCCTCGTGTGCAAGCTGATCGTTGCATGTTGTGTGTTGCACGACATATGTGTACGCAGCAGAGCCCCATGGATACGTGTGCCAGATGCACCGGACGATGATGATGGAGATGAGGCAGGTGGACCACTCCTCACTGCAGCCACAGCAGGAATTGCCCGTAAGGACTACATCATTGGCAATTTCTTCTCTGGTTGATGTCACATTGTGAGGGTCCTTAGCAGTAATGGCACAGTACGTTGACTGACCACAGGCACAGCATGTGCTAATAAATGCATTCCGAGACACATTCCCTGCGTGCATGTCACTCATCTGTACAGGCACCTCACTCAGACACGTGTGGGTGCGACATGTGCTGACAATTTGGGGATTTGTTTATGGATGGTGGGTGTGTCACCTCTGTGCAGTGAGGCTGTTTAGGGTGTCACATTTTAGTAATGCCAGGACTGTGTATCACAGTTGTTACGGTATCCCACTCTTCGGCGTTTCACGTGTGTCCCAGTTCATTCCATTTTGGCTGTCATTTGTGGCCTTCAAGTGACAAGAGGGCTTCTTTTGGGCTCTGTTATGTGCCGCCATGATGCAGGGATGCACCCTGTGACTCAAGTCCTGTGACATGGGCGACATGTACGTGGGGGGAGTCACTGCCCCTACATTGGTCCGTGGTTCCATTATTGTTTGGTCATGGACAAGGCACGTCGGTGTGCAGGGGGTGTTGTTTGTCCCTCTGCAATGTGAAGGGGAGATGCGGTTTCACAGTGTGTTCCATGTTTGTTTCTGCATTGGCGCAGGTTACTTGCTGAATGCATGTCAATGTAGATTGTGGCTGTTTGTGGGGAACTGACTGTCGGATTTGGACAATGGTCATTTGTTCTGCATCACAGCTGGGGGGTTGTGCTCGGACGTTGTCAACTCACCGTTTGTTTGGTCTGCTTTTATGGTGTTTGTTCCCGCCTGACGCGTGTGACTTGCAGGCCTGTGGCTGGTTTTCGCTGCTTTTTGTATCGCGCTTGGCCTCATCGCAGCTATTTTTGCGTTCCTGTTTCGCATTTTTGAGGTGTGGCGTTGATTTTAACGCGGACAGTAGTCGGGTTATCTGGGGACTATCGCATGATACCGCCGTGTTGTGAATACTTGGTTAGCACAGCGTAAATTTCCCGCGATGGACTGCGATGTTGAAGGTTACGTTAAGTAACTTTTGCGATGGTTATCGCACGTTCTTGTGAATATGCCCCCATGTATATTAAATCTGGAACATTTCTGGAACAATCACAGTACCAGACATGTTTAGGACATTGCAGTTTAATTTAACTTCCTTTCATGTGTACTGAATGTGAATCTGTGTATGTCCTCCTTTATGAGCTGGTTCTGCTGAAGAAAAGCTGTATCTTCCCCCTTTTGTTGATGTATGCATCTATGTATGAATATTTAAGTCGCGTAAAGGAGAGCATTGGACTAACGAGCATAAAGAGAAGCCCAGTGGTATGAATAGTGGATCATTCTCAAGAGGCAGATTCTTTGAGAGTGATGATTCCAATTGCGCTTTGATGTCTTATCTGAAACATGGACCTTCTGCTCCTTTCTGAGTAACTAGAGCATTGGGGAATTTATGTTGTTCTTCTTATCTGTCCATAATATTAACTCTCCCCAGAAACAGCTTAAACACACATTTTAAATGCACTGACAGATGACCTCACATTTTTGTCAAGTGCACACCTATGTGAAGAAAACATTGGGAGCTTACCACTATATCTAACTTCCTCATCTCTGGGTAAGATTTCCACTTCCACTGCTTTCCCAACATAATGCAGGAAGTCTCTCACCTAACTGAGCTGGCTCTACTTAACATGCACCTGGTGTGTTCCCTAAAGGTCAAGCACCTTGTCTTACAGAGTGGGGCTAGCTTGATTTAGATTGTAATTTAAGATGTGTCCCTGCACTTCAAAACGGGTGAACAGCGGCAGGTTTCATTGCAAAATGATCCAATCACCATGAAAGATATTGAGAGCCATTTTATTGCCTCCCTCATCATTTCTTTTTTAAAGAAGAAGGTTGATTATCCCATCAGGTTGTCCATCGTACACTTGTCATTGAAGAGTCACCTAGGGACCAATCTGCATTTGCCTTAATTCTTTTTTTCCTCTCTTTCCTTCATGTCCAGGATCTCTGCAAAGGTGACTTGTACGTACACCAAGACATTGGATATTCCTGCTTTTTCACTGACATTCAGCATATGATATTGACTCTTCCAGCCCAATTTTCTGATCTTCCCATTCTATCTGTAGAACTTTAACGGGAGGCTCAAACATCCTGCGATTCAGGGCAAATCACTTAATTTTCCTGTGCCCAAAAAATGAATGTGTCCATCTGTAATGCAACTGGTGCTCATGTAAAGTGCTCTAATAACTTCGGGTCGAGCTTGCGCTGTTTAAAACTACCCAAAAAAAAGTTCAAAAGAGGAACATATTCCTTTGACAACACCATAACATTTGGAGAATATGCCTATTCTGGTGCAAGAAATTAGGCTACTGGTTCAGGGGAGGTAGCAACCCATGTCTGTTTCCTTGATCGTGTTATCCCTTCATTTCCAACATCCAGTGAGTAGGCAGGACAACACAGGAAGCATAGATAAAGGGACAGAGGCACACCTAACTCCCAACCACCACAGGATTAGCCAGGAGCTAATCGCTGCATGGTGAAGAGTTTGAACTGTTGCTGCATCTAGCCCTCCAGGGTAGTTCTGTCTTAGGCTTCAGGTTGGTTTGTGTGTCCCCTGGTTGCTCGCTGAAGGTACCAGGCCATGGAATCTTGAGGGGAGTCTGCCATAGGCGGTCACTCTCCATATGTATCTCAAATACTGCTCAGATTTTCCTTAGTGACATGTCAGGTGACATATTGAACAGGATTCTTTTCCATGGAGAGAAATACTTAGCCTGGGTCTCCCCAAGAGTTAGTACAATAGGTCTTTATCGATCATTTCAGCATTTAAGGAGGATCCACATTAGACTCAGCTGGTCATGGCAGAAGTGTTTTGGATGGAGACAGCTGTCATAATTGATGTTTTTTCAAAGCGAGAGACAGTAGCAGTGGGCACTAATCATATCTAAAGATTACTCCCTGTCTTCATTAGCCACAAGACAAGTCTGGTCATGGGCTGTGACCATTTAAGGTATACGTACTGTGCAGAGTGAATGGACGTAAACTGTGCCTTAATAGTATTATGGGAAATTAATATATTATGGGGAGTTGATTAAGAATAAATCTAGGGTACAGCCCCTAAAAGGCATGCCGCAGAGTATGTTATGTGGGTTGTTTGGACAAACTATCAAATAAAAAATATTGTGATTTCAAAATATCATTTCAAGAATATCTGGATGTCAAAAATATCGTTGACAAGATTATTGAAGGTAAGAATATCATTTTAAAAGTTGTTTTTACTATCATTGTAAAACATAATAATGTATAGAATATCGTTTCAGTGATTAGTTATTTTTTTAATTGTACTATGTTTGATTTCATGTATTTTCATTTTTTTAACTACCGTGTTCAGTAAAAACTTTTACTATATTTTGAAAATTGTGAAATTAGTATTTTCAGTTTTATTAGTATGTAGAATGAATGTATAAAGTACTCTTTTTAGTAGAGGGACATTAGGTTTTTAGGGGGTAAAGGTGGGGAGTTTTTTTAAATTTTGTTAATATTTTAATATAATGTTAATTTTTTCATTGATGTAAACATTATTATTAAAACATCTGGAAATTATATTTAAATGTGAATATAACATTATTTATTTTATAAAATGCGTTTTTTTCAAATTCAAATTATATATTGTTCATGTTTCTGTAAATTTACTTTAATAACATATTTTCAATTTCTCTAATTTGGTTGTTTCCAAAATTTTGTGTAATATTCTATAACATCTGTAACTTTTTCAAATGTTGATTTTTTCAATTGTTAATATTTTGATTAAACAATTTTTTTATTTTTTTATTTTACAGTTTATATGTAAAAATGTGTAAATTATGTAAAATTAAAGTCACTGTGAAGGGCGGGGGACACATGTGGTGCCCCACCAAACATCCATGCACTGTGTGCCAGGCACCACATGGTGGAGTGGGATAAGTATGTATAATCCTTATATTGTCCCACACCTTCCCCAAATGGCTCAGATTGGAGTGGGAATAATAAATGTCACCCCTTCAATTCAATTCAATTCAACTAATTTCAATCTTTATTTGGTTATTTAAAAAATAATCATAAAAGAGGATATTACATTACAACTATTATACAATACATAAAAATGGCTTGTGTATACGCTAGAAATTCATTGTATTATAACAGTGCAGGGAATTATTTAAAAAGGCTCACACAGAGTACTATACAACAGTGTCAGAAAGCTTACACAGAAAACAAAATGCTGATCTACATTGTCGGAAGCCCTGACTTTTTAAAAATGGGTAAGAGATATCTTTGTCTGAAATGCTCAAAGTATTTACAAAAGAGAGTAACAGTGCATCAATGCCTGAGAAGAGTCATTGCAGAGATAGACCAAAATAAACTTCAGGTCATACTGTCTCAGGGAAAAGCAAAGGCTATGGCTAATGATCAAAATTGACCATTCCTAAACATTCTCACCGGGAAAAGATAAGGCCCGCCCCCCCACATGTTTTAAGCACAATATATTCTCTCAAGGATGGATTTTCATGGGGGGAGTGTCCTGGTAACATGGCCGCCAGGACGTAGTTCCTCGAGCTCCCGTCCTGGCCCATGACAATCCTCCATTATCAGTGCTTAAAGCCACCCGGAGACCCACCTAAAGGATTGCTGGTGCTGTGGTGATCCCTGTGCCCCCACCTTTGCTACTCATGGGATGTCATTGCAGCTCTCTTCCTATGAATGGGTATATCTGCCGTGCAATGACCTGCCAGTGGTTCCTGGGCTGCTGGGATAGCCCACGAGGTCTGGCGGGTATGGCAGCCCTGGGGCCAAGAGGTCGGTGTTTGGTGCCTGGACCGAGTTGCAGCTGCTCAGCGTGTGCAGCATTCTGCCTGGCGGCCAAGACCAGTGGGGCATGAGGAGGTGCTGAGCAAACAGGTTTGCTTGTGGGGCCTAGAGGAGCTGGTGGGGTCTGGGGCCTGGTAGCCATGGGGTGTGTCTTGGCCCTCAAACGGTGAATTAATGAGAGCTGCAATCACCTGGACTGAGCTCCGAGAGGCATAAGACAGTGGTGCGGCACCATGGACGAATGTGACCTCACCGTCTCCACGTCGGGAAATACGGCCGGCTTGCACTGGTGTTGAGGAGGCAGTGATGAAGGCACTGAGAGGAGGAGGAGATCGGGCGTGGCGCCCTGTATGAGTGGTCTGTGTGCAGGTGGCCTCAAGGTATGGAGCACTGAGGGGGCTGGATCCTCATAATTTTACCCCTATTGCCCACTTTTACAGGTGGGGGTGCCTTGGTTGCTGAAATCTGAGACTTGTCTTGTAGCCCCCTCAGGAGACAGGCGCTGCCTTTGAAACAATGAACTGCTCCATATCACCTGCGGCCTGAGTTCTTTGCCCCGGAGGACTTCGGGAGAATACCTACTGGACTTCAGGAGACTATTCCCAGCCAAAATTAAACATTGGCTGTTGGTGAGTGCAGAGGACCCTGCTGTCCTGTTTTGAGATTTACTTTTGCCCCCCAGTGACATTGATCCCCCACCCCCAGGGGTGAGCTGACTCCTGATGCTCCATGCACCTTTGAACCCTGCAGGTGTTATGCTGAAGATGGGGAGCGGAGCTCTTGGGGTAGTTTTCTACATTTGGTAGTGGACTTGGTATGTCTGCACAGCCTCTGCTGCATAGGCAGTCTGGCGTGGAGGGAGCTGCGGCTGGACTAGGGACAGCTTGATTGTCCTTCTGCTTCTTTCCCCCCAGCTGGACAGTACCCAGGAGCCATACTGGGGGGCTGCTGTTGAGGGAATCACAGCAGACATTATCCCCTCCGCTCGCCTGCTGGACACTGCCACTGTTGGCCACATATGAGGCACCTGGTGGGCAGAATGCCTTCTTCCCTCCAGACCATGGTGGAGTTCTAAGTGGTCCTGTGCAGGACAGATGATGGAGGTGAATCGGTGAACCCCAAGGTGTTGCAGTGACTCTCCTGGTGTCGCTGTGGGACCCGGCTGGCTGTGCCTGAGCTTCGGTCTTTTTATCTGCTGGCGCCAAAGTTAGACAACGGCCTGAAGGGGATGCTTAGGTGCCTCTGCAGTGTGGCTGCTGGCTGCTGACTCCCACAGAACCCACCACCTGAGGTAGCAGCTGTACAATTGGTGCTGCAAGTATCTGAGTAGAGCGTTGGGGGTGTATGGCAGCGTGTCTAGCTTAATCCCTCTACTGTGTAGAGTCACCATGGGGAACACTAGACCACAGTGGGGGGCCCAGCATACCAGCATACCAAGATGGGCCGGTATACAGCCCCAGGGACGAGCTTAGGGGTGTCTCTCCCTTTGCTGGTAGGGGTCGGAGGGCCTGCAGGAGTCACAGTGCCAAACAGGTGCCCAAATTCTGGCTGGAATTTAAGCATCCTGTGTGAATGTCAAGTTAAAAATTGAGGCTGTATCACAGGACACTGGCCTGCTGCAGGTGGACCTCCATAAGGTGGAGGAACAATCCATGGCCATGGAACAAGATGTTTCCAAGCTTCAAGGGGAGGCCGCCTCTGTGCTAGCTGAACTGAGTGACCTCTCGGCCAGGACAGATGCATTGGAGACCAGAGCCGAAGATGTGGAGGGCTGCTCCCAAAGCTGCAATTGAAGGAGTTGGAGGGACAGAGCCCGGATCTGTTTCTTGAACACTGGATTGGGAGAGCAATCCCCACAGCCCAGTTATCCCCCTTTCTTGTGGTAGAGGGAGCTCATCCTGCCTTGGCCCTGAGGCCACAAGCTGGGGTCCCACAACGTACGATGATAGTGAAAATACTTAACTACAGAGACAGGGATGACATCCTGTGTGAGGTCCAGCAAGCTGGGTACCCCAAATTTGAGAACCCTGTGATTTACATTTTCCCTGATTATATAGGGCAGGCACAGCAAATGCACCTAACTTTTAGGGGGGGAGGTGTGAAACAAAAGTTGAAAGCTATGCAACTGCATTATATGCTCTTTTACCCAGTAAAAATGAAATGAAAGTGATACACAATGACGACTTGCATTTCTTCACCATGCCGGAGGCAGTGTGGGACTTGCTGGAGATTCAGAGTGATGGTCGGATACATCGTTGGCCCCCCACAGTTCTGGAAATTAGATGGGGAGTTTGCTCTGCTTGCTGCAGGCAGGTAGATGCTGGTGGTAAGATCCTCTTCTCTGGTTGTGGTCCGGCAGGATGGCAAGCTGGACTTGGAGCAGCAGTGCTCAGAGAGGGAGACAGCAAGTGAGCTGGTGGAGGCAGTGATGGCCTCCAACTCTGACGAGAGTGCTGTGGATGTAGTGGAGAAATCTCCAAAGCAGGGAGAGACCTGGGTTTAAATTTAGCCCCACTGACTTTACTGATCTTCTGAATTGTTTTGTAACCACTGTATTGGCATCCCTGCATAGGTGTGTGCCATTGGCTGTCTAACTGTGGCAGACTAGTAAACTGGTCACCACATTCAGTGAAACACATGTGTCTCTGGGCGGATGGGTGGCATGTGCTGAGCAAAGCGTGAAGGGCAGCTTCTTCCCCCCATAGTTAGTATCTCAGTTTTTTCATTTATTATTTGGGGGTGGGCTTGTTTGTTTATTATTGTGTGTATTAAACAGAGGTGTTTTTTGTGTGAACGACTGGGGGCTTGTGATTGTATAAGTCTGGAGTACGGGAGTGTGACTGGTATATTGAGGGTGTGCGATTGGGGTTAGGCTGTACTTGAGGGCAGCAACTGTGGTTGTAGTCACTAGTTGCAGCTTACTGAGGTGTTCTCCTCAGGATAAATAGCAGGCAGGAGACCAAAAGTAGTTGAAGAAACACCATAAGTTTATTGTACATCTCATGCAAGGGACCTCAGCCACCAACAGTCCAAGCGAACTGACAAAAGCTTTCCAATAATAACATTCTCTCTCAAGGGGGAGAGTTCCACAATAGAACACAACCTAGCAACCTCAGAAAAGGAGATTGTGAAATACAAAGCACAGAAGGGAGAGACATAAAAGCAGAATGCCACATACCTTCCCCCTTATAGCATAAACATGAAGCAATACAGAGAAAGAAAAACAAACAAAAAAAATAATGAAATAGTTAGCAAACACAATCTTGTAAGCAACGAGGAGTGGTCCTCAAACAAGAAGAACACCTCCTGGGCGCTTGAGAAGTAGACCAGGCAGCAGGAACCCCAGTGCCAAAGGAAACACAAGGAGGACACTTGGCAACCCTACCCAGGTTTCAGATCATATGGTTGAGAAGCAGAGCAGGCAGCAGGAAACCCAGTACCAAAGGAAACACAAGGAGGACACTTGGCAACCCTACCCAGGTTCTAGATCCTATGGTCACTGGTCTTGACAGCATTGTTGAATAATATAATAATTTGCAATGGATTACCAAACTTTGAGGCAGCAGCACCTTTTCTTGGTAATTTCACTCTGACCCAGTCACCAACAACTACAGAAGTTTTCTTAGCAGCCTTCCTCACATCAAACAAATCCTTCCTCCTCTGCATATACCCCAACTCCTTTTCCCTCCAACCAGCAGTATCTTCAGACCCACAGTTAGACATTTTCCTGCAGGAGGCCACTCAAGATGGAATTATATTAGTAATGGCTGACCAACCCTTAAATAATCTTAAGAGAGCCACTCCCGCGGATGAATGAGATGTAAACCTATATTCACAAACCTTTCTTTTGATGGCCAACTCCCAATTATCACCAGAAACAACTGCTAGCTGCATAGCATCTTTCAACACTTTGACAAACCTTTCCACGGGCCATTACACTCTGGGTGATATAAGGCAGCCTTTTTATGTTTTATACCCCTCTCCTCCAAAAATTCCTCAAACAAATGCGAAGTAAACTGAACGCCGTTGTCAGAAAATAAAGACATGGAAAACCCTTCACGCTCAAAGAGCGCTTCCAAAAATTCCACAACAACCTGAGATTCAACAGAATTGACGATTTTAATTTCAGGCCACCTAGAATATAAGTCCATACAAACCAAAACAAATCGATCCTGAGACCTTAACTTCACAGGTCCCAAAATATCAATTGCAAGATCAACCCAAGGACCAGAAGACTGTTCACGGACAATCATTAGTTGCGTCCTGCACTTCAGCACCTTTTTTTGAGCACTCCTTTCTAATAGTGTCAACACAAGCTTTAGGATGTTCATGTAACTTAAAAATTTTAATTTCAGGCCACCTAGAATATAAGTCCATACAAACCAAAACAAATCGATCATGAGACCTTAACTTCACAGGTCCCAAAATATGAATTGCAAGATCAACCCAGGACCAGAAGACTGGTCCCGGATGATCATTCGTTGCGTCCTGCACTTCAGCACCTTGTCACTCCAGCACACTGGGGGCAATTACGAACAACCCTTTTTATGAAAACATCCATCGCTGGCCACCAGTAAGCCTCTCTAACCCTTTCTTTGGTTTTTGCTATTCCCATGTGACTCACATGGGCATTGTCCACCAGCTTATCTTTCAAAGCATCAGGAACTACCAATTTACTACCTCGCATCAAGATAACACTCACCAAGGTTAACTCATCTTTGACATTCCAAAAGCCTTTAAGATTTTCATCACAGTCATGCTTGTTGCCCCAGCCATAACGAACTTTCGCCAACACAAGTTTCAAGACATTATACTGATCAACATTTTCTCTCCACACTTCCTCTGAAAAGAAACTCTCAGTGATAAAACAAACATTCACCTCTTCTTCAAACTCCTCGCCAAAAAAGAACTCAGACTCCTCTGGCACATCAGCAATATCATTTTGAATACAAAGCCTGGAGAGACAGTCTGCCAAAATGTTTTTAGAGCCGGGAAGATAAGAAACATCAAATTGAAACTCTTGCAAGGCAACAACCCACTTCCTAATCCTGTGCGAGACAAAGTCAACCCCTTTCTTGGAGAAAACACCTCTAAGAGGTTTGTGATCAGAAACAACATGAAACGATTTTCCCCACAAAAACTTCTTTAGCTTGCGAATGGCCCAGTAGACTCCCAGAGCTTCTTTCTCCACAACAGAATAATTACACTCGGCACCTCTCAAGGGTCTGGAAATGAAAAGAATGGTCTTTTCAGAACCACCAGCTTTCTGTACTAAAACATCACCCAAACCTTTTGAACTAGCATCCGTCATGAGATATGACTCTAACAAGGGATCAAAGCTAGATAAGGAAGGGGCATCATTCAAACACTGTTTGATGAGATCAAACTCTTCACTACAGGCATGACTCCCCACAAACTCACAACCCTTTTTTAGCAAGCTATGCAAAACTTCAGTTTTTTGTGAAAAATTGGGAACAAACTTATTATAAAATTCCGCCATACCCAGGAACTTTACTAATTCCTCTATTTCCTTAGGGTATTCCAAGTTAGAAATGGCTTGTACCAAAAAGGGTTTGGGTTTAATACCAGAACCAGAAATTAAATGACCCAGGTACTCAATTTCCCCAACATTTAATTTGCATTTTTCAGACTTCAGAGTGAGACCAGCAGAAAAGAGCCTTTCTAAAACCAGAGTTAACCTTTTATCATGTTCTTCAAGGTTTACACCATGAGTAACGATGTCATCTTGATATACTTTGATCCCAGCAATACCACTGAGAACTCTCTCCATCACCCTCTGAAAAACAGAAGCAGCTGAGATAAGTCCAAAAGGCATCCTGAGACACTTGAAGGTACCAAAAGGCGTGATGAAGGTGGTAAGATCTTGTAAAGTTTGATGAAGCTTGACCTGATGGTACGCTGATGAAAGGGCCAATGTGGAAAAGTGTTTGGCTCCAGCCAAAGAGTACACCATTTCAGTGATTTTGGGGAGAGGATAATGGTCCACGATGACTTCTTTATTCAACTCCCTCAAATCTATGCGTAATCTAGCCTCCCCATTGGCCTTGCGAACCATAACGACTGGAGAAATCCACTCAGTCACATCTACCTCTTGAATGATTCAATTTTTGATAAGCTTATCTAATTCATTTTTCATGCTATCTTTCACTAGTTAAGGAACACCCCTGACCTTTGCTACTTTGGGTACAGCTCCTGGTTTGATCTTTATGTGGTGCACATAGTTCTTGAGGCAGCCTAATTCCTTGCTAAAGACTTCTGGATATTTCGCAATCCAGACATCCACCCCATCATTTACTGCTTTAACAGCTGGCATATCCCTCAAACACACCGAGGGCGTTTGATTTGGACCTAGGTACACGTAAAGATCCCGCTGGTGGAACCAACTAATCAAAGAATCCCTCTCATAGAGATATACATTTTCCCAGGAACAATCCTGCCTTTGAATCCAATAGTGCCCCTCAAATACCCCAAAAGATCAATAACTTCTCCCCCATAACCTCTGGGTTTGATGTCTGGCTTGATTAATTTGACCTTGTTACATAGCTGTTGATCATAAAATCTCTTAGGAATAAGCGTGATTTTGGCACCAGAGTCAAATAGCATTTTTACAGACTGATCATTTATCAGTACATTTTCAAAAGGCCCCTCATTCCTTGAATCAACAACTTGACAAATCTCAACACCCTCACCCTCTTGCTCGTAAACATCAACTTCCCTAACTTTCTTCTGCTCCCTCTTGGATCTACAGCAACGAGAAAAATGGCCTTTCTTGCCACAACTGGAACAGGAAACCTTCCACCCAGGACAGTCTTTAAAGTTGGCCATGTGCCCAGGATTGCCACACCTAAAACATGTACCTTGAAACAAAGTGCTACTAGAAGGTGAAAGCTTTTAGAAGGTTTGGCTTAGACCGAAGGCCTATCAGATCTACTCTTAGAGGGAGGTTTGATACTAACCTCTTTAACATCTTTTTCATCTTTCTCAACAGCACCGTTTTTTGAGCACTCCTTTCTAATGGTGTCAACACAAGCTTTAGAATGCTCATGTAACTTCAAAATAGTAATAACTTCTTGTAAGGAGGGATTATCTTTTTGCCATAAACTGTCCTTAACTTTATCAATAAAACAACCAAGCAAAAGTTGATCTCTCAACCCCTCCTCCAAGGTTGCACTAAAACAAGTAGAAGCTAGTTTTCTTAAAATGGCAATATATATCTCTACAGTTTCCTTTTGTCTTTGCATTCTCTTCCCAAAATGATAACGCTCAAGAACCATACTTACTCTGGGAAGATAATGTATGTCCATCTTTCTAACACATATTTCATATTTATTTAAAACGGCAGCTTCACTGTCCGGAAGATCAGGGAGATGTTCAAAGACTTCCTGACCCTCCGAACCCAGACAATGTATAAACAAAGAGGCTTTCCTTTCCGCACTTAAGGAAGTGCCACAGACCCTAGCATAATTGGCAAAGACTTTTTTCCATTTGATCCACGAAATTAAAGGATCACCAGGTGCAGCTAGAAAAAATGGAGCAGCAGTGACATTCTGCATGTTTAAGAATTAAGTAGAGAGTTTCACACAGACGTAAGCAATTGTGAATATTTTAAGAAAGAGAAGAAAATAAATGAGATAAAGGTTAAGCAAATAGCTGTGTGTGGAAGTAAACAAAGAGAACTACAGCTGTGCACGTGAATACCTACAATAAATTGCAGCTGTGCACATAAGGTAACAATAATAAAGTCAATATTAAGAATTGCAGCTGTGCACATTAGCGTTGGGATAATAGTAAGCTGTGCACATCAGCGCTGGTTTAGAAATATTAAATAACAGCTATGTGCAAACGGAGCTGTGCACATCAGCGCAGAAGTAGCAATGATAAACTTTACAGAAAGGATTACAGCTGTGTGCATAAGCACAGGTGTAGGAGTATTAAATGGCGCTGACAGTGAAGCAATGAGCTTGTTCCAACAAGCCTACAGGCAAGGTCAGGCAACAGACCTCAAGCCAACATTAAGAGGAGAACATTATGTGAGCCTGACGTACTTTGCGAGAAACAGAATTAAACAAATAAAGAAAATAATAAAGCTGTGCGCATCAGCGCAGATGTGAAAATATGAAATAAAAGAAGTGCATGTAAGTGCCGAGAACCAACAAATGGGCCTGCTCCGACAGGCCTCCAGGCAAAACAGGCAAGCGTAGGCCTCCAGGCAAGGTCGGGCAAATGTAGGCCTCCAGGCAGAGACAGGCAAGCATAGGCCTCCAGGCAAGGTCAGGCAAACGTAGGCCTTCAGGCAAAGTTAGACAAACGTAGGCCTCCAGGCAAAACAGGCAAGCGTAGGCCTCCAGGCAAGGTCAGGCAAATGTAGGCCTCCGGGCAGAGACAGGCAAGCATAGGCCTCCAGGCAAGGTCAGGCGAACGTAGGCCTTCAGGCAAAGTTAGACAAATGTAGACCTCCAGGCGAGGCCAGGCTGATGCGAGGAGGCCCAAAGTGGCACACAGCAGCGCGTTGTGAAGCCAGTGGAGCAGATGCCAGAAACAGGAAAACCAAATCCTACCGTGAGACTCCAGGGTACAGTACACCAGCGTGCTCCTCAGGAAGATAGGAGTAGGGAGGCTGAAAAGTCATCTATGAAGAATCCTCACGTTGAATGAAGCAAAGAAAACATTAGTCGAGGGCAGCACACCTGATGAGACTCATGAAGGATTTAAGGTAAAAGCAACCTTATATCTTCAAGCATGGAATAAATCTTCAGAAGTGGCTGACTTGGATAGTTAAGCTGAGTTGTGTTGAGGTCACTGTTTGATGAAAGTAGGTTCACTCATCGCCAAAATGAAGGTGTTCTCCTCAGGATAAATAGCAGGCAGGAGACCAAAAGAAGTTGAAGAAACAGCATAAGGTTATTGTACATCTCATGCAAGGGACCTCAGCCACCAGCAGTCCAAGCGAACTGACAAAAGCTTTCCAATAATAACATTCTCTCCCAAGGGGGAGAGTTCCACAATAGAACACAACCTAAGAACCTCAGAAAAGGAGATTGCGCAATACAAGGCACAGAAAGGAGAGACATAAAAGCAGAATACCACACTTACCCTCAATATTATTGAGTCTGAGGACTCTTTGCAGATTGTGGAGATTTTATAGGGGTTAGGTGTTTAATGTGGAGTGAGGGAATTTTGGTTGGGGTAGGTGTAGTGGGGTGGCGATGATTGGGGAGGAATGTGTTGTTCAGTTGTGTTTACCCAGTGGGTGGGATAGGGTGTTCTGTTTTTGTTATAATTTGTTATGCAGTGGCGATGTACCTGATGCTAGAGGGGGTGTGCTGAAAGAGGGCGGGGTGGGGGTGGGTGGAACGCAACTGATTAGGTAGTGATATGACTGCACAACTTAAATTGGTGAGATGGAATGTTCGTGGGCTTCACTCCTATGTCAAGCAGTATAGGGTACAAACATACATCCGAGAACAAGGCATACATATCTCTCTGCTGCAAGAGACATAGCTGAAGGTGAATGAGGTTCATAGGGCACACAGGAAGTGGAGGGGGCAGCTATGCTCTGCCACATACTCTGATTATACCAGTGGATTTTTAATATGGGTAGCCACTCAGGTCCCTTTCCAGGTTTGCAGCTTTAATGCTGATGTTGAGGGGAGGTACCTTTCCTTGTAGAGCCTGTTGGCTGGGAGGGAGGTATGCCTGCTGAATGTGTATGCGCCTGTTAGAAATTGTGGTTTCTAATTGGCAGAGTAAACACCCTGTCCAAGCAGGAGCCACAATCTTAGTCAGGGTAAGTAGGATGCATAACCAGTGGCGGCTCGCATAGGGTGTGCTGCGGGGCGGTGGGGCGGGGGCGGGGCAGGGTGGGGGGGTAGTAATCTCAGACATATGACAGAACGGAGGAAAGTAATAATTGCGTTCCTCCGTTCCTTCGTATGTCCGAGTTTACTACCCCCCACTCTGCCCCTCCCTCGCCCCGCCCCACCACCCCGCAGCATGCCCTATGCGAGCCGCCACTGTGCATAAGGTAAATTAACCTGTGCTCACCCTCTGGTAGCTAGCACAGAGCACTCAGGCTTAAGAGGCAATGTGTAAAGTATTTGTGCCCATTTTAATTCCAGTAACACAGTGAAAATAGTACAGAAAGACTCCAAGCCATCAAAATAGAGAATGTTTATCTGAGTAAAACAAGATGAAAATGACAAAAACCCAATAAGTAGATCCCAGAATATGAATTTTTAAACAATAAACTGCAATTTCGTGCTATAAAGTCAATAGCGCGTCAGGGTTACTTGAGGTCGTGCTAGACCGGGATAAATCAAAAGTTTCAGGTCGACTGAGATGGAGGGCAGGGCGAATACAGGACCCATGCAGGGACTGCTGAAAAGGCACCTTGGATGAAGCAAACATTGAAGTATTGATGCGTCCGTTCGATTCACGCAGTCAGGCTGATGCGTCACCGTCGAGCCTCACAGTTGGGCCCCCCATCTTCATCTAACCCTTTATGATGTAGGCACTACGTTGTCATCGAGCCACACAGTAATGTTGTATTGGTGCTGCCCAGCGTTGAACCTCGCAGTCAAGACGTGTGTCATCCTCACTCTGACTACTACTTGTAGTCCATCCACTCCAGGGTGCCCACCGACCCCTGCCCCCACCATCTCTTCAACCTCAGAACCAACCCTCACCAGCATCCTCAACACCTCCATCTCCACAGCAACCTTCCCTAACAGATGAAAACACGCAGAGGTCAGACCCCTCCTAAAGAAACCCTCAACCGACCCCATCGATCTCAAAAATTACCAACTGATTTCTTTGCTGCCCTACCCAGCCAAAGTACTCGAGAAAGCCATCAACATACAGCTCACTGAATCCCTTGAACAAAACCATCTACTCGATGCCTCAAAATCAGGATTCTGTACCAACCACAGCACTGAGACCACACTGATTGCAGCCACAGATGACATCAGAACTCTCCTCGGCGGAGGAGAAACGATGGCCCTGATCGTCGTTGACCTCTCTGCCACATTCAACACCGTCTCCCACCACACCCTCATCGACAGACTCCACAGCATCAGCATCTGGAAAAATGCACTCAAGTGGATCGCCTCTTACATGACAGGATGCCCACAGAGCATCCATCTGCCTTCCTTCATCTCTGCACCCAAGGACATTTTATGTGGTGTAACTCAAGAATCATTTCTCAGCCTCACCCTATTCAACATCTACATGACCGCCCTCACAGACATCGTCAGATCCCATGGACTCAACATAACCTCCTACACAGACTACACTCAACTAATCCTCTCACTCACTGAGGGCCCCTCAAACTCCTAAACCAACTTCTGTGATGCCATGACCAATGTTGCCAAATGGATGAAAAGCAACTGCCTCAAACTCAACTCTTACACATGGGACCACAGCTGGTGGCCAGTAGATCTCAGACCAACTACCACAGCAACAGACCACGCATGCAACCTTGGTATCATCTTCGACAGCCAACTGACCATAAAACGCCAAGTCAATGCAATCTCCTCCACTTGCTTCGACACCCTTCGCATGCTCCATAGAATCATCAGATGGATCAATCAGTACCAAGAAGACCGGCACGCAGGCCCTCTTCACCAGATTCCTCAACTATGGCAATGCTCTCCACACCAGAATCTCCACCTAGTTCCTCAGAAGATTCCAGACCATACAGAAGACTCCAGCCAGACTCATCCTGGACCTCCCTAAAAGGGCCCACTTCACCCCCACCTCAGAAATCTCCATTAGCTCCCTATTCAGAAGAGAGGCCAGCTCAAGATCCTCATGCATGCCTACAAAGCTCTATACGATCAAGGACCATCAACCATTGACTGAATTTCCATCTGCCCACAAGACACCTGTGCTCCTCCTCACTCACCCTCGCACACCCACCGCATCCGCTGCAGCAGAAGCAGGGGCTGCTCCTTCTCCTACATTGCCCAAAACGTGGAATGATGTGCCCATCCACCTCCAAACTGCACCCTCCCTGGCGGACTTTAGAAAGAGATTCAAGACGTGGCTTTTGGACAGAGACACAGCACCTTCAGTTCCCAGATACCTGTAGGGGTGACAGTGTTGCGCTATATAAATGATGAGTGATTGAGCATCGAGCCACACATGCAAGTCCTTCAATCAGATCATCGCTTTCTGCAGGAAAACTGCTGCAGAACAAAGTTTTAGGACCCATGACTGGATTGACACCTCTTGGCAGGGCAGGACTCATAGTCGGCAGGGCTCAGAAACGAAAGCAGAGCTAAAGGAAGTCTTTGATGGCTCTGAGACTTCAAGAACTGGGTGCAAGTCATCAGGCCCTTGGAGGACCCTGGGTTCAAGGATGTCCAGTGCTTCTCACTTCCAAGCAAGAAACAGCAGGCAGCAGGCCAACACAGCAAAGCAGGTAGCAAACTGGCAGTCCTTCTTACAGCACAGCATCAGCATGCAGCAGGCCAACATGGCAAAGCAGTTAGTAAAGTGGCAGTCCCTCCTGCAGCACAGCAGCTCTGTGCGTATTTTGTCTTTTCTGATGGGTCATAATTTGCTCGCCACTGCCTCTCTTTCCATCTACAGGTTTGATTCTGGGCTCTCAATCTATCTGTGAACCAGGGCTCTGAAGGGGTTTTCTGCCTAGTAGACAAGGTCTTTTCAGTAACTGATGGATCGACCGCTGCTTTGAAAACCCGCGGACTGCAGTATCAGCGTCAAAGGTCAGGTCGGGCTTTGAACTGGATAAAGATAATTGCAGTGCAAGGGGGGTGCAAGATCACAAGGTCCCTTCCTTACCTGGCTCCAGACTCACTACAGGGGGGTATCCAGCTCTTTGTGTGCAGACAGGCATTGCCCTATTCAGGTGCAAGTTTCAGCTCTTCTCTCCCAATCTATCTCAGGAAGGCCCATCAGCCTGGTGATGGGCCCTCAGGATGCAAATGCCACACCCCTGCTCCCTTTGTGTGTGACTCTATAGAGGGAATTCACAAAGCCCAGCTGTCAGGCCAAGGTACAGAATGATTAAAGAAAGAAAATGTCAACTTTTTAAAAGTGGCATTTTCAAACATACATTTTAAAATCTGACTTCACCATAAGTTGTGATTTTAAATTGTGAGTCCAGAGACACCAAACTCCAAATCTATATCTTTTCCCAATTGGAAATTACACCTAAAATATGTTTTAAGGCAATCCCAATGTTACCCTATGGGGGAGATAGGCCTGCAGTAGTGAAAAATGAATTTAGCAGTTTTTTACTACCAGGACATGTAAAACTCAAAAGTACATGTCCGACCTTTAAAATACACTGCGCCCTGCCAATAGGGCTGCCTATGGCCTACCTTAGGGCTGACTTATATGTAATAAAAGGTAAGTTTTAGGCCTAGAAAGTAGGTTAACTTCCCAGATTGAAATGGCAGTTTGTACTGAACACACAGCTCTGCAGTGGCTGGCCTGAACCATGTTCAAAGGTATACTGAGGTGGGTTGCACAATCAGTGCTGAAGGTCCACCAGTAGCATTTAATTTACAGACCCTTGCACATATAGTGCACTGTACTAGGGACTTATAAGTAAATTAAATATGCCAATTGTGGATAAGCCAATGTCACCATGTTTTGAGTACAGAGCATATGCACTAGCAGTGGTAAAGCTTCCAGAATCAGAAAGCCATCAAAAATTAAGTCAGCAAAGCAGGAGGTCAGAAGACACAAAGTGAGGGTAGACCAAGCCAAGGATGCCAAGTCTAACATCGCCCAATACAGATGATAGGGCATTTGATTTTTGATGTGGTGCGAGTTAGTCCCCTATGCTGGAACCCTGCTACTGTGTACTGGGGACTTCAATTGTAAGCTTGATGGACATTGGGATCGGCAGCCCCCGAGATTCTGCACAAAACATAATATGGTGGCAGCGCTGGGAGGTTTGATGGAGAGTATGTGCTGTTTGTTGGATGTCTGGCGCATAACACACCCGGAAGCCAGGGAGTTTACATGCTATGTCCCAGCACATGATGCGTGTAGTCTCCTTGATAGGTTCTTAGTGTCAGTGGAACTCACAGCTGAAATTGTAGACATTCAGATATTGTGCAGATTCCTCTCTGCCCGTGAATCCTTGCTCTTGGAGTGAGGGGTGCGTGGCGATAGGTCCAGGGTGCCCTTGTGGTGTTTGCACCCTGAAGTGCTCAGAGACTCCCAGTTCCCGGAGGAGCTGAGAACAATTACTGTTGGTTATTTTGAAACCAACTGGTTGGCCATGATGTGCAGAGGGGTGGAATGGGACACTCTGGAAGCAGTAACACATGGGGAATGTTTGTCTTGTATTGGCAGCAATAAGCGATGCCTGGTTGCGCAGTTAACTGTGGAGGAGCAAATGCGGCAGACCTCCAACCAGATGCTTATGTCCTAGGGGAGCCGCGAGAGGCATTTTTGATTGTGCAGAGGTCAGTGAGGGAGATCTAGGATAGCCTACTATCCCAAACTGCTACATAGAGAGTGTGATAAATCAGGACGCCTTCTGACATGTCTACTTAAAAGGGAACGCCCACCCTGGTGATTCTCTTGCTCAGACGCCATGATGGCACCATTGCTGGGACACAGAAAAATGTCAATCTCATCTTGTGGGATCACCTGGTGACTGTCTATAGAGAGGTATGTGGTAGGCCAGGTCGCGAATTTCCGCTCTGCTCGTGGAGTTTGTAGAGTTAATTCCATTCCGCTCTTCACATAGCATGTGGAGTTCTGAAAAACTCCACATTCTGGGTGCAGAATTTTTTCCTTGCTTGTGCCCATCAATGTTAAGTTGGCGAACGTGGAATATCTTATTCCAGACCACCTCCCAGCGAGATTTCTCAAAACGGGCAGTTGAGGACAGTCGCTACTGCTCGCTTTGAGAAAACATCTGTTTGTGTTGAGGGAGCTGCTGCTCAAGTAAAACAACTACTCGAGCAGCAGAGAGAAGCAGCACCTTCTTGCGCTGCGCTTGGTGCCATTCGCCCTGATTTTACAGAGCAGGACAAACACCCGGCACTAGAAATCAGAGCGAATGGCATGACATAATGCACTCTACTGCTTGCAGAACTCCTTGTAGCCAGGCAGAGTTTTTTGGTCACGCGGAACTCCGCAAACTGGGGTAACCAGATGTTTCTTTGACTGAAACTTTCTCTGCTTACAGAGGAACAGGCACGTGACCCAGAGGAGGGGATTCTGGTTAAAGAATTACAGGAGGAGGTCCAGGAAATGGCACATTGCAAGATACCGGGCCCAAATGGGCTTCCGTTGGAAAACTATCAGGCATTCTTTGAGCTGCTAGCCTCCCGATTATAGGAAACTTTTCAGGAGGCACCGAGTTGCGGAATGCTACTGCAATCCATGTGAGAAGCCTAGATCGCTATGCTCCCTAAGCCAGGTAGGGACTTTTTTGACCCCGGATCATGTAGAGCTCTGTCCATGTTAGGGGTTGACACTAAAATTCTTGCAAAAGCTCTTCCTACTAGATTGCGTGCAGCAGTTGCCCACTTAGTGCACGGTGATCAGTGCAGTTTCGTGCCAGGAAGGGGGACCCATATGAACTTGTGGAGGTTGTCACATGTGTTGCAGTCTGTAGGTGAGGCCAACATGGAGGCCACATTGGTGTCTTTAGTTATTGAGAAAGCGTTCAACACGCATATTTTAGAATATCTCTGGGAGGTCCACCCTAAAATGGGGGTGAGACTGAATTTATGTCCTGGGTGAGGCTGCTCTATGCTGAACCAGACACACAGGTCTGCACCAGACACGTGGTGTTGGAGTGCATCCAAATTGAGAGGGGCACGATACAGGGCTGCCCCCTGTCGTCACTCCTCTTTGCATTGGCTATGGATCAGTTGGCGATTCAACTCCACCGCAACATGACGAATGGGGTGTTAAGTTGGGGGCATCACTCATGTTGTCTCGTTGCATGCGGATGACACACTTGTTTATGACACACATCCTGAGAGATTGGTCGGGGTGTTGCTCCAGATCATGAACCAATTTGGTGCTGTATCTGGTCAACAAGCAGAGAACAGACGCGTTCCCCCTAGCTGTGCTTGCACATGCAAACCCGATTGACTGGTCTCCCTGTGACTGAGCTTCAATGGGAAAGGAACCACTTTCGGTATCTGATGACTCAGGTGGCAAATACCTCAGAAGCCCACCCTTGCCTGAATATGGGAAGGGTTCTCAATGTCCTGGAGGCATCAGTTCACCTCTGAATTTGCCTGCCTCTGTCAGTAATGGGCAGGGTTACCCTCTGGAGGATGGTTTTTGTTGCCCCGCTGTCTATATGCACTTCCGAATGTCATGTATAGCATTCCTACATTCACGTTTGCTAAATTGAATAGTCTCCTGGTGTCCCTTGTGTTGAGTAAAATTGGCCATCTAAAACTGGATGGGGACCTGGGGGTTCTGGGGCTGCCGGACCTACAGGTATATTACTTTGTGGGTCCCTTGCTCTATGCAGCACAGTGGTCCAAATATGGAAAGATCCTTCTGGGGGAGTTGGGTGCTATAGATAATCTCCTGCACTGCCTTATGCAGGGGGCAGGTATACCGAGTGACTACCCTTTTATTGTCCGACAAGTGACAGTGGCCTGGGAGCATACAGTTATACTGTTGTTACATAGGGCTCCCTACGCTAGATTGCTGCCCCTAAAATGGCTAAAGATCTTCAGGGCTATACAGTCAGTGAGGGATACATCACAATAGTGCAGGGGGGCTGCACCACAGCTGGTGACTTGCATCTAAATAGCACTTACCTCACAATGGAGGAGGAGCGGGAGCTATTTCCTCTACAGCAGGGCCAGTTTTTACAATACGTTCCATTAAATCTGGATAGACTTTATTGTTGCATTCCGTCCATCATCTTGTGTGTTTTGCATTTCGCCCTAAGTGGGAAGGGTATGCCCAGACGTGGGTCCCGTGCTCACTATGCCACTGGAGTCAAGCTATCCTGGCTGATGAGGGCTGAAAGCCCGAAACCGGTCCTAGGATGCTTGATTCCGGTCCAGGGAAGACATGGCTTGGCAGTTCGGTTTGGACTGTTCCCATGAGGCACAGGGTCAAGACTGATTTGCATATGGCTATGTCTGAACTGGGGTGGCGTGGTGAAGCAAAATAACGATGGATTAAACCCAGATCTGTGACTGGGGGTGAATGTTTGCCAATGTGCAGCATTCCGTCCATCATCTTGTGTGTTTTGCATTTTGCCCTAAGTGGGAAGGGTATGCCCAGACGTGGGTCCCGTGCTCACTATGCCACTGGAGTCAAGCTATCCTGGCTGATGAGGGCTGAAAGCCCGAAACCGGTCCTACGATGCTTGATTCCGGTCCAGGGAAGACATGGCTTGGCAGTTCGGTCTGGACTGTTCCCATGAGGCACAGGGTCAAGACTGATTTGCATATGGCTATGTCTGAACTGGGGTGGCGTGGTGAAGCAAAATAACGATGGATTAAACCCAGATCTGTGACTGGGGGTGAATGTTTGCCAATGTGCAGCATTCCGTCCATCATCTTGTGTGTTTTGCATTTCGCCCTAAGTGGGAAGGGTATGCCCAGACGTGGGTCCCATGCTCACTATGCCACTGGAGTCAAGCTATCCTGGCTGATGAGGGCTGAAAGCCCGAAACCGGTCCAGGGAAGACATGGCTTGGCAGTTCGGTCTGGACTGTTCCCATGAGGCACAGGGTCAAGACTGATTTGCATATGGCTATGTCTGAACTGGGGTGGCGTGGTGAAGCAAAATAACAATGGATTAAACCCAGATTTGTGACTGGGGAAGAATGTTTGCCAATGTGCAGCATTCCGTCCATCATCTTGTGTGTTTTGCATTTTGCCCTAAGTGGGAAGGGTATGCCCAGACGTGGGTCCCGTGCTCACTATGCCACTGGAGTCAAGCTATCCTGGCTGATGAGGGCTGAAAGCCCGAAACCGGTCCTAGGATGCTTGATTCCGGTCCAGGGAAGACATGGCTTGGCAGTTCGGTCTGGACTGTTCCCATGAGGCACAGGGTCAAGACTGATTTGCATATGGCTATGTCTGAACTGGGGTGGCGTGGTGAAGCAAAATAACGATGGATTAAACCCAGATCTGTGACTGGGGGTGAATGTTTGCCAATGTGCAGCATTCCGTCCATCATCTTGTGTGTTTTAGACTTTATTGTTGAGCCAGACAATCAATTACTCTTAGACCCCAGTTCCACTCAAGGTTTGATATCTCGTATTTTCAAGGCTCTTAAAGGTGATCGTCAGACTTACATGACAGTGTTCCGGGACATATGGGCTGCAGTGCTGACTTAAACAGGCCACTTTCCCAGGGCAGCTAGAGGAGAGCCTTTGTTCAAGGAAGAGAGGTGGCTAGTAACATGTAGTTCAAGCTTATCCAGTTTTATTATCTGCATCGCCTCTACTTGACCTGCAATGCTTACATAGGATTAAAGGACCCCGGTCTGTTGATTGCTCTAGGTGTAGGACGGTTCCAGCGTCCTTCCTAGAAAATGACGTGGGACTGCAATGGGTTATAGGGGTCTTGGGGAAAGGTCTTGGGGGTTCTGCGGGAGACCACTCATGTGCAAGTGGAAGCCTCAGTCACCCACTGCCTACTGGGGTGCTGCCAACCCATAAGCATGGGACTAGGATGAGATATAAGTTTGCCCTCTTAGGTCGTGTGCTAGCTAAGCAACGTGTATCTATGCATTGTATGTAGCCCAGTCCACTGATGTTTCAGAAATGGGTACTAGACATGCACGAATAGGGTGTGGCGGAGGAGAGATGACTGTGTGAGGTGTGTACTGACAACAATGCTGAACAGAATTTGGAACTCTGGGAGGACATGTTAGACAATTTGGCAGAGGAGGATCTACTGCTGGATGGTTCCCCAGCTGGCTCCCGGGATCTTGAGCTGGAGGCAACCTCCGTGCAAGTGTAGGGTGCTGGACTCCATGCTGGGTTTAGGAGTGTGTATGTTTCTATGTGTGCATCTGAATGGTGGTACCAGATTGCTAGTGGTTGGTGTGATTATTCCTTCTCCCACTCCTCCCCCCAGTCTCTCTACCACCTCCTTGTATTTTCACTTCTTCCCCCTTTTAGTGGTGTGGTTGGGGATTTCTATTACTGGAGGAGTATTACTATAGTTGACCACCACCGCTGCTCATCATTTTTTGCACTGATTTTTATTTTTTTATGTGTTTAATCTTCAGTATTTACAATACATGCTATTTTCTTGCTATTGGGAAGCCTATGCTGTTATTGCACAGATGTTTACGTGGGGAGGGATGCTGTTCTGTTCTACTCTATGCAAATTGCCGGCCGAGATGGGATGGATGCTCTCTACTCTCACAGCCTGGTAGAAATTTGAATATTTTGCCTATTACAGGTACCTTCACCAAGGTTTGAACGTACTGTCTTATTGTGCCTTGTATTGTACTGATTTCAATAAAAACGTGTGTAAAAAAACAGATGTTTTTTCAAGTTCTCTGCCCTCTCTAGCAGCATGTACAAACCTCAGAAATAACTCTTTGACCCATCTACTCTCCCCTTTGTCCAACAGCTGGCTGTGGAGACATATACAACTCAGGCCATCTCAATGCATCAGCAGTGTTCCTTGTATAGTCCAGCCATGGAATCTTATAACCAGAATCACAGGCTAAGCAATCAGTAATGGCATTGCTATTGATCGTGGTATATTGGTTCCCCCACAGCATAATCCATAGAAGAAGTGGGACAAGTTTCATGCAGTCTTCCGCATAAGTTAAGCTTAATTCCTCATGAAGGAAAAAATGGGGGCTAACTGGTCCAGCGCCTAACAGACTCCTGCAAAAGCAGCTCTCCTCTTGTAATCTGGAGCAGTCCTGATACCCCCATATCATGGCCCCAAAAGTCGGGGCAGGTAAACATTTACGTTTATAAACTTCTAACAGCAGCAGAATCAGGTTAATGCCAACTCTAATTGCCACCTAAAACAGGGCCCGAGTAGAATGATTAAAGCGGAAGCATAGGCTAGAAATGCAGGGTAACCAACTACCATAAAAATAAAAAATGTACCCTAAAAAGGAAAACTCTCAGACTTGTGTAATAATTTGCCCCTTAATTGAAATATGTTTTGTTCTACAGCTCTACTTCCCACATACCATATAATGGGTCTTCGCAATGATCTTTTCCAAATTGTCTTGTGGTTTGTGGCCTCCTGGCCTGCCTTGCTACGTTGACTTAGGCCTGGCTGCCATGATGCCCTTCTTTGCGCACGTTACTCTGAGCCGTTGTTCTACCGACCTCGGCTCCTGCCAAGTTATTTTAGAGCTGTCTGCATTTTCTGTCTTTCACCTTTTCTCCTGTTCCCTTTGGGCTACGTCTGCACAACATGTACAAGGTCGAAAAACAACGTCCCTTGTTCTTGCTGATCTGGCCAGTCCCTCGCACCTAGACATAACACTATGTACAGCTGCCATGGAGAAATTTGTGTGCTTTTAATATTGCGGTTTTCCCGCTTTAGAGACACTTGGAGAAAAACCTTTCCAGGGAGAAGAGCTGTGATTGTCTGCCGATGTAGACTTAGCATCTAGAGACTGAGGTATGGGGGTTCGCTAGACAATGCCCAGAGGTCTTCTATTTATATAATACATTAGCTACTAGCACGGGGAGGGTGGTAAGGTCATTTAGCCCTATATCCACTGCTTTATGAAATGCTTTCCCCGTTTGTATTCTATGGAGTTGTAACTATGCTGATTATATTATTCTTATGCATTATGCTGATAGTACTGACACGTGTACTGTATCTTAGAGCACGTTAGTTGAAATAAACATTTTAAACTATACAGTGTCTCTTCTTACGCACGTTGTGGACAGGTATGAGTGAGTGATGAAAGAGTGTTCTTGCTACTGCGAGTCCTGAGAGAGAGATACCGTGTTCTGGGTTGTCTAATCATTGGTAACCTCATTGCTAATGAGACGCTAAGGGGCCGATTCCGATCTCGGTCGGAGACGCACCCAATACCATTCGGTCGGGAAAAAAGCCATGCGAAAGCCTGTTTCCTGACCGATCCGTACAGCACACCGAACGAGCAAGTACGATGCGCACAACAGCAAAGAATCCGGCCGAGCCGTACTCACCCAAACCAGGTCCTGTTCTCCGACCGAGGCGAATCCGGAAACGCCGAATCGAGTCGCACGGAAGGAAAAATGCAGCCCCGTCCGGCCGGACAAGTACGATGCGCTTCCGTACGCGCCGAACCCGTCGCTACGCACGGCACGTCAAAGCATCCGGGAGAGGCGCACATAAGCTCCGATTCGCGCCACAACACGATCCACGGCTCCGAGACGAACACGGCAGCGGCGAGGACGAGGCGAAGCGACGAGGACGAGGCGAAGCGACGAGGACGACGCGAAGCAACGAGAAGGACGAACGACACGAACCAACCATGAATCCCTTCGTCCCGATCATACCAATATTCTACATTTACTACCGGAACAGGCACGGACGCGTACGGCGCAGAAGGTAAGCCAGACACCAACCACAAAACACATACAACACGTACACGACACATCACACACACACACAGGGATGCAGAATATACTTACACCAGCAACAGCAGCACCATAGGGGCGGGATGCCCATCACCAATGCCACATATGCACACAGGGGCCTGAATGCGCACCACCACCCCTACCCAGGGGTGGCATGATGCCTACCACCACTACCACCCTTACCCAGGGGGGCAGGATGCCTACCACTACTACCGTCCTCACCCAGGGGGCTGGATGCCTACCACTACTACCACCCTCACCCAGGGGGCAGGATGCCCACCACTACTACCACCCTCACCCAGGGGGCAGGATGCCTACCACTAGTACCACCCTCACCCAGGGGGCAGGATGCCTACCACTACTACCACCCTTAGCCAGGGGGCAGGATGCCTACCAATACTACCACCCTCACCCAGGGGGCTGGATGCCTACCACTAGTACCACCCTCACCCCAGGGGGCAGGATGCCTACCACTACTACCACCCTCACCCAGGGGGCTGGATGCCTACCACTAGTACCACCCTCACCCAGGGGGGCAGGATGCCTACCACTACTACCACCCTTAGCCAGGGGGCAGGATGCCTACCACTACTACCACCCTCAGCCAGGGGGGCAGGATGCCCACCACTACTACCACCCTCACCCAGGGGGGCAGGATGCCTACCACTACTACCACCCTCACCCAGGGGGGCAGGATGCCTACCACTAGTACCACCCTCACCCTGGGGGGCCAGGATGCCTACCACTACTACCACCCTTAGCCAGGGGGCAGGATGCCTATCACTAGTACCACCCTCACCCAGGGGGCAGGATGCCTACCACTACTACCACCCTCAGCCAGGGGGGCAGGATGCCCACCACTACTACCACCCTCACCCAGGGGGCAGGATGCCTACCACTACTACCACCCTCACCCAGGGGGGCAGGATGCCTACCACTAGTACCACCCTCACCCATGGGGGCAGGATGCCTACCACTACTACCACCCTTAGCCAGGGGGGCAGGATGCCTATCACTAGTACCACCCTCACCCGGGGGGCAGGATGCCTACCACTACTACCACCCTCAGCCAGGGGGGCAGGATGCCCACCACTACTACCACCCTCACCCAGGGGGGCAGGATGCCTATCACTACTACCACCCTCACCCAGGGGGGCAGGATGCCTACCACTAGTACCACCCTCACCCAGGGGGGCAGGATGCCTACCACTACTACCACCCTCACCCAGGGGGGCAGGATGCCTACCACTAGTACCACCCTCACCCAGGGGGCAGGATGCCTACCACTACTACCACCCTTAGCCAGGGGGGCAGGATGCCTATCACTAGTACCACCCTCACCCAGGGGGCAGGATGCCTACCACTACTACCACCCTCAGCCAGGGGGGCAGGATGCCCACCACTACTACCACCCTCACCCAGGGGGAAGGATGCCTACCACTACTACCACCCTCACCCAGGGGGGCAGGATGCCTACCACTAGTACCACCCTCACCCAGGGGGGCAGGATGCCTACCACTACTACCACCCTTAGCCAGGGGGGCAGGATGCCTATCACTAGTACCACCCTCACCCAGGGGGCAGGATGCCTACCACTACTACCACCCTCAGCCAGGGGGGCAGGATGCCTATCACTAGTACCACCCTCACCCAGGGGGCAGGATGCCTACCACTACTACCACCCTCAGCCAGGGGGGCAGGATGCCCACCACTACTACCACCCTCACCCAGGGGGCAGGATGCCTATCACTACTACCACCCTCACCCAGGGGGCAGGATGCCTACCACTAGTACCACCCTCACCCAGGGGGCAGGATGCCTACCACTACTACCACCCTCACCTGGGGGGGCAGGATGCCTACCACTAGTACCACCCTCACCCAGGGGGGCAGGATGCCTACCACTACTACCACCCTTAGCCAGGGGGGGCAGGATGCCTATCACTAGTACCACCCTCACCCAGGGGGGGCTGGATGCCTACCACTAGTACCACCCTCAACCCGGGGGGGCTGGATGCCTACCACCACTACCACCCTTAGCCAGGGGGGCAGGATGCCCACCACTACTACCACCCTCACCAAGGGGGGGCAGGATGCCTACCACCAGTACCACCCTCACCCAGGGGGGCAGGATGCCCACCACTACTACCACCCTTAGCCAGGGGGGCAGGATGCCTACCACTACTACCACCCTCACCCAGGGGGGGCAGGATGCCTATCACTAGTACCACCCCCACCCATAGGATGGACAATGCATGACACAACCAGCACACCACAACCTAGGGAATGCAAGAAGAAGACATCCCCCCAACACCATGACAAGCGTGTGTAGACTGTGTCAAATGCCTACAACACCGAACATGACTTCTAACATACAATGTGACCCCCTAGCACATGTGCCACACAAATATGTGTGTGGCACACACAACGCAAGCAGGCCATGACCATTGTGGCAATGGGGTCCAAACCCCCATCATCACAGTGACCAAAAGGCAAGTGTGGTGTCCATAGCTGAAGCACATTTTGAACATTGTGGCAATGGGGTCCAAACCCACATCATCACAGTGACCAAAAGGCAAGTGTGGGGTCCATAGCTGCAGCACATCTTGAACATTGTGGCAATGGGGTCCAAACCCCCATCATCACAGTGACCAAAAGGCAAGTGTGGGGTCCATAGCTGCAGCACATCTTGAACATTGTGGCAATGGGGTCCAAACCCCCATCATCACAGTGACCAAAAGGCAAGTGTGGGGTCCATAGCTGAAGCACATTTTGAACATTGTGGCAATGGGGTCCAAACCCCCATCATCACAGTGACCAAAAGGCAAGTGTTGACAAAGTAAGAGGTGCAACTGCCAAACTGCATGGATGATTCCTGGTCACAGAACAACAAACACATCAGTGGCAAAGTAGTGTATGTGTCCCATTGCAACATAAATTGGGGGAGCCAAATCCTGCAGTGCAAATAAGACATAACTTTGGCCATGTGCAGACAAACAACACCCATGGGGGCTGACACCGTCAACAATCATCAATGACACAATGACAGAAGTGACCATCCGAATGCAGACCCACATATTTGCACCAATGGGCACACACATGCAGATACCCTGTGGAGACTGCAGATGTGAGGCGAACAGATACCATACCATGGCAGCAATGGGACACACAATCAACAATTAGCACCAAATGAGGGCTCCCGTACCATCAGCCTGGTCATGGAAGTGCCAACGGAATCATCAGCACAGATCCAACACACTTGTATAGCAATGTTGCACTGACAACACAGATGAGTCCTTCCCCATTGATGCCCAAACCTGCATGTTCACTGGAGATGGCCACACGGTCAGGGAAGTAGACGAATAGAACAATGGCAGGCACAACAGATGTGCAGGGGTGGAAGCCACAGATGTGAAGTTGCCAATCTAAGTAGGAAGTCTCATTGCCAAATACTGAACACATGACACCCTCAGATGCTGCTATGGATGACATGGATACACCACAGGATAGGACACATAACCCCTGGACCACATGGGTTCCTGCACAGTAACACTTCATTATCATGAGACCAAATATCACCATCACTGCAGCAAGGGCATTGTTAGCATCATCAACATCATGTACATCAGAAGCAAAAGCACTAGAGAACAGAAAGTTGCTTTATTCAGCATATGTGGCATTAAAAGTAGAAGTCCGGTAGAACATAAACAAAGGCCAATGGCCAGTCCATCAACAAAGTTACAAGTGGGTGACAGTGGCAGATGCCACCCTACACATGCCTGCACAAAACCAGGGACAATCCACTAGGAGGGGCAACCGGGGGGGGTAGGCCAGGCACCGCAGGGACAGGATCAGGGCTCACCAGGAGGAAGCAGGGAAGGGGTGGTGGGTGCTGGAGAGCCACTGACAACTGCAGTGGAGGTGTCTGACATGGTGTGTGCCGGCACAACTGGGGGCATGGCTCAGATGTTGTGGGTGCCGGCACGACTGCAGTGGACCCTGCAGATGGAGTGGACAGGTCCGCCACTGCAGTGCCCAAGTCAGACAGGGTGGTAGTGGACTCCACTGCAGTGCCTACCACCAGGGGAGGAGAGTGGGGAACAGGCAAGGTGGGCTGGACAGAGGGGAGGACACCCTCACCACATCAGTGGCACAGACAAGCGCAGCGGGGGTGTGGTGCCGGGAGAGCAAGTGGCAGGGGGAGAAGGCCGGAGCCTCTTGGGGATGGTATATCTGTGGGTGGGGGAACCTGGGGCAGGGTGTGGTGGGGGCACCTGTGGAGTGGGGGCCTGAGGGATGGAGGAAGGTGACCTGGTGCTTGAGCTGCAGGGCGGCGGCGGGGTCTTGCTCTTACCACTCCGGGGGACTTGCGGGCGGGGGCCTCAGTCTGTCTGCACCTGGGGGAGGGTGTCCGGGGGCGAGGGGCACTCTGCTCCGTGTGGGGGGCTTCCTCTTCCCCCTGGATGCTGGGGCAGCTGGATCGGAGGGGAAGAGGCCGAGGTCACTGAGGAAGAGGCGCTGGGTCTTTGGGGTTGCAGGTGAGGCAAGGGAGGGTGCTTTGGAGGGAGAGGCAACTGAGGACTGTGCAGTGCCCGTGGATGCATGTGTGTGTACCAGGGCCCCATCCCCTGTGAGTCTGGTTTCAGTCCCCTGACTGTGCGTGCGTGTGCGTTTAGTTTGTGGCGTGTGTGTCTGTGTGCTGGATGTGTGTTTGCTGGTGTGTGCCTGTGCCGGTGTGTGTGTGCTTGGGACGGGCAAGGTGCTGGGGAGTGTGGATGGAGCAGAGGCAGGAGGGGTGAGGGACTGTCTGAGGAGGGACACTGCTGCCGTCAGGGAGGAGTCCATGGACCTGTTGCCCCTCTGTAGGTCAGACATGCCCGATGAGATGCCCTCCATGAACGACACCAGCTGAGTCAACAGTGCGGTGTGCGCATGGAGGACACTCAGCATGGCTGTCTGCCCTACATGGAGCTGGCGAACGAGGTACACAGACTCCTCACTCAGGGCAGCAGGGGACACAGGGGCAGGGGGTGCGGTGCCTGGGCCAAAGGAGACACGCTCCCAAACATGGGAGCCTCCACGTACCTTGGGAATGGGAGCCGATGGGAGGGCGGTGGTGGTGCTGGTGGTGGCGGGGACAGCAACACTAGCTGGGGTGTGGTGGCTGCTGACACCCGCCGCCACAAGGGAGTCATCCTCCGAGTTGCTCTGGTCCTCAGCTGAGGTGGATGGTGCTGAGGATTCCTCGGTGTGGCTCCCTCGCCCTCCGTGCCACTGGGTCTCTCCGACCACTCCTCGGCTGCTGACCCAGTCTGGCTCTCTGGCTCCTCCTGGTCCGTGGAGCTGTCCCCTTCCGTGGCCGTGGATGTATCTGCAAACAATGGGGAAACAGACAGACATCAGTCACCTGCACCAAACGCACACACCACTGTGAGCACAGCACATCACAGAGCAAGCCCTGGCATCATTAGTTGTACATTGCTAAAAGTGCCCTAACTGAACAGGAGAAGCCAATTGTCAGTCTGATGCCAAGCATGGCACTCACATCCCACATGGCCTTGCACCCATCTGTCTGGTGTCTGTTGGATTGCAACACCACAGTGTGGACACATGCACCAAGTACACAGTAGTTGGACAGTGCAGAGGACACGGTGTGGACACATCACAGCTCTTGCCACTGAGTGAGTACAGGTTTCCGGATGAAAGGGATGCCCAGAGTCAAATAGGAAATGCATGTGATGCATACCAGCGACAGACACCATGATGCACCCATGTCCTGATAGCCAGCGCCACTATGGTGTGCATGTAGCACATGTCACTCCCCTGCAGGACCACAAATAAGTTGACACATGCCATGGCAGAGGCATGACTGCTAAGTCATACATCACTGTCTCAGTGATGTATGACTTGGCAGCCAGACAACAACACTATGCACTGTGTCACAATAGTAGGTCATGGGGAATGCAAGTCCTGGAGCTGCACAAGTGCACATGTACATCCCCCACACAACACATCATCTCAACCCTCATCTGTCCAGGTCACACCTATTGGACATATGGGAGACCTGTGACACTACCCTCTGAACCTGAGCCCCTCACAATTTGCTGTGAATGGGGAACAGCTGCCTGAACATCACATTTCGCATACCCCAGTCTGCACGGGCAGCTGATCAAACACCTATGTGACACACAAGTATCGTCTCCTATGGTCACATCTCCAGGGGCATGCTGAGCCCCTACCAAGAAACACCCCAGCAGTCCTGGCAACTAATCCACAGCACACTGACACAGAGGCAGACACCGGAGGGGTCAAATCACTGTGCACAATGTGTCAGCTGATACACGGGAGTGGGAGTACAGAGTGCATTGCATGGCCTGGAGTAGGTATGACTGTCCTGCTCCACATGAATGAGGGATGTGCCCTGAACAGTGGATAGCTGGCTATGTATGTGTGACACACGTAATCTGCACACTCCTGGGGCCCAAACATTGTTCCCACCCGCTGCATGGGCGTGTGCCACATACCCCAGGCACATGTGGTGGCTCAGCTCAGCAAGTGGACCGCATATCAAAGCAACACGCAGATCACATGTCCAAACCCAGGCGTTGTGTGAACAATGGACCCACCCATGATGCCCACAACAGAGTTAGGGAAACAGATGCTGTCCCCCACCTTTAGTGAAGCAAACTGCAAGGACACAGTCCCAAGTGACACAATTCCCTGAATGTAAGGGCCACACCTGGGTATCAGATGAGCAGTGGGCAGTGCACAATAGAGGGACATGGCTCCTGGACAACATGACTGCTGCACTGTGGCAGTTGAACCAGGCCAGAGGAGGGCACAAAGCATGTAATACAGAGTTCACAGTGCAGTCTTTGACTCACCCCCTCCTTGCTGCTGTCTGGCCTTCAGCTGCCCATCCAGGTCTGGAAACACCACCGCCAGGATCTGGAGCATGTGGGGGATCAGGGTCCGTGTTCCGCCCCTCCTGCGAGGAGGCGACAGCTTCAGCTGGACCCGTGCAATCCTCCGGGTCCAGCCCCGAAGGTCCTGCCACCTCTTCTGGCAGTTGCGGATCCGGCGCTTGTAGACCCCCACGGACCGGACAGCCCGGACGATGTCCTTCCAGATCTCCTGCTTCCGATGGGCATTAACCTGTCAGGATTACAAAGTGAAAAGGCCATTACCACACATGCAACATATCCGTGCATGACACAGTTGTATATACATGTCTCAATCACAGGGGCACATGATGTACACAGGCAGTGCAAAGCTGACCATGGACAGTTTGCCAGACGTCACTACATGGTATCATTGCATGGGAAGTAAAACCATGTTCAAATGCACTGTCACTGCACCATACCTGTCCAGTGCAAGTCACTACACACTATGGGGGTGACAACTACTCAGTGAGCCTGCTAGCCAGTGTCGTGCAGACTCTCAGCCTTGCTAGTCACACAAAATGCACATTCAGAAAGGCAGTGCACAGAACACTCACCTGCTCCCCTGGTGTCCCATACAGCTTGCTGTACTGTGGAAGTAGGCTGTCCAGCAGGGCCTGGTTCTCTTCAAGGCTGAAGGCTGGGGCTCTCTCCACAGTACGTGCCATTGCAGGGTCCAGAGGGGCAGAGACAGCAGCAGTGCAGTGGCAGATGTCATCTTGGAGCATGTAGTGCAGGCAAGTGGGCTCTCAGGGGAACAGCCAGCAATATATATGTGCTGGAGAGGCAGATACTGTCCCTTGTGTCCAAAGTGATAGGTCCAAGTCGTTTGCATCTTCTGAATCTGGCCAATCCATGGAATAGCAGCACCAAAACATGCCCACAGCATCCTTCAAATCTTCAACTTCATGACATACATGATTTTGCAACATTGTTGTGGGTGACCAACTGATTTTCCAGCAACCGACTTGTTCGAAATTCGAAAACGCGTCCGTTGCCAGGCAAGCCCATTGTCAATGGGTGCGCACCGATCGGTCCATTGCGGTACAACGCGCACAGGGGTACAACGCGTACCCGCACACATTGAAAGCAATGGGCCGGCCGGAGGCACCGATCGGTCCATTGCGGTACAACGCATCACTGTACATGTGACTGGCATATGTCAGCATGCCTGTCTCAGATGGACATATGCCAGCCACAGATAGCTCCCAGGGAGTGAGGGGCACACCTACATCACGACAGCCTGTCCAAACCTTATCATAAGGCATGTAAGGCTGCATTTCCTATTGTGTGTATGTTGGTGTACATGTTGTCCTGTGGGTGTCACCTGTGGGCAGCCACCCCCAGGCTGTGCACGTGTTCATGGGGACAGGATCCTGGGTGTTACGTGTACGTGACCACTGTGATGTGCAACTGTTCATATCTGTGCATGTGCCATGGTCACATTTCACAGTGGTGTATGTGTATGTCATGTCACATACCCCGTGAGTCCCATGTGGGACGGTATGTTTGAGCCAGGGTGTCCCAGTGGCACAATAGTGATGGTCCTCCACAGTCTTTGTGCATGTAGTGTTTACAATGTCTCTGATTTCATGTGCACAATGGGAGACAGTCTCCACATCCACGTTGTGTGTGCATGGACTCTGATGTTGTGCGTGTGTGTCACAGACATCCATGTCTGTCCTGCCGTGGCAAGTGGGGCCACTACCTGTGGGGGTCATGGTTGTTTTGCTGTGGTGTATACATGATACTCCATGTAATGCCAGTGTCCATGTGGCATTACAGGGTCCCTGGGAATGTACCTGTCGTTGAGCTGTGGTGCCTGGGGCACATCTGTCCTCACATGTCACTGTGGGGGGTTATTGTGACACGGCAGCAGGAGATGGGAACTGTGACACGGCCTCATGATATCCAATGGGCCAACCTGGGACAAATTGATGCCACCTGTTGGACCGTGTTGACAGATGTTGGCCATGTATGTACCATACATGTCCTTCCGGTACTGCACACTTCCTGTAGTTGTGCCTCATAATGATGTATGTTGGGATCTTGAGTGTGTTCAATGCCGCATATGTGGGGTGACTGACAATCTTGCTTACTTCTCCTCTGCACTGCAGGGCTCCTGCTGTCCATCGGCCATTCCCAGACCTGGCAACGATGGTGGAACGGGACAGCATCCGACGGTACCGCTTCACCAGGCAGCTGATTGAGGATTTGGCAGTGCAGTTGTCCCCACATTTGCAGCCTGGCCGGCCGTATCCTACAGCACTGACCCCCAAGGTGAAGGTGATGGCAGCCCTACACTTCTTTGCCACTGGTACCTTCCAACATACTGTGGCGACTGCTGGTGGGATGTCACAGACCATGTTCAGCCGTGTGCTCCGCGATGTTTTGGCGGCAATGTTGCTCTTCCTGAACCGGTACATCTATTTCCCTAGACTGCGATGACTCACTGACGTGAAGAGTGACTTTTATGCCCTGGGGAGGATGCCGCATGTAATTGGCTCCATTGATGGGACACATGTGGCTTTGGTACCACCACAGGCCCAGGAGCAGGCCTACAGGAACCGCAAGCACTACCACTCGGTCAATGCACTGGTGGTGTGTCTTGCAGACATGACCATCACACACGTGTGTGCCCGTTTCCCTGGTTCAGCACACGATGCCTTTGTGATGAGGAGTAGTCGCATCCCCAGGATGATGGCACAGATGCAGAACCAGCGTGCCTGGCTTGTCGGTGTGTACTGACTTTGTGCCATTGTGTGTGATCTGATCTGTAGTATTCCGCCCACTTTTCCAAGTCAGCTAATGTGCACTTGTCTGTCCATAGGTGACTCGGGATACCCCAACATGCCGTGGTTGCTGATACCCCTCAGGAACCCTGTGACACCTGCCCAGATGCGCTACAATGAGGCACATGGTCGGACCAGGAGAGTGATTGAGCGGACCTTTGGTCTCCTGAAGAGCCGCTTCCGCTGCCTGGACAAGACCGGAGGGTCCCTCCCATATGCCCCTGCGAAAGTGTGCAAGATTATCATCGTCTGCTGCATGCTCCACAACCTGGCAGTGCGGAAGGAGTTGCCTCTCATCCAGGATGACAATGACCAACATCCTCCACCTGTGGAGGATCCTGGCCTGGACCACGATGCCAGTGACGATGATGATGATGATGGTGATGGTGATGTCCGCACACAGCTCATCACCAACTTCTTTAGCTGAATGTGAGTATCCTGAGGTGTCATGTCAATGATGTGGGTTGGCATGATGTGTGGGTGGTGCTCTGGTGCTGTTGGAGTGTGTCCATGGGCTACTTGACTGGATGTGTGTTGCGATGTGTGGTGACAGGTGGGCTGCACTCCCCAACAGTGTTGACATGCTAACTTGGTTCTGGGTGGGTATCTTGTAACATGTATTGTGCATGAGTTTTGCTGTTCTGTCCTGTACTCCATTGCTTTTGACTGTGTGTCATTTCTGTCCTTCACAGGGTACTTTCAGATTCGTTTGGTCAACTGTGTCCACCGACGACGTGATTGCACATCCAGGCTGGTAGCTGTTGTGTCCCTACAGGTGATGTGCGCCACACCCATGGACTTCCTTCCGTCTACAGTTGTTGACTGTGTGCCCGCTGCCAGGTGGGGTTACCTTGCATCTGTAGTGGTTACGGCATGTTGCAACTGTGTAATAAACCTGTGCTTCACTTTGTGATGTGCGTTGTCTGTGGTCACACATTTGACTGCCATTTGCTTACTGCACCTGTGGGCTACTTGACTACAACTGGGAATGGGTGTGGTGTCTGTGCATTGCACCGTCTTCCCTGGCAACATCAGTTTAGGCAATGAGTCAGATGGCCTAGGTGTGTATGTGTCGTGTAGCCCTGGTGGTGTGTCTCCCTCATGTGTGTCACGTTGCCTGTACTCACATGCCTGTGTTGTCCTTACTGTTGCAGTTCGCATACACAGTGTAATTTTGCAGTTCATCATCCCCATAACAGCACCCACGTTGGAATCACGACAGAGGCAAGTATGGTGTATTAGTGTGTTTATTGTGATACATTTGTGTTAATAGTGCATAGGATGGGTTGTGCTGTACATGAATCTTGCAATCCCAAGTTCCTAGGTGAATTGAAAGTCCGGGTAGACAGGATCCCCAGTATCGGGGCCACAGTTGTCTGACACATTGGTCCAACTTGTACTCCCCATGCAATGTGTGGGAGTAGTGTTGCCGTCAACAGGGTGAACAGTCTGTGCACAAAGGCGAACATCCAGAACAGGTTCAGGCTTCCTGGGAGTTGCGCTTGGCCATCGGCCTCTCACTTTTCCCTCCTCGGACGACCCCTCTTCTTGGGGGGGGGGGCCCTCAAGTGCAGGCTGCTGCGGTGCAGGGGACTCTCCGCAAGAGTCCTTCTCCCTCCCTGTGGCAGTTGCAGTTTGTTCGGCACCAGATGTTGTTGGCACACAGGGAGGTGTGGACTGGTTGCTGTTCATCTGGCGGAGGCATTGTAAAATGTCCCTGTGCACCGCCGTCATCTCATGCAGTGCATCCCACTTGGACTCCACGCGGGACATGTGTGAGTCCACACGGGACATGTGTGACTCCACGTGGGACATGTGGGAGTCCAAGCGGGCATGATGGGCAGCCTGCTGCTGTTTAATGTCTCTGAGGAGCCCCACTACCTGGCTGAGGTCTCCGGTGCTGGACTGGTACACATCAGCTATGCGTACCAGTTGTGGGTCATCATGCACACCAGCAATGTCTGCAAGCAGCGACCTCTGTCTCCCACCCCTCCCACCACCCCTGCTGACATGTGCAGTGTGTGCAGTGGCACGCACAGATAACCCTGGTCCACCTTGGGGGTTGGTGGTGGTGGTGGTGTCCATGGCCCCAGGTTGGTCCAGGGTCACTGTGCTGGTGTTGCTCCTTATTCTGTCCATGTCGGCAGGGATGGTATTCGTGGTGACAGTCGTTGTAGGGGTGGGTGCAGGGGGTGCAGCTGGTGGTCCTGCTGGTGCTGCAGCTGGTGGTCCTGCTGGTGCTGCATGTTGACTTGCACCGGATGTGCCAGGTTCTTCATCGTCCGAGGAGGACAGAGGCTGTACGACGCCAGTGAGCTCGGCATCCTCTTGAGCCTGGGACTGGGACTCCTCAGCGTCTGCTGCTGTGTCCCCATCATCACCTGTTTTTGGGAGACACAAACAATGTATGTCATGTTTCTGCAGGCATCAATGGTTGATACACATGACAGTTGTGACTGTGCCTCTGGGTGCGGGCCTGTACATTGCATTGTCCTAAGTCGTCACAGTCAGGGGTTGATATTGGTGTGGCACATTGTCCTGCATTATTTGGGCATTTCTATGTATTTTCTGGGGTGTGAACATGGTCTGCATTGGTTGTGTTTGGTTGACAGCCGGACCTCCTTCCCACCCACCCAGCCAGTCAGTTATCCCACCATGGAACGTGCTTGCGTTGCAGGGAGTGTAAGTTGTCTCTCAGGATGTCAGTCAGTGGTGTCCTGCTGTTTGTTGGTGCACAGTTGCCAGCAGGGCCTTGTGCTCCCCACAGCAGTAGCCAGTGTCAGCCATCTTGTGAGTCCTTCTCCACTCCCTGTGATGTGAGCATGGTTCAGGGTGGTGTTGATGGGACAGTTGTGGGGGTGAGCTATGTCTGTGACTACGACTCCCATCATGCCATTGCCTCCACCCCACTTCCCAGCATTCCCATACTTACTTGCTTTTGTGTGGAGTTCAGTGTGTGTGGGTGTGGGTGTGAGAGCAATGGCAAGATGGCTGACAGTGGTGTCCTGCTGTTGGTTGGTGTGCAGTACCCAGCATGCCCTTGTGCTCCCCACGACACAGCAACAGTGTCAGACATCTTTTATGGGCCTTTCCACTCTCTGTGGGAGGTGCATGCGTGAGTGTGAGCTTGCTGGGCCATGTGGTGGGGGATGTAGAGCTGTGACTACGACTCCCATCATGCTATTGCCTCCTTCCCCCTTCCCAGCATGCCCATGCTTCCTTCCTTTTGACTCTGCTTCCCTGTGGGGTGGGCTGGCTGTGCTGACAGGATGGCTGGGAGTGTTGTCCTGGCAGTTGTTTGGCTAAGAGTCCCAAGAGTGTCCCTGTGCTTCCCACAACATAACCCAGGGTGGTGGTTCTTTGTGAGATCTTGTGTTAGGATGGAGGGCATTGCATTCTACCAGGTGGGTACTGTGGAGTTTGTGTTGGGGGGGTGTGAGGGGAGGTGCTTGTGACTATAGTCAGTGCTGCAAGTCCCCCTTCCCACCCAGCCAGCCAGATATCCCACCATGGAGTGGTGTCCTGCTGTTTGTTGGTGCACAGTTGCCAGCAGGGCCTTGTGCTCCCCACAGCAGTAGCCAGTGTCAGCCATCTTGTGAGTCCTTCTCCACTCCCTGTGATGTGCGCATGGTTCATGGTGGTGTTGATGGGACAGTTGTGGGGGGGGGCAATATGTGTGATTGCGACTCCCATGATGCTATTGGCTACACTGACTTGGCCAGCATACACAGAATTCCTTCCTTTGAGTGGTCTTCACTGTGTGTTGGTGTTGTTGTGGTGGCTACATGTGTGGATGTGTTTGTTAGTTCTATTTGTGCCACTGCCTAGCTGTAGTTGTGGTTGTGTTTGTACATGTGTTGGCACAGTTGGATGTGACTTTTTTGATGGCATGTGTTGTGTTTATCTGACTGACATACACATTTTGGGATGATTCTGTTCTGGTTGCTGTGTAATTGCTATGAGTGCATGGTTTGACTCTCCCTTGACAGTGATGTGTGTGTTTTGTGGCAGTATATTGTGTACATTTGTTGTGTACTCACCAGGCTCTGGGATGTCCTCTAGTCCATATACGCTCACTGGCGGAAGGATGGCCCGCACCTTCTCCTCCCAGGCCTGAGGTATATTGGCTTGGCAGGAGGGCCACTGCCGGTGTATTGGCTGTTGATGTAGTCTTTCTTCAGCATGTCCCGTACCCTCCTGCGCACGTCATACCACCTGTTCTGGATGTCGCTCTTTGTGCGCCGACATGGTGATTGGGCGTTCACCCTGTTGATGATCCTCTCCCATATCTTGGTTTTCTGCGACATGGGGGTCTGTTGGACCAGTGTGCCAAACAGCTGTGGCTCCACCCTGAGGATCTCGTCTACCATGACTTCCAATTCACTATCTAGGAACTTGGGATTCTTCTTGGGGGCATGGTGATGGGTGGTGATGGTGGGTGATGTGTGTGTTGGTGTGCAGGTGAGGGTGTGTGAGTGTGTGTTTTGCTGGGTGTATGTGAGGTAGGTATTTGTTGGTGTGCTGATGGTGTGTGGCTTGTGTGAGGGATGAGCTGTGGGTGTGTGGTTGCTTTCTCTTGGGTGCTGGCAGTGGAATGGCATTTGCTCCGGGTGCGTGTCGGTCGGTTGGATTCGCGTGTTTTTCCGGCCGGATTGCTGCTTTCCGTGCGGCTCGGTCGGTCGACTTTGTTTCGGTACGTGTCGGTCGGATTTTTCGCGCCTTGCATCGTACTTGGCGTGTCGTGCGCCACGGGTACGTGTCGGTCTGTATTTTTTCCGGATCCGAGTCGGTCGGTGCTTTTTCCGGCCCGAATCGGAATCGACCCCTAAGTCTAGTCGGGTTGGGGTTTTAGGTGCTAAGGTTTATGGTTGGCTCACCACTATATTCCGAGGTCCTATCATCCTGTGCATAGCTCTGTGTGTGCAGAATCCCTATAAAAAAATCTTACTCACCCCTGACAAAAGCATCTATGGGCTATACGTGTGAGGGAAAGCAAGACCGCATTGTTGGCATAAAGCAAGGCCGGGACATCACTGGATTTTACTTTTGGTACGTTCTTCCTCTGTGAGGATAAAAAAAGATGCCGACCATTTATATATACAAGAAATAAAATGGAGGCTAGGACACAATTCTGAAGTACACCCCGGGACAAGTCCAAAGGTTCAGTGCGTTCACCCTCTATTCCGTATCTGACTGAAGCACTGACCCCTGATGGAGGACAGAAAGAAATTCTACCAATGGATGGGGCAGACCTATCTTAGATAAAATGCTTCCAAGTTTGGAGTGATTTACATGGTCAATGGCCCTACTAAGGTCCATGAAGGCAAAGTAGAGCGATCCTTTCTTAGCAATCGTGTACTTCCGTATAACAAGATGTAAATTCAAGCAGTGTTCCTGGATCCCTAGACCTTTGCTAAACCTACATTGCACAGGTTTTAAGCGTATCACTTTGCTGCACCCAATCTTCAATCTTATGCAGAATAATACTAGAGGTGGGCGATAAATTTTGATGCACGAGTCGCCAATGGTAAGCTGGCAAGTGTGAGAATTTACATCCTCTAGCATGATTTTTGGGCTCTAGGAGGGCACCCAGGGAGATTATCCCAAACGCGCACTGTCTCGGGCAGTCGCGACTGTTCGCAGTAAAAAAACTGCAGCTCGAGTAGAAAATACACCCTCTGGCACCCTCAGCACAGAACTAGCTCCCGGTGCTAAAAATTAGCGTGAGCAATGCAACATGCAGATTTCTGCCCATTTGCAGAACTCTGCAGAATTTCACAGAGTTTTCATGTAACTCAGCGGAATTCCATGGAGTGAAACTCTGTGAATTCCGTCCCGCCCTAAATAATGCATCCCACAACCTTACCCATAGAATCCTAAAATGATATTGGTCTGTAACATCGGGGGTTCTGTCCTAAATGTCACCCCTTTAGTGTCCAACACCTTCCCCAAATGGTTTAGATTGGAGTAGGAATAGTAAATGTTCACCCTTTAGTGTCCAACACCTCCTCCGAAATGGTTTAGATTGGAATAGGAATAGTGAATGACACCTCTTCAGTGTCTAAAACCTTCCTCAAAATGGTTTAGATTGGAGTGGGAATAGTAAATTTGACCCCTTCATTGTCCAACACCTTCCCCAAATAGGTTTACTTTGCAGTGGGAAAAGTAAATGTCACCCCTATAGTGCCCAACACCTTCCCAAACTGGTTTAGTTTGGAATGGTAATAGTAAATGTTAACCCTTCAATGTCTATAACCTGCCTCAAAATGGTTTAGATTGGAGGGGGAAAAGTAAATCTGACCCGTTCGAAATCCAACACCTTCCCCAAATAGGTTTATGTTGGTGTGGGATTAATAGGTGTAACCGTTTTAGTGTCCGACGCCTTACGCAGAATGGTTTATGCTAGAGTGGGAATATTTATTTGAACCCTTTTTGTGTTAAATTCCTTTGTTCACATGTATTTGTATGCAGTAGGAGTATTTTATGTTATTTTATTATTATTGCTGATATTTAGAAATATAACTAACATAGTAGTTGGTTGTGCATCTGTAATAAATAACATTTTTATTTACAAATTTTCATAGATTAAATGTATGCATCACATTCCTCATTTTTCCCCTTTTTCTAATGAACATTTTACCATTTTTATATTGTTGTGCTTATAGAACAATGTCCATATATTGATTAACAAGGAAAATCTAAATACATTTTTATAATTAAATAAACAATGTAATTATATTTATACAGTATTGTATGCTGTAGATTTTTTGATATTTTTCCCCTATTGTTTAACATTTTAAACATGAATTTATTTGTTTCATGTGCATATATTTCACATAATTGTGCATAATATTTTTAGTATATATCAAATAATTGTACATTTTTAATGCTATTTATACTTCACAATTTGTTAAAATATTTTTACAACATTATTTAACATTGGGTAAATTTGTAATGATTTTAAAAAAAATGTTGTTAAACATTTTAACTTGCATTTCCATTTGTTTATTTGGGGAGGTAGTCTTTTTTTTTGCTTAAATTAGCAGCCATTTTTGTTTTCCGCCACCGTCTATTTTGTAGTCTATTTGTCTTATTTTTAATCTATTTTTCGGGACCCAGCTAGCAGAAAGGTTCTGCTGTTTGTTGGAAAAGGTAAGTGCTTTTTAAAGATATATTGTAGGGTTTTGAGGGTAGGTGGGATGTAGGGGGAGTTCTAGAGGTTATGTATAGTGTTGTTTGTGGGTTTTTACTACATTTAAGGCACTATTCCGATGTTGGTCGGTAAGCCTCTGATAGTTCGTCAAAGGCTCACTGACCGACACATCGCAGGTTTACATTCCGACCGCTGAAGTATAATGTCAGTAGTCGGAGTGTAAACTGGACGGTCAAACCGAATGAGTTCAAGGAGCCCGTCGGCCAGTCGAAAGCTGCATATAATCCCTAACGGATGACGTTTCCGCCGTTGGGATTATGATGTTGGTTTCCAACAGCCTTCCCATGTCGGCCTCTCTGACATGAAAAGGCTGTTAGAGAGCGAATTCGGGGGCCTCTAGCAGGGCCCCCTTCCCCCCTAGCCTTATGGTTGAGGCCCCCCTTCGCATTCTTGCATGTGCCACACGGGGACAGGGATGTGCAAGAACTTCCATTTCAGAATGGGAGCTTGTGCTGCGGGAGGTTTCGGACTGCCGCACAAGCTCCCATTGTACAATTGAAGTTTGCAACCACACCATGTGCGGTTGCATTGGTTCCGCATCCGCGACGATGTCGGTCGGAGGGAACTCGACCAACTCCGACCAACATCATAATGAACTCGTTGGTTGTGATAATTGTTGCGTTTTTTACTAGTGTGTTGGTCTACGTTTTTGAACACTGTTTTAGTAATGTATCAATATGTTATGTTATATTGTATTATGTTACTTACTTTTTGATGATTTAAGGTAAAGTATATGTTGTTTTTTATTTTAATTTTTTTTGTGGTTGGGTATATTCTGCTTCATTTTCCAAGTTTGAATTTCACTTTAAAAAAAAAAAAAAAAGGAAAATCAGTATTGGTGTCCAGTAAACCCAAAATGTGTACTTTGATTTTCCTTCTTTCTCAGACTGCTAGGAGCGGTTCTTTTTTCAAACATTTTGTTAGGTTTTTTATGGTTCCTGGATACTTTTGATTGCTTTGCTGGTTATCTATTGGACTGATGTTATGGTTGCATTTTTTTGGCTTTTGGAAATAATTTTTTCAGTTTTTGGTGGATTATAATTTTTGACTACTTGGATCTGGAGCACAATCTGCTGCTTCTGAACAGTAAGTAATATTTAATGTATTTGTTCTAGGTGGGAAATGTTACATTTTATGTCAGTTTTATGTGATTTTTATTTTAGTATTATATGTTTTATGTGTTGTAATTATTTTTTACAATGGATATCGGGCCTCATTTATGAGGCCCCTTGTGCCACCAGAACGTCACCTTTTGTGACATTCCGTGGTGCAGGAGCCTGCTCCATATTTATGAGTCAGGACTAAGCTGCTTTTTTTGGCCTAATGCTGCCTCATTTATATCGTTCCCTTTAATGCAGTTCTCTGCATTAAAGGGACATGCAATGGGTGTTGCTGGGTGCAATGGGTGTTGCTGGAGTCCCCCCACACATCCATGCACCGTGTGCCAGGCATCACATGGTGCCTGGCATACGGTGCATGGATGTGCACAAAGTGCCTTTTTCTACTGATGCTTTTGCTGCAGCCCTTTTCCTGGGCTGCAACTCAAGCTGCAGTAAAAAAAGGCATTTTATGACCGACCTGAGCGGTCATATCCTAATCAGGCAGGTTAGACTGCGGACTCAATGTCGGACGGTCACCTACCCCATACAATGGCGATCCGACCGACTGCCATCATAAGAAGGGCATTTATTCTTTTTGTAGGGCTTCTGTTAATGTACAAAGCGTAGGTTGGGCTCTGCCTAGTATGGATTGGAAGGCATTGTGCCATCCTTCCACTGCGTTGTTTTGTTTGGGCTTCCTGTGCCAAGTTGCTGTTATAGACATTTCACCATGGTATTTGGAATTTGTGTTGGCGTCTGTGTCTAGAGTGACATAGTCTGCCAACCCAAATGTCTTCAAAATAATCCAATAAGAGACTCTGCTTGTGTTAGTTTTGCTGGTATAAAGGAGCTTCTATAAGTCAGTTGTAGTGGTTAGCTACCTCTGTTACAGGAACATAGGCTAGTGCTATTATTTTCCTGTAGGTTTTAGGGAAAGTTATAGTTAGGTGGACATTGCACTCGTACAAAACCCGTGAAATTCCCCCGTTATAGTTAGTTCAGCTAACTATAACTCGCGCCCGCAATGCACTGCTGATGACGTCACATATTACATCACTCATGACATGGTCAGTGACATCACTGATGACATCACTGACATCATCCAGTGACTGTGTGTTTCTGTAAAGTTTAAATATGTTTAATATATATAGGGAAAGGCGTATTGAAGAATGAGTGGGTGTATAAGCGTCTGAATGGATGATTTAGTAGGTGCGTGACTGAGTCTATAAGTGAGTGATTAAACGTATCTTACTGGATGCATGGGTGAGTGACTAAACTGTGTGAATGTCTGTATCCGTCTGTCTGTTGTTGTGTAAGCAGCTGCATGGGTTTCTGACTAGCTAAATGAGTGTCTATATGGGTTATGGATTGGTTCTCTGAGTATCTATATGGGTGCCTCAGTGTTTGTGTGGGTGGGGTGTGTGTGACTCTGTGCATAGATGTGTGAGTGGGTGATTCACTGGGTGCATGGTTTCAAGAGTGCGTCTGTGATGGACTGTATGGGTGGGTGAGTGTGTGTATGGGTGTGTTAGTGATTGAATGTACATCTCAGTGGTACATGTGTGAGTAACTACATATGTGAAAGGCAGTATATATGTGTGTTGGAGTATTTAGATGGCTATAAGTGAGAGTGTGTGATTGTGAGAGTGGCTATATGGATGAGTGTGTGCTTGCATCAGTGATTGCATAGGAGCGTAAGAATGTGCTAGTATTTTTATGAATAAGTGAGCTGGTGTGTATAACTGTATAGGTGAGTAAATTGGAGTGTGATTAATTATTTGCATGACTGACTAGGTGTGTGAGTACCTCTATGGATGAGTTGCGTTGTGTGAGTGTTTATATAGGTGTATGAGTGCATATGATAGTCCTGTACTGAGTGACTGTAAGTATGAGTGACTGTACGGGTGAGTGAGTAGATGTGTGTGTGTAGACCTAAGAATCAGTGAGTGGGTATGTACTTATTGGTATTGGAGTGTGTATGGTTTTGAGAATGGCAGTCTGTAATTTAGAGTGGGTGTATCAAACGTTATATTAGGGTGTGAGAAGATGCATTAAATTCTCACATGGATGATGTCATCAGTGATGTCATTTGAGATGTCATCAGTGATGTCATCAGTGATGTCACTGACCATGTCATGAGTGATGTAATATGTGACGTCATCAGCAGTGCATTGCGGGGCGCGAGTTATAGTTAGCTGAACTAACTATAACGGGGAATTTCACGGGTTTTGTACGAGTGCAATGTCCACCTAACTATAACTTTCCCTAAAACCTATGGTTTTTTCAGTGAATTTCAAAGGTTTTTAAAATGCTAATTCCTAACTATAACAAGCCTGAAACCTATGGTTTTTTCAGTGAATTTCAAAGGTTTTTTAAATGCTAATTCCTAACTATAACATGTCTGAAACCTATGGTTTTTTTCAGTGAATTTCAAAGGTTTTGTAAATGACAATTTTTAAATGTATTAATTGTTATATTTATTTTTTTTGATACTAATTTACTACATTTTTTTAAACTATTTATTTTTAGATATTTTATTTTTTAAATTACATTGTAATTACATTATACATTACATTACAAAATATACTTTCTCAGAATGAATTACTTTAGTTTAAATACTTTGCAAATAGGCAATAGACTTTTAAGTACAGTAGTTACAGTTGTTGCAATGGGCAACTCAATTTCAAACACAATGCAACATTGAGCTCAATGTGAATTTCTAGCTAAATGCAATTAGTTACTTTATGGATTACTTCTCTAACCACAGGACTGGATCCTAGATTCAGTCCTGGGACATCTCCTGTAAACAGTTGAGTAAAAGCGTTTTGGTTACAGTAGTGATTTTTAAGGAATATTATTGTATTTTAAAAGTTGACACAGAAACTTTTTCACATACAATCACCAATGTTATCCTATGGTAGGAAATTCACTTAGCAGGTAAGTAGTGTTATCGTTACTTTTTCTTACTCAGTGGTGGATCCTGGATCCAGCACTGGTGCATCTCCTGTAAACAGTTGAAAGAATGCGTTTAAGTCATACAGGCGATTTTTAAGGAATATTTGTAGTTTGTAAAAATCAACACTTTGAAACTTTTTTGCTGAAAACCAGACAATGGATTCCTATGGAAGAAAATATAAGTTACTGGTAAGTACGGTTAAAATTACTTTTCAGGGTCAGTGCTGGGCTAAAAGATGCAGCACTGGGTTCTCTCCTGATAACAGGTGAGTAAATCGGAATTCGTATTTCGGCTGATTTTAGAGGAATATTTTAAAGTTCCAAAACTCCACACTTAGAAGAATTTCCAAGTGAAACCAGTCAATGTTAGCCCATGGAAGGAAATTCAAGTTACTGGTAAGTACGGTTAGAATTACTTTTCAGGGTCAGTGCTGCGCTAAAAGGTGCAGCACTGGGTTTTCTCCTGATAACAGGTGAGTAAGTCGGAATTCGGATTTCGGCTGATTTTAGAGGAATATTTGTATGTTTCAAAAATCAACACTTAGAAACTTTTTCAGCAAAAAGCAGGCAATGATATCCTATGGAAGGAAATTCAAGTTACTGGTAAGTACGGTTAAAATTACTTTTCAGGATTAGTACTGGGCTGAAAGATGCAGCACTGAGGTCTCTCCTGATAACAGGTTAGTAAATCGGAATTCGTATTCCGGCTGATTTTAGATGAATATTTTAAAGTTCCAAAACTCCACACTTAGAAGAATTTCCAAGTGAAACCAGTCAATGTTAGCCTATGGAAGGAAATTCAAGTTACTGGTAAGTACGGTTAAAATTACTTTTCAGGACCAGTACTGGGCTGAAAGATACAGCACTGAGGTCTCTCCTTATAACAGGTGAGTAAATCGGAATTCGTATTTCGGCTGATTTTAGATGAATATTTTAAAGTTCCAAAACTCCACACTTAGAAGAATTTCCAAGTGAAACCAGTCAATGTTAGCCTATGGAAGGAAATTCAAGTTACTGGTAAGTACGGTTAAAATTACTTTTCAGGACCAGTACTGGGCTGAAAGATACAGCACTGAGGTCTCTCCTTATAACAGGTGAGTAAATCGGAATTCGTATTTCGGCTGATTTTAGAGGAATATTTGTATGTTTCAAAAATCAACACTTAGAAACTTTTTCAGCAAAAGCAGGCAATGATATCCTATGGAAGGAAATTCAAGTTACTGGTAAGTACGGTTAAAATTACTTTTCAGGACCAGTACTGGGCTGAAAGATGCAGCACTGAGGTCTCTCCTTATAACAGGTGAGTAAATCGGAATTCGTATTTCGGATGATTTTAGAAGAATATTTGCACAATGGTGAAGGAAGGGGCGGGGCCTGAGGTGACATCTGTGCAAACGCGCCCCGTGGCGCATTTTAAGTTGGGGATTAAGTCCCCTTGAATCCTGAGGGTCCCTAGGGGCCAACTAGCCCACCAGGAACCTCCAATATGCGCCAGGGGCTGCGTTGCAGAGACGTGTAGAGAGGCCACACCCCTTTTTACACCTCTCTGCAACGCAGCTCTGTGGCGCTTTCTGGATGTACCTGTTGGGCTGCGCGAATCCTGCCGAAAAAAAAATAATTGTATTTTGTCCTTGTGGGACCCCCTGAGCAAACCTAGGGGGTCAGGGTGTTTCTACCCTGCCCCCTTTGTGCGCTTTGCGCACTTGTTTCTGTCCCTCGGTTCTACCGAGGGACAAAATGGCTGCCAACATTTCCTGAATCGGAATGTTGACAGCCAATTAACATGCAGCTCGTGATCGGGACGGTGCACGCTGGGTGCGCTGAGGGTACGCAGACCCTACTCGGCCATAGATATATCTATCTTTTTACTTTTGATTTTCTCAGCAACTACTGAACGGATTTACACCATTTAACAAAAGGGTTCTTTCTGAACCAAGAACTACCTCTTCGCCAAATTTGGTGTAATTCCGTTCAGCAGTTCGAGCTGTAGCCGTGTCTAAAGTTTCCTATGGAAAATTGCATGGGGAAAACGCGTTTTGGGACCCCCCTTTTTCTCGGCCCCGCTTGACGAATCCCCTGAGACTTTCAGGGTAAGAGCGGACCGGAGCGCCCACAAAGTTTGAAAATTTTGCGAAGATACGTCAACCGGCAAGAGAGTTATTTCAAATAGAATGTCGCGGATTTCCTATGGATAATAGGTTGTAACTATAACTATCTTCTGGCGACCGCCAGTAGATAATATATTATCTACTGGCAGTCGCCAGTAGATAGTTATAGTTAGGACCTATTTTCCATAGGAAATCCGCAACATTCTATTTGAAATAACTCTTGCGTCGGTTGACGAATCTTCGCGAAATTTTCAAACTTTGTGGCCCGCTCCGGTCCGCTCCTATCCTGAAAGTCTCGGGGTGATTCGTCAAGCGGAGCCAAGAAAAAGGGGGTCCCAAAACGTGTTTTCCCTTTCATTTTCCCATAGGAAACTTTAGCCACGGCTACAGCCCGAACTGCTGAACGGAATTACACCAAATTTGGCAAAGAGGTAGTTCTTGGTTCAGAAAGAACCCTTTTGTTAAATGGTGTAAATCCGTTCAGTAGTTGCTGAGAAAATCAAAAGTAAAAACACATATATATTTATGGCCGCGTAGGGTCCGCGCACCCTCCCGATCACGAGCTGCATGCTAATTGGCTGTCAACACTCCAAACCAGGAAGTGTTGGCAGCCATCTTGTGACTCGGTAGAACCGAGGCACAAGAAAAGAGAAAAACTAAGGCGCAAAACAAGAAAAGGGGGCAGGGTAGAAACACCGTGACCCCCTAGGCCTGCTCAGGGGGTCCCACAAGGACCTCCAGGGCGAAAAAAAGCATTTTTTTTTAAAACAAAATCGGCGAGATTCGCGCACCCAGCGCGAATTTCGGCCAAAAATTTAAAAAAAACGAAGCGCGGGCTCCCGCGCTCCGTATTCAAAAAGCCCCCGGGTGGGTCAAGTCCCCGGGGCATGCGGGGGTTTGTTAGTTTTAAATGAGGGGGGCCTCTAAGGCCCCCCCAAGCCCCGGGGACCACCACCCCCGGGGCTTCAACTAAATAATGGTGGCAGGGGGGCACATGGCCCTCCGCAGCCCCAGGGACCGCCACCCCCCGGGGCTTCTTTTTAAAAAAATTGAACACCTGTGTGGGGGGGCTGGAGCCCCCCCACACGCCCCGGGGACCGCCACCTCCCCGGGGCCCTAAATATGCAGATTGGGGGTCCGTTATGGACCCCCCCAGCCCCGGGGACCACCACCTCCCCGGGGCTTTGCAAAGGTTGGGAGGGGGGCCGCGCGGCCCCCCTCCTGGAGCCCTTGCTGGCCCTGGGGACCACCACCCCCAGGGCCGGCTCCTGCAGTGTCCCGGGGTGTCCACCCCCGGGACACTGTAGTTTGCTATATGGCAGGGCGGGAGCCTCGCGGCTCCCGTCCTGTCATTGAAACCTGCTCTCTCTTCCAAAAACCAAAGACAATTGCTTTTCCACATGGGGAGCTGCATCTTAGCAGCTCCCCATGTGGAAAAGCAATGCCGGCTCCCGAGGGACGCGGGGAGCCGGCGGGACCGTGGGGGGATTGGGGACCCCCCCATGGTCCCCAACGGAGAGGGCCAGCCCCGGGGGATGGGGTCCCTGGGGCTACAAGTGGCCCGGGAGGGGGGCCATGCGGCCCCCCTCCCCAAAATTTAATAAAAATTTTTAAAAAACAAAGGCCGTCCCCGGGGGATGGGGTCCCCGGGGCCATAAGTGGCCTGAGGAGGGGGGCAACGCAGCCCCCCTCCATAAGTTTTATTTAAAAAAAAAAAGAAGGCCATGCCCCGGGGGATGGGGTCCCCGGGGCCGATTAAGGCCTCGGGAGGGGGGCCATGTGGCCCCTTCCCAAATTAAAAAAAAAAAAAAAAAAAATTAGGGGGCAGGCCCTGGGGGATGGGGTCCCCAGGGCCAATAGATTTGTAAAAAGAAGGGGGGCCACACAGCCCCCCTTCTTAAAAAAAAAAAAAAAAGACCGGCATTGCACCGGAGGCCACGCCCCACTGCTTGCAGCACTCTGCAAACGCGCCCCCTGGGGCGCTACAGGGCATGTTTGAAGACATGTCACCTCAGGCCCCACCCCCTTCCTTCACCATTGTGCAAATATTCCTCTAAAATCAGCCGAACTACGAATTCCAATTTACTCACCTGTTATCAGGAGAGACCTCAGTGCTGCATCTTTGAGCCCAGTACTGATCCTGAAAAGTAATTTTAACCGTACTTACCAGTAACTTGAATTTCCTTCCATAGGCTAACATTGACTGGTTTCACTTGGAAATTCTTCTAAGTGTGGAGTCTTGGAACTTTATAATATTCCTCTAAAATCAGCCGAACTACGAATTCCAATTTACTCACCTGTTATCAGGAGCTACCTCAGTGCTGCATCTTTGAGCCCAGTACAGATCCTGAAAAGTAATTCTAACCGTACTTACCAGTAACTTGAATTTCCTTCCATAGGCTAACATTGACTGGTTTCACTTGGAAATTCTTCTAAGTGTGGAGTTTTGGAACTTTATAATATTCCTCTAAAATCAGTCGAACTACGAATTCCAATTTACGCACCTGTTATCAGGAAAGACCTCAGTGCTGCATCTTTGAGCCCAGTACTGATCCTGAAATGTAATTTTAACCGTACTTACCAGTAACTTGAATTTACTTCCATAGGATATCATTGACTGGTTTCACTTGGAAATTCTTCAAAGTGTGGAGTTTTGGAACTTTATAATATTCCTCTAAAATCAACCGAACAACGAATTCCGATTTACTCACCTGTTATCAGGACAGACCTCAGTGCTGCATCTTTGAGCCCAGTACTGATCCTGAAAAGTAATTTTAACCGTACTTACCAGTAACTTGAATTTCCTTCCATAGGCTAACATTGACTGGTTTCACTTGGAAATTCTTCTAAGTGTGGAGTTTTGGAACTTTATAATATTCCTCTAAAATCAGCCGAACTACGAATTCCAATTTACTCACCTGTTATCAGGAGATACCTCAGTGCTGCATCTTTGAGCCCAGTACTGATCCTGAAAAGTAATTTTAACCGTACTTACCAGTAACTTGAATTTCCTTCCATAGGCTAACATTGACTGGTTTCACCTGGAAATTCTTCTAAGTGTGGAGTTTTGGAACTTTATAATATTCCTCTAAAATCAGCCGAACTACGAATTCCAATTTACGCACCTGTTATCAGGAAAGACCTCAGTGCTGCATCTTTGAGCCCAGTACTGATCCTGAAATGTAATTTTAACCGTACTTACCAGTAACTTGAATTTACTTCCATAGGATATCATTGACTGGTTTCACTTGGAAATTCTTCAAAGTGTGGAGTTTTGGAACTTTATAATATTCCTCTAAAATCAGCCGAACTACGAATTCCGATTTACTCACCTGTTATCAGGAGAGACCTCAGTGCTGCGTCTTTGAGCACAGTACAGATCCTGAAAAGTAATTCTAACCGTACTTGCCAGTAACTTGAATTTCCTTCCATAGGATATCATTGACTGGTTTCACTTGGAAATTCTTCAAAGTGTGGAGTTTTGGAACTTTATAATATTCCTCTAAAATCAGCCGAACTATGAATTCCGATTTACTCACCTGTTATCAGGACAGACCTCAGTGCTGCATCTTTGAGCACAGTACAGATCCTGAAAAGCAATTCTAACCGTACTTACCAGTAACTTGAATTTCCTTCCATAGGATATCATTGACTGGTTTCACTTGGAAATTCTTCTGTGTGGAGTTTTGGAACTTTATAATATTCCTCTAAAATCAGCCAAACTACGAATTCCAATTTACTCACCTGTTATCAGGAGAGACCTCAGTGCTGCATCTTTGAGCCCAGTACAGATCCTGAAAAGTAATTCTAACCGTACTTACCAGTAACTTGAATTTCCTTCCATAGGCTAACATTGACTGGTTTCACTTGGAAATTCTTCTAAGTGTGGAGTTTTGGAACTTTATAATATTCCTCTAAAATCAGCCGAACTACGAATTCCGATTTACTCACCTGTTATCAGGAGAGAACCCAGTGCTGCATCTTTTAGCCCAGCACTGACCCTGAAAAGTAATTCTAACCGTACTTACCAGTAACTTGTATTTCCTTCCATAGGAATCCATTGTCTGGTTTTCAGCAGAAAAGTTTCAAAGTGTCGATTTTCACAAACTACAAATATTCCTTAAAAATCACCTGTATGACTTAAACGCATTCTTTCAACTGTTTACAGGAGATGCACCAGTGCTGGATCCAGGATCCACCACTGAGTAAGAAAAAGTAACGATAACACTACTTACCTGCTAAGTGAATTTCCTCCCATAGGATAACATTGGTGATTCTATGTGAAGAAGTTTCTGTCAACTTTTAAAATACAATAATATTCCTTAAAAATCACTACTGTAACCAAAACGCTTTTACTCAACTGTTTACAGGAGATGTCCCAGGACTGAATCTAGGATCCAGTCCTGTGGTTAGAAAAGTAATCCATAAAGTAACTAATTGCATTTAACTAGAAATTCACATTGAGCTCAATGTTGCATTGTGTTTGAAATTGTGTTGCCCATTGCAACAACTGTAACTACTGTACTTAAAAGTCTATTGCCTATTTGCAAAGTATTTAAACTAAAGTAATTCATTCTGAGAAAGTATATTTTGTAATGTAATGTATAAGGTAATTACAATGTAATTTAAAAAATAAAATATCTAAAAATAAATAGTTTAAAAAATGTAGTAAATCAGTATCAAAAAAATAAATATAACAATTAATACATTTAAAAATTGTCATTTACAAAACCTTTGAAATTCACTGAAAAAAACCATAGGTTTCAGACATGTTATAGTTAGGAATTAACATTTAAAAAACCTTTGAAATTCACTGAAAAAACCATAGGGTTCAGGGACAGTATAGTTAGAAATTAGCATTTAAAAAACCTTTGAAATTCACTGAAAAAACCACAGGTTTCAGGCACGTTATAGTTAGAAATTAGCATTTAAAAAACCTTAGAAATTCTCTGAAAAAACAATAGGTTTCAGGGACATTATAGTTAGTTGGACTTTTTACTAGTACAAAACCAGAGAAATTCCGCCGTTATAGTTAGTTCAGCTAACTATAACTTGCGCCCCCGCAATGCACTGCTGATGACGTCACATATTACATCATTCGTGACATGGTCAGTGACGTCACTGATGACATCACTGATGACATCTCAAATGACATCACTGATGACATCACTGATGACATCATCCACGTGAACATCTGATGCACCTCCTCACACACTAATATAACCTTTGATACACCCACTCTAAAATACAGACTACCATTTTCGAAACCATGGACACACCAATACCAGTTACTACATACGCAATCACTGATTCCTAGATCTACACACACATCCACTCATTCACCCATACAATCACTCATCAATACAACACTATCATATCCACTCATATACCTATACAGACACTCACACACACCCACTCATCCATGGAGTTACTCACACACCTAGTCAGTCATGCAAAGAATCAATCACACGTCCATTTACTCGCCTATACAGTTATACACACACACCACATCACTTATTCATACAGATGCTAACGCATACTTACTCTCTTATACAATCACTGATACAAGTACACACTCATCCATACAGCCACTCTCACAATCACTGACTCTCACGTATAGTCATTTATATACTCCAACTCTCACATAGATTTCCTTTTACATATGTAGTTACTTAGACATGTACCACTGAGACATCCATTCACTCACCAACACACCCATACACACACCCACCCACCCATACATCTGTTTCCACATGTACTCTTGAACCCATACACCCAGTGAATCAACCACTCACACATCTATGCACAGAGTCACACACCTCCCACCCACTCATACACACACTCAGGCACCCATACAAATACTCAGGCAACCAATCAATAACCCATATAGACACTCATTTAGCTACTGACCAACCCATGCAGCCACTTACACACCAACAGACAGACTGATACAGACATTTACACAGTTTAGTCACTAACCTATGCATTCAGTAAGATATGTTTAATCACTCACTTTTACAGTCAGTCACGCACCTACTAAATCCTCCATCCAGACACTCATACACCCACTCATTGTTCAAAACACCTTGGTGTATATATATTAAACATATTTAAACTTTACAGAAACACACAGTCACTGGATGATGTCATCAGTGATGTCATTTGAGATGTCATCAGTGATGTCATCAGTGATGTCACTGACCATGTCATGAATGATGTAATATGTGACGTCATTAGCAGTGCATTGCGGGGGCCCGAGTTATAGTTAGCTGACCTAACTATAACGGCGGAATTTCTCTGGTTTTGTACGAGTGAAATGTCCAACTAACTATAACGTCTCTGAAACCTATGGTTTTTTCAGTGAATTTCTAAGGTTTTTTAAATGCTAATTTCTAACTATAACGTGCCTGAAACCTATGGTTTTTTCAGTGATATATATATGTGTATATATATTTTCTCTTGGAAGTGCGTAAGGCTGACATGCATCCAGAATGCCAGGGGTGCTCGTTGAAGCCCTCGCGTTTTAAAAATGCAAAGTAAACCGTACCAAAATAACCTACAGGTTGGCACTCTGAGCGGTGTTAGTATTCTTTAATTAGCGTGGCATAGAAAAATGCAGTGTCAAACACATTTCATCTTTCCCAGCCTTTGTCATGACGGTTGAGTAAACAAGAGCTTCCTATTTACAATATTTTTGCAGTTGATACCGAAAACGGGCTAATCCTCATTCCTTAATGATGGCCATATTTCAATATGTTTCACAAATTCAATTACATTCTTTGAACATCAAATGTACAGTCATTCTAATACAACTACAATTCTGTATATAGCATTTGTAAATTAGAAAAAAAAATGAAAAATAAAATGAAATCCTCACATCAAAAAAGCATATGGGGCAAGTGCCCTAATGTTGAAATGCCAGAATTCAATTAATCGGTCATTCTAATACAACTACCACAACTCTGTATGTAGCATTTGTGAATTAAAATACATGATGAAATCCTCTTGTGAAGAAAAATACTGGGCAAGTGCCCTAATGTTGAAATGCAATAAAACATAACAAACATGACCAGTGCCCTAATACTATGCCAACTGGATACACATTCTAAATTCCTAATGCAGCCACACTGTAACAATCCAAAAGACACACAGATGATGGACCGAAGGCAGAGAAAATCAAACATTCGCCCCCAGTCAGGAGATCTGGGTTAAATCCATCGTTCTTTTGATCACCAAGCCATCCCAGTTTAGACCCAGGCATATGCAAATCAGTCTTGACCCTGTGCCTCATGTGAACAGTTAAGCCCAAACTGCCAAGCCAGATTCTCTCTGGACCGGAAACAAGAAACCTGGAACCAGTTTCAGGGCATCACCCCTCATCAGCCAGGCTAGCTTGAATACAGTGTCACAGTGAGCCCAGGACCTATGTCTGGGCATACCCGGCGCACTTAGGGCAAGAAAGCAAAAGACACACAGATGATGGACGGAATGCTGAGCAAATCATACATTCACCACCAGTCAAGAGATCTGGGTTAAATCCATTGTTCTTTTGCTCACCATGCCACCCCAGTTTAGACCCAGTCATCTGCAAATCAGTCTTGACCCTGTGCCTCATGGGAATAGTCCAGCCCGAACTGCCAAGCCAGGACCTCCATGGACCGGAAACAAGAATCCTGGGACTGGTTTCGGGGTATCACCCCTTATCAACATTAGAGCAATGGGTAGGTCGCACACTGTCCGCGGTGATCCGGAACCGTGGGATGACTCTTTGAGCAACTCCGCTTTTGCTCATTGGAGCATTGCCCCTTGGATCTAGCGGTCGGTACATTTGTTGATCGCAATAAGGTATAATCTATATCATTTTGCATGTGGGACAGAACGGCACTAGATGAGATATGTGCTTTTTGACTGTCTCCCTAGGAGTAGTTTATTTCGTTTTTTTTTTCACGGTCCTGACAAATTGCCTTGATCTTCCTCGACTTTATTGCAAGATACATGTTGACCACTATCTATATCTTGAGCTAGTGTGGATCATTTTACCCACCTTGGCCTACAATTGTTTTTAACATAACCTAGGGTTTAACACATTAAACTTAATCTTCAATTCCCTACGAGTTATTTTTAATACTTAGCACTCTACTCACACACTACTCCCTCACCATCACACTCACACTTCACAAATGGCAGCTCAAAAGAACTCCGGAAAAGAGCCCCCTCGCGAGGCTCTTGGGCATTGCAGCTCTGGCCCAATGAGGAGCTGCCCAATGATGAAGCAGGACACCCCTTGGGGTGTGTGAGGGCTCTTACTCCTGAAGGATCAAATCCCGCAGACTTGATCCCTCAGGAATTTACTGACCTACCTTTCAATAGGAACTGCACACCTTCTTGTTTTCCTGTCCTTTTTGGGGGCTTGTGTGCTGGACCTTTATTCAGCCTTCTGTCCCTCCTTGAATTGAGTGGCACAGTGAGCCCGGGACCCACGCCTAGGCATACCCGGCGCACTTAGGGCGAGACAGCTAAAGACACACATTTGATGGACAATCCATAAAATATAACAGCAACTAAAAGTTGGACATAAACAATACCAATATTAGACTTAAATACTGATGACATAAATGATCCAAAAAGTAATTCATGTATATATATCTTAGCTCTTTTGCATTCCATGTATATCCCAATAGGATTGGTACACGTTCCTGTGTCAGTGGCTGCAAAACAATATAAAAGTGTGTTACTAATGTTATAAAGATCATAAACTCTTATTCAGCTGATAAACAATCATAAAAGTATACAGACAGAGATTGCATTATTATTGATACAATAGAGTGTACATTACCTCGTCTGTATTCAAACCACGGGGCTAGATAGTACCTATTTTTAAAATGTATCTGCTTTCTAGTTGTCTCAATCTTATTTCCCTACTTATCCCTCTGGGTAAATTCAATAGCTGACCTAGAACACTATATGTCAGGAGGCTCTGGCGCTTGCCGGATTTGATGTCCATGTTCCCTGAATCTTGTTTGGCTTATCAACCCTTTGATAGAGAGGATCTTACAGAGAAAACCTTTGTGTAGACTTCCAGAACTGCCTTCAGATCTTCCCTCTGCTGCCAATCCAGCATCAACTTCCCACTCAACTCCTGAAAGAAAACAAGAATTAAAAAGGATATGTTCTAAATCAAAACAACACATGTGCACTGTACCTATTACTGAGAAGACATGATTGTAAAAAACCCATAGAACATATGTTGTTTAAACTTTTCCTTTGGACAGTCTGAACTTGCCTCCTAGAGACAGAAAGATATCTGTTTCATAAAGATTTTGGATCTACTCTGCCGAACATTTAAAGATTTTCTACATCTATCAGGTTGTCTAATAGTGACATTTCCCCAAATACACCAAGGTAATTATTGGTGAAAAGTACAACAATCTGGCAGTTTAGTTTAGACACTCGTAGTGTGCAATTTGTTTGCCGGGGTCTCTTGGTTTCAGTGTTCTCTATATTTGTTTGTCTATGTACAAGGGTCCTCGTAGTGTGAGCCTAAAGTCGGAGTTTCCTTTCCATGCTGAACCTTGCAAAATAGGGAAGTCATCCAAGGCTGCATACTACCAGACCAGACGACCAACCTAGAAGCTTTACCAACCTATCTCTCTCACTCCTAACCCCCTTTACCCTGGATAATAACCGCTAGTGTTTGTTGCGGCCAACAGTATGCTAAGGGTTAGTCAACAGGCGACTAGGAGGACTACCTTTGGTCCTGCAGACGCTGACATTCAGGTGAGTGGATCTTGACAGTATTGACATAGAGCTATTGCAATTGAAACAAAATCATTACAATGTGTTTACATCTTTTTTCCTGGCTTAAATGTAATTAGGCCTCAGTTAAGCCTTTATGCCATCTTTGTTTAAAATGGATGCAGCATCATGATTTTCATTCTCTTTTTTAGTTGCTTGACAAAACATGTAGCAAGAGCTGCATTGTTTATTTTGTACACTGTATTGCATTAAATCACAATCACTTTCTGTTGGTTATGTAACTAGTTTGTTCTAACATCTCTGGATAACATTAGGTCAGACAGGGTGGATCAATATTCCTGTAGCGGTTTAGTGCTAAAATGGTAGGGTTATACGACATTTAAAAAATATGAATTAGGATTTGCTATTATGATTTTCACACCATGCTGACTTTGTAGTTTCAACGATTTCCTATGTTGAAAATGACTATATAAATCCTTGCATTTGCGGGTAAGACAGATCTTTTGGGTCTCTCCTAATGATGCTGCCTGATCTTCAATTGATTTGCTGCATATTTGAGACTTAGCCATTTCCCCTCATTTTTATTCATTACTGCATTGTTCTGTATTTGAGTGTCTTAATGGAAAGAACTTTTCTGCAGCTCAATAAGATTACTGCTGCATTTGGATTTTTCTATGTTCTACCTTCATAGTTTTTCAAAATTTCTGAACTCTAACTCCCTTTTTGAGTAAGACCTTTCCTATTGACTGTATATGACATGCTGTTTTGAATGTTGTCTTAGGGACACAATACCTCATATGTTTAGGGGTTATTACTGCCCCAAATCCCCAGAGTTTTGGATGTGCCACTGTCATGCAGGTTTTCTAGGGAACTGCGGGCCCACATTGTTGGTAGCAGAAAATGGTTTTGATAAGATGAGAGGCCTTAATTGAGATCATTTTTGTGCCTAGTTTGGGTTTTGTTTATATTTCCAGAGGTTTGATAACTTGAATTATTTGCAGAAATCCAGTGTTCCAGTGCTATTCCTGAGAAAAGGATTGTGAGTATCTATGTGGGATTTATAGTTTGAGAGTGTGAGTTAATGTTCAGTCATGAATTGTTAAACTGCATGTGAGAGTTTTGGTGTTGCATGGTTGATTTGGGTTTCAATTGGTGGTTTCATTACCATGATTTTGATGTATTTGTCATACTTGTGAAGTGCGTCAAAGGAATTTTGTTTATTTTGGTGAGTTTTAGATTATTTTGTGCGAGAATAAAGGGCGAGATGAAGAAATTGATTCAGATGAGGAAGGTAGTTTCCTAAATGACCTGCTTAGTTCTAGACCTTCTCCTTATACAGATGGTGTACAGGCACAGCACATCAGTACCTGATTTGGGTGTGGGAAAACCAGATATGAGTACATAAGAAATAACAGCACTTGATAGCACAAGTGAGAGTGTTTCTCCTAAGAGTGCATTGTCAGTTTTGCCTGGTTCTAGTGCGATTACAACTACTGTGGTTACAGTAGTCTCTGTTATTGAAGCTATAGCTACTGTACCATCTAAAAACATTGAAATTAATATTGCTAATTTAAAAAATGAATTTGGGGAGATTTTGCAAGGCGTAATAGACACAAAAGATTGCTCATATTTAATTCAGATGAACCAAAATATTTGATCAGAGAAGCTCCAATGTGTGTGACTAGGCTCATGATATGCTTGAAGATTTAGCAGAAGAATGTGGCGCTGATTTATACAATGCTACAAGTTTGTGTAAAAACTTTAAAATAGAATTGATTGAGGCAGAAAAAGAAAATATCAGTCTAATGACTCTGCGAGCAGCACAATAAAGACTAAGTGGATCACATAGAAGATTGGAGAGATTTGAGAAAATACATGGACAAGTGGAAGATGAAAGTTTGCTCGCAAAAGAAAAATAAATTGATACGGAAAAGAAAGTGAATATAGTTATGAGTGAACCTGAGACAGTTTTTTTTTTCTTTGCAAGAAGTACATGGAGATATTTATGTACATGTTCCTTCGTCCAGGGGTTATCTCTATGTTTTTACAAAAAAAAATCCAAAATTGAGAGAGGAACCAGACAGATGGACTGAAGTTAAGAGATTAGTAACTATTTCAAAAGTGCTTTGGGTTGCTTCAAGTAGGTTGTTTGAGATTGTTGTTACTAGTCATTTGTGCATGAATTGCAAAGCTGCTGTTGCATGTTCAACAGAGGAACCGTCTATAGTTCAGCCTAATAATGCCCAAGCTTCTCTGGTTATGGAGCTATTACCAAGCAGTGAGAAATCATTTGAAGAAGAAGGTGCTATAAAAATAGGTGAATTGAGAGAAATAATGAGAGCCACAGAAGAGCTGAACGAGTCATGCATGCAAATTATGAAAGGCTTATGCAGATTGATAGCAAATACAGTGGAGTTGAAGAGCCAGAAAGGGAGAGTATTAGTGTATTAGCATTGCTGTAACGTATCTCAAATATTCAGCAGAGTGTGATGTGTTGCTAATGCCATTAATGAGATACTTAAGTATGCTATAAGGAGACATTGATGGTTATGCAGACGAACCAAATTCAGAAAGGTCACTTCGAGTTGTGAGACACAAGGTATGTAAGAAGTTGGGATGAGGAGCGATATGGTGCTGATGCAAATGCAAACTAGGGGTAGAGGGTTTGTGAATATTTCTGGAACTAATTTGAATGTCAATTTGCCTAATATCACCACTGTTTGTCATTTCTATGGGAAAATTGGCTAATGGAAGCACAAATGTATTCAGAATCCATATTGAATCCAAAACAATTTTGCACCTCAGGTGCAGCAGAATGCATATCAGTCACAGATTCAGTTTACTGTCTCCACCAAACAGACTCCTATGCAGGGTATGCAAAAATCAGAGAAAACTCCATACCAATATGCCTGTAGCTTCTGTGTTGCAGCAAAACATTAGAAAATAAAATGCAACATTATCCAGGGTTCTAACAGAATCCATAGATATAAGAAGTGATTTTCCTAGTTCTCACCAGGATTCTCAATGATGGTGTCTGAGGGGGAAAACTTATTGCATGCTTGGTGCAGTCCTAGAGGTAGGCCAGAGTCAGCGATCCATAGACATGAGGTGAATGGCCACCCGTATCATTTCTAATCGATACTTGTACTGACCACTCCACCGTTCATTTTATTGAGGTTCCAAATCTACCTTTCTCAGGAAAGAAGTCAAAGTTGTAAGAATAAGCAATAAACACATTACAAATCAGGTATCAGCAAATGTTCTCTTTAAAAAAGGGTCTATGTAGAATGATCACCAATTCATACTGTGCAATTCGAGTCTGGTTAATTTACTTTGCAGAGACTTGCTTTGCAAGTGGAATTGTGTGATTTATTCCACACTGGATGGTGTTGCAATTGAGAACAAACATAAAGATTGAGGATCAGATTTACTAAGGGCTTGCATTGTCCTTGTTTGAATAAGTCATCACAAAGCAACATAAGTCCTTAACTGGGATTTACTATGCCATGCAAAGCCTCTTTGCGTGGCTTTGTGTGATTTCGTAAATACAAAGTAACTCAGCAAAACGCATATCACTGCCTTGTGTTAATTTGCATCAGGTAGACATTACATGGATGGAGCAGGAAAGTTCCCATGTATTTTGATGCAAACTCAGATTTACACAGACGTGTAAACCTGGGTTTAAGCCAAAATGGTACGCTTACCCAACAGAAGAGTAACAAAGAGAAATGTATTTAGAGCTCCTTGTTAATTCCTCTTGTCACACTACATTCTGCAGCACACATTTGCACAATGGTGTTAAGAGGCCTTGGTTGGTGCTGGGCAGCACACAGTACATCAGAGCAAGGAGAGAACAGAAATGCTAAATATGTTTGTAAATATGGAGCATTTCTGCCTTCTTCCTTTAGCACAACTTAGCACAGCACAGGTAGTTGGCCTGCTGCATTCTGTTGCATGGTAGAATGGTAAATCTGCCCTTCAGTGTTTAAAATGAAATCACAAGAGTTGAAAGTTCAACTGTTTCTAGTTTTTACTAAAGATGACCTGCCTCTTGATTTAAAAAACACACTGAAAGAAGAGGTATGGATTTCACAGATAAAGAGATAGGATTAATAAAGAGTGCAGAACCAGTTAAGATACAGATCAAGCCTCACGGTACTTATCTGTGAATTTGATAATACAAACTTACACAAGAAGCAGAAGAGGGAATGAAGCCTTTTATAGAGAAAATGTTAGAGGAGAGTATTTTACAAGAGGTGCTTGGTAGTCCTTGTAACTCACAAGTTAAGGACATTAAAAAACTGAATGGAAAGTGGAGAGTAGTTCAAGATCTTCGGAAAATAAGCAAAATTGTAGTTCCATAATGTCTGGTGGCACCAAACCCTGCTATAATTCTATTCCAAAATCGGCCGGATACAGAATGGTACGCAGTCATTCACTTATGCCAAGCAGTCTTTTCCATTTCTCTATGCAAGGATAGCCAATATCTTTTTGCTTTTTGACTCCTCAATAAAGTCTTTGAATAGTACAGGATCTCACACTGGTATACATAGAGTCCCTCATTCTTTAGTCAGATGCTAAAGAAAGATTTGGAGAGTTGGTAAATGCCCTGTAAGTCAGTATATTGATGACCTTTAAATGGCATCAAAGACAAAAGAAGATTGCTAGTTGGATGCAATTGCACTCTTGATCCATCTTGAAGACAATGCTCATAAGGTTTCAGCTACAAAGATGCAGTACTGGAAAAAAGTGTAAAAATCAAATATTTATCTTTGTCAGCACATTGAGATAGGAGCAAGGAAATCCTGAAAATGAATCCTCCAGCTACCTAGAAGGAAATGAGGATGTTTTGGGGAATGGTTGGCTACTTTGGTAAGTGGTTTCCAAATTTGTTCCTATTTGCGAAACCTTTACTAATGATTACTTTAACATCTGTTGCCATTTGATGACAAATGCATCTAAACCTTCTGAGAGCTCAGAGAAAATCTTGGTAGCACACCCACTCTTGGAATGCCTGATTACAACAAGCTGTTTTTTCTTTCCTGGCATGGCATGAAAAAGAAGGGTGTGAGCTTTCAATATTCGTTCAAAAGCATGGTGACGTAAAGTGGACTGTCTATTACTTCTGTGCTTCCTTATATCCAGCAGCAGTAGTTCTTCCTGGTTGTTTGCAGTCCGTAGCCACACGGTTTAATAGAGTGAAAGCAGTCTTCATTGAGATGCCAGTTTATCATTGGCTCAGATACATCCTGTGATTGCCTGATTGTTTTCTGAATGAGTTGAGGCTTATCCAACCAGAAGAAGTAACAGTATGACTGTGGTCAAACTGCTGTTGGGGGAAGCTGATGCCACTGTATGATGTGCCTACTTTAACTGAGACAGACTGAGAAACTCTTTTGAACCCCTTAATTTCTGGAGCATCTCCTTCCCAGTGCTGAGACTTTTTCTTGGCTGTTTGGGGTACTTTGCACTTCGGCCTCCATACGTTTTTTCTACATAAGGTATCAATGTCAAATTACAAGCTGACCTCCAGCACACGCTAACATATAATGTCATTAACAGCAATCAAAGGTTAACAGTTGTCTTTCTCCTTTTTATTTCTTTTTTGATCTTTTATCAAGTTGTGTACATTTTTTGCTAACACGTTTTTTTTGGGCTCAAATGGGGAAATGTCTTGTGACTTCCTCAGGTCTTAAAGAAGTACAGTAATGCTGTACATTGTTTTTGTGTATCACTGTTCATCCCAGCATTGTGACTTCTGTGTAAATCATCATTCAGATTTAGACAATCTTAGCGGCGTTCAGGCAGTGGAAAACCATGTACAAAATATAGAGCATATGCCAGTTCAAAGTACTAGTGCAGATATTTCAAAATTTTCGTGATCAAAAGTAGAGTCTTATTTGCAAATTGGGAACAGCTTCTGACTTGGCACACGGTTAAAACACATCTTAATTGTGTCTCTTTCCCAGTGAAAAACCAGGTGATGAAATCCTAATAGAGGAATCTCTCCTTGTGTTACCTCTATGTGTGCCCCAAATGATATTGATTGTGATGTCCACCCTATATTTATAGGTAGAAATTATGCAGGGAAAGGATAATGAGTGAGTATTCGTACAATACCTACATTCTCTTTCAAAGTTCCTATTATAAATGGGACAAATATCAGCCCAGGCCACAGCATCAGAATCAAGTATTGCCATGGGAAGTATTTTAGCATTAAATGAAATCATGATCTAATCTCAGGACCGGCCATACTTTATAGTCGGTTGTATTTCCGTCCCGCTCTTTTCTCTTGATTCGCTTATAGTAATCCTTAATTTCTCTTGTTATGTCTTTCTAATTTTCATTGCATTTTATCAATGTGTAGGTGGATTCCCAGTACAGGGCTCCATAAGTACAGAGTCACTTTTATATTTGTACCCGTTCCTTAAGGAAAATATGGAGTAACATATGATTAGTTATTTAACTCAGACGCCCCGTGGATTACAAAATGCTATACCATGGCTAAAACTAGGGTAAATTGGAGTGCAGTGGGTTCTTTACAGTTCTCCCAAACATATGGACAATGGCACTTAAAAGGTTAAAAATGAGGTCCTACAATTGATGTGTACAGCTTTACAAATTGAGCAAAAGATCCATTGTAGTTATTGACCGGAAGCAGTTGGTGTGGTTGAAGAGATGAATGATAGTGCCAAATCGAAACTTGTCAAAATGTGTGCTCCGACAATTTTAAATGGTCTGATGCTCTTCTTCTTGTTCTCATGAGCATTAGAAGTACTGCATACAAAAAGACCGTTGTCTTGCCTCACAAAGTCCATATCAGCAGTGCTGCGTGGATTTCATATGTTCCTTCAGCAGCACATGTATCATTAACTGATTATATCATATTAGACTGCTATATAAGTCTGGCTGATAAGGTGAAATCAGCAGGCAAATTTAGTTACACCATCAGAAAAAGAAGTCCAGAGTCACACACTGCAGCCAAGGGACTGGGTCCTTATCAATAAGCATATCTACCAAAAATTAATTAGAGCCACAGTGGAAGTGGAATCACATCAAGCCGTGATTGAGGCTAACACTGGTGTAAAGTGTACTGGATTCCCACAGTGGAGTCTTGCAGCTCACACAAAGAGAGTGAAGGCTGCAGATGAAGAAGTGGTGACTGATTCACTGAGTCAAGCTCAAATTTGCTGTCTGGTTCCAGAGGGGGAGAGAAGAAACGTTTGATGAAGATCCTGGTGAAGGTTAAAGTAGCCAGAATGAAACCCAACAGATTGAATATTAATATTGGGCCCCATTCACAGAACTAACTTAAGACAAAATCCTAATCTTACTACCATTTTGGTATTCACAGAAGGCACTTACTCATTTTGGTATTCACAGAAGGCACTTACTCATTTTGGTATTCACAGAAGGCACTTATTCATTGATGAGTAAGTGCCTTCTGTGAATACCAAAATGAGTAACTTACTGATTTTGAGTAACTTACTCATTTTGAGTAACTTACTCATTTTGGTATTCACAGAAGGCATTTACTCATTAATGAGTAAGTGCCTTCTGTGAATACCAAAATGAGTAAGTGCCTTCTGTGAATATCAAAATGAGTAACTGTCTTCTGTGAATACCAAAATGGTAGTAAGTTTAGGATTTTGTCTTAAGTTAGTTCTGTGAATCGGGCCCATCGTTGCAAAGTCATGAGCAACAAAAAGAAACTGAAATACCTGTTCTAGTTCATGAAAAAGTAAAGCTAAAAATCCGAGACTCAAGAACCCTTAAGGGAAAGCGGTTCAAAGTGAGTCAAGTTGCTGATCAAGACAGAAGTCCAGGTGCCAGTGGAGAAGAAGATTCAGCAGTAGTCACAAGTGAAAATACAGAAGTTGAAAAGGCGCATTGAAGAAATAAGTGACCTGCATCTGTGAGAAGCAATAAAAGATTGCACTGGGAGCTCAATGATCAAAAGCAATCAGAGGTGAACCAGAGAAAATTGACATTGATTCTGAGAATGGTGAGAGTGAATTTCCTGTTGCCAAGAGACCAACTAGAGAAAGAGTGCCAAATAGAAAGTGCACAGCACTTGAATGGGATTAACTAGTATCTGTGGACAGTGATGTAGATGAAAGGTCAGACATGAAGTTATTGATTTAACGAATTGTTGCTAATTCATCTTTCAAAATAATCTAGAAGAAGAACAGCCACCTTGATTTTTGCTAACCTTGATTAATTTAGGCTGATATTTTGAAATTTACAGTGCCTGGTTGATATGTTTTGTACCATAGGTAACAGGGTTTCCTGATTCCTACGAACTGCAAAAAAGAAGAAGATTTAAAAATAAGAGTTTGATTCCTGATTTCTTTTGTGCCCAGTGAGTTATATTCTGTACCTCTTTTTTTCCTTTGTAGAACATGGTATAAAGCAGACGCTTTAAGATTTCTTGTATGTGTTCCTCGATTATATCATTAATAGTTTTAGTTGGCTTAATGTTGTGCTGATTTAACGATTGGATATGTCTCTCCTTCACAAGATGAAATAACTATCATATATAATTCTTGGACTTGGCCCTCTCTGCAGGGTTCCCCCAAAACTTTTTACCTCCACCCCTCCTGTTTTCTGAATTAATTTTTATTGATTTTAGGACTTTACTGCTAACCAAGGCTGAAGTGTTTTGTTCTCTCTCTCCCTAAAACATGATAAAATTGATGCATAAGAATGAGGCTCCCGGCCCACCTCATTAATCATTACTCCTGTTGGAATATCATTCTCCACTTCATTTATCCTGCTTGAATATCATCCCCCAGGATAGCCCCGGGCCACTGTGCGTGTGAAGCTGCACTCAGCTGTTGGAACGGGACCCGCTAGCATGAGGAGCTGTGCACCCAGACAATGGAGGAGCCTGACAGTGTGGCAGGGCCTGGCAGCTGCAGGGCAGCATCCCTGCTACTCGCGGATGGAGCAGTAGTACAGGAGGTCTGCTGGGCCTGGCTCCACTCCCAGCATCCGGGCAGTGAGAATGCAGGGCTGTGCAGTATCGGACTGCTGCTAACGCAATAACGTGGCATGGGGAATTGGGTGGAGAGGTGATCTTCATCCCCCAGGCTGCAAGAGCGATGACCTTCCCAGCCTGCAATGGATGCTCTTCTTCGGGGACCTGACTTTCCTGTCCCCATCCTGATGGCCGCTGCAATGGAGGACTGCCTTGAATGGATGTCCTCCAAGGCAAGTATGCGACAATCCTGCACTTGACCCCTTTGCCCACCCAGAGACAGTGATACTACATCAGGACCACCCACCCAGGCCCCGGGGAATAAGAGCTCCTGCTGATTAACCAAGGAGGGAGTTAGTAGGAATGGCGCCCCACCATTGTTTCTGCCCTTGAGAGCTGGCATTATTGCAGTTCTTTGCCCATGAGGAGTGTGGGGCTGAGCGAGGCAGCGCCAAGACTTCTTGAGTAAGCGGGTTTGGGCTGTTCAAGGAGGGGATCCTCTGTGGCACACACTTGCAGCTGTGCAAAGGCATGAGAGCTACACTGAGATATCTGTGACTAGACCTAATGCTCGCCCGCTACCCCTGGCAATCATCATGGGCAAATTTGCACACAGAATTGTTTGTAATGGAGGAGCACCCCCGGGAGACCATGGAAACACAGGGCCTAGGGAATAGACACAGCAGCCTGAGGGAGAGCATACGGCTGCAGACTGCTTTGATGCCATTATGCAGGCAATATGAGACTCCCAATTGCCCTGGAGCAGAAGATAGATGCAATGACATAGAAAACTTATGGACAGGGTGGAAGAAACTGAATCCAGTCTAGCCACTCTGCAGCCCACAGTAGCTATGCTGCAGCTCCCGATCAACAAACTGGCAGGAGATTAACTGATACTACAGGAGAGGGCAGACGACGTGGAAGGGTGATCCTACCACTATACCATTAGGGCGGTAGGCCTGCCAAAACAAATGAAGGGGCACTCAGGTGAACAGATCATGGAGGACTGGCTACCGCAAATGATGCTTACAAATACTCAGTCCAAGTTTTTCAGTATAGAGAGAAAGTATTGTGTACAGACCAGGCCCCTCCGCAAGGTGCTCCTCCAGGACCAATGGTGGTGAGGTTGGTGAACTACAGAGACCGGGACGATATTCTTCAACGGAGTTGAGCCACAGCCCGTGGGACAGGAATGGTCAGAAAGTACACCTGGCAGGAGGCTGCGGGCCACAACATCCCTCAGCTTCTCTCTCTTGCCACAAGACCAAAGAGGGGACGTTGGCCATCAGAACCATTACAATCCACAAAAGTTGCTAAATCATTTTAAAAAGGGAGAAGAGAGTTGGGGCTAAGACACACCCTGTCTCGCTCCCTTTTTGACAGGGAAAGGCTTTGTCAGTTCTGCCATCTGGCTGCATTTTACTTGTGCAAAGTTATTCTCATGCAAACGCCTAATCATGCTTAGCAAGTAAAATGCGGCACCCCCAGATCAGTCAACAACTGCCAAAATTTGGAGCGATAAACCAAATCAAAATCTGATCAACAAATACTACATATAACCGTCCCTGCCCTAATAAAACATATTTCCAATAAAGTAGCTGGAACCGAAGCACCTGATCTAGTGTACTAGTCCGCTCTCTGAACCCGGCCTGCAAGGGTGAGAGTATCTGCATAGCTATCATCCATTCTTGGAGCATTTTCAAAATAACTCTTGAGAAGAGTTTTTGGGTACTATTGATTAAACTAATGGACTTATAATTAGCCCGGATGACCCAGGCTCCCTTCTTAAAAATGGGGATAATCTCAGCCCTTCTGAGGGGTATAGAAGCACTCCTCATTATTGCGCTAAATACAAGAGAAAAATAAGGACCCCACACCTCATATCTTCTTAAACAAAAAGTCTCCTGGAACCATATCCAGTCCTGGGGCCTTGTGGGGGACAATTTTATAACTTTCTGAGACAACCTCCTTATTACTAATCACTAAGGGTCACCCATGGTGACATATGGGAACGATTCTGTACTATTCCCAATAGTGGTTACGCTACTACTAGGAGTGGAGGTTTCAACACCAGATGGTAAAGTAGGGGCCTGATTACGATAACAGTGGGACCGTCACCATCAGGCCATCAATGGCGGCCCCACCGCCATCGGACCCTGCAGGACCGCTTACCGCATTACGATGACAGGCAGGTAGAGGGATGGCAGAGAGACTCGCATCCGTCGGGCTCAAGGAGCCCCTTAGGCAGTCGGAGGGACTGGAATCCCTACAATAGTGGCAGTGCCTTGTCAGGCACCGCCGTAGGGATTAAAAATTCCCTTTCCGCCTTCCAGCGGAAAGAGACTTTGGGGCCCCTAGCGGGCCCCCCTTCCCATCTGGACTGCCGGTATGGGGTCTGGGGGGCATGGTGCCCTCTAAATATCCCTGCACCATGTGGCAGGCACCGCATGGTGCCTGCCAGACGGTGCAGGGAGAGTCACAAACAGGCCACAAAACAAGCCTCAATGCTAAGAGGCATGTTTCCAATGGTAATTTCGCTGGTGGGTCCGCCGACTCCCTGTCGGCTGGTCTCGCTCCCGACAGGATGGCTATTGGACGCTTGTCTGACTGCCATCATAATCAACACCTAGGTTCCTGGGGTGAGTATAAGTTGGAAAAATGAACAATCCAAGCTGCCATAGGTATATGGTTTTAAATTGGGGGGATACCCTTCAAGGAGCCGGAGGCAACTATACTACAAAAGGAGCATGAATCCTCCCTTTTTGCAGCTGCCATCAGATTTTTCCACTTCCTAGTCTCCCACGTTCTCTTGGCCTCCCGTAAATAAGCTTTATATACCTTCCTAGCTACTTGATTCTTAGACTGATTTTGCAACTTAATGGCAGATGATAACGCCCCTCTAGCCGTTATACCATGCGGGCTTAGGGAAGGACCCACAGCTGCTAATTGCAATCAGTCATGTAGAAACATGTGGAGTCATGTCTTTAAGTGGGATGAAAAATGTGTTGACTCTCTAAAAGGGAACATGTAAAGTACATTTCAGTGATTCCCATAGTTTGCTACCTGACCAGTATTTTGGTTTCTCTCTGAGATGTAATTGTATCCAGATATATAACACAACAACTGACCTACAGCTAAAACCGGTCAGTATGATTGGCTTTGTCAATGGTTGTAAGCTGTTTCACATAAATGAGTAACAACAAGGATTTGCAATGAATAATTAACCTTCACAATGTTTCAATTCTGAAATTTCAAAAGTATTGAGGCCTGTGGAAGGGGTTTTGGCCTTCCGTTATATGTGCTTTATGTTAGATATATAAATATTTTTCTCTGCAAATCTGGCCCATCGGCAGATCTTCAACTACCTCTCTTTCCTCTTCAGCGCCCTCTTTTCAGTATTACCTGAATGCATTTTACTGCATCTTCCTCACTTCCCCACTTCCAAACATACACTGCACTCACTCACATTTAAGCAATTTATTTACTTTTGCTTTTGCCCTGTGAATATTTTTCCATCTGTGCACCTCCCTTCACATTCATTTTCAGAAAATTTCAATTACAACTGGAATACATGACCATTGTTCTGTGTGCTCTGCAGAGAGGCCAACCCACTGACAGGAACTTTGCTTTGGCGTCAGCGTCAGAGCTCTCAATCAAAGTCCCTCATAAACACCTACACAGTTCAAAGTATGCACGGAAATGAAATACAGACTGAAACAAAACATGATTAAATAGCTAACTCTTGAGGGAGGCAAGATTAAGTAAAACTTGAATAAGAGAGGAACTAAATCACTGACATGCATTGCCATGACATTTTTAAAACTCAATCCATGTTTTTGGCATTAATGTTATTAAGGGCATGAAGACAGGGCCAGTTTTAATTTCATACAGCAGATAACTGTCTACTGTAAGCACAAAATATTGAGTCAGTAATATCGACTGGCACAATTATCGAGTTGGAAATATCGTGACACAGAAATATCATGAGCAAGAATATTGTAGACAAGAATATCGATTTTAAGGTAAGTAATATTGATTAAAACATTTTTAAAAAGTCATTGATATTATTTGCAAAAATATAGTTGTTTGCAATATCAATTTTTTAATTAGTGTTATGTATTTTAGTATATATTTTAAATGTATGTGATGTAATTCTTTTGTATAAGTATTGTTTTTGTGTTTTAATATATGTTTTAAATTTTTAGGGGCTGATTACGATGCAGTAGGAAACAGCTCCGACCCTTGGTCGGAGCCGTTCCTGCGGCATCATAATCTCCTGTTTGGAATAATTTCCGACCGACCCATTTTGATGGAGTCGGTCGGAAATAAATACAAACAGGATTTGAGAATGGCTCACGACGGGCTTGAAGATCCTGTCTGCCATTGGGAAAGCCTCCTGTAATCCCAAGGGCTGCTCTTTCCGCCCAAGGGATTACAATGTTGGATTCAGACAGCCTTTATGTGCCAGCCTTTCTGACACAGAAAGGCTGTGGGAACTCAGCTTTGGGGGGCTCCAAGCAGGGCCTCCATAAGTGCAAGGCCTCTGGATGGCGGCCGAAGGGACACCTATGGTGCTCCCCTGTTGATTCCTGTATCCGGTGGCAGACACCTAGAGGTGCCTGCCACAGGGTGCAAGGATGAACTGCAACTCAGCTCTTTACAATGAGAGCATGCATTCCTGTCAGAATGCATGCTCCCATTGTAAAGAATAGGAGTGCGACCGAACAGTTTTCGGTCACATCCTAATCTCTGGTTTGGGACCGCCGACAGGAGGTCGGGTCGGTCCCAATTCTACATCAATGTCGGACAGACTCAGGTCAAGGTGAGAAGTAATTTATTTTTATTAATTAATGATTAGTTGTTCATTAAGATTAGTTAATACATTGATAATTAATTATGGCAGTTGTGTAATTTTTCTTAGGTGCGGTGTGGGGTTAATAGGGGTAAAGGATGGGAAGTAATTTATTTGTAATTAATAAATGATTAGACGTTAATTATATTAATTAATTAATTTATAATTCATTATGGTAATTGTGTATTTTTTTAGGTGCTGGTTGTGGGGTTAATAGGGTAAAAGGTGGGAAGTTATTTATTTTTAATTAACTAATAATTAGTAGATAATTAATATTAATGAATTAATTGACAATTATGTTAATTATTTAATTACAATTTTTGGGGTGTGGGTTTTGGGTTTATAGGGGTAAAGGTTGGGGAGTAAATTCATTTATAATTAGTTGTTAAATTCTATTAGTTATTTCATTGTATTGTGCAATTAATGTTTTTAAAGTTCAATTTTAGGTGCAGGTTGTGGGGATTATAGGAGTAAAGGATGGGAAGTTAATTAATTTTAATTAATTATAATTAGGGCTCCCGGTTTTATAGTATTTATTTTTTGGACATTTCCGTCTGTATTTATCCATATTTATTTTTTCCTAAATTTATCTGTATTTATCCACATTTATTTTGGGTTTTGTGGAAAAATTAAGCTGAAATTAGTATATTTCCTCATTTATTTAACCGATAAATATGCATTCATGCTTTAGTGCCTGCCAGGTTTCAATGCTGTGAACACCCGTAGAAGATAAATCATGGCACTTATATAACAATATGCAAATTTAAGTATCAACCTTTTGCATATCTACTGCTGTTAAAGCCTCTTTACTAAAATTCCTTTCTTTTTTAACCCTCCTACCTATCAATCCACACAGCTACTGGCCTGGCAGTAATGACATACAGTATTTAGAATTACTCAAAAAGCAACCCAATTTCCATTTTTATCCACATTTAAAAATTAATACAGACAAGAAAGTAAATGTTTTCTGTCTGTATTTATCTGTAAAAATCAGTAAAAACGGAAAACAGGGAGCCTTAATTATAATAAGGCTCCCTGTTTTATGGTATTTATTTTTTTAACATTTCCGCCTGTATTTATCCATATTTATTTTTGGGCCATCTTATTGGTATTTATCCATATTTATTTTGTGTTTCAAGAATAAATGTAGGTGTAAAATGGTATATTTCTGTGTTTAAATAACTCTTCGATGTGCACTCAACATGGATGCCTGTCACGTTTTAGCAAACTAAGCAGTCACGTAGAACAAAAGACTACACTCACCGGTACATATTAGCATCATACTACAAATGTATGTTAGCATATGCATGTATTTAAGGAAATCTCATCCTGTATTTTAACCCGCATGCTGTCTGCCTGCTCAGCTGTTGCCTAGAATTCATGAAAGGCAGCATGGAGTGTTTCTCACAAGAGGCTACATTTTCAGTATTCTTCTGCTTTTAAAAATGAATACGGACAGGAAATACTTTGTTTTCTGTCTGTATTTATCTGTAAAAATCAGTAAAAACGGAAAACCGGAAGCCTTAATGATAATTTGGTTTTTAATTATTAATATTTGTTTAATTGATAATTAATTATGTTAACTGTGCATATACATGTATTTTTTTTTACATTTTAGATGTGGGTTGTGGGTTTTGTAGGGGTATGGGGTGGGAAGTAAATCAATTTAAAGCAATTAATATATATTTTTAAATTAATAATAATGATTAATATAATACTTAATTGTATAGTGTGTTTTGTGGGGGTATATTGTGGAAATTACATTAATTATAATTAATTAATAATGAATATTTAATTAATGAAAAACAATTAGTAGATGAAAATTTATATTATGAGTTTAAAAAAAATGTAGGTGCAGGTTGTGAGTTTTGTGGTGTTATAGGGTGGGAAGTACCTAAAGTAAATTTATGAAATAATTAATGTTTTTGTTAATAAATATTTTCTAAATAAAAATATTTATTTGTATGAAAATCATTTTTGTATGGGGACACTTTCTTTTTGCTTACCTGCCTGCCTGTGTTTGTGCCACCATTGTGACGCCAGCGGACTCCATTCCCCACAAGCTACCAGGCCCCCAGGAGGGGGAGGAGCTGGCGAACGTGCTCAAAAGTGCCGCTGACATCCCACGGCGCGGGACGCTTTCTTTTTGCTTACTGCCTGCCTGTGTTTGTGCCGCCGCTGTGATGCCAGGGGACTCTATTCCCCACAAGCTACCAGGCCCCCAGGAGGGGGAGGAGCCACCAAATGTGCTCAAAAGTGCTGCTGATATCCCGCGGGACGTGCGCGGGCCGCGCCCGGGCAAAGCCCAGGCCAAGGGCGGGCCCGTCTGTGCCCGTCAGAGGCCGGAGAAGGCTGGGCTGGGCCTACTTTCTTGGCCTTCTGACTCATTTCCACTGGACATCAGAGAACCATTAGGACCCAGGATTTACCATTTCCCTGCCTCTACATCAGCTCTGGCTCCAGTCCTAGATTCAGCGGCAGTAGTAGAGGTTCAGGTAGCGAATCAACGCATTCCAAACTAATTTTAATCTCAGCTCACCGGGACTACCTTGTGGGTCACTTGTGGGTCACCTGGTTAAAGTACCAGCAGTAGATGGCAGCAGTAGATCGAACTGGCTCCATATGGGGAAATGTAAGGGGCCTATAGCACCAGCGGGGGCTCTAGCCAGCACCTTAGGCTCAGTGGCGACTGTGGATTAGTTTTGCAGCGGGCCGTATCGGAGATTGAACTGGTGAACAGGCGCCTTTCTAGATCTCCTGTAACCTCCCTTCACCCCACTCCACTTGTGCACAAGGATCTGTGGACCGTATTCATGAGGATTGTAACAACTCCGGGACTCAAGAACTAGACGGACCGACCAGTTTGGATAGTGGATTAACTGGGCAATCAGTGCCCCTTACACCGACTATCGTGGTTAATAACCCTAGGGGAGACATTGCACAACTGTGCATTGGAGAAGCGGGGGCCATGCCTGTTGGTCATCTTGTTAACCTACCAGCGGCTGCACTCGCAACTCGAGGGAGGCCAGGAGGTGTCGAGCTGGTTAGCCAAGGGATGGGCACGAAAAGGAAGGGCCAGCCACCAGGGGGGAAAGCTAAAAGACCAAGAGCAGATCCGACACCTAGGAAGACCATAGCTGATCAAGGTTTGACCAAAGCAGACTTAGGGGCCGATTCCGATCTCGGTCGGAGGCGCACCCAATACCATTCGGTCGGGAAAAAAGCCATGCGAAAGCCAGTTTCCCGACCGATCCGTACAGCACACCGAACGAGCAAGTACGATGCGCACAACAGCAAAAATTCCGGCCGAGCCGTACTCACCCAAACCAGGTCCTGTTCTCCGACCGAGGCGAATCCGGAAACGCCGAATCGAGTCGCACGGAAGGGAAAATGCAGCCCCGTCCGGCCGGACAAGTACGATGCGCTTCCCGTACGCGCCGAACCCGTCGCTATGCACGGCACGTCAAAGCATCCGGGAGAGGCGCACATAAGCTCCAAATCGCGCCACAACACGATCCACGGCTACGAGACGAACACGGCACCGACGAGGACGACGCGAAGCGACGAGGACGAAGCGAAGCGACGAGGACGACGCGAAGCAACGAGAAGGACGAACGACACGAACCAACCATGAATCCCTTCGTCCCGATCATACCAATATTCTACATCTACTACCGGAACAGGCACGGACGCGTACGGCGCAGAAGGTAAGTCAGACACCAACCACAAAACACATACAACACGTACACGACACATCACACACATACACGGGGAATCTGAATATACTTACACCAGCAACAGCAGCACCATAGGGGCGGGATGCCCATCACCAATGCCACATATGCACACAGGGGCCTGAATGCGTGCCACCACCCCAACCCAGAGGGGGCTGGATGCCTACCACTACTACCACCCTTAGCCAGGGGGCAGGATGCCTACCACTACTACCACCCTTAGCCAGGGGGCAGGATGCCCACCACTACTACCACCCTTAGCCAGGGGGCAGGATGCCCACCACTACTACCACCCTCACCCACGGGGGGCAGGATGCCTACCACTACTACCACCCTCACCCAGGGGGCAGGATGCCTACCACTACTACCACCCTTAGCCAGGGGGCAGGATGCCCACCACTACTACCACCCTTAGCCAGGGGAGCTGGATGCCCACCACTACTACCACCCTTAGCCAGGGGGCAGGATGCCCACCACTACTACCACCCTCACCCACGGGGGGCAGGATGCCTACCACTACTACCACCCTCACCCAGGGGGGCAGGATGCCTACCACTACTACCACCCTTAGCCAGGGGGCAGGATGCCCACCACTACTACCACCCTTAGCCAGGGGGGCTGGATGCCCACCACTACTACCACCCTCACCCACGGGGGGCAGGATGCCTACCACTACTACCACCCTTAGCCAGGGGGCAGGATGCCCACCACTACTACCACCCTCACCCACGGGGGGCAGGATGCCTACCACTACTACCACCCTTAGCCAGGGGGCAGGATGCCTACCACTACTACCACCCTTAGCCAGGGGGCTGGATGCCCACCACTACTACCACCCTCACCCACGGGGGCAGGATGCCTACCACTACTACCACCCTTAGCCAGGGGGCAGGATGCCTACCACTACTACCACCCTTAGCCAGGGGGCTGGATGCCCACCACTACTACCACCCTCACCCCCGGGGGGCAGGATGCCTACCACTACTACCACCCTTAGCCAGGGGGGCAGGATGCCCACCACTACTACCACCCTCACCCATGGGGGGCAGGATGCCCACCACTACTACCACCCTTAGCCAGGGGGCAGGATGCCTACCACTACTACCACCCTTAGCCAGGGGGCAGGATGCCCACCACTACTACCACCCTTAGCCAGGGGGGCTGGATGCCCACCACTACTACCACCCTCACCCACGGGGGGCAGGATGCCTACCACTACTACCACCCTTAGCCAGGGGGGCAGGATGCCCACCACTACTACCACCCTTAGCCAGGGGGGGCTGGATGCCCTCCACTACTACCACCCTCACCCACGGGGGGCAGGATGCCTACCACTACTACCACCCTTAGCCAGGGGGCAGGATGCCCACCACTACTACCACCCTCACCCACGGGGGCAGGATGCCTACCACTACTACCACCCTTAGCCAGGGGGGCAGGATGCCTACCACTACTACCACCCTTAGCCAGGGGGCAGGATGCCTACCACTACTACCACCCTTAGCCAGGGGGCAGGATGCCCACCACTACTACCACCCTTAGCCAGGGGGGCTGGATGCCCACCACTACTACCACCCTCACCCACGGGGGGCAGGATGCCTACCACTACTACCACCCTTAGCCAGGGGGCAGGATGCCTACCACTACTACCACCCTTAGCCAGGGGGCAGGATGCCCACCACTACTACCACCCTTAGCCAGGGGGGCTGGATGCCCACCACTACTACCACCCTCACCCACGGGGGCAGGATGCCTACCACTACTACCACCCTTAGCCAGGGGGCAGGATGCCCACCACTACTACCACCCTCACCCACGGGGGGCAGGATGCCTACCACTACTACCACCCTTAGCCAGGGGGGCAGGATGCCCACCACTACTACCACCCTCACCCACGGGGGGCAGGATGCCTACCACTACTACCACCCTTAGCCAGGGGGGCAGGATGCCTACCACTACTACCACCCTTAGCCAGGGGGGCAGGATGCCCACCACTACTACCACCCTTAGCCAGGGGGGGCTGGATGCCCACCACTACTACCACCCTCACCCATGGGGGGCAGGATGCCTACCACTACTACCACCCTTAGCCAGGGGGCAGGATGCCTACCACTACTACCACCCTTAGCCAGGGGGCAGGATGCCCACCACTACTACCACCCTTAGCCAGGGGGCAGGATGCCCACCACTACTACCACCCTCACCCACGGGGGGCAGGATGCCTACCACTACTACCACCCTTAGCCAGGGGGCAGGATGCCCACCACTACTACCACCCTTAGCCAGGGGGCAGGATGCCCACCACTACTACCACCCTCACCCACGGGGGGCAGGATGCCTACCACTACTACCACCCTCACCCAGGGGGGCAGGATGCCTACCACTACTACCACCCTTAGCCAGGGGGCAGGATGCCCACCACTACTACCACCCTCACCCACGGGGGGCAGGATGCCTACCACTACTACCACCCTCACCCAGGGGGGCAGGATGCCTACCACTACTACCACCCTCACCCACGGGGGGCAGGATGCCTACCACTACTACCACCCTTAGCCAGGGGGCAGGATGCCTACCACTACTACCACCCTCACCCAGGGGGGCTGGATGCCTACCACTACTACCACCCCCACTCATAGGATGGACAATGCATGACACAACAAGCACACCACAACCTAGGGAATGCAAGATTAAGACATCCCCCCACCACCATGACAAGCGTGTGTAGGCTGTGTCAAATGCCTACAACACCGAACATGACTTTCAACATACAATGTGACCCCCTAGCACATGTGCCACACATATATGTGTGTGGCACCCACAATGCAAGCAGCCCATGACCATTGTGGCAATGGGGCCTAAACCCCCATCATCACAGTGACCAAAAGGTAAGTGTGGGGTCCATAGCTGAAGCACATTTTGACCATTGTGGCAATGGGGTCTAAACCCCCATCATCACAGTGACCAAAAGGCAAGTGTGGGGTCCATAGCTGAAGCACATTTTGACCATTGTGGCAATGGGGTCTAAACCCCCATCATCACAGTGACCAAAAGGCAAGTGTGGGGTCCATAGCTGAAGCACATTTTGACCATTGTGGCAATGGGGTCTAAACCCCCATCATCACAGTGACCAAAAGGCAAGTGTGGGGTCCATAGCTGAAGCACATTTTGACCATTGTGGCAATGGGGTCTAAACCCCCATCATCACAGTGACCAAAAGGCAAGTGTGGGGTCCATAGCTGAAGCACATTTTGACCATTGTGGCAATGGGGTCTACACCCTCATCATCACAGTGACCAAAAGGTAATTGTTGACAAAGAAAGAGCTGCAACTGCCAAACTGCATGGATCATTCCTGGTCACAGAACCAAAAACTCATCCGTGGCAAAGTAGTGTATGTGTCCCATTGCAACATAAATTGGGGGAGCCAAATACTGCAGTGCAAATGAAACATTCCTTTGGCCATGTGCAGACAAACAACACCCATGGGGGCTGAGACCGTCAACAGTCATCAATGACACAATGACAGAAGTGACCATCAGAATGCAGAACCACATATTTGCACCAATGGGCACACAAATGCAGATACCCTGTGGAGACAGCAGATGTGAGGTGAACAGATACCATACCATGGCAGCAATGGGACACACAAACCATGATCACTGTGCTGACCGATGACCTAGGAGTCCCAGGGACAGCAGGGGAAACACACCAAACAACATACAGCCAATGGCACACCCAAGATATGCCAATGCAGTGGTGCAGATGCACAAACACAAACAGGCAGACCAACACTGTCATCATACACAGCAGGTGAGGGGTGGGGGTGCCAGTGTCCCCAGGCAACCACACAACACATGAGGAGAGCTGAATACCAATCATACAGATGTGCATACACTGCCACACTAAGGTAACTCATGGATCCAAATCCCCTATGTGGGCAAGCAGGCATTGTCAGGTGAGAGGGAGCACAAAACACACATGTCACACAGGCACGTAGGAACAACAACTGACACAGCAAGTCACAGACACACCACAGCACCACCCCCAGGGCCCCCACAATGTGGTGACCCTGGGCTGAATAAAAATACCACTGTGATGACAAAGCTAAATGTCGTTCACACTGTGAACCACAGTCAGGTGTCCTGAGCAACAAACTACCATCACACCTACACAAGCACAAATCAATCAGCATGGCCAGTAAGCCAAGGCCAACATGGAGGCAGGGGCCTAGCCGGGCAACAACTCTCATCTGCACACACTCAACACCACACCCCTCGACCTCCAACAATGTGCAGCAGTGAAGTACACATGCACTGGTGACATTGCACATGCACCCATGACTATTCCAGGGTGGTGGGTGGGAACCAAGGTGTAGAAACACATCACACATGGACACTCAACAAGACTCCTGAATGTCTGACACACTGCACACTACGCTGTACATGGACATGACGGCAATACCACACCGACCAATGGGATCCTAGCCACAGTCACACACCAATGAAGAAGCCAAGGTCACCCACAAAGAACACACATAGACAACAACCAACATTGCAGCCCGGACCCTGAGGAGTGCCAGCAGTCACACACACAACGTGTCACAATCACTGAAAGATAACACAAACTGGAAATCACATGACAGGGGCAAACAACAAGTGCCAAGGGGAAACCTGACTGTGACCCATCTGCGTCTGCACACAAACTCAGCCCTGACAGCAAACACACCTATGGGTGACACCCTGATGACCAGTAATGTGCCATGCACCCACATCACAGAGAACACAGGGAGAAGAATTTGGGGGAACATAGCTCAAGTCAGCAAGCATCACAAACAGGTACAACACTAGGGATCACAGCATGCGCAGATGAATGAAAGTGAACACACAGACATGCACATACAACACACACCTTGGGCGCAGGCAATGTCACACGTGTACACACTGCCATGAGGGGACTCCACTCCTGTGTGAGGAAAGCTGTGCCATATGTTGCCTCAGTAGGGCCCCATCATGTCAGCTGAGCACTTGGTCACACAATCAACAATTAGCACCAAATGAGGGCTCCCATCACATCAGCCTGGTCATGGATGTGCCAACGGAATCATCAGCACAGATCCAACACACTTGTATAGCAATGTTGCACTGACTACACGGATGAGTCCCTCCCCATTGATGCCCAAACCTGCATGTCCACTGGAGATGGCAACACGGTCAGGGAAGTAGACAAATGCAACGATGGCAGGCACAACAGATGTGCAGGGGTGGAAGCCACAGATATGAAATTGCCAATGTAAGTAGGAAACCCATTGCCAAATACTGAACACATGACACCCTCAGATGCTGCTATTGATGACATGGATACACCACATGATAGGACACATTCCCCCTGGACCACATGGGTTCCTGCACAGTAACACTTCATAATCATGATACCAGATATCACCATCACTGCAGCAAGGGCATGGTTAGCTGCACCAACAACATGTACATCTGAAACATGAGCACTAGAGAAAAGAAAGTTGCTTTATTCAGCATATGTGTTGTTTGATAACGACGTCCAGAAGAAATTAGAGCAAAGGCCAATGGCCAGTCCATTGTCAAAGTTCAAACAGGGTGACACTGGCAGATGTCACCCTACGCATGCCTGCACAAAACCAGGGACAATCCACTAGGAGGGGCAACCGGGGGGCAGGCCAGGCACCGCAGGGACAGGATCAGGGCTCACCAGGGGGAGTCAGGGAAGGGGTGGTGGGTGCTGGAGAGCCACTGACAACTGCAGTGGAGGTGTCTGACATGGTGTGTGCCGGCACAACTGGGGGGCATGACTCAGATGTCGTGGGTGCCGGCACAACTGCAGTGGACCCTGCAGATGGGGTGGACAGGTCCGCCACTGCAGTGCCCAAGTCAGACAGGGCGGTAGTGGACTCCACTGCAGTGCCTACCTCCAGGGGAGGAGAATGGGGAACAGGCAAGGTGGGTTGGACAGAGGGGGAGGACACCCTCACCACATCAGTGGCACAGACAAGCGCAGCGGGGGGTGTGGTGCTGGGAGAGCAAGTGGCAGGGGGAGAAGGCCGGAGCATCTTGGGGATGGTATATCTGTGGGTGGGGGAACCTGGGGCAGGGTGTGGTGGGGGCACCTGTGCAGTGGGGGCCTGAGGGATGGAGGACGGAGACCTTGTGCCTGAGCTGCAGGGCGGTGGCGGGGTCTTGCTCTTAGCACTCCGGGGGGACTTGCGGGTGGGGGCCTCAGTCCGTCTGCGCCTGGGGGAGGGTGTCCGGGGGCGAGGGGCACTCTGCTCCGTGTGGGTGGGCTTCCTCTTCCCCGGGATGCTGGAGCAGCTTCATCGGTGGGGAAGAGGCCGAGGTCACAGAGGAAGAGCTGCTGTGACTTTGGGGTTGCATGTGAGGCAAGGGAGGGTGCTTTGGAGGGAGAGGGAACTGAGGACTGCGCAGTGCATGTGGATGCGTGTGTGTGTTCCAGGGCCCCATCCCCTGTGAGTCTGGCTTCAGTCCCCTGAATGTGCGTGCGTGTGCGTTTTGTCATTGGCGTGTGTGTCAGTGTGCTGGATGTGTGTGTGCTGGTGTGTGCCTGTGCCGGTGTGTGTGTGCTTGGGACGGGTAAGGTGCTGGGGAGTGTGGATGGAGCAGAGGCAGGAGGGGTGAGGGACCGTTTGAGGAGGGACACTGCTGCCGTCAGGGAGGAGTCCATGGACCTATTGCCCCTCTGTAGGTCAGACATGCCCGATGAGATGCCCTCCATGAACGACACCAGCTGAGTCAACAGCGCGGTGTGCGCATGGAGGACACTCAGCATGGCTGTCTGCCCTACATGGAGCTGGCGAAGGAGGTACACAGACTCCTCACTCAGGGCAGCAGGGGACACAGGGGCAGGGGTGCGGTGCCTGGCCCAAAGGAAACACGCTCCCGGACATGGGAGCCTCCACGGACCTGGGGAATGGGAGCCGATGGGAGGGCGGTGGTGGTGCTGGTGGTGGCGGGGACAGCAACACTAGCTGGGGTGTGGTGGCTGCTGACACCCGCCTCCACAAGGGAGTCATCCTCCGAGTTGCTCTGGTCCTCAGCTGAGGTGGATGCTGCTGAGGACTCCTCGGTGTGGCTCCCCTCGCCCTCCGTGCCACTGGGTCCCTCCGACCACTCCTCGGCTGCTGACCCAGTCTGGCTCTCCGGCTCCTCCTGGTCCGTGGAGCTGTCCCCTTCCGTGGCCGTGGATGTATCTGCAAACAATGGGGATACAGACAGACATCAGTCACCTGCACATAACGCACACACCACTGTGAGCACAGCACATCACAGAGCAAGCCCTGGCATCATCAGTTGTACATTGCTAAAAGTGCCCTAACTGAACAGGAGAAGTCAATTGTCAGTCTGATGCCAAGCATGGCACTCACATCCCACATGGCCTTGCACCCATCTGTCTGGTGTCTGTTGGATTGCAACACCCCAGTGTTGACACATGCACCAAGTACACAGTAGTTGGACAGTGCAGAGGACACGGTGTGGACACATCACAGCTCTTGCCACTGAGTCAGTACAGGTTTCCGGATGAAAGGGATGCCCAGAGTCAAATAGGAAATGCATGTGATGCATACCAGCGACAGACACCATGATGCACCCATGTCCTGATAGCCAGCGCCACTATGGTGTGCATGTAGCACATGTCACTCCCCTGCAGGCTCACCAATCAGTAGACACATGCCATGGCGGAGGCATGCCTGCAAAGTCATACATCACTGTCTCAGTGATGTATGGCTTTGCAGCCAGACAACAACACTCTGCACTGTGTCACAATAGTAGGTCATGGGGAATGCAAGTCCAGGAGCTGCACAAGTGCACATGTACATCCCCCACAACACATCCTCTTAACCCTCATCTGTCCAGGTCATACCTATTGGACATATGGGAGACCTGTGACACTACCCTCTGAACCTGAGCCCCTCACACTCTGCTATGCATGGGGAACAGCTGCCTGAACTTCACATTTACATGCCCCAGTCTGCATGGGCAGCTGATCAGACACCTATGTGTCACACAAGTATCGTCTCCTATGGTCACATCTCCAGTGGCATGCTGAGCCCCTACCAAGAAACTCCACAGCAGTCCTGGCGACTAATCTACAGCACACTGACACAGAGGCAGACACCTGAGGGGTCAAATCACTGTGCACAATGTGTCCGCTGATACACGGGAGTGGGAGTACAGAGTGTATTGTATGGCCTGGAGTAGGCATGACTGTCCAGCCCCACATGAATGAGGGATGAGCCCTGGACTGTAGGCAGCTGGCTAAGTATGTGTGACACACGTCATATACATACTCCTGGGGCCCAAACATTGTTCCCACCCGCAGCATGGGTGTGTGCCAGATACCCCAGCCACATGTGGTGGATCAGCTCAGCAATTGGACCACAGATCAAAGTAACACGCTGAATACATGTCAGAATACAGGCATTGTGTAAGCAATGGACCCACCCATGATGCCCACCACAGAGTCAGGGAAACAGATGCTGTCTCCCACCTTGAGTCAAGCAAACTGCAAGGACACAGTCCTAAGTGACAGAATTCCCTGCATGTAAGGGCCACACCTGGGTATCAGATGAGGAGTGGGCAGTGCACAATAGAGGGACATGGCTCCTGGACAACATGACTGCTGTACTGTGGCAGTTTAACCAGGCCCGAGGAGGGCACATAGCATGTTAGACAGAGTACACAGTGCAGTCTTTGACTCACCCCCTCCTTGCTGCTCTCTGGCCTTCAGCTGCCCATCCAGGTCTGGAAAGACCACCGCCAGGATCCTGAGCATGTGGGGGGTCAGGGTCCGTGTTCCGCCCCTCCTGCGAGGAGGCGACAGCTTCAGCTGGACCCGTGCAATCCTCCGGGTCCAGCCCCGAAGGTCCTGCCACCTCTTTTGGCAGTTGCGGATCCGGCGCTTGTAGACCCCCACGGACCGGACAGCCCGGACGATGTCCTTCCATATCTCATGCTTCCGATGGGCAGAAGCCTGTCAGGATGACAAAGTGATAAGGCCATTACTACACATGCAACATATCCGTGCATGACACAGTTGCATATACATGTCGCAATCACAGGGGCACATGGTGTACACAGGCAGTGCACGGCTGCCCATGGACAGTTTTCCAGAAGTCACTACATGGTATCATTGCATGGGGAGTAAAACCCTGTTCAGAAGCACTGTCACTGCACCATACCTGTCCAGTGCAAGTCACCACACACTATGGGGGGTGACAACTACTCAGTGAGCCTGCTAGCCAGTGGCGTGCTGACTCTCAGCCTTGCTAGTCAGACAAAATGCACATTCAGAAAGGCAGTGCACAGAACACTCACCTGCTCCCCTGGTGTCCCATACAGCTTGCTGTACTGTGGAAGTAGGCTGTCCAGCAGGGCCTGGTTCTCCTCAAGGCTGAAGGCTGGGGCTCTCTCCACAGTACGTGCCATTGCAGGGTCCAGAGGGGCAGAGACAGCAGCAGTGCAGTGGCAGATGTCGTCCTGGAGCATGTAGTGCAGGCAAGTGGGCTCTCAGGGGAACAGGCAGCAATATATATGTGCTGGAGAGGCAGATACTGTCCCTTGTGTCCAAAGTGATAGGTCCAAGTCGTTTGCATCTTCTGAATCTGGCCAATCCATGGAATAGCAGCACCAAAACACGCCCACAGCATCCTTCAAAACTTCAACTTCATGACATACATGATTTTGCAACATTGTTGTGGGTGACCAACTGATTTTCCAGCAACCGACTCGTTCGAAATTCGAAAACGCGTCCGTTGCCAGGCAAGCCCATTGTCAATGGGTGCGCACCGATCGGTCCATTGCGGTACAACGCGCACAGGGGTACAACGCGTACCCGCACACATTGAATGCAATGGGCCGGCCGGAGGCACCGATCGGTCCATTGCAGTTCAACGCGCACAGGGGTACAACGCGTACCGCACACATTGAAAGCAATGGGCCGGCCGGAGGCACCGATCGGTCCATTGCAGTTCAACGCGCACAGGGGTACAACGCGTACCCGCACACATTGAAAGCAATGGGCCGGCCGGAGGCACCGATCGGTCCATTGCAGTTCAACGCGCACAGGGGTACAACGCGTACCCGCACACATTGAAAGCAATGGGCCGGCCGGAGGCACCGATCGGTCCATTGCAGTTCAACGCGCACAGGGGTACAACGCGTACCCGCACACATTGAAAGCAATGGGCCGGCCGGAGGCACCGATCGGTCCATTGCAGTTCAACGCGCACAGGGGTACAACGCGTGCCCGCACACATTGAAAGCAATGGGCCGGCCGGAGGCACCGATCGGTCCATTGCAGTTCAACGCGCACAGGGGTACAACGCGTACCCGCACACATTGAAAGCAATGGGCCGGCCGGAGGCACCGATCGGTCCATTGCAGTTCAACGCGCACAGGGGTACAACGCGTACCCGCACACATTGAATGCAATGGGCCGGCCGGAGGCACCGATCGGTCCATTGCAGTTCAACGCGCACAGGGGTACAACGCGTACCCGCACATTGAAAGCAATGGGCCGGCCGGAGGCACCGATCGGTCCATTGCAGTTCAACGCGCACAGGGGTACAACGCGTACCGCGCACATTGAAAGCAATGGGCCGGCCGGAGGCACCGATCGGTCCATTGCAGTTCAACGCGCACAGGGGTACAACGCGTACCCGCACACATTGAAAGCAATGGGCCGGCCGGAGGCACCGATCGGTCCATTGCAGTTCAACGCGCACAGGGGTACAACGCGTACCCGCACACATTGAAAGCAATGGGCCGGCCGGAGGCACCGATCGGTCCATTGCAGTTCAACGCGCACAGGGGTACAACGCGTACCCGCACACATTGAAAGCAATGGGCCGGCCGGAGGCACCGATCGGTCCATTGCAGTTCAACGCGCACAGGGTACAACGCGTGCCCGCACACATTGAAAGCAATGGGCCGGCCGGAGGCACCGATCGGTCCATTGCAGTTCAACGCGCACAGGGGTACAACGCGTGCCCGCACACATTGAATGCAATGGGCCGGCCGGAGGCACCGATCGGTCCATTGCAGTTCCACGCGCACAGGGGTACAACGCGTACCCGCACACATTGAAAGCAATGGGCCGGCCGGAGGCACCGATCGGTCCATTGCAGTTCAACGCGCACAGGGGTACAACGCGTACCCGCACACATTGAAAGCAATGGGCCGGCCGGAGGCACCGGTCGGTCCATTGCGGTTCAACGCATCACTGTATATGTGACTGGCATAGGTCAGCATGCCTGTCTCAGATGGACATATGCCAGCCACAGATAGCTCCCAGGGAGTGAGGGGCACACCTACATCACGACAGCCTGTCCAAACCTTATCATAAGGCATGTAAGGCTGCATTTCCTATTGTGTGTATGTTGGTGTACATGTTGTCCTGTGGGTGTCACCTGTGGGCAGCCACCCCCAGGCTGTGCACGTGTTCATGGGGACAGGATCCTGGGTGTTACGTGTACGTGACCACTGTGATGTGCAACTGTTCATATCTGTGCATGTGTCATGGTCACATTTCACAGTGGTGTTTGTGTATGTCATGTCACATACCCCGTGAGTCCCATGTGGGACGGTATGTTTGAGCCAGGGTGTCCCAGTGGCACAATAGTGATGGCCCTCCACAGTCTTTGTGCATGTAGTGTTTACAATGTCTCTGATTTCATGTGCACAATGGGAGACAGTCTCCACATCCACGTTGTGTGTGCATGGACTCTGATGTTGTGCGTGTGTGTCACAGACGTCCATGGCTGTCCTGCCATGGCAAGTGTGGCCACTACCTGTGGGGGTCATGTTTGTTTTGCTGTGGTGTACACATGATACTCCAGGTGATGCCAGTGTCCATGTGGCATTACAGGGTCCCTGGGAATGTGCCTGTCGTTGAGCTGTGGTGCCTGGGGCACATCTGTCCTCACATGTCACTGTGGGGGGTGACTGTGACACAGCATCATGATATCCAATGGGCCAACCTGGGACAAATTGATGCCACCTGTAGGACCGTGTTGACAGATGTTGGCCATGTATGTACCATACATGTCGTTCCGGTACTGCACACTTCATGTAGTTGTGCCTCATGATGATGTATGTTGGGATCTTGAGTGTGTTCAATGCCGCATATGTGGGGTGACTGACGATCTTGCTTACTTCTCCTCTGCACTGCAGGGCTCCTGCTGTCCATCGGCCATTCCCAGACCTGGCAACGATGGTGGAACGGGACAGCATCCGGCGGTACCGCTTCACCAGGCAGCTGATTGAGGATTTGGCAGTGCAGTTGTCCCCACATTTGCAGCCTGGCCGGCCGTATCCTACAGCGCTGACCCCCAAGGTGAAGGTGATGGCAGCCCTACACTTCTTTGCCACCGGTACCTTCCAACATACTGTGGCGTCTGCTGGTGGGATGTCACAGACCATGTTCAGCCGTGTGCTCCGCGATGTTTTGGCGGCAATGTTGCTCTTCCTGAACCGGTACATCTATTTCCCTAGACTGCGACGACTCACTGACGTGAAGAGTGACTTTTATGCCCTGGGGAGGATGCCGCATGTCATTGGCTCCATTGATGGGACACATGTGGCTTTGGTACCACCACAGGCCCAGGAGCAGGCCTACAGGAACCGCAAGCACTACCACTCGGTCAATGCACTGGTGGTGTGTCTTGCAGACATGACCATCACACACGTGTGTGCCCGTTTCCCTGGTTCAGCACACGATGCCTTTGTGATGAGGAGTAGTCGCATCCCCAGGTTGATGGCACAGATGCAGAACCAGCGTGCCTGGCTTGTCGGTGTGTACTGACTTTGTGCCATTGTGTGTGATCTGATCTGTAGTATTCCGCCCACTTTTCCAAGTCAGCTGATGTGCACTTGTCTGTCCGTAGGTGACTCGGGATACCCCAACATGCCGTGGTTGCTGACACCCCTCAGGAACCCTGTGACACCTGCCCAGATGCGCTACAATGAGGCACATGGTCGGACCAGGAGAGTGATTGAGCGGACCTTTGGTCTCCTGAAGAGCCGCTTCCGCTGCCTGGACAAGACCGGAGGGTCCCTCCCATATGCCCCTGCGAAAGTGTGCAAGATTATCATCGTCTGCTGCATGCTACACAACCTGGCAGTGCGGAAGGAGTTGCCTCTCATCCAGGATGACGATGACCAACATCCGCCACCTGTGGAGGATCCTGGCCTGGACCACGATGCCAGTGACGATGATGATGATGATGATGGTGATGGTGATGTCCGCACACAGCTCATCACCAACTTCTTTAGCTGAATGTGAGTATCCTGAGGTGTCATGTGAATGATGTGAGTTGGCATGATGTGTGGGTGGTGCTCTGGTGCTGTTGGAGTGTGTCCATGGGCTACTTGACAGGATGTGTGTTGCGATGTGTGGTGACAGGTGGGCTGTACTCCCCAACAGTGTTGACATGCTAACTTGGTTCTGGGTGGGTATCTTGTAACATGTATTGTGCATGAGTTTTGCTGATCTGTCCTGTACTGCATTGCTTTTGACTGTGTGTCATTTCTGTCCTTCACAGGGTACTTTCAGATTCGTTTGGTCAACTGTGTCCACCGACGACGTGATTGCACATCCAGGCTGGTAGCTGTTGTGTCCCTACAGGTGATGTGCGCCACACCCATGGACTTCCTTCCGTCTACAGTTGTTGACTGTGTGCCCGCTACCAGGTGGGGTTACCTTGCATCTGTAGTGGTTACGGCATGTTGCTACTGTGTAATAAACCTGTGCTTCACTTAGTGATGTGCGTTGTCTGTGGTCACACATTTGACTGCCATTTGCTTACTGCACCTGTGGGCTACTTGACTACAACTGGGAATGGGTGTGGTGTCTGTGCATTGCACCGTCTTCCCTGGCAACATCAGTGTAGGCAATGAGTCAGATGGCCTAGGTGTGTATGTGTTGTGTACCCCTGGTGGTGTGTCTCCCTCATATGTGTCACGTTGCCTGTACTCACATGCCTGTGTTGTCCTTGCTGTTGCAGTTCGCATACACAGTGTAATTTTGCAGTTCATCATCCCCATAACAGCACCCACGTTGGAATCACGACAGAGGCAAGTATGGTGTATTAGTGTGTTTATTGTGATACATCTGTGTTAATAGTGCATAGGATGGGTTGTGCTGTACATGAATCTTGCAATCCCAAGTTCCTAGGTGAATTGAAAGTCCAGGTAGACAGGATCCCCAGTATCGGGGCCACAGTTGTCTGACACATTGTTCCAACTTGTACTCCCCATGCAATGTGTGGGAGTAGTGTTGCCACCAACAGGGTGAACAGTCTGTGCACAAAGGCGAAAATCCAGAACAGGTTCAGGCTTCCTGGGAGTTGCGCTTGGCCATCAGCCTCTCACTTTCCCCTCCTCGGACGACCCCTCTTCTTGGGGGGGGGCCCTCAAGTGCAGGCTGCTGCGGTGCAGGGGACTCTCCGCCAGAGTCCTCCTCCCTCCCTGTGGCAGTTGCAGTTTGTTCTGTACCAGATGTTGTTGGCACACAGGGAGGTGTGGACTGGTTGCTGTTCATCTGGCGGAGGCATTGTAAAATGTCCCTGTGCACCGCCGTCATCTCATGTAGTACATCCCACTTGGACTCCACGCGGGACATGTGGGAGTCCACACGTGACATGTGTGACTCCACGTGGGACATGTGGGAGTCCAAGCGGGCATGATGGGCAGCCTGCTGCTGTTTGATGTCTCTGAGGAGCCCCACTACCTGGCTGAGCTCTCCGGTGCTGGACTGGTACGCATCAGCTATGCGTACCAGTTGTGGGTCTTCATGCACACCAGCAACGTCTGCAAGCAGCGACCTCTGTCTCCCACCCCTCCCACCACCCCTGCTGACATGTGCAGTGTGTGCAGTTGCACGCACAGATGACCCTGGTCCACCTTGGGGGTTGGTGGTGGTGGTGGTGTCCATGGCCCCAGGTTGGTCCAGGGTCACTGCGCTGGTGTTGCTCCTTATTCCGTCCA